>CM056823.1:14317500-15025000 GCA_029853015.1 Chelidonichthys spinosus | reverse complement strand
TCTTCCTTTGTCTTAAGGTGTGATTGTGGTTATTTGTTATATGAGTTGTGACGGACACATGTAAGCTAATTCATAGCAGAGAAGGCTGCATTTTTTTAAAAAAACAAACATTTTTTCACACAATGTGAGAACTATTTGGGAGAAAAACCTGCAAACACCGAAAACAGACACTCAACATGTCGATCCCCTATGATGCAGTTAGCAAGTCCCATCTAAATGCCACACTCGCAATGAGTTGATTCTACTTTATAAAAAAAAAGATATTGCATGTGCGTTCATATTGACAGCAACACAATGTGTTTAATGAGATTAAAAACAGAATGTCTGAACAAAGGTCTGAACCTTTGTTCACACTTGCACCATTCTCTGCATTCTTGACTGTGAAATGTTTGCACCCATATGACAAACTTCACATGATATAGGCAGCGAGGGCTGCAGGGCAAAACAACACATCTTTTCATGCTTTTTCTCAACCCCAGAATTTGGTTCCGTTCACGCTTAACATGTACAGTGATTATGTGTTGCACTGTCTCTCTCTCAGCAGAACTTATTGTATCACTTTCTGTGATGTGACTGTTTGGACCCCCACCGGGCTATCGGTATTTTAATCTAATTGACTGTAATCCCTGGGCAGTCAATGTGCCCCCCACATACACCCTGGCTGACCTTGTTGAGGGCTTCACCATAGAAGGGATCAGTGACGGCGTGTACGGACACGCTGAGCACGCTGGCAGCTCAGATGTCTGCTCCCCAGCTCCTGGGGCTGCTGGCAGGTCGTCTTTAAATAGATAAGCACTTTAGTTGTATGCCAAAGAGGGGGCCTGACCTCTGTGCAAGGTGCTTTCTCCAGTCTATCTGTGTCTCAGAGGGTGACTCGGCAAAACACTGCACTTCTCTGATAGTGTAGCTCTGTGTACAGGCAGATTGCTGTGTTTTTCTTCCATGTCCCACTGAGAATTTAGCTAAATTTAAGCTCGGAAGTTGTTTTTTTTCACTTAAAAACACCATTCCAGCAGATTGTTGCACCTGTGTAACAGTATTTAATGAAAATGGTCAACAAATGAGTTGATCGACAGATAAGTAATCTGCATAATCTGAACAGCAGATTCTAATTACAGAATTATCATTTAATTCGTTTTTCCAAACACAAACTGGCAAACCTCGGGTTGTTTGCCTTATTTTAGAAGTGCAGTTCAGTCGTTGGACTTTGCATTTTTGGTTGGAGAAACAGGTCGGACTTCTTTCAGAAGCTAATGACAATAAAACAGAAAGAGTTGGAGGTTTTTATCTGCATTGACATTGTCAGGTCACTGCGGCCAGGGTTATTCCACGGCGACCCACCTAGGGGTCCCCAGGTCACCCCCTCAGATTTTGCTGGGGGAAAAAATCAGAAATGTAAATCTATATGTTTGTATCCACGATGCAAAATATTAGCTTTCAATTCCTCATAGTTTCAGAAATACAGACCTTTGAGTTTTGACCTAAAAAAAAAAAACGAAAAATGCATTTTTTTTCCAACTTCAGGAATTTATTAGTTTATAATGGATTGATCCAGGAAGCTAATATTGCAGATATTTACTAAATGGCATCCATAATTTTAAATTAAGGCATCCGTTTGCCTCTGGGATGTTTTATTATCACTCTATAGGAAGCAAAACATGGCTTTTTGAGTCATCCTGAAAATATGGAACAACTCAGAATGTTTTCTTCATAACACACAAAGTATAGGCTCATTATCTATTCACATGTATATTTTTGCCAGGACAACACAGTTAGGCCATGAATTCCTTTTTTCGGGCCACATTTTAAAGGTCAGAATGGTGTGTTCAAACATATAGATCTACATTTAATAATTTTCCCAGCCACATCTGAGGAGGTGACCTGGGGAGCTTACTGAAATTCAGGTGAGTTGGTGTGGAATGACCCAATCGGTACACTATCTGTATGTTTGCGGCCTATTGTCACACATCTAAAATGTATTTGTGATTAATGTAGTTTTGCTGTTCTCTCCACAGAAGGTCTACAATGTTCTCTGAGGTCCTTGAAGCCGCCGGGCGGGTGGAGGGCCTGCCACTGTCCTCCCCACATCCCCTACCAGAGCTAGCGGAAGAGGAAGGGCCAAAGGACCATGGCCGCTACCGGAAAAGCCTGCAGCTTTTAAAGCCCTTCAGGATAACACACAAGTAAACCAAACTGTATTTGTTGAGATTCAGTTTAACCCCCTTAGGTCACACCCCAGATGATATTGTGCACCTATTTAACAGTGAAAGCTGGGGGGAGGATAAAAATGTTTTGTCCTTTATGGAATAAAAAGTATGACGCATGCTTGCATCAGCTAGTACCAAGAGATTTCAACCAATAATATGGTGACATGGGGATAACTCACAGCACAGAAGCTAAAGTGCTGAAAACTTTAGCTTCAGCACTGGGACCCTCTGACAGTGAGCCAGATAAAGCCAGACGTGAAAAAATACAGATGTTTCATGCTGGCACATTGACAGACAGATACCCATGAAGAGACATGCAAAAGTTCACATTTGTGTTGGGTGCTTGATGTGCTGACTGTTAGGGACTAGCAGGAGGCCCACGATAAGGGATGGGAACTTATCCCCCAGCAACAGACAGCACCATGCCTGAACATATGCCGACTGATAACAGTCTCTGAATATTTCTTTTCACTGCTCTCTCAGATTTCTGTGAAGCGCATGCAAATTACTGTTCAAACACTGGAGGCATGATTCACCTTTCATCGACTCTGGCGAGCAAAGGCGCCTCTTCTTTCTCAGTGGCCTACGTGGGCCCGCTCTCCTAACATTGCACCTCGGTGTATGCTTGCACTTTTAGACATACCACCCATTTCCACGTCTTCTCCTCTGTTCCAGGCACCAGCACCCAGTCGACAACGCAGGCCTCTTCTCATTTATGACCCTGCACTGGCTCTCGCCACTGGCAATGAAGGCCTACAGGGCATCCAAGTTGTCTATAGATGATGTGTGGGGACTGTCTTGCCACGAAGCCTCGAAGATCAACTGCCAAAGGTGAGGTAACTGCTGTGGGTTGCCTGGTAAAAGTGACCTGCGGTGTTCAGAAAAACTCTATTTGATGATGAAACACAGTATTGGGGTGAGACATTACATGAAAAGGGTTCTGATGAAGGTGAGGTTATTTGCGGTATTTGTTATCTGTGAGTTCTCAAATTGATGATCCAAGCAGACGCATGCTAGCTCACTTTGAGCAGAAAAGGTTTGTTATTTTACATACAATATGGCTTTTGTTGGGGGGAAGAAACCTATTTACTTTATATGCCAACAGGAGTCTTTGTGATTGTATCGACTGTGTCCTCTAAAGGATAAGTCTGGCGATATTTATTAAACACATCTGCAGACTAAACCGACACAATAAATTAAATAAAATTAAATAAAAAAGCTACTTTACCATTGTACCACTATAAATATGTGAATTTCAGTTGAATTTAGACCTCAAGCAATGTCCAAATATAAATAGATTTAAAAAGAAAAACACGAGTTATAAGGATGAGGAAGGGTAGGATGAGCATAGTTGGGTTGTATAGAATAGTGTTGGGGTAGTTTATGAGTTTAATAAATGTTAATTTGTTTGAGTTATGGAGAAGGGCAGGCTGGTGAAAGCAATGGAAGTGAGAGACTAATCTAGAGTAGAGTTGTTTTCCAACAGTGTGAAAAGCAGACTGCACGTGGCATCTTCATTTAATACTCAGAGATCCACTAGCACTCGTGTGTTTTGCATGTTTTTGTTTTTTTCTTGAAGTCATCTTTTGACACAGTGTTCCTCTACAAGAGAGGGTCTCCGGATTAGCTAATACTATAGGACTCACTTTACTTGATATAGGATGTAAGCGGTGCAAATCCCTTTACTAATTTGCAGTTTATCATCAAATTACTAATTAGTATGTGGTGAACCTGGGACCTCTCTGGCTTCTAGGTAGGCGCTTGCTTTGCTTGGTTGGTAATTCACCGTTGGTGGAAATGTACTGCTGCACCATTCAAAGTAGTGGAAGATTACTGGAGCTGCTAGTTTTCAGTTTATATTTTTAAATCAAAGTCAAACTGGTATGATCCTGTAAATGTAGACGCACATAATACAAAGAACAATCCATTTACAGTCAGAAGGTTGGGTAGTGTGTTTCAAGCACTCAGTGGAGCTTGTTGTTTCAGGGCGTATTCAGTTAAACTTGATCTGCATCACACAGTGATCCACTCTCACGTACCATTGTTTTTCTTTTTTGTACAAATATTGCAAAACCCGTCTTTGTTCCAACTTCCAATTTACATCCCCATTAAAAACATGACGCCCTGCTATGTAAACAGCTGCTTGGAATTATGCATGGCTGCTTTTATTTTTAACAAATATGGAAAAAAACCTTCTTTGCTTTCCCAGACCTATGACCTAAGAGACTTAATTGACGAATCCACTATTTCTTAACCAATGCAGGGACATTGTGCTGGGATGAGTGGCTGCTAAATATAGCAGGGATTAGAGATTACAGTGAGAGTTAGTGCCTGACTCTGGCGGTTATGTCATTAACTCCTCAACCTGCGATGCCTCCCTGTCACATTCATTCAGTCATTCAGCCATTGACGGGAGCCAGGCTGGAGCAGACCGTACCATAAAAGTCACTGGAAAGGCCTAGTAATAATGTAATAATTCTATGAATGAGCAATCAAGACTCTCAATAATCTTATTAGTGGGGATTTAGTGTTTACTGCTCACTCACAAGAAAACAATGCTTTTCCAGTCACATGCTGAGTCATGACGTGCCGCTATATAGGAGGGTAACTATTTGAGGAAGTTTGCTTTCTCGTCTGGTGACAACTGTGTGGGTGGTAAATGATCGGCTCTTTTAAAAGGCTCACGGCCTGGAGGTCTAGTGCTGCTGCTGCTGCTGCTTTGTTTATGTGCAAAAGAGCACATGAAAGGGAAGCAGCAAAGGAGCACGAAGCTATCACTTTAGCACGGGTGGGCAATGGTGTGCATGAGCTGCATGAGTCGCTGGAGACGGGAGGTCTCTATTTTATGTTTACATAGCAAGAGCAGTTATGCAACACCAATGCAAAGCAGGGATGATGGGAGAGAGAGGGAGAGGGAACAGGGGAAAGAGCACCCTGGGAGAGTTAACACTTGTTGGTGCTCAGTGAGGTGCGAACCTTGAATGCAATGTCCTCGCCAACACACTCTCGAAACATCAGCCTCGCCTGCCATCTGGCAAACTGAGACGATGGCTGTTTGGAACATTTCAGACATGTTTTAAAAGCAAATCATTCCTCATTTCGGATCCCACACTGTCGCCCCGGTGCATTAATTTCCGTGTATCTGTGTGAACATGCGCGCACTTCTGCTATTGTACCACGGGGGTTTGAAACCTATGAAACTATGTTAATTGCAATGATGACGAAGACTATAAATACACAGAACTTTGGACACATTGTGTGTATTAATATTTACATACCGTGAATGTTCATATCGAAAAAAGTCTCTCCCACTACGTTGTTCACTGTTCCTGGCTTTGTCCGTTGATGGAATTCAGCAACACAAAATGTGTTACTCACATTGAAGTCTCATTACTGCTGGCTCATGCTGAGCTCTGTGCAGCGATCGGGCTGCAATGAAATGTAATTTTTCAGACTCAATGCAATTTGACTGGAAGTAGTAATTATTAGGCTATGTGCGAGTCTCTTTGGTTTTGGTTCTGTCTATCGCTGATACGTTTTTAATAAAGTCATTAGGGCATAAATTACTTTCTGCAGCTGCTCTGCTGCTGCTTTATGGAGTCATAAGCAATGATGCATTTGGCCAATAAGATATTTTGCTCTCTTCAAGGGCTATTATACAGCGATAAAAGTACATTAGCACATCTTCGCTAGCATGTTTGGAAGTACCTTTCTCAGTCTAATTATGTGATGCCTCATTCTGGATTGTATATTGAAGGTCACCTTTACATGACATTACATTACATTTTCCTTTAATTCATTTCCAACTGCCATGATTGCCCGCCAGACTGTTTATATCCCCCTTGTGCTTTTTGTCAGCCTGATTGATGGAAAGTGCAAGTCTACAGTTTTTAATCAACTTCCTTTCATGATTATAATTCTGGCCTTCAAAAATGCCAACTTTTACATACAGCACTTTGCATATTATTCAAGAGTGTAACACTTATTTTGACTAATTGTTGAGACTCCTCGTTCACTAACTGAAGTTCAGTAAATATGTAATGATGTTTGAGTTGTGAGTTCATAAAGCGTGTCGTCATTTTGTGCTCCTGGTTGCAGGCTTGAAGCTCTGTGGCACGATGAGCTGAAAAGACGAGGGCGAGAGGGGGCATCCCTGAAACGGGTCTGCTGGAGGTTCTGCCAGACCCGCATGCTGGTGGCCATCTTTTCCCTTCTCCTCACAATGGTGGCAGGCTTCGTTGGGCCTGTGAGTACCGTCCAAATCCTTCTTTCCCTTTTTAAATTCCACTGATTGGGCTAAGAGGCCTTTAAACACGGTCACTGCTTTGGTCCGAAGTCCAGGTGTGTTTTCTGAAAATCGCTTTATCCTGTTACACGCTGGTCTTGGAATTGAAATGAAAACATATTGGGAGATTAGGAAGCATTAGATGGTGAAACCCATATTAATGCTATAGATTAGCTGGTTTGTACCCAGTCATGCTTTAGTGCTACACTTTAGGCCTTCGGAGTTCCCTCCAAAAAAATGCCCCATAGATGAGAATCAGACAACAGACAGTTTCAAAGTGCAGAGATTTATATAAATCATTAAATAAATTAAATAATCATCTTCGACCGATGGGTATTTATGTTTGGAATTCCCAGTTTATGAAATTACTGAGCTGGTCCCATTATTCCTTGTGCTGTAAGCGATTTATTTTGATGTCAGGTTATGCGTTCACTCTGGCTTGCTACTTCCTGCAACTAATAGCCTTAACTGGATTTAGTTCTTACACAATGACGCATGTGTCTCACGTCCCTGTGTGACTTTTTTTTTGTTAGTACATGTGCTGACAAAGCTGTGTTTATATCCTTTCTGCAGTTCATCAATGTGAAATTTTAATGTCATTCTATAAGGCCTTTGAATTGACAGCCTGTCAACCATATTCCCAGTTAGGCTTGTTTCACTCATATGAACACATCTCTCTCCCCGTTCTTGTTCCCTGCCCTCCTTATCTCTATCTGTGGCATTTCCTATATCATACTCTCCTTCTTATCTCCTTCTTACCTCCTTCTTTTTCCTCCTTTTTCCTCTGTCACACTTTATTTCTCCTCATGTTCCTGCTTTTTTGTCTATTTCTTTGGGGTTTCCTTAACTTCCTTTCCCCCCTCTCTCCCTGTTCGTCCCTAGGCTCTCCTGGTCCGAGCTCTGCTGGAGTATTCCCAGAGCTCAGAGAGCTGCGTGCCGTACGGCCTGTCTCTGGTAGCGGGGATCTTCCTCATGGAATTGTTGCGCTCTTGGTCTCTGGCGCTCATGTGGGCCGTCAACTACCGCACTGCAGCACGCCTCCGTGGGGCAGCTCTTACTTTTGCATTCCACAAGATCCTCCGCCTACGCAGCACTAAAGTCATCAGTCCAGGCGAGGTAGGTGATATAATCCTGGATGGGACTCGGCTCCAAATTAGCTAAATAACCCCTCGCTGCAGGGCGCTACACGCAGATGATTGAGATGGATTTCATTTCAGCTCTTACACCATTTCTGCTTAGATCTCGACAAATCCCATAGCCTCAGGGAAGGGAGGCTGTCTAAGATTAGTCATTACACAGCTTAAGAGGAATCATTGTCCAACAAGAGAACGATGGGAATGATAACTACTTGTAGAATGTATTTTACGGTTGTGTTGTTTGAGTTAATTGTATATTCTTCATGTCGTTGTAATGTAAATGTCTCCCTATCTAGCTGATCAACATCTGCTCCAGTGACGGCCAGCGGCTGTATGAGGCGGTGTCAGTGGGCTGCCTGCTGGCCGGGGGGCCCCTGGTGGGAATACTGGGTCTGTCCTACACTGCATACTTCCTGGGCCCCACTGCTCTGCTGGGGTCAGCCGTTTTCATCCTCTTCTACCCTACCATGGTACGACAACTAAAACATCTGCAGCAGTGAGGCAAAGAAGGCTTTGAGGCTGCTGTTAAAAAGATGAATGTTTTTATTTCAGGCAGACAAATTAGAATAGATTAATAACACAGACAATTGCTGTCAAAAATAGAACATAGTATCATCTTTTACGAATTTCAGTAATGATCACATTCATTATGGGAGAAGGGATTTAATAACAGCCATTTCTAAAAGTTGAGATGATCATACATTTCACAGCTGCGACAAGCAATTTCATTATAGAAATTTCAAAAAAGTTTACCAAAATTTAATGACCAGCAGAGACTTTATGCTTAATTACTCACTCTTATTAATTTCAAGGCGAGAACTTTTACAAATTTGGTTAAGTAGTTAATTCAGGCTGTTGAAGAGTACAAGCAACACTTTTTAAAAGTATCATAACTCTTTGGCCATCAATCTCCTGTCAACTCTTAGCCACTATTTCCAAATTATACTCAGTCTAAATCCGAGTCTGTCAACCAGAGACCCTGCTATTGATGTGAGAGGCATTTATCACTGCGGCCCCCCGGACAGGCCTGCAGCACAGCTAATGTGATTGTGTCTGCTTTCATTTCCTCCCCTGCCACTTATTTCTCTTGTCATCATTTCCTCTCTTCCTGACAGATGCTTGCATCGAGACTGACGGCGTATTTTCGAAGGAAGTGTGTGGTGGTGACTGACCGGCGTGTGAGACTGATGAACGAGATCTTGGGCTGTATAAAGTTCATCAAGATGTATTGTTGGGAAGACATCTTTGCACAGAATATTCACAGTGAGTGACTGTCATGCTCCCAAATGACTCAGCGATATCATAATACATAACATGTTCTTGGTTAGGACCAGGTAGCTGTAACTTTTTATCCCCAACACCCAGAATAAAGGGTCACCTCATTTGCATGCCCGTCACAGTGGCAAATTAGTAACTAAAGGGTGAGTTTATCACCTGAAATGAGAGGGTATCCTCTTTGTGAACAGGCTAGATAACCCTGACCGTAAATCCATTTTCATTAGCGCGCAGCGTTTAAATCTTCCCCTTTACCATCCTCTATAATCAAAGCCAGTCTGAATCCCTCAGCTTCAAGGTTAATTTGCAAGGTGTTTGAGACCTTTTGATTCTTTGAATGACTGGCAAGGCTGCTCGACTTATCCATGAATTAGCGATGGCCTTTTCTCATGAGACCCTTGCTGTAGGTTGTGGATACGGATCATTTCCCACTTTTAATCATGCTTCAAATTAGCCAGGTGGGGCTCGTTTTCACTGCTGTCCTTTGATTACCTATTATAATGATAATTAATTGCCGTGCATCGTAATGCCCAATGAGTGTCAAGAGTTACAGTGTCATTCACTTCAATCGCTGTTGTTGTTAAATTGATGATCACAGCGGTTTTGCCCCAGGCGTGTGTTTTTTTTGTCTTTGTAACCTGTGCACAAATACAAATAACATCCAAAGCTAATCCGTAGAGAATAAGGAGGGGACGTTCCTGTTTCACACAGGGTGTTTGCATTTAGAGAATTTAAACAGCTCTTATCATGGCTGCCTTTTCTTCCGGGTCATTTCTTCAGTTAGGAACCTTCCTAAGCAAAAAATACTATTTGACCTCAGCCACAGACTATATACACAATACTCTCTCTCTCTTAATCTGTCTCTCTCATCTCCTCAACAGAGGTGCGATCAGAGGAGAGGGGGATATTGGAGCATGCTGGGCTTGTCCAGAGTCTCACAGTGGGTGTGGCTCCCATCGTTGTCGTGGTAGCAAGCGTGTGCACTTTCAGCCTACATATGGCTTTGGGCCACGACCTTACTGCAGCTCAGGTATTTAGAAATGGGAACCTATAGCCACGAATCACCAGGTTCAAGACAAACTGTATTTTCTAGATTAACCTGTCTTCAATGGAACCATGTTGAGAAATGTTTTTATCTCATTTCTTGCTATAAAACAAACAGATTATTGTTTTTATTCAGTTGATTTGATGAGTCTGTAGTTGTTTTTATTCTTAATTTTTGCAAATAACTGTTTCCATCTCTACACGTCCTACCTCAGGCTTTCACCGTGGTTGCTGTTTTCAACTCCATGACCTTTTCCCTGAAAGTCACGCCGTTGGCTGTGAGGTCACTGTCGGAGGGTGCTGTCGCAGTCAAACGATTTCAGGTGAGAGATATAGTCTGTTAGCCACGCCTGTGGAAACCATATGTTAGCAGGCAAGCAGGTTCTACCGTTCTCATGGGGCCGGTTCGAAAGGTGCTCCCGTTTAAAAAAAAAAACACACACGCCCACACCACATAGTGACATTAGATATACTGTATTCCAAACAAATGGTAAAGGTCGCATGTTAGTGAGGGATGGTTTCACAGAGCAAGCGAGGGTTAAGTAAGCAAGCGTTTCTGCCAACAATGCACCAAAAGGCTTGAGGCATTCTTCGTTTTTACTCTCATGCAGTGCAAAATGAAGTAATGAAATACTCAAGGACAGGACGAACTGCACCTTAAGCACAAGGATGAGTAATGTGTCGACCCTGCTATACATATCTCCTAACATGGCACAACCTCACCGTGTTTAAATAATTGTTTGCGTTTTCATAAGCAAAGACGGCAATTTCGAGTTTGTTTCCATTCAAGTAACCCATTGTGTCTGTTTCCATAGAGGCTCTTTATGTTGGAAGACCGAGAGGGTGTTCTGGACAAAATGGAGGATTATGGAAATGCAGTGGAATTTCAGAACGCAACCCTGGCGTGGGAAAAGCCGCGCCCCCCGGCAGCAAAACCTAATCCGCCTCCCAAGAAGCACGGAGGGATGAAGCGTGTGCTCCGCAGGGAGAAGCTCAGCCTGTACATTACCGAGGACAGCAAAGAAAACAAGGAATGTCCCAACGCACAAAAAAGTCTCCTCCCAAATATGGAGCAGGAGAGTCCACAAAGCACCATCTCCTCCACCCAAAGCATGCGACCTCCACTGCAGAAGACCCTGCACCGCATTGACCATCGCATTAAGAGGGTAACTATAAAAACAGAGACAATAAGTGGATGGAGGTCATTTTTATTCGTAGAGTTGGAGAAACCTTTGCCTGCATCATGTCACTCCCACAATACCATTGTTTTTATCCCTTTTTTAGGGTTCACTGGTGGGAATCTGTGGAGGTGTTGGGAGCGGAAAGAGCTCCCTGCTGTCAGCTCTACTGGGACAGGTGAGATTTTTCCATTTAGTTTCCTCTTCGGATGGCACAGACATGAATAACTACAAGAACAGTCTTTTTGAAGCCTTTCATTCACACCCAACACCATGCGCCAACGTTGGAAAAGGAACATTTGTGTGTTTTCTCTGCTTCCAACCCTCTGGTTTTGTGTTGCAGATGACCCTGTTAGAGGGAAATGTAGCTGTCAGTGGTGGCTTTGCCTACGTGGCACAGCAAGCCTGGATCCTCAATGACTCGCTGAAGGAGAATATTCTGTTTGGAAATAAGTATTACAAAGACAAGTAAGATCCACTACTTTATAAGGATGTCAAAAAGAGTATATGCAAAACCTTATCTGTAACTTAACATATTTCCTCATTGTTTCCTCATCAGATACCATGCTGTTCTGGAAGCCTGCTGCCTTTTCACGGATCTCACAGAGCTCCCTTACGGAGACATGACTGAGGTATCTGTAGAAATCTGCTCGTCAGTGATAGGAGTTTTTAATTAAAATGCTCCTTTACTCTTGTGTGTAGCAGTTTCACTTTGTGTAACAGGAGGATTTCATGGTGTTTTTTTCCTACTAGATTGGCGAGAGAGGTGCCAACCTGAGTGGAGGGCAGCGTCAGAGAGTGAGTTTGGCACGTGCCCTCTACAGTGAGCGGCCCATCCTTCTTCTGGATGACCCTCTCAGTGCTGTTGATGCTTGTGTGGGTGGCCACGTCTTCTATAATGCTATCAGGGGCGCCGCCAAAGACAAGACGGTGCTCTTTGTAACCCACCAGCTGCAGGTGAGGGGCCATCTAACCAGAATGTAACTGGTGTATGCTTCTTTTTGTAGTCTCGTTGAGAGATCTTCAATGACTTTTGGACGATGAGCGGATTAAAGTTTGCCTCTGTTTCTTGTCATTGTTTCTAGTATCTATCCGAGTGTGACAGCGTTATTCTGATGAAGGATGGGCAGATTGCAGAGCATGGCACCCATGAACAGCTAATGAATAAAGCGCATGAATATGCCAGCCTATTCAACAGTATGCAACAGGAGGTAAGGCCAGGCCCACTGCAGGCACCAGGGCAGCTCTTTTGAGTAAGGCACCTTAGCGCTCACAGCACAAAACATAGAAGATGAGAGGAATAATTCATGAGCCCAGAAAGGCAGGCCCAATAGCCGGAAATGTTAATGCATACATAGCTTTTCATTATTTATGCGTACATTGATTTACTGATGAGCTGCTAAAAGAAGCTGTCGCTGATACTTCTGTTGAAATTGCAGTACGTTGTTACAGCTGTGATTTGTGGCGGTGGCACGTTTCAAAGCTCACTGTCTTTCCTTACATTTTGTTCTCTTAGAATGTGATGAAAGACTATTTAAAAGACAAATTGCAGAGGGCAAATGCAAAAAACGCTGACAGTGCTGTTGAGGTCGCCAACATCGGGCCAAAGGTGGAGTGCAAGGAAGGAGGTGAGCGACCCCGTCACTTACTTTTTCATGCACGATTCTTATTTCCCTCGTGAATGTTTAACACGTAACATCTTGCATGCAGCACAACTGATAAAAGCTGAGGAGAAGGGTTCGGGTGCAGTCCCCTGGTCTGTGTACGGTGCCTACATCAAAGCAGCAGGAGGGCCCATAATCTTCATCATCAACATCTTCCTCTTCCTCTCCACCACAGGCAGCATAGCCTTTAGTAACTGGTGGCTGAGCTACTGGATCAGGCAGGGCAGCGGGGTGAGTTTGGAGAAGATCCCGCTTTACCATAATAGACGCCTCTCTTTTATTGGGTATTTGGCCCCCGAAAAGAAAAAGAACAACTCTGCATAAGCGAGTTGTGGCAGCCGACTGAGCATTAATCTGAATGTGCATGATTCAAAAAGTAACTGCAGCGCAGTAAACTTAATTAAAAACAAGCACGAGCAGTGATGAAACAGATGTGCAGCAAAGCAGGCGGTGGCTGCTATGTGCTTCGAAGAGTAAACATCATTGAACTGACTGATTTTCATTTTTCATGTTTGTGTTCCAAAGTCTGTCCTTTTCTCGGTTTCATTAGGGGCCAAATTCCTACAAGGGGAGAAATTGGATTTTTTGTCCCCCCTCACTCTTGGTAATTTGTTGCCCATCTGCCCTCAGAACACATCATTAATCTCGGCGAACGAAACGACGACGAGCAACAGCATGCGACTCAACCCTCACATTCACTACTTTACGACTGTTTACATCGTATCCATGGGAGCCGCTTTACTGCTGAAGACCGTGAGAGGGCTGGTGTTTGTGAAGGTAAGCTTCCTCCTTCTTTCTGTCACATGCGTTGTCTGGCCCTGATCAAGCTTAAAAACCATAGTGTTTGTAAGGAAAATGAAAAATTGATATATTTCTGTTGTGCAGTAAACCAGTGCTCCTCCCTAATTGTGTTTATTGTCATTTGTTCACGCTCTCGTGGTTCCAGTGTTATAATTGAAAATGCCTGTAGGCCAAATCCATTTATCTGTCCACCCCTAGTCTCACAGCTTTACAACTACTGTGTGTCTGTGCGTGCGAGAGAGAGGGACAAAGAAGGGAAGGATGTGTGCGTGCGTGTCCGATCCCTTTCGGGTGTGTCCTCTTTTTCAAGCTAACACATCCTGACACCGCATTGCAGAGGTTAGGTCCCCACATTAATGTGTGCCACTTGAAATTGCTAATTTTTCAAAGATGGCTAATCTTTTTTTCCCCCCTAGCTGTGATGAGATCTTTGGGAGTGTTGAATATTCCATTAATAGAATTAATGTGTTCTCTGCTGCCACATGTAATTTCTGTCCTATTGGTGAAATGTTTCTTGCTCATTGGGTCACGACCTTTATGTCAGCCTCCCAGAAACTCATTATGAATGAAGATTTGACAGCTTGCCTTGTGCGAGGGGGGAAAAAAACCGACCCACCACTGCGCACATGCTTAGCATATGGTGAAGTAGCGTTTAGAACTCAGCAGGCAGCGTTTGAGTGCCACTGTATTTATCCATTGAGCACATTGACAGACAGCATCCTTCCAACAGTCTGTTTATCCGAGCTGTGATTCTTCCCATATGTTTATTTAAGTTGTTTGTTTCCATGTGTCAGGTCTCATGCTCAAACGCGGCTGTTGCTTGTGTTGTGTTGACAGTGCACGATGAAGGCTTCCTCCTTCCTCCACGACAAGCTGTTCAAGCGGCTCATCCTCAGTCCCATGCACTTTTTTGATACAACACCTCTGGGTCGTATCCTGACCCGCTTTGCCAGAGACATGGATGAGGGTGAGACTTGATTCGTCTTGACTTTGAACGTTCCTCAAGAGAGCTCTCAGTCTGTGAAGTCACCTTGGTTGACAAGGTGCACTGCCAAGACACCGTGGAATATTTCGCTTGAGGAGTCTGTTATCCACTCAGCTGGCATGACATGTGGTGACATGATGATTCTGAGTGTTGCTGTTTTGATGGATGCTTGGTTTAGTTTCTAAGGATAATGTTTATGGAGGCTCCACTGTGTCCATGGTGTCTCCTTTAGTGAAGTTTATTAGCGCAAAGAAAGTGATAAAAACCGACGTATGTAACATCAAACAGCATATGTGCATTAGAGGTAAGAAACTATGAAGGACATAAACCTTTTCCTTAAGATGTTCAATTGATCCTAATGCTAATGTATTACCTCAACAAAATGAGATTTAAAAAAAGAGAGAAAGATAATAAATAAATAGAACAAACAGAAGCACCTCAACACACATCCGAGTGTATTAACTACAGTACAGATGTTTTTTCATAAATATCGACAGTGAAGGACAGGTTTCCATAGAGAGAGGAGGCTTGTCCAGGTGTATATGAGTGGACATCAGAGTTCATTAAAAAGAAGTTGAGCTGCATTAGGTAATCTTTCGAAAATGACATCCACGCAAAATCATTTAGAGATTAATTTAAAGTCACCCAAGAATAGATCCTTGAGACACTCAACAACATAACTTGATTCTGTTAGAAATACAACAGTTTATAGATACATATTGCTCTATATTACAGTAGTCACTAAGCTAATTAATAACACCCTGAAAGCCACACTGGTGAAGTTTGGAAATAAATACGAATTTTATGATTAACTGTGTCAAAAGTCTTTGATAAATCCATTAATATACCAATTGCGGACATACTATTGTCCAAAGCTGTGGATATTTTGTTAGTGAATTGTAAGAGGACAACAATACAAATTGAGAGATTTTGTCTAAATCGATATTGGTGTTTATACCAGATATTGTTATCATCCAGTTGTGTTAACAGTTGTGTTGATAGACTAGCCTTTCCAAAAAGAAGCAAGGTCAAACAGAAATTGGAGATGGATTGATCCACCACCACACAAAATGCCTGATATATATAATATGTCTCCTTTCCAAAGTTGATGTGCGTCTCAACATGCAAACTGAGATGCTGCTACAGAACCTGACCCTGGTGCTGTTCTGCCTGGGAATGGTGGGCATTATCTTCCCCTGGTTCCTGATCTCCATCCTGCCACTGGGAGTCTTCCTCTACATTGCCAACCGTGTCGGCAGGTCAGACTACATTTCATCTCCCTGTGAACAGTTCCATCAAGTGTTATCAACTGCAAGTGATTTAACAAGTGTTGAAGATATTTGAAGTGGCATGTTGTAATGTAGCTGCATCAGTTGATTTTTGCCCAATAGGGGCATAAAAAGTTCCAGATAAGCCAGCAGATACTGACTGACTCATGAAGCTAACACTACTGACGCGTCTGCGTTCGTTTGTATGTCTCTGGCCTCCGGATGACTGTAAAATATGATCTAAGGGGTGTAAAGTGTTCAACTTCCTTCACCAGTTAGTCGCTAACTGTCTGTCTGCTCTTTGGTTGGTGGCAGCTTCTTGCTGTTAAAGGAGTTGAGACTGAAGAGTACAGTAAATGTGGGCCTGAAAAAAAAAATTAGATAAAAGAGGATTTGAATCTGAGTTGCAAAGTTGGGCAAATTTTCTCTGATTATTTTCTCAGATTTTTGCATGAGGTTCTGTTTTATACAGAGCAGCATTTGATTAAAAGTCGCCTGCTCAAAATAGTTTTAAATATTGGAGGGCACTGAAGGTGAATGATGTGAATATGAATATATGTGGATTGTTATCAGTAGTTGGTTAAATTTTCCACCACTTGACGACTTGTTGACTCTGCTGTAGTCTGTATTTCTGGTTTTGCAGCAGTTGTGTAACAAAGTTGAATCCACTGCGGGGAACTACAGTTAGCTGGTATCATGGGAAATAACCACAGCATCATGTGATTTACTGTGTCTGAGAGATCAGAAACAACATGACATGACTCGTGAAAATTTGTGTTGTAATTTATTAAAGCAGTACATGTGATTTAAAGCTTTATATCATTTTAAGTCATGACAAATTACATATTTTCATTTGTATTTGAATATCTGGAAAAACAGTTTTTCTGGGGGAAAACCTGGTCACAATAACTTTACCCCCTCTTCTGCAGATACTTGTATGAAGCACTTGGCTTCTTTTCCTCGCATAACTGCAATTTTGGACCAATTGATCCATTTAATTCTGAAATATCTCCATTCATCTTTGAAGAAACACTTGATTTGTAATCTGCTAATAATCACACGAGAACCAAGAGGAAGATATTATACCAAGCTGTTACCAAAGGATAGTCATCACCCTCGGCAATGCGTTAAATGAATGAAATACTGTACAAGTCACAACATCCCAGGATATGTATAGCTACATCAAACTGGATTTCTGACTGAAATTACCTGCTTCTATAGCAGCCGTTATTGAATTCTGAAATTAAACTGCCCAGGGCGCCATGTTTGTTTGGATCCCAACCTTGAAGCGATGAAGAGTCATGTTGTTTCCATCTCTATTCTGAGCTTTTATGAGAAAACCAAAATGATTCATGGGCGACTTGTATTTCACATGCTCTATCCATCTGAACGCGGTGTCTAAAAGTAGAAAGACACCCCACCTTTTGTCAATAAACCTCTCTTGCTCACACTTCCCCGTCTGTGGCGAGTCTGGTGTCTCTGTGGCTGCTGATTGTGTGTGCAACGGTGCTCATAATATTGCACATGCATCAGATAGTGGGAAACGGCCGTAGCTCCACGAGGAAAACGGTTGCCGTGTCATGGATTGTAACCCTCTCAGTCCACTATGTCATCATTACCTGTCTGCCACACGACTGCATCAATAGAGCTGATGCATTTTCCACTGCCTTCATTCTGTGCCTCAGCCTTCAGGTGTAACGTCTGTGTTAGTTGGTGGCATCAGCCTGTCAATAGATCTTAAAACTAGAATTACTTTCACAAATGTTTGTACGTTTCATTCAGGATTTTACAGTAATTATTGTGGCTTCATAATGGAGTGTTCCTCATGAGTTTGTCCAATTTAATGTCATTTATTTGAAAGATTTGCTCCTTACATGCTGGAGCCTATTTGCACACAATACCCTACTATCTATCCATCCATCCATTTTCTACCGCTAATCCTGTATTAAGGGTCACGGGAGGGCTGGAGCCGATCCCACAATACCCTACTATTTTCAGTCAAATGGGGCTGAGTGGAGGCTTTCCAATTCTGCTGCAAAGCTGCCTCATTAGGATTCCCCCCCTCAGCCATTAAGTGTTATAGATCAAAACAAACTGTATTTGTTATGCATTGCTGGAGTTTAAATCTGCCTGTAATAGGAATGGGCATTGAAAGACAGTATAACTTTCACTCACTCATCAAAATCTGAATCATGATACACTTGAGACAGCTTCAACATTTAGCAAACATCTGCATTTAATTATTTTTAACTGCATATCCCCCCCCCCCCCCCCCAAAATCAATGTTATTTAATAAATTCCTATGGCAGGAAGTTAAATGTAAAGATCTTTCTCTATTTCCAGAGTTCTGATTCACGAGCTGAAGCACCTGGAGAACCTCAGCCAGTCGCCGTTCACCTCTCACATCACCAGCAGTCTTCAGGGACTTTCAACAATCCACGCCTATGGAAGAGGGCACGACTTCCTCCGGAGGTGAGTAAACTTTTCAGTTTATTCCAATCCTCATACCAGCAAGCACGGGAGGATGGAGTTCTTCCTGCTTTAGTCTGGCTGAAACCTTTTATCTCTTTTTGCAGATATCAGGAATTACTAGACACCAACCAGGCCTCCAACTACCTCTTCAGCTGTGCCATGCGCTGGCTGGCTGTCCGCCTGGACCTCATCAGCATGTTTCTTATCACTGCTGTAGCACTTCTTATTGTCTTCATGCACAATCAGATACCTCCAGCCTATGCAGGCCTCGCCATCTCGTATGTCGTGCAGGTTTGTAAACAAACGCATGTAGTGTGGAGACAAGTGCCAGACAGGCTTACAAATGTGGCAATGTCAAGCTTTTTCTGTTTTAAACAGCTAGTATAAAGAGGTATTTTATAGTATTATAACATTTAAGTAAAACACAGTTAAATTCAGCCTCACTCATTCTTCTTTTTGGAGGGGGAAACATTCTATACATGTGTATTTCCACAGCCCAGAGGAGTGTTTGTTATCTAGTTGTCAAATTGTCCAGTGTTTGGTTTTATTATTTCTTTTAAACACAGTGATTTAGTGCATGTCATAATCTCAGAGAACTGTGAAGGAGCCATATCAGCAAATCTGTTTACGAGGCCGTAAATCTGTTGATTTGCTTAACTGCTAATTCCTTGAAGGGAAGCGGCACATGTAAATGGCAAGTGCTTCATATAATTGGTGCGACAGTGGTAAGCATTAACCCTCCACCTCTCCGCTGTTCTTTCACCTCCAGCTGACCGGCTTGTTTCAGTTTACCGTGCGTCTGCTGACGGAGACTGAAGCTCGGTTTACATCAGTTCAGAGGATCAATAATTACATAAAGGTAAGAGCATTGATTGGCGCTGTGAGGAAGGTGGATTATGTTGCCACTCAGGCACATGGTACATAGTCACATAGACTGGGACACTGTCTGGAAATCGCACCATCAGACGCTATAAAAAAAGAAAAAAGCGAAGAGACAAAATCACTACAAATCAGTTCGGGGGGCTTGCACCACCACAGAGATTTAGAGATTAATACCAGATACCATCTCCGTTCCTTATCTCAGTGTCTGGAGAGTGAAGCGCCCCGACATGCGCCTGAGGCAGATGCTCCTGCCCTCTCCTGGCCACAGCAGGGAAACATCACCTTCCAGGATGTGGAGATGCGTTATCGTGAGGATCTGCCGCTTGTGCTGAAGAAACTGTCATTCACCATCCTGCCTGAAGAGACCATCGGCATTGTGGGCCGCACAGGATCAGGTATAAGTGACCCTTTTGTGTTCCCCAGCCAGCAGAATGTTCAGCCTGTTTTTTTTTTTTTTTCATCTCTTTTTCACACACACATTTCTTCATGCAGTATCTTTTGTGTCCGTGTTTGCAGGGAAGTCCTCTCTGGGCGTAGCTCTGTTCAGACTGGTGGAGCTGACTGGAGGCTCGATTGTCATTGACGGAATCAATATTGCACAGATTGGTCTGGAAGACCTGCGGAGCAAGCTAGCCATCATTCCTCAAGAGCCCGTGCTCTTCATTGGGACAGTCAGGTAATCCAAATGATAATTACTTGTGTTAACAAGCTTTTTAACTCATGCATTGTTCTGGCTTCACAGAACGTAAAAAGCAGAGCAGAGGGAATAAATGAGAAACACGTATCCCTCAACCATTAATGTGCTCTTATACAACTACGCTAATGGAAAATCCCTCAGTGTCTAGTGGTGCAACGATGTGGTCAAATAAGTGCTTACATATGGATAACACTTAGTTGGATACCCCTGCTGCACACAGTGGCGTTCCTTCAGTCAGCCTGCGTCTGTGGTCCATTTAACATGCATACACCTATCCCACTATGTTCCTTGTAATGTTTTTTTCTAGAGGTGTTTCAGTTATACTAGATACTATTTGCTGTGCGTGGGCTCAGCAGTGATCTGGGACTATGATTGTATAGACTCTGTGTCTATTAGTGTGAATGTAAAGCCACACCAGAGGGAAATCATAACAGGGATAGAAATGGTGCTCGGCAGTAAGAAATTAAAGAACCGATTTCACAGGCAAGATTCTTTCAAAAACAAAATTGCAGCATTCCTTTCATAAGTGCACACAATACGTTGTTTTATGGATCCCAATTGCCTTAGGGGAAAATTGACCTTTGTCAGCTGAATATAAGGGGTGCAGTATCGGCTTCATACTGTGCTTCTTATGAAAGTGAAATTTGAATACTGTTTAATCCAGTTAATGACTCAAAATGATATCTGTTTTCAACAGGACCAATTTAGACCCATGGGATCAATACTCTGATTCCCAGATATGGGAAGCTCTTGAGAAGACGCATACTAAAGACATGGTAAGTGACAAGATGGTTCAACACTGTTTAATTATACCACATGACGTGTAACTTGACTAGAATAATTCCCTCACATCTGTGCTTATGCTTCTCTACACCACTGTGGTCTTCCTCAGGTCAGCCAGCTGCCTCATTCGCTCCACTCAGAGGTGACGGAGAACGGAGATAACTTCTCAGTGGGAGAACGACAGCTACTTTGTGTGGCCAGAGCTCTGCTGCGCAACAGCAAGGTGCCGATTGTATAACACTGCCAGCTTACATTTTCGTGGGGAACATTGTTTGACATGGATTATGATTGCAGCTCAAGTACAAGATCCTCCTCAGTTTCATAATAAGAAAACACAACCTCCCCATATCTGAGAATTGTCAGTGTGCATGGGATAACACTACAACCTAGTGGTTGGTATCAGAACTGCATCTCAGAATATATAATATTCTACACTGTTACATTTGTACAGCAATCAGAGACACCAAGACTAGATCTTTGTTCAGATAATTTAATTTGCTGTTTTTTTTCCTGTATCATTGTTGTTTTCTTTTCTTTTTTTAGGTTCTCTTATTGGACGAGGCAACAGCAGCCATCGACACTGAGACAGATCGTCTCATCCAGGAGACCATTCGCTGTGAGTTTGGCAGCTGCACCACCCTCATCATTGCCCACCGTCTCAACACAGTGATGGGCTGCAACAGGGTCATGGTCCTGGACAATGGCCAGGTGTGTATTAAAGGCCACACGGATGATTGCACCACACAGCCCCTTGGATGAAACTCATTCCCAAGTTGAATAACCCCTGATACACTGTGTGAATTGCTCCCTTTGAGGTGATGTATTGGATTGGGCAACGCACATTTTACTTTAGTGGCATTGTGTTCAAGATGACATTTGATGCATGCCGTAAACATGGAATGCACACAAATGATTACCAGCTATAGAGTCGCCCCTCAACCCTGTTAAGGCGAGTTTACCTCTCTAAGGATCAGGATGGACCAATTATGCATATAACCATGCATTGGTTCCACAAATGTGTCATTCACCAAAGACAGCCACCTGAGGCATTCAAATCATGTTCATACGCTTCCAGTGGGACTAAGTTTGGTTGCAATATTCTTAGAGAAAATAATATGCCCTCTTCACAGGAAATAAGCAATCAGGTTGAACATTTTATATTTCAGATGCTGGTTCTGATCGCTTATTTTTAATCCTTTTCATTCTCACAGATTTTGGAGTTTGACAGTCCTTCTGCCCTGCTGGCGGATGAAAACTCAAGATTCAGAGCCATGGTAGAAGCATCAGAAAACCAAAGCAGATAAAAGACACTGGAGCTGAACTTTGGATGTGAGCGGTGGCACCACAAAATATTCAGTGGATTACCTGGAATGCACAAAAAACACATTTAACACAGTCCTGTTGGGATGTGAAAGTGATGTGTTAAAAATACATTGGGTCTTGTGACAGCTGCTCCGTAATAATGTCTTGTTTATTTCTAAACCAAAGACCCAGGGACCACGTTTCTGAAGGACACATCAAATCTTACTATGCAATCATTGAAGTAACAGCCTCCTGCTCCTTGCAGTTATTTCCTGGAGGCCAAATCATTTTCTACAGGAGAAACAGAGCAATGACTCTGACCATAGCACTTTGTAATTCATGTGGACACATGGAAGAACATGTGGTGCTTTCTTTCCTCTGAAAGTCAGCTGATCAGTAAGACTTTCCATAATTAAGACCTCACAGTGCAGGAATTTAAGGCTGTTAAGAATGTATAAGTTCGTATTGATTGATCAATACAGTATATTTTACCTATTAACCATTCCTATGGGTGAGGCATTGTAGTGTCTGCTAAAAACGTTCACTGGTTTTCTTATTATGTTTTATGTATCTCAATGCTATAATGCAGTCATTTCAGTAAATTATTTCAGATGTGCCTAGAGCTGTAAACATTTTCAGGTCATATAATGGAGTTAGCCATGTAAGCATGTTCTTAGACTACATGCAAGTACTGTGTTTTATAATGAGCCGAAGTTTCCTCTAAATCCAAATGCTGGGGTTTAAAATCTGCACATTTTACACTGATAGTAATTGTTTTTACAAGCAATGTAATCCTGGTGTTGAGCAGAGTGTGTCATGCAGTTGCAATTAGGGTTGTAAACCAGTGTGCAATGTGCAGCAAAGCTGAAACTGATCAACACGGGATGGGTCTTCAAATGTTCTCAAACAAGATGTGGATTGTAAACTTCTGCCTTAAAATCAAGTATGTGCTGAACAATCATGAAGAATTCAATATCTTTAGATTGCATGGATACATTCTCAAGATTGCCTTTGTACACTTGAGATCGTCATCTTTTCTCAAATGTTTAATATTTGTTATTTAGGTTCTTGTTTGTCAATAAAACTATTTTTTTATATATGCTGATGTTCAATTGTTTCAGCTTTTTTTACACTCACTGATAAAAATCTGTTCGGTTCTTGGAAAGTACTGTGTGAAAAGTAATATCTATCAAGTCTTTTTGTGGCCTAAGGTACATTTTGCTGCACACACAGGTGTTCCACAGTTGACAGTGTGCTGCTATCAACTCATTATGTGTGGAAACTAGCAGCTGGTTAGCAAACAACATAAATTCCTTAACAAGGGAGGACAATTGTTGGAGTTCTTGAAACTGCACCAGACTGAAAGGAGATATTTATTCATAAAACTTGAAGGACTGCACAACACCAAAATGACAGTTTGTGTATGAGAAAAGGATACAACTGTGTTCACAAAAAGGACGTATATACCCTGATTAGTATAACAGTCAGCTGCTCAAAGCAATTCTTGCCCAGAGTTGACTGACACAACCTGACATAACCTCACCTTCTAAGCATGCAGATACTGGCTTTGTATGTTCAAGGATGTGTGCATGTACGGTATGTTTGTGTTGGTTTGTTTGATCAATGCGTGACAGTTAAATGTCTGCTTGCTGCTTATTTGTCTATTGCTCAAATTTAACAGTCTTCCTAGTTTAGATACTAATGTTTAACATGTAACATCCTGAATACAGGATAAGCGGTAGACAATGGATGGATGGAACATGTAACATCAAAGACATAAATTATAGATAAATGAAAAGGCTGGGCTCCAGTTAAGTCCCCATTCCTTCTGCTCCGTATGCAGTTTTCCTTTGCTGTAACACTTTTTGCTATGTGGCATTTTGCTTAACACATTGATAGGAACATGCACCAGACTCAAATACTGAAGCTCCTACAAGACTAAATGTTGACGCATGGATCGTGTTCAGATCATGAATTAAAGCAGCACCCACGTGAAGGCCATGCTGACCCTCAGTGAGGATGGATCTTTCAGTGTTCCTGGGAAGTAGTTTTAATCCCTATTACTGTGCATGTTGAAAATAAACCAATAAATCAATCCAGAGTCAGCAGTGTCCTTTTATTGTCTATCAACTCAGCAAGTTGAATAGAATTTTGAGCTTGCAAACTGTTGTTGCACATTAACAAAACACACACAGGCATTATAATGTAAAATTTTAGGTCATAATTCCAACCCTCTTTAGGGTGTCACATTTAATGGCTGCTTATTTCTGCATTTATTTCACAAAAAAAGCTTATTAACCCTAGGTCTTAACTTTCTTCATCCTGATGTTAAACGAGCACATTTTTGTACACAGAGCAATTATTATCGTGTCAATGTTAATTGTTTCGTTGTGTAAATCAGATTAAAAAGGGATCGTTTCCATAGAAGTGCGTAATGTATTCTCCTTTTAGTTTGAAGTTCGGGGATGAAAGCTCACCGGAAGTGTGTTTCGTTGTTGTAGCTCGGTTCAGGCTGCTGGGGAGGAGGAAAGCCCTGGCTGTGATGCCGCTGGATGATGGCTGCTTTCGGGATCCTAAGTTACGAACACCGGCCATTAAAGCGGCCACGACTCGGCCCTCCGGACGTTTATCCCCAAGATCCAAAGCAGAAAGAGGTCAGTTTATACGATGTGCAATCTGAAAGTCCAAGAATAATGTTTAGTGGAAGGAAATTTTCAGCGAAGAAGCTGTTCAGGCTAACGCCAGCTAGCCCGTTTAGCGAGCCCCCTAGACGCTTTGGGCCTAGCAATAACAATGAACAGCACCTAGTTGTCAGTTTGTTAGCCTGCTCGCCTGCTTAGTTGGAAAACAACCGGCTCGTTAGATACCAGCTCGCTAAGCGGCCTCACGGAAGGCTATCCAGTCTTCTATCATTTGCAACCAGTATTTAGCGGTGTGGTGGAAAATAAATAGAAAATACGCGTTTTGTATTTTGTCTTGTGCGTGACTGATAATTGTTTGTTAGCTTGATGTTTTGATCCACCGAGTTAGCTAAACCCGCACAGCTAACCTTCGTACCCTGCGAGCTGAAACGCTGCGGGAATTTGAGAGAAATGATCTGTGTGAGAGTTTAGCCTCGATGTGTAACGTTAGTGTCGTTGGTTCCTGATCTATTATTAACCTCGAGGATAAGCTGTTGATGGGAAACTGACTGGGGGTTTCTGTCAACGTCGCTGCAGCTATCTCCATTATAATTACGTAAATGTTTTACATGTAGGTTTTGTCTACCTGGTCTGGGTTTGAGCTGTAGTAGAGTCACACCGCTAACTTCACATTTTTCTATTACCATTTCAGGATGAGTTGACTGCACTGAATGTGAAACAAGGATTCAATAACCAACCAGCTGTGTCTGGTGATGAACATGGCAGTGCCAAAAATGTCAACTTCAACCCTTCTAAGGTAATGGAATTTACACCCTTAGCTTGCTGCTTGTTGTATTTGTGTATGCTCGATTTGACATTCATACATTTTTCCCCTCAATGCTTTACAGATCAGCTCCAACTTCAGCAGTATCATCGCAGAGAAGCTGCGTTACAACACGTTTCCAGACACGGGGAAACGTAAGCCGCAGGTCAACCAGAAGGATAATTTCTGGCTCGTTACAGCAAGGTCACAGAGCTCCATCAATAATTGGTTCACAGATTTAGCAGGAACTAAACCTCTAACACAGCTGGCTAAAAAGGTAAGACCCTGACTTGAGTCTTTTAAAAAACATTTTTTCTAAATTAGAATGATGTTTTCTTTATGTGTATAATGGCTGAAGGCGTTGTTCTACAATATTAGTATTGACCCTTTACTGCACTGGTTAATCTATGTGGTTCTCTGCACATTAGTCTCCTGTGCATGCATTTGATTTATTTTATTGTTTTTAATGCTTTACTTATAAGACTACTGTCTGGTCTTATAAGTAGTGAGGAGAAAAGACCTTTTGGTTTTGCCAGTAATATCAAGTGGCTGTCCAAATAAAATGTGTTCACCGCGTTGAATGTTTGCATATCACAGTCATAGCTACATTTCTAAAACCATTTCTAACTTTTGCTAAAAATATTAATTAGTAACTATTAGTATGAAATGCTACCATGCTAATGTTACTGGACTAAGCTACTGTACATTTGAGCCTGAGAGTGACGAAATACATCTCAGACAGCTATGTTAGCGAAGTCTGACCATGTGAAGATGCCCTTCCATAATGACACATAATGCTCATGTTGCTATATACTTGTATGCCCAATATTCATAGACTGCTCATATATCGATGCATCTACATGATTTTATGTCAGTTCTGTGAAAACAAAAAAGGAAACAAATGGTCATGGCGATAAGTCACCACATTTTCAGAACTCTCCTGGATGTTTCAATATCACAAAGCAAGAACACTGCAGAGAAGATAAATAATACAGTGGTTTTATTTCCTCCCTAAAACAACCCAATTACTGCGTCTGTTTAAAACAAGTCCAAATTGTTTGTCTTGTTTTGGTGTATTGACCCAAAGAACAATACCTGTGTTTGTTGGAGGAAATAGCTATTATTGCTGTTTTTTAAACCTTGAAATCTATTATTTATAGATTGTCTGGCGGCGAATATTGTTTTTTAATTCATTATCCATTATTCATATATTTCATCTCTAAGTGCTCTTACAAGTGGCAGCAAATAGTTCCCGAATATTGAAAACATCAGGTTAAGTTAAATGTGAACTTTCTATTCATAAATGTATGAAATCCCTTTATCATTTACAATAATCTTGTACTTTGTGTATTTTCTTTTAGTCCTGCTTGCATTGGTACAAACATAAGTCATTGTTTTCTCACTACAATGGTTAATGTTTTCTAACTGGGTTCATGAATGACTTTGACAGATAATTTCCAGAAGTACACCATTTTCAGGTTTCTGCTCAGATACTTATTTTCAAAGACAAAGGAAATTACATCAGGAAAACACAGCAATGTGTTTTATTGAAATTTTGGACTTCATGCATGCAATTCCTCCTCTGCATTCATTTTCAAAACAGAGCAAGCAGTATTGGAAAGGAAATAGTATCTCCCAAAAATGTAAATTTTATTGCAAGATAAATCTGAAACCTGTATTTGCATAATTTAGAAGTAACATGTACAGCCGGTGTTTATAGTATATCCCATGAGCTGAAATGGCATCACGAGAGTATCTACATTTCGTATAGTGACCTATTTCTGAGGGAAATGGGATAGGCAGGTGAAATGTGACGTTGGGAGGGATTTGATTTGATTGTTCAAAAGATTAGGACACAACCTTCTCTAGCTCTGTGCAGAGCCATAGTTGCATAATGATTGATGGATTGATGTCATGATGTTATTGGTTGGAATTGGTTGGTACTAGCTGATGTCAGCATGCATCATATTTTTCCAGGAAGAATAAAACAGGATTTGGACATAAAAATACACAGAAATTGATTTTTTTTCTCTTCAGCATTTTGTTCTGTAGATGCACAATATGACCAGGGTTGTGAAATAAAAGGGTTACAAGGGCATTTTTAAATTTCAGCTAGACTTTAAACTGTTTGTATAAAAGTGTTGAGTACTACTCTTTGATACTAAAACGTTTTGTTAATAAATCATCTTTTCTGGTTTTGTTTCTGTTTGTGGTGTTTTGAGGAAAACCTTGGTATGTTTTCATTGTTTTGCTCAACATTCCTGACGCACAAGAAATGTCTTTGTCACAGGTTCCAATCTTTAGCAAAAAGGAGGAGGTTTTTGGATACTTGGCCAAGTACTCAGTCCCTGTCATGCGTTCAGCATGGATGATCAAGATGACCTGTGCGTATCACGCAGCCATCACAGAGACTAAAGTCAAGAAGAGGCACGTGATTGATCCTTGTATAGGTAAGCAAGTGATGTTAATGTTGTTTAAAGTGATGTTTGGTAAAGCAGTGTGTTTGGATGATTCTCCGTTGTTTGTTTCTTGCAGTTTTGCTTAGAGTCATCTTCCATGTGCTATTTTAACTAAAGATAATCAAAATGTTTTCTTCTATGGAATTATAAGTGATTTATTTGAGTATAATATGTTTTTCCTGCCATTTATTCAATTTCTGTTGCATTAAGATCCATTTGTCTGTTTGTGTGTGTAGAATGGACTCAGATTATTACCAAGTACCTGTGGGAGCAGCTTCAGAAGGTGGCCGAGTTTTACAGACAGTTCCCCAGCCAAGGCTGCAGCTCTCCCCTGCCAGCCACTCCTGCTGATGTGGAGACGGCCATGAAGCAGTGGGAATACAATGAGAAGCTGGCCATGTTCATGTTTCAGGTCAGTCAACACGTTAAGTGTAATAATACATTTCTATAATCGCATAATTCTTCCCCCGGTAACAGTAGTGTAATGCACTGTAATTGATCTTCACCAATTACAATAATTGCTGCTGCACTGAGAATTGTGTTACAGGCATTAATTGAGACTTTTGGCACTTCTTTTAAATTCTGAAAGGCACATGTATATTATTTTGTCTGAGTATTCAATAAAATAACCATTCATCATATTCTATTTAAGGGGAATAATTCAGGAATGGAATTAATAATGGACTGCCTTTTCTGATTTAATTCCAACACTCCTTCCATGTGCTGATTACTTAAAGTGAACTGCATATTTCAGTCGATAAAATGTGACTGCATTATTTCTAGGGCTCCACATTAGGCACTGTAATCATCACGTTCATCTACTTGATAGTTAGAACCACTTGTGTTTCTCTGTCCAGGATGGCATGTTAGACAGACACGAGTTCCTGACATGGGTGCTGGAGTGTTTTGAGAAGGTCCGACCTGGTGAAGATGAGCTTCTCAGACTTCTCCTGCCGCTTTTACTACAGGTATTCCCCCTCTACGTGTGTTTACTTTTATCTCTACCTCGGTCACACTTCATCACTCGTGGACTGATGGATTTCTTTTGGGAGACATGCAGTCCTGCTTAACATTCCAACAGCTGTACACCGTCACACATACACTTATTGCTATGACAGGCTGCTATAGCTGTCAATAATTTATCACAAACCAGTTGTGTCTTTGACCTTTGCTGACAGAGGCCCGATGGGGGCCCCACAGCTCCTTATTTTGTATCCAACATTGCCTGATGTTAATGGACACTGAGTGCTGTGGGTAATGCTATGAATCTCTCTATCGCCCTGCAGTACTCAGGGGAATTTGTACAGTCGGCTTACTTGTCACGGAGACTGGCTTACTTCTGCACACGCCGCCTCAACCTGTTGCTTAGCGACGGGAGCCTGGGACCGGGCCCAGGAGGGCATCCAACCCATGGCATGTTGACGCAGCAAGGTAACGCCCTGCCCCCGACCCCGACCTCGCAGCCGGCAGGAGGGAACCAGCCCCAGACAGCTTTCACTGACTTCTACATCTGCCCTCAGCACAGGCCTCTGGTGTTTGGGCTCAGCTGCATGCTTCAGGTACAATGTCTCAACTTTGACTGAAACTAAATTCATACATGGAATATAAAATGCAAGATGCGACATAAAAGGCTTCACTTACTAATTCTTCTATTTTTCTCTCCCCTTGTTATTTTTGTTTTGTTGTTGTCACATCAGAGCATCGTGTTATGTTGTCCCAGTGCTCTGGTGTGGCATTATTCTTTAACAGACAGCAGAAACAAAACTGGTTCACCTTTGGACCTTCTGCCAGTCGCACCATCCAGCTTACCAATGCCAGGGGGGAATACTGCCTTCACACAGCAGGTATTTTCATCCTGGAAAACTGTAGGATTTTTATTTATTAAGATCTGATGAATTAAAAAAAACATGCACATACTGTATAATCCTACACAAGCATATATGTACAAACCAAGCTGCAACGTTCGGGTCTGACAAGTGAAGCAAAGACACGAGTGGCAGAAACTGCACTTTATCTGATCACCACTCAAGGCTGGCTTCCAAAGGGAGTCAATTCCATTTGACATCCATGTTAAAATGCCTCACTTTATATCAGACATAAACATGTTTACTGATCGGTAAAAACAACGCTTTGGTCCCTCTAGATATTTTCCCTGTTCATGACAAACATACAGGGGGGTTACCTTTATGTATCTCAAACATTTCAATTGTAAGTGATTACATTAATTAAGGGCGTGGCTCACTAAGAAGGCTACGCTTTGCCCTGCTGCACAAGCCATTGCCTGGCTGAATTCAGAGTGCAGTGGTACCATGGATTCTGAATTCTGAATGGCCTACGAGGAGTCTGTCGTTAATTTTTTTTCCAGGCACAAGCCTGTTTTGGTGGCAGCCAAATTTAGCAACCCAATAAATATCACAGTTAATGTGAAACACCAATGCACTAATGCTGGCTATTTAGCATTAGCTTCTAATGGTACCTGGCCCTGCTGGGTCCCGCAACTCCCCAGCTCCACACTCCTGCTATTATGTTCTTTTCTGGTTCTGGTTGGTTCTATGTGAGATGTCAGGATCATGTTTTTTCACCTTTTCTTTCACTACAGGTCCGTACAAAGTTGAGAGAAATCGAGGAGCAGGTGAAGGAGCGAGGCCAGGCAGTGGAGTTCAGGTGGTCGTTTGACAAGTGTCAGGAGACCACGGCAGGTTAGAAAACGTTTCCTTTATCGCCGCAGAGCGATCTGTCTCCAGCTCATACAAAAAGGTCAGTGTATGAGATGATTTCTTTGTTACCAGGGTTCACCATCGGGAGGGTTCTCCACACCCTGGAGGTTTTGGACAACCACAGCTTTGAGAAGTCTGACTTTAATAACTCACTGGATTCTCTGTACAACCGAATATTTGGATCAGGCCAGAGCAAAGATGGTCATGAGGTAAGGAACGATTCCATCACTGCTCTGTTTTTCTTATGTAGAAAGCATGAACAAAACCTGTAAATCCTACATTATACTGATATTTTAAAAGGCAAAGCTAAACTGATCACTTTGAAAATTGTGATGACTAATCATCAGATTCTAAAATGTCACCACAAGCCTCTGTATTTAGCCGTATTGTCTCATAAAACTTGTTTCTGCCCAGATGTCCCCAGACGATGACGCAGTGGTGACCTTGCTCTGTGAATGGGCCGTGTGCTGTAAGCGTTCTGGCAGACACCGGGCCATGGTGGTGGCCAAGTTGCTGGAAAAGAGGCAGGCTGAAATAGAAGCAGAGGTAAGAGGCAACACACCCTCTGAGAGTTACTGCCACGTGTTGCTTTTTCTCTTAACTAACTGTTTTAGTCGGGATCAACTTGATTAAATGCCTTACTCTTGTGTCCAATTGGCTAAATCAACCCCACCACAAATGTCCTTTTTTCAAAGGATTGATCATATTTGCTCTTTTATTTGCCAGGAATATAATACTGGTCAAGAAATACAAAATCTTTATTAGTTTCATAACATTTGTTTAGCTTTTTGTCAAAAAGAAATCAAAGGGAGTGAGTGTAAAATGAATATTGTCAGATAATAACAATGTCAATACATGGCACTATATGAATAGGGGACTCGGGGACTAGTCTTGGATTTGATGGAAGTGGTCTTGACTGGTGGCCCACTAATAAATATTTGACATTAGTATGTAAGGCAATGGACTACTGGGCGAATGAATATAATCTATGGTTTAGAAAAATTATCTGCAGTTCTGCTATCCTGAAATTAATATTTTCAATCCATAAGTTGGCTTCCAAATGCCAGTTTGTACAATATGAATAACAGCTGGGATCCATTGCACCCTTCAACATTGCAATAACATCTAGAATGACTGCATGATTCACATTTTTGTCTTTTCATACAAACTCTAAAATCACTTCATCAGTGCAGAAAATAGTCCTAATAATAAGAATCATTATAACAATCCAACAATGCCCTTAATTAAAATACTGGTCTGCCTTGTGTTATGTATGAGCTGACATAAAAACTGCTTTAACGATCCCCTCAGCTTATAAAAACTAAAGCAATGCCATATATTGTTTGGGAATGAAAGTGTCTGAAACTACTGGTTGTTGAATAAGTTATGTGCACTTTCAGCATCATAGACAACTCAATGTAAGAAGAATCTAAACAGTTTCTCTAATTAAATGGAAACAAATCCATTTTTGCTTTGCCGTGAGAGGCCGGCAAGTACTTCTCTGCAGTGAATAACACTGTTATGTATCAGTTGACTGAAGTTTGAACTCAGATGTGTTTGATGACCTTTAGGTGTGAGAAGCTTCTCTCTCCAGTGGTAACAGGCATGGTCGCCTGTCCTGAAATATATTTTCGTTTCCTTAAAAAGTCGGTGATTGATTCCATTCTTGCTCGTCAGTCGGCGGCCCCTTTGGGAGGGCGGGGCTGGGTGGAACAGGGCCGAGGCTGTCGATGCGTGTCAAATAAGAAATGCTTGTAAACGTTTTTTTCGACATGTAGCACTCAAATCCTGTTTGCTGTCTGTCTGCAGAGGTGTGGTGAGTCGGAGGTGGTGGACGAGAAGGGCTCCGTGTCATCCGGCTCCCTCTCAGCTGCCACACTACCAGTCTTTCAGGATGTACTGCTGCAGTTCCTTGATACTCAGGCCCCCACACTGAGTGAGTTTTTTCTCTAAATTTCCTGTGGCTGTGATTCTCAAATGTGCCAACCTTGATCTGATATAGAGGGAACTTTATATCTACTTTTCCTTTGCCTGTTATTTTATTACCCAGTGCTTATTTATTATAAATGATTTGGCGAGGGAAACCAGGTGTTAAATTATTCAAATCCCCTTTTTCTTCCACTAAAGCGGAGCCTGGGAACGAAAGCGAACGGGTGGAGTTCTCCAACCTGGTCCTGCTCTTCTGTGAGCTCATCCGTCATGACGTCTTCTCCCACAACATCTACATGTGCACACTCATTTCCCGTGGTGACTTGGCTTCTGACTCCCACCTGCCACGCCCCCGCTCCCCCAGTGACGAGCCCTCGGATGAATCAGAGCGCAAGGAGCAGGATGCCGGCAGCAGTGTCAAGATGGAGGCATGTTGGAGGCATCTGTTGTCGTGGAGTGCGATGAGTCATTTGTGCAACAGTATTAAGAAACAGCGGGGTGTAAAAGTGTAACATGAGATTCCTGTTTGTTCAACAGGATACCGGTTTGTCGGAGTCGATGGAAATCGATAACAACTCCAGTGCTAATTTTGATGAGGTACACACAACATTTGACATGTCCTTTCATAACACATAACATGTAGAGTTCCTTGTGTACTTTTTGTGTGAAGGCATTTCATTTGCCTTGCAGATGTTCTCTCCTCCGATGCACTGTGAGTCTAAGGGGAGCCCCTCTCCTGAGAAGCCAGTTCCAGAGCAGGACAGCAAGGCCGGCTGCAAGGACAAGGGCATGGACCCTGCCTTCCCTCAATTGTATGAGCAACCTCGCCACATTCAGTATGCCACTCACTTCCCTATTCCTCAGGTAAGAGAACTCGCAGCATAGAATTTAAAAAAGCCAAGTGACACTCCGGGGGTTGTTATGAAACGGTTTTCTTTCAGCTTGTCACATGACCTTGTCCTTGACACAGGAGGACATTCACCTATGTTTACTGCCTCACGTGCGTCTGACAGAACAGAAACTCATGTGTGGGCTTGTGGGTGTGAGATGTGCTCTATATGTGTGCAATCACAACCCAAACGACTCATTATCTGGGTAGCATAGCGTGTTCTAATTCAAGTCTTTGATCTAACCATGTAATGTGTATTTTGCTGCCAAAAGGCCAGTGACCTGCAGTAGACACCTGAAGCCTGAATGCTTCCTGTCTAGACAGACTTAGAATTGAAGCTTCTGCTCTGCTAATGTGCTGGTTTAGCTTTGCAGGCTCTTAACACAGTGTGTTAGAACATCTTCTATCTGAATGTTTTCACTATAAAATGTGCTTCAGTCCTTTTTTAAAGTGTGATTGCATGTAATGGTGTAGTGGACAGAAATCTTAATTTCCAGAGACTGCTACATCATTTATATCTGGAATGCCAAAATATGAATTATTATTCAGTTAATTACTTAATCAAAATTTAAATGTAGTATTACAATAGTTGATTCATTCTATTTTAAGTAACAAAAGTAGAAAAAATGCTTGTGTCTTAGTTCATTTCAATAGTGAGGCATTGCTGCTTTCCTCCAGGGTTGTTAATTTAAAAAAAAAAAGAATCTGAAGAAACCATTTTATATAATAAATCATCAATTAATAACATTAACCAAGAAAATAATTGGCAGATTTGTAATTAAAAAATTGGTTGCAGCGCTACTACATCTGATCAATAGGATTTCTATTAAATCAAACTTTATTAAGACAACATTTTAGGTGGTGTAAAGTTAGATTTTCAAAGCATACCTATTTTGAATCTGCAGTTATATATTTTTGTTAAATGTACATTTTCTCAAAGTGACTGCATTGTTGCGGCTGCCGGAAAACCAGAACTCCTAAACTGAAATGAGAGGAAATGTCTGTTCTTGTAGTTGAACAATTGTGTCTTCCTATGCTGCTCAGGTAATCAGGTGAATAAGGATCATCTTTGTCTCTTTGTTTTTTCCTTCAGGAGGAGAGCGCCAGCCATGAGTGCAACCAGCGGTTAGTGGTCCTCTACGGTGTGGGCAAACTGAGAGATGAGGCGCGACACACCATCAAGAAAATTACCAAAGACATCTTGAAGGTGCTGAACCGCAAAAGCACAGCAGAAACAGGTAACTGTGTTCCTCAATTTTATCAGCCTTTGACTGATAGCTTCATGTCCCACATTCCCCCATTTACTTATGTTTTACATTACCTTAGCTGCAGGCAGGCCGTTTGCAATCCATTTCAGTTTCCTTTCACCCACTTTTCATGTTTTAATGATTAAAATGTTGTCAGTGAAATTGCCCTGAAGTTTTATGATGTGACTGGGATTTTTTTCAGCAGCAATATGCAGGAAAAAAGTCAATTTTACCAGACAGCAGTTTGGAGCACAGGCAATGTATGGCGTGGGGGTGTTTGTAAAACACCATCCACATGCAGGCTTTCTTACTGTGGCCATACCAGCTATTGTCATCCTGATAATTCTCCCTCTTTAAATGTGTTTCACCATTTCTCTGCCCTACTTAAGAGAACCTGCTTCTTTCCCGTTATCATGCCTTTGGGCACTTGTATCAGTCAATCTTCTTTCCGCCCAATTTCTATGCTAACAGCCCTCATCATGTTACAGCCACTTTGTCATACATAGATACGTATGACCTTATTAAGGCCATTTCAGAGATGTAATTGCATACGTTAGTGTTTTTGTCTCTTAGTTTGAGTCTCTTAGTTTTTCTTTAATGACAGAACTGTTTCCCTTTTCTTCTAAAGTGCCTTTTCAGCAGTGTCCTTTGCACTGATGCTCGGAATCGAAGGAGGCTGGAAATAAGATAACAGACTATTGGCTTAACTCGATTTCACGGCTGGCCTGTTCGGCAGACTGGAAAGAATACTGCTGACTAGTTATGAGTTGCTGCTCCCTCTCTTACTTTTTAGTCTCCTCTCTCCCCCCCCCCCCCCCCCCCCCCAAACACAGGAGGCGAGGAAGGACAAAAGAGGAAGAAAAGTAAGCCGGAGGCCTTTCCCACTGCAGATGATATCTTCTCCAAATTCCAGCACCTCTCCCACTTTGACCAGCACCAAGTCACCTCCCAGGTTAGTCCGGGAAATCTCATTCTTTCATGGCCTCATGTTTCAGAGTATGCAAAGTTAATTATTTGGGAACTAACCACAGGATTTAGTAAATGCAAATAGCTTGAGCTGCCTGAAACAGACGGCCTCCCAAGTTGACTCATTTGAATGTAAATGTAATTTGAATATATTTTGATTTCTCTTGAGATGTCTGAATACAATTTGAATGTATAATGCACTCAGGTGACTGTCACTTAAAAACAGCAGAACATAATTTATTTAGATGTACAGGTTGTAATGGAGATGTATGTGATCCTAAATTGAATAATCTCAATATCATTTTTTAATGCAAAGTTAATCCCAAGGACGGATGGAACAATGCAGATTAAAAAAAATGTTTATTAGTTAGTTTGTTTTATATATAAGTACAACTTTCCAATGGCATTATGGGTGTGATAGAACCCATATTTGTATTAAAGGAATGGGTCACTTAATTTGCTTTCTTTGGGAGAGTTGGACGAGAAGATGCAGCTCTTAGTGTCTGTTAAATATGAGGCTAGAGCCTGGAGACTAGAAGCGGGGAGGAATAGCGAGCTTGGCTCTGTGCAGAATTCACCTCCTGCCAACTGTAAAACTCACTAAGTGTGATGTTATATCTTGTTTAATCAGCACAAAAGCTAAAGTGTGAAAACGAGAAGATTTGATTTTATCTGGGTTATGTGCTATTGCTTGGCCAGGAGCATCCGGGAATGTTATTGTGGAGATTCAATTAAATATGATTCCCTCTGCTCTTTATGCTAAGCTAAGCTAATCGCCTGCTGGCTGTTACTTCATATTAAACAGACAGAGTGGTGTATTGTTTTCATCTGACTCACAAACAAAATGAAAAGGGAAGAGAACTACTACTCAACTATTCAAATCAAATTCAAAGATCTCTTTATTTAAGGTCCGAACCCCATAATTCTTGAATTGCCTAACCCTTATAGCCAAGCCAACCCCTACATTTATCAAATAAAATACTTGGTTTTATACAGCTACTTTGGTTAGAGCAGGGAGATCAGTCTTGGACAGAGAGATATTTGTGCTCAGCTGTATGACTGTGAGACGGTTGGAATCGTTAAAATTCCCTTTTGGTTGTTCTTGCCTCCGGCGGCTGACAGTATGCTTTGGCATTACTTGAATGTCTCTGTTTGTTTTAATTATAGAAAGTGTGTGTTGGGGGGCCGATGATGTAAATATTGTGGTTTTTGCATGTTAATGATGTCTGACGTTTTGTTTTGCAGGTGTCCAGAAATGTGCTGGAACAGATCACCAGCTTTGCCTTAGGGATGTCTTATCACCTGCCTCTCGTCCCGCACATCCAGTTCATCTTTGACCTCATGGAGTACTCCCTCAACATTAGTGGCCTCATAGACTTTGCTATCCAGGTATGGTTCACACTTCATCGCTGATGTCATTTTCAACACGCGTAACTCTCTTGTCATTCATCACCGTGGCGTGTTTTGCAGCTTCTGAATGAGTTGAGTCTGGTGGAAGCCGAGCTGCTGCTGAAGTCATCCAACCTGGTGGGCATCTACACCACCAGCCTATGTCTGTGTATTGTAGCTGTGCTGAGGAGGTACCACTCCTGCCTCATTCTCAACCCTGAGCAGACCGCGCAAGTGTTCGACGGGTATGTCACTTTGATGTTTGTGTACAGGATACCTCAAAATCTCGGTCTTATCCCAATTGATAAAGACATGCTTGGAAATTAATGGGTGGCCCAAATGTGGAGCTGGTAGACTTTGTTGTTTTTACCGAGATTGAATTCCAACCCTCAAGGCATGTTTACCAGTGTAAAGCAATGAGTTTAGTTTATAATTAAAGTAGTGAAAAGGATGTTCTGGCTTTTAACGGCAAATTAAAGAATTGTTGGTGGTTTTCTCTCGCTAAGCCTCATTTGAGCGTCTTTAATGGGGATTTTTATTGTCTCAGGATTGCAGACTAGAAACTTCAAAGGGCACTGGAAGGTGTACCACTAGCAGTTTGTGACGCTGGTAATTTAGGAATTTTAGCTGAATCTGCTGATTGCACTGAACATCATTTTGCATTAAAGCAAGATGCCTTAAGTGTTTAAGATAAAAAAAAGCTCATATAAAGCCTCTAATTCAAATAAATGTAGTTTAATATAAGATACATATAAGACAATGTTTATGCTTAAAGCTTTTCACTATGTTTTTGACTATTCTGTTAAAGCATGTAACTGAAGGGAGTTGCAGTTGAATGATGTATGTAAATGTGTTTTCAGGTTGCGCATCGTGGTGAAATCGGGGGTAAACCCAGCAGACTGTTCCTCTGCTGAGCGTTGTATCTTGGCTTACCTGTATGACCTCTACACCTCCTGCAGTCACCTCAAGAATAAGTTTGGCGAGATTTTCAGGTAGAAAGGATCTTCACCTTGAACTAAAATTCGTATTTAGCTCTGCTTCAGAGCCTTTTTTTGACAAATCTCTCAAATTGTGATGTTTGGATTAGCCAAATTGTCCATATATAAATACCATCATACTTAAAAAGAATACATACTTATTCATAATATTTACAACTAGTTTAATTTGACTTCCCAGTGTTGTTTAGTCGCATCTATTAATCAAGAAAGTGGAGCAGTTGTGTACAGTTAATCACCAAATGCTATGTTGTTGCCCTAGATTCTTTTCTAATTTATATCGTTCATCGTTTTAGTTCTCAGTGCCGACACAACCCCATAAACCCTCTGTTGTGTTCTCTCTCAGCGAGTTCTGCTCTAAAGTGAAAAACTCCATCTACTGCAATATCGACCCGTCAGACTCCAACATGCTTTGGGATCCGGTGTTCATGATGGAGGCCATCGCCAACCCCTCTCCCAACAACTTCAACCACTCCATGGTGGGCAAGATCCTCAACGACAGCCCAGCCAACCGCTACAGCTTCGTCTGCAATGTGCTCATGGATGTCTGTGTGGACCACCGAGACCCTGAAAGGTGTGGCACTGTTGTTAGGATTACATGCTGCACCTATGTATGCACGGCTCAGTTTTCTCACATACGTTGGTCGTGGTTTCGTGTCACGTAATGTGCTTTCAGGGTGAACGATATTGGTAACCTGTGTGCCGAGCTGACGGCGTATTGTCGCTCCCTGAGTGCTGAGTGGCTCGGCATCCTCAAGGCTCTCTGCTGCTCCTCTAACAATGGCAACTGTGGCTTCAATGACTTGCTGTGTAACGTAGATGTAAGTTCCACTCTTGTGATTTACTTTGCTCACAAATACTGGTTAAACAATGTTAGTTCTGTTGTGTTTAACGTGACTCGTTTTCAATAATGGTGTCGACCAAATATGTTTTGACTTAAAAAATCTGTCTCCTTTAATTTAATGAGTAATTAAGTAGCTATCTGATTAGTGATATTTCTCTATCTGCTCACATCCTTCAGGTTAGCGATTTGTCCTTCCATGATTCCCTGGCAACCTTCGTCGCCATTCTCATTGCTAGACAGTGTCTTCTCCTTGAAGATCTGGTTCGCTGTGTGGCCATTCCTTCCCTCCTCAATGCAGGTAAGGAGTGTTTAATGGAAAACAGCCTGCTATAAACAATATTTATTGGCAAACCAGTGCAAACTAATGAAGGATAATCGCCATCCTGTAACCCAGCGCTTCCTAGTAAAAGTTGTTCATTCAATGTGATATTAAGTGGATGTTATTTAACACTATTTATTATACAAAGGTGGAGTTATTCATTACTCTTATTCTTTTTTCTTTATTTTTACCATTTTCCAATACTTATTGCTATCTTTTTAAACCAATAATTACTCAATATACAGATTTTCAATGAAATCTATTTTGTCAATTCAGTTGAGCTAATTTACATTTCCAATCTGCCCCTGGCAACTGCAGACGTACACCCTGGGGTACCAGTGTCCTTGATCCTTTAAACAGGGCCCCTTTTACATAACTTTGTCCACTAAGACCCCTGCTTCAGTTGTTCCTGTCGCTGATACAGCTTCACCAACTTCATATTGCAGCTTGGCTTGTAGGAAGGAACCCCAGGCTGTATAATGCATCACTTCTGTCAGAGAGGAGAGTTATCGCAACGTATTTGATCAGGATCCACGAAGCCTCGGTGCGTTGTGTGCACTTGCCAGAGAAGTGCCTTCCTCTCCCCACTGTTAATCATTTTTTTTCTCCCAGTTTGGAGACAAAGCCCCATTTAGCCGTGCCGTTTGGTTGGGATTGGCTCATTTTATAACACAGCTACACATGCCAAATGCCAACAGCTCTCGTTTGTGGTTGACGCTTTGTTCTCATTCATGACAACTGCTCCATGAGATTTCCACTTCATGCTGACTGATGAGAAGTTTATATAGGACAAGGTTTAAATTTAGACACGTGAGTTTGATGTGTAGATTGTGTAGCCCATCCTGAAAACGTGAGCCTCAGTTATGCTTTCTTCACATCACATGTGTGTCTTACCTTCAGCTTGCAGTGAGCAAGACTCTGAGCCAGGAGCCAGACTCACCTGCAGGATTCTGTTGCACCTTTTCAAGACGCCACAGCGCAACCCTGTCCCCCAGTATGGCGTGAAGTCAGGTATAAACAAAACCAGAAACCTTTTACCACTGTTTCAACACATTTTTGTTTTTCCAACCTCAGTGTGACCTTGTGTCTTATTCCGGTGTCACGACTTGCAGATAAATCCTTGGTCGGTATTCGGTCGTCTTGTGATCGCCACCTTCTTGCTGCCTCTCAGAACAGCATAGTTGTTGGAGCAGTATTCGCCGTCCTCAAAGCTGTCTTTATGCTGGGTAGGAATTGTCATATCAATAAGCCTAATGTCACAACTGCTCATACAAATGTTTAGAATATGATGATGATCGAGGTAAGGTTAGGGTAGTATGCCAGGTCAGACCTTTTGTTCTGCTTTGTCTTCATCTCTGATACAGTTGAGTTCACTGGTCTCTCCATGTCTCATGTTTTTTAGGTGATGCTGAGCTAAGAGGTTCAGGGCTGTCACACCCTGCTGGCCTCGATGACATATCTGAGGGGCGCAATGTCTCCATAGAAACGGCCAGCTTGGATGTATATGCAAAGTATGTTCTGAAGACGATCTGCCAGCAGGTGAGTTGAAATGGGTTGAATGGTTTGAAAACAATAAAATCAACTCCCGCAGATCACACAGTCGGTGTGAAATGGAAAAGGTGGAAATGAAGGTACTGAGATAACCAATTGAAATTTCTCAAACAAGTAGCTTTCTGCTGCACACACCTATGCATGTGTTCTTTTATTGTTCAGCATCACGAACAATCTTGTATTTTCTGTCTGAAAGCCTTTGCAGGAACAATTAACTTTTTATTTTTGCTTCCATAAGCACGCCTTCTTTTCTGAGCTACTTGTAAGTTGCATGTGAGCCAAAGATGCTTAAAAAGAGTGAATGAGATAATTTTCTGCACCAAATGTCAACTATGCCTCATAGATATGAATGCCGGAGAGAACACTGGCAGTAGCTCCGAGGGCTGGACATGCTCGGAGACATCAAGAGATTTTCTAACAGAAAGGCTCTGGCATGTGCACTTGTATTTCTGACAAACGTCCCTCGTCGTGTTTTCATCAGCACCCACCCAGCTTTAGTCAAGCTTGTTTTGCATTACTCATGGCTACTTAAGCCTGAGGATTCCTACTCTGCCACTTTTTCACTCTTCCCCTGTGTTCCCTCTTGTTCTGCTTTACAGGAATGGGTTGGAGAGCGCTGCTTGAAGTCGCTGTCTGAAGACAGCAGTGCCCTCCAGGACCCGGTGCTGGTAAACATTCAGGCCCAACGGCTACTGCAGCTTATTTGCTATCCACATCGTCAGCTGGACAGTGATGATGGCGACAACCCTCAGAGGCAGCGAATCAAACGCATCCTACAGGTAGAAAATGCACTTAAATTGACGTAGTGTTTCAGATTTACTTCTGTTGCATTATGCCAGGGAATTAAATTGAGTTAATTTGAGTCCAATAAATCAATTCCTTACTAAAAAACTGTCCATCAAACTTCCAAGGAGATAGGCCATTGACCTTTGATTATGCTCAAAGATATAACCTCCATCGTCTGCTACTAAGTTTTTAACTTTTCGTGCATCAGAGCCGTGATGTTTTGCTGCCCTCTTCTGGCTGTCGCAGGGATCGAGGAAGTGTCTCATTAGTGATATGAACTGTGCAATTTCGAAACTGGATTTTGACACCAAAAAAGGAAAAATGTGTACCATGACTAACAGTATTTATTTTCTTCTTCCATAGAACATGGACCAATGGACGATGAGACAGTCGTCCCTGGAACTGCAGCTGATGATTAAACAGAGCACAAGCAATGTACGTTGCTGTTTTCAGTATATCAAATGTTTTTTTAGTGAACTAAATATGAATGTGTAGTCTTTGTGAAATTAATCTGAATAACCCGTATTCATTTTGCATATAGGATCTTTATTCACTCTTGGAGAACATAGCCAAGGCCACCATAGAGGTTTTTCAGAAATCAGCTGAAATGAACAGTAACCCCTCAGGGAATGGAGCAGTGGCACAGAGTGGCTCCGCATCCAACAGCAACGGCACCACCAGCAAGATGAAGCCAATTTTGAGGTGCGTGTCTTTCTGTCTCCTCAAACGGCTTTTCTCGCACAGTTGTCTTTGTCTTAAATGTTCTTACACAATGTAAACATCTGTAAGGCTCAAACTCTAACCCTGTGACCTTGAGTGAGATATTGTATCCTTCATTTATGTGGTTTGCATTTTGTCCTGCAGCTCATCAGAGCGGTCAGGTGTGTGGTTGGTGGCTCCACTGATAGCCAAGCTGCCCACCTCAGTTCAGGGCCACGTACTGAAGGCAGCCGGAGAGGAGCTGGAGAAAGGACAGCACCTGGGCACGTCCACACGTAAGGAGAGGGACAGGCAGAAACAGAAAAGGTATGTGGCATATTTCTTCAATACTGTAATAAATTAGATTTCATTTGCTAACATCTGACAAACTATGGCAGACATTTATATGATATGTCCCTCTCAGGCCGTGGAAGCTACAAAACAAAATTAGCCAGTAATCTGAACATGATTGTATTCGTTTTTATCTTTTTCCCTCTTCAGCATGTCTCTGCTGAGCCAGCAGCCATTCTTGTCTTTGGTGCTGACCTGCTTGAAGGGGCAGGATGAGCAGAGGGAAGGCCTTCTCGCCTCCCTCTACAGCCAAGTGCAGCAGATTGTTACCAACTGGAGAGAAGACCAGTACCAGGATGACTGCAAGGCAAAGCAAATGATGCACGAGGCTCTGAAACTACGACTGAACCTCGTAAGTAACTTCTTGATCACAACGGCCATCTTTACAGCACATGCCCAGCCTTAGTTATTCATTCTATAATGACTAACCATCCAAGAATATTTACTGAAACCATTAACTTCATTACTGCTCTATTTTACATCTTTTGCTCCATTGGTTGTGATTAAAACATTTTATGGGGAGACTAACATTATTTGTTTCCTCTCATCACAAGGTGGGTGGCATGTTTGACACAGTGCAGCGCAGCACCCAGCAGACCACGGAGTGGGCCGTGCTACTTCTTGATATCATTAGCAGCGGCACAGTGGACATGCAGTCCAACAAGTGAGTGTTGACTAAAGAAATAAACATTCCACACATTACTCCTAATCAAACACTTCAGTTATTATTTGTAAAGACAAATTCTGTTCCCCGTACAATTATCAATGACTGTATGTGCCTGGCTCTTATGATTGTCTCTCTCCAACAGTGAGCTTTTCACAACCGTGTTGGACATGTTGAGTGTGCTGATTAACGGCACACTGGCTGCTGACATGTCCAGCATCTCTCAGGGCAGCATGGAGGAGAATAAGAGAGCCTACATGAACCTGGTCAAGAAGCTCAGGGTAAGAACAGCACACCTTTCTCACTTGTTGAATCTGAAGATATGATCCTACTTTTAAGATGTAGTATTTTCCCTGTAATCATAGAGTAGTTGTCAATGAATCTATTCTTTGAAGGAAGATAACCTTAAAATGTGCTCAGGCTAAAAGTGTGGTGGACCTCTGCAGTATCACGTTTACAAAATTTAACAATTGCAATGTCACGTAGTGGGCAAAAGGATTTCACACTAAAAAAAAATATATATTATGTTTACTACATCTGTTTTAATTGCCTGCTTACTCTGCATGCAAGCAAATATTTGGAATGATATGCTCATGCAGAAATAAGTGGTCCTCGAAAAGAGAAGCTTCTCATTTACATTTTCATATTTTTTTGTTTCCTCCACCGTGTACCTATTTTTATTTCTACAGAAAGAGCTTGGGGATCGGCAGTCAGAAAGTTTGGAAAAAGTTAGACAGCTTTTGCCACTGCCCAAGCAGACCCGGGACGTCATAACCTGTGAACCTCAGGGCTCACTAATAGACACAAAGGGAAACAAGATCGCTGGATTTGAGAAGGAGGTACGTAGTCTCTCACACGCTGATGAAACGTTATATCAACATGCAAAGTTACACGCATTTCAGTGTTATTCATATTGCTCAGTCTTAGCAGGATTTACTTCCTGCAGCAGAGCTACATTTAATTGTATGCTAGGTTGTAATAAGTTGCTGGCTCTGAGGTTGCAGCTGTTGTTTCCCGATTCAAAGGGAGTTTTGAGTTTTGATGAGGGTGTTGATCCCGAGCCTTCACTTCCTGTTATCTAGACTATTAACAAATTTGAAAGAAAGTGAGGTCCCAGTATCTGCGCATCCTGATCTTGAGTTGAATGAGATTGTCATGTGTCTGTGTCATCAGGGCCTTCAAGTATCAACCAAACAGAAGATTTCTCCCTGGGATGTCTTTGAGGGTCTGAAACACTCCGCCCCCCTCTCCTGGGGCTGGTTTGGGACGGTGCGTGTGGACCGCAAGGTCACAAAATTTGAGGAACAGCAGCGATTTTTGCTTTACCACACCCACCTGAAGCCCAAGCCTCGCAGCTATTACCTGGAGCCACTCCCCCTGCCCCCTGAAGAGGAGGAGCCCCTGACACCCGTCTCACAGGAACCAGAGAAGAAGATGATGGAGGCTGTGAAGCCAGAGAAGAGTGTGCCTGCTGTGTCCTCTGAGTCAAACAAGAAGAAAACCAACAAGAAGAAGAAAACTCCATCTGCCAAGACAGAGGTCAGTCATGTTTTTGAATATATGATTTAAGAAGAATATTTTAACAAACGGACATAATTATACATGTATTTCCTGAACACAAATAACTCCAATCCAATTTGAAAAATATATTTTCCTGTTCTTCTCACTAGGACTATGTGAATCGTACACCAGGCGGTGTGACCTATGGGACCAATATGCCGTCTGAGATGATGCAGAACCACCCATATGGCAGACTACCGTACAGCCAGCAGACCATGAGCATGTACACACAGAACCAGCCTCTACCGCCAGGTCCGTTCACGGCATACTGTCTCGTCATCATCAGTAGCAGTATGACACAGTCCTTGGGTTGAAAATGCCAAATACCATCTGGGATTATGGATCATGTCATATGTTTTTCTACAGGAGGTCCAGGTTTAGAACCTCCATACAGACCAGCCCGTAACCCACAGATGAACAAAATGATGCCCACTCGGCCCAACTACCCAGGCATGATGCCCGGTATGCAGGGAAACATGCCGGGCATGATGGGACTGGACAAGCAATACCCAATGGGTTATAAGCCCCAGCCTACCATGCCACAGGGCCAGATACTGCGGCAGCAGCTCCAGGTCAGACTGGTAAGTCAGTCCGCACTGACGGTACAAGCTACCCCTTATAGCCAGGTAGAGTTGACCCAAAGCAGTAGCTAGCAAGACGGATCACAATTAGAACAGTTGATTCTCAATTTTGCGATCAAAGCAAGTATTAAGTCTTGTCCTGTCTTGATGCATGGAATAAGAAATAACATCTTTGCTATTTGCTGACTTCTTTTTTCTCTTTTCAGAATCAGAGCATGATAGGGCAGCAGATTAGACAGATAACACCAAACCAACCGTATACTTCAATGCAGGCATCTCAGGTAAGTCTAGTCTTTGTTTCTCTTCCTTTGATAATAAATTAATCTTACACCTAAGAAAACATGTATCATCTGACACCTTTATTTATCTATCATTTTTTTAAACAGGATTCTGTTACCATATATAATAATAATAATGGATAATTTCCATTTTGCCATCCACACAGAAATACCTTTGCAGTTGTATATGCTCATAAGTGCACTTACATGGTCCTGTTTGGCTTCACTACATTACTTGTCTCAATAATGTTGTCCTTCCCTGTGTTGGTTTTAATGATTATGACTTTGTTTCTTCAGAATATTTCTCAGGGCTATACCACATATGGATCACACATGGGGATGCAGCAGCATCCGTCCCAAGGTGGTGGTATAGTTCCGTCCTCTTACGGGAACCAAAACTTCCAGGGCACCCATCCTGGAGCCAACCCGGCTGTAGTGGATCCTCTTAGGCAAATGCAGCAAAGGCCCAGTGGTTACGTTCACCAGCAGGCTCCAGGCTACGCACACAATATGCAGAACACACAGAGGTCAGTACTGTGTTGCAGGGAAGGCAGAAGGTTGATCTTCACATTTCTCTGTTGCTGTTTGAGTTCATATTACAAGATTACAATCCTGGACTTTATGTTATAAACCGACATTGCTAACTGTTTGTGTTCCTCCTGTCCTGTAAACCCCAGGTTTGCCCACCAGCCCATCCAGCAGAATCCCATCATGCATGGTCTCAGTCACATGGGAGGCCAGGGTGTCCATCCAGGCCTGAGGCCCAATCCGATGCTGGCAGAGCAGCAGCAGCAGCAGCAGCAGCAACAACAACAGCAACAGGCAGCACAACAGCAGCAGCAGTACCTCAGACAGCAAGCACTCAGAGTACGTACCATGATCATTCTTTCTTCCAGGACTTAAGCTATGTTTCGGCCGAGTTGATTCATTTTTATCAGTGACTTGTCGAAGTCATAAAGATGCTGTTTGTGTGCACTCATTTTGAAATAGTGTAACCCTGAAGAAACCCAATGTTTCCAAATCAATTAGATTTACTAAAAGATACAGACAGTCAGCACCTTACAAACAAACCATTATTTCTTTTCTGTTTTCTCTAACAGCAGCAGCAGGCCCAACAAGTTCAACAGCAACAACAACAACAACAGCAGCAGCAACAACAACAACAACAACAACAACAACAGCAGCAGCAGCAACAACAACAGCAGCAACAACAGCAGCAACAGCAGGTGCAGCCCCAACAGGTTCCTCCTCAACAGCAAGTTCCACAACAGCAACAACAGCAGCAGCAGCAGCAGCAGGTGTCAGCGGGGCCACCACCAGGCCAGCAACAGAACCAGGGCCTGGGCATGCAGCCACTGCCCCCCCAGCAACCCATGGTAGGTCCAGTCCAGGTGACGGGAACCGTCATTAGGCCAGTTGTTAGTTGGATGGCTCACTGTTTTTCCTGTTGGCTGTTTAGTCGTGTCTATCATAGAAAGTTTTACTACACAGGCTTCTTTCATTACAGAAATGTTACCATAAGCCTTGCATTAAAATATAAGTATAAGCTAGTAGTTTTGCATGTTTTAGTCAATTAACAAATGCATATAGAACATTACTGTGTACATTTCTTTGCAAGAACACTAAAATGGCCATCTAAAAATGTAGTTAGTAACGGATTCAATTGTATAAAACATCAGATATGGCTATAATAATGGCATCTCTGTTTTAGTTCCCACGACAGGGAATGCAGCAGACTCAACAGCAGCAGCAGACTGCAGCTCTGGTCCGACAGCTGCAACAGCAACTTTCAAGTGAGTCAGACACTTTCAAACATCATTTTTGTTCCCCCAATCGATGTGTTGTCATCGTCTCCATCTCTGCATAATGCATAATAGATTTCATGTTTATAATAAAACATTCCCACTCTTTTCAGATACACAACCAGGACAGGGCACCAATTCATATTACTGATCGTGCTTGTTCATAGTAGTGTGTGAAAAATAGGCACTCGTTATGTGAAGAGGCCCAGCTCTGTAGATTGGCAGATGAATGTGTCCAGTCCCGTGTAGGCTGTTAGGAGGAGAGACTGTTCAAGGCACAAAGGACCACCAAACTGATGAACCAAACCCCGACTCAACCAGTGAAGCAACGATCAGAAAATATCTTGACTCCAGTTGTGTAATTATGGATTATCAAAGGAAGGATCCTGCTCTGAAGTAAACAGATAATGGTTAATAATGGAAAAGTTTATGTAAAAAAAGTACCAGAAATTATAAGAATAATGCAATTTTTTTATTTTATTTCAATTTGTACAATTTTTTCAGTTTCGTGTATTTCTCATTAAAAAACCATGTCAGTTTTTATGTCTTGTACTTGTGTTGGCTGCCTGTATACTGTATTTAAACCTGTCAATGAAATCTTTCATGATAAAGTGATAGAAGAAATCCTTTGATCCACAAACAAGGCTGCTGTCTTGCAAAAAAAATCCCCACATCATGTTTAAGTGACATGGTCAAAGACCAGGTTGCTTGTGTTTTATGTAACTTCTATATTTTCTGTTGAGATAGGATTGGGTTTGCCGATAATGAAATACTAATTCAGATTAAGGTGTTCAAAGGCTGAGGGTTTGCAACTTGTACATGAACACTGATATCTTGACTTCTGGGGGGGAAATATGTTTGTTAGAAGAATTTACAGTAATCAAAATACATGACTGACTATATACGGATGGCTCTGCCTGAAGCAGCTAAATGGAATTCATGCATCATTCATTTTATCATTATTTCGTTTCCTACAGTGACCCAACAAAATGTGTTACATGACAAAAGGTGTGTTGGTAATTTGAAGACTTCTACAGTTGTAATGTCATGGTGTGTCTCCTTTCAGCCTGTGAGTATTCCTGATAAGTGAATAAGATCTGCAACATGGCAATATTCTTTTTTTATATGAAAAGCAGTGTTAGTGTATTGAAGGATGCTTTTACATCCACATCCGGGTTGTCCAAATCACACCATTACACAACAAGTCCACTGTGTTGCAGGCTGCGTTTATACAATGTATAGATTATGGGCCATTTTGTTTAATTTTACTAAAATGAAGGAAAAAAAGCAAAAACAGTGTACACCCACACCAGTGTTTTCACTTATTCACTAATTAGACTGACTTGAGGTCAATGTTAATGAAATAATCCCTTTTCAAAGTAGAAGGTTCGACATGCCAACGTAGAAATTGCGCCGTGGAATTAACAGTGAGGCTGCATTCCTGTTGAAGTCCCTGTTGGTACTGAAAAAAGCTTCCGCTATGAAATGGAATTTTTCCAATAACTCAAGATAAAGTTTACGTTATCACACCCTCAGTTGACAGAAAATGTAACAAAGTGAAGTTATTGCAGTTAGTACATCTCAGAGTCTTAAAGATTCAGGGACAACAGCATACAGCAACATATATATTTGATTTCTTTATTGATTAAATCAGGGAACATTGAACAATTCGTCATTTCAAGTTTGCAGCCTTTGTTTTTTAGGCTTTTGTTTATCTAAATGTGGACTTTCCAGGCGACTGAAAAGTATTCCAGAGTCACATCCTAGCGCTCTGCCTTCAAAGGGACAGTCCATTCCCCGATACCTCGGCAGAAAGTTCAGATCGGCCCAGCTCCTCTTCCCAGGTTGCACTCCGAGTCTGGACAGCAGCTTGTTAGAAATCCCCGGTACCACTGGCTGGAGGAGTGTGCCATAAATCCTCAGGCATTCAAGGGAGACATGGATGATGGTATCTAGCCAGCGCTGGTCTTTACTGTTCCTCCTATCCAGCTTCCACGGTGCATGGCGCTGAACAAACCCGTTGGTCTGCCTCACGCAGGCACCGATGGCCTCCAGAGCTTTGTATACATGCATGCTCTCATAGTGCTGCTCCACCACAGCCGGGAGCTGTTTCACAGCATCCAACATGTGGTAGTCTTCAACCACAGCCCTGCCTCCCTGTTCACTCGGAAAGGACTGAGCACAGAAAGAGGGGTATACCTGAGCTGGATTAAGAGCTGGAGCTGTGCAGCGGTTCAGCAGACCCCCCAGAGAGTCAGCGAGCTCTGCATTGAGCAGCTTGATAACTTTGTTGTCCATGTAATCACAGTCAGAGTCTGGGACACCCTGACGCAGGAGAAAGTACCTCATACCATCCGTTGTGAACATCTGTGAGCGTTCAAGAGGATCCACCACATTACCCAGACTTTTAGACATCTTCTTTCCTCCTACTGTCCAGTGAGAGTGCACATAGATCGTCTGTGGCAGCGGCAGTCCAGCCCCCAGAAGAAAAGCTGGCCAGTAGATGGCATGAAATTTTAAGATGTCCTTTCCAATAATGTGGTGGGCCACGTTCCACCATCCCATGTGTTTATCTGGATAGCCAGCTACTGTGAGGTAGTTCACCAGAGCGTCTAGCCACACATAGATGGTTTGTTCAGCATCACCCGGGACTGGGATGCCCCACTGAAGGCGGCTTCTCTGGCGAGACACCGAGAGGTCAGGAAGGTCCTCCTGCAGCAACTGGAGGACAGCCTGGTAGAAACGCTCAGGCTGCACGGCCCGGGGATTTCCTCTGAGCCAGTCGAGTAGCTGAGATCGAAATGCAGACAGACGGAACATGTAGTTCTCCTCTTTCATCCACTCCACCTGCAACACAGAGATTTGATTGAAGTTGTGTGGGCGGAGTGAAACTGCATGCTTTGGAAGTGTGATTAGAGTTCTGCTTAAAAGGAATACTTCCACATTTTGGGAAAAACCCTTATTCCCGTTCTTGCCAAGAGTGATGAGATGATCAATAAATTGGTATGTTAGTTTAGGGGTTCTACCCATTTCCCATAATGCAACTCAATGGCACCATTCTGTTTGACCACCCCTGACTGGTAAAGGCCCATGTCCCCATTCTGTTTAATAAGCTGATATAACCCCAAAAACAGTTTGTATTCATCCATCTTCACTGAAACACACATGCTATCATCCCAAATTTGGGCAAGTTACCTTGTGGCCACTATCCAGCGATACTTTGATCTCCTTCCCTGATGGGTCCAAAGCATCGCACACCTGCGACGCTGTGAGGAAGCTTTCATCTTGGGTGGAGTACCAGCCTTCATAGCTCCCCTTGTAGATAAGCCCTTTGGTCCAGAGCACTGACCAGAAATGCTTCACGGCCCGACTGTGCGTATGCTCAGTGGTCCTTATGTAGTCTGTATACGATATGTTGCAGCTGTTGAAGAGATGTTTGAATCTCTCGGACACACCGGTGCAGAAGGTCAGGGGATCTTTTCCTGCAGCTTCAGCAGCTTGTTGGATTTTCAAGCCATGTTCATCTGTGCCTGACATACAATAATAACAGAATGTATTAGTTGAAATGAAGAAAAATATGAAGATAGAAAAAGTCTATCCATGTTTCTCAGCTTGTTTTGTTTTAGCAAACAGTCCAAAACCCAAAGATATTGAACAGAATTATACCAAATGGAGAGAAAAAACAGCAAATACTCATATTTCAGAAGTTGCCAATGACTTTGCTGTCATTACCTGTTGCAAACTTTGACTCGAAGCCCTGAAGTAGCTTATACCTATGTAAGCAGTCAGCAATCACAGCTGAATACAAGTGTCCTAAATGAGGAGAAGCGTTGACATAGAAGATGGGTGTGGTGACGTAGTGACTCCTGTCGTCTTTGCAGGAATGCGTGCTCGTGTATCTCAACACAGCGAGCCTGTGACAGCCCGATAGAGCTGGAAATGGTGAGAAAAATGGGCTTTGTTGCGGTCTGTGAACAGCCTTGCAGCTTCTGGCGGCAAACAGAACATAGTGCCTCATCACTAGATAGCAGGAAATGCCCATATGAGGAAACCAACGGTTTTAGTCCGGGGGTGCCGTGATGATTTGGTAAATTCTAGCCTTTCTATTAGCCTGAGCTATCTCTAAGATTCAGTTCCCACACACACAAAAGCATTAGCACAGACACGCAATTATTAGCGGGAAAATGCCGGAAGATCTTACGACAGTACTGGTTAGCATGACCGCTTAAATTGCCAGGAATAATTTAGTTTTAATCTTGTTTCCCAGCACATGAGCGTTGCTCGCTTGTCAAGGTTAGCGCTTCTTCCGGTTTCTATAAAACAACAACCCCTCGTCCAATCAAAACGCTGCATAGTGGGCGGACGAACTCCAAACACCAATCAGAATGCTCATACGTTCCTCTACGTCTGTCAACGACGACGCGTCACGTATGGGGTTGACGTGACAACGGGCGTGAAACATTTGACAAACTGTAAGTTTAGGTGGCTAAACGGTGTATTAGACTCAACTAAATCAACATTAAGTTAGCTAAGTCGTTAGTTTTAGATCTCTTGGCATCTTAGGCCACATAAGAAGCTAGTTTGAACGTCGTCGCGGTAGTGAGTCAGCCTATCATGTGACATTAATTTTAACACGGGGTGACTGCCTGTGACTTGAACGAAACCTTCGTTTTCACTTAGACATTCCGTTATTTAGCCGAGCCACACGCAGGGACGTGAATCTCTGCTGTCTGTTATTTCAGATGGAAGTGGACCGTACGGACTTCTACATCGGTCTGTCTCTGGCTGTGAGCTCCAGCGCTTTTATCGGCGCAAGTTTCATCCTGAAGAAGAAAGGCCTGCTGCGATTGGCCAGCAAAGGTTCAACGCGAGCAGGTACTGTACGCTGTTCAACTTTACGCAAACTTTAAGTACTAATACTCACAGCCTTACGTCGAGCTCAACGTATTATTAGCTGGTGTGGGCGAACTAATGTGTACGCAGTCCAAAAGTAAAAGTAGGCCTTAGTGACTCATAATACAGCAACACCTTTTTTGTTCACGTCGGATACTATCACATATTTCCAGGTGTATTACTGTGTAAGCACGTATTGTACTGTTGTTGCTGGAGCTAATTTCAACTACTTTATATATTGTTGGATTGTTTAATCTACAACAACACGTCATGTTTGCTAAAATGGTCATAAGTTTGCATGTTTTCATATTTTTGTCGAATGATTGGTGTAATGGAGTAAAACAAATACAGTATTCCCATCTTTTATGTAGCAGTGTATGAGTATACTTAAGTAAAGTACAACTATTTGAACACAGCACCTGCACTAAATGTACGCCAGGGCTATAAAAGATACAGGGCACTTTATTGTATCGATGTGTAGACTTTTCTTATGAGGAAGTTATGACCAAAGAATAATTTTAAGTGAGAAACCTGTAATTGTTCCCATGGCATCTACTTCAGCTGTGTGTTCTTCGTTCACAGGTCAAGGCGGTTATGCTTACCTGAAGGAATGGCTGTGGTGGGCTGGACTCATATCAAGTAAATTAATGATTTCCAAACTTAATTCTGTAAAACGGGTGACATGGTCAGCTGTTATTTTCTACTTGGTGCAACTCATTGTAAGTCATGCCCACAAACATTGTGGTCTTTGTTTTTCAAAGTGGAAATGAGGCTGTTGTGGGCTTGGTATTTTTTGCCAGTGACGTTGACACATTTCGTGCACCCACACCAAATCTTTGAAGTGCACATTCCTGCAAAGAGCACATTTGCACGTGTGGGTTGGAAGAAGAATAATTTGTTTAACTTGAACCTGCTTTAGCAGTCACAAATGTGTGTACACTGATGGTCAAGTTTCTATTCTAGTGGGAACTGGAGAGGCTGCCAACTTCGCTGCATATGCATTTGCCCCAGCGACACTGGTGACTCCTCTCGGAGCATTGAGTGTACTTGTGAGGTAATTGTATTTTTCTTGAGTTTAATTTTGCAGTATTTCATGATTGATCAGACATTCACGTGTCATACTTTTCCAAATGAAGGATGTCTGATGATGCTCTCTCTATATATATATACATGTGTGTGTGTGTATTTTATCAATTAAAAGACCAAATTCAAGCACAAACTGACCCTATTAACAACTATTGTCTGTATAGCCAAATCCTAGCATATTTCTGTGTTGTAGATGTCCATTGTTGTCTAAACAGACAATTTTTAAATACTTACCTCTTCACTTAGAATGAACAGACTTCAGACAGTCCAAAATGATTGAGACTATTGCCCTATTTCCGTCTTTTCATGAAATTTGACAATTAAAAATAGAACATCACCAAACGTATCCTTGTCATATGTAGTAGCAACATCTGTGCTAACTCTCTGTGTCTGGATCACTTGTTTTCCTACCAGTGCCGTGCTGTCCTCGTACTTTCTGAACGAGAGGCTGAACGTGCATGGGAAGATTGGTTGTTTGCTGTGCGTCTTGGGCTCCACAGTGATGGTGATCCACGCCCCGCAGGAAGAGGAGGTTGCTTCCCTCACTGCCATGGCTGAGAAGCTCAGAGACCCAGGTAGGACCAGGCCTTCACCCGTGGGTTCTCATTAACCATGCTGTGGGAACTGAATCTCAGATAAGGGCTGGATGGATTTTTGTCAGGGTACTAACTCATTCTTGAATGCTCCCACCAGGTTTCATTGTGTTTGCTGTGTGCGTTGTTGGAAGCAGCCTGGTTCTTATCTTTGCTGTGGCGCCGAGGTTTGGACAGAAGAATGTGCTGGTCTACATCCTGATCTGCTCTGTGATTGGCTCCCTGTCTGTGTCTTGTGTCAAGGGCCTGGGCATTGGCATTAAGGAGCTGTTTGCTGGGACAGCAGTGCTGAAGGATCCCCTGTTCTGGTCCTTAGTCATCTGCCTGGTAATCTGCATCAGTGTTCAAATCAGTTACCTGAACAAAGCCCTTGACATCTTCAACACCTCCATAGTCACTCCCATCTACTACGTCTTCTTCACCACCTCTGTCATGGCGTGCTCAGCCATTCTCTTCAAGGAATGGTTGCGTATGAACGTTGATGGAATAGTGGGAACAATAAGCGGGTTCCTCATCATCATTTTGGGGATCTTCCTCCTCCATGCCTTCAAGGACATTACATTTAGCTGGGATTCCCTCCCACTCTTCCTGAGGAAGGGTCCTCAGGGCTTTCCATGGGGGTTCCAGCCTTATGTGGCCCTTCCCAGCCGTGAAACGCAATCAGGTGACGAGATTAAATTGCCCAGAGAAGGAAGCTCAAAGGTGGGCTGGGGTACACACCAGAGAGTTCCTTAAAGAGGATCAATAGTCTGTTCACTGCTGAGAAAAAAAAAATCTTATTGCAATTCTGATGCCTTACTGCACATCACTGCCTTAAACGTGTCAGTTTACCTAAACCGATATGAGTCTGTCTTACAAAATCCAGTATGCACTGGATGTACTAAGTGGCCCAAAGTGAGCATAATGTTCCTGTCAGCACACTGGAGTTCATTTAAAATGTACATTAATTAAACATGATGGTACATCAAAGTCTTTAGTAAAAAAAAAAAAACACGACAGGACAGAAAGTTTTTGTTGCACTGCCGATTACTTTTTTTAAAATTTAGTTAAGATAAAAAAAAAATTAATTGAAGGTTAGCCTGTATAAGAGAATTTGCCTTGTTATAAAACAATAATCTTATTCATAAGATTGCACTTTTAACCTTAGCATATACAGTATTGTACAAATGTATGACTTAAGACCAATGTAAAGGCAAACAATGATTTGCCCTGAATGCATTTCAATCATCTGTTGTTGAGCAATGTTTGAATTAACTCCTCAGATGAGTTACTGTAATACCTCAGTATTATATACAAACCGCACCAAAGAATGTCATTTCCCTGTGTGGATTAATTCCCAACCTGTGCCAAGCTGTAACATATCTCTCATGTAACTTTTTGTGTGTTTGATAATGCTGATTAAAGCAGAACTAAAACATTGCTTGACTGCATTTCTCCAAAAGAGCGACAGAATTATTTGGCTTTACGTTTATTGCATATGTGTGTTCCAGAACCTCTGGCCTCTAAGTCGAGACATCGTTAGTCCACTTAAATTACAGCAGCGCATGCGTGGCCAAGTCCTTGTGGCTGTCAAAGACAGCTGGCTGAAGCTGAACGTCCCAGACACGTCCCATCTTTCCACAAACATTTGAGCTCGGTTTCAGTTGGACTAAACAAACACATGAGGTCACCGCTAGCAACCACAATCTAAGCATTTTAATAAAACCATAGACTAATGCATCCATACACCGGCTTCATCTGAGGCACTTGTATCAAAAGTAATACTGTTGTTCCTTTATCCAGTTGGACCAGACAGTTCGTTACAGCTGCGTCAGGACAGGACGGCCTCGTCATGGAGCTGGGGGCCGGGCTGCGTGTTCCTTGTCGGTCCTTTCAGGGGACAGTTTTCAGTCCGACATGGACTCTGAGAATGAACCCTTGCTCCTCTGAGTCTGTTCCAGTCGGTTTAGGATGAACTGGCTGGTGTCGATAAATCGCTCCACACAGTTAACGAAGCACACTTCCGTCCTGGAGTCCAGCTTTGGTCCGGGTTTGTCCATACATTTCTCCTGGGGACACGGACGAATTCAGGTAACGTTATATTACATAGTACACTGAGTCAACATCACACTAAGTACGTGTACACTAGCTATGACCCCAGCAATGTTTACTTCACTAAATACTACTAACTGAGGGGAAAGTTAAAAAGAAGTAATGTTAGTATACAGCAGGTTGCGCCTTCAGAGGTATTCTCGCGGTTTTACAACTAATGGAGGTCACAAACCCTAGCTATACATTGATTTGGGCATCATTAAGTTACCACGGCAAAATAAAACCAGCAGCCAAACGTTTATGTCAAGCTAACTATTAGCTCTATCTACTTACAAATACGTAAAAAGCATATCAGAGCCGCACGGCTAGCTTTAAAGCTGATCTTACCCAGCAAACCTCGGTCATTTGATGCACCAGCTGCTGAAATCTTTGTTTTTGAGACTCGATTTCGATGAAATGCTGAAGCCGAGGGTCGGCTGCCGCTGCCTGGCCGTCCATATTTTCCTAGACTGCGGTCGTAAGAGCAATATTTGTCCAATTATGAATGTCTTATGGCTCTATTCCTGACCTTCACGTGTATACATAAACGGCAGGAAACCGGAAGTAGCTCCACCAATCAGAGAGCGCGTTCTTCTTCTGATGAAGATGATCTTCTTCTTCTTCTTCTTCTTCTTCTTCTTCTTCTTCTTCTTCTTCTTCTTCTTCTTCTTCTTCTTCTGCTGCATGCTGTCACCTACTGTACAGGAGTGTAATAATATGCAACAATTTCCTGAAAAATGAAGAAAAAAATGTTGCTTCTGACATCCATACGCAAACTTCTAAAATATCACTATTGCTATTTGTTCTATGCACTACACTTTGCAAGTTTACCTGCAGCCTATCCTACCTCAATTCCTACTGGAGCAGGTTTCCAACAGACAGTATATATTCCTATTTTTGTGTAAATTCAACAATGAAATATAAACAGTTCAGTTAAAGAGCCTCTTGAATTGTTTGACCTGATTGTACACGTTATATCGTAGCTGTCGAGTCTGAACATATTACTGCGACGATTGCTTTAACCTCTGATTGAAAGTCTGATGCTTATTGCTGACAGAGGTTTTGACTGCTCCCCAAATATATTTTAACACTCTGTATCCTGTCTATTTTTCTAGATGGTGTTAGCTGCTGCTTCCATCCACAGACCTCACTAAATTTAACACATTTTAGATATTTTCAATATGATCCAAGTATATTTTTCATCAAAGCATAAAATAAGATATTTAGATACTCATGCATATATCATTATTCATAACACATTACATTATTATGTATTATTTAATTTAAACAAATAAAGACAATACCAACTAATATGAAACTACTAATGTTACATGAGAAACTGTTAATATTTGATTAGAATGTGAGAACAACAGGTCTATCAGATGTTTTGACATTCTGTCGTTATTTTCACATGATGTTTCAGTCATTTCAAAGCCTGGCATACTTGGCTTTAATTTGTGCAATTGATATGTTCTCACAAAGCTTCTTTCCACATGCAGAAGTGACATTTTACAATGATTCCACAGAATACAACACTCAGGACACAATAAAGATAGATAACCTTGAATAGGATACACATATTTTAAATGCTAGCCTGGAGGACTGTACCTCTAGTAATATAATAGAAAGGCGTATCTAACCAATGGATTATAGCAACATTCATATTACACATATTCACATTACAGAGGACATCAGTGTGGCTGCACAGTCCCTTATTAGAGCTGTTAACTGTTTGGATGATCGTGTTGACTTTGCAGGGATGGACTGGGACGCTGCCCTGTGGGGATCAGAGTGTGTGGGTTGCAACTATTTTGAGGTCTACTGGAGCTCGTACAGCACATCCTGAACAGTCAGCGCCAGCTCCTGAAAGGTGGGTCTCTCATCCGCTTTCTGAAAGCACAAACAAGCTGTTCAGAAACTAGTTCCATTTACTATCATCACTCTGTCGAGGTCATTGAAAATGCACTCACTTCATGCCAACAGCTTGACATAATGCTGTAGACCTTCTCATTGGCCAGCTGGGGGCGGAAGAGGCGAAGGCCCCTGGACACCTGATCCACTATTTCCGTGTTGTTAAGGCGCTCATATGGAAGCCGTCCCAAAGTGTACACCTCCCATAGAAGAACCCCTAAATATTAATAGTAGTTAATGTGGAGAGTTCTGATATTTTCAGATGAGAGTGTATAGTGTATACTTATAAACTGAGCAGAAGTGTGGTGGGGAATTGAAAAAAGGATGCATTACTCACCATATGCCCATATGTCTGACTTGCTGCTGAATTTGCAGTAGAGGAGGACCTCAGGAGGGGACCAGCGGACAGGAAACTTGGAACCTGCTGAGCTTGTGTACTCATCATCTAAGACATACCTAAAACAGTGGTGGAAGAAGTATTCAGATCCCTTACCCAGTGACTTAACCGTCCCGTAGAGTGTTCTTACACCCCGTTTCAACATGAATGGCAGTGCATGGTGGTTAAAACAGAGAGGCTGAGCTCTACTAAAGTAAACACTTCATACACTAATACACACAACATGTGTAGAAGACAGGGGAACCCTCTGCTAATGAGAGAAGTCAGAATTAGACTGGCATGGTCCTTTGAATAACACAAAATATTAAAATACTCCACACATAAAAAATAATGAATAATAATTGAAAAGTAAAAAAACAGAAGGATTGTCAACAAAATCTAATAATAATAATAATACATTTTATTTTTATAGTGCTTTTACAAACTCAAAGACACTTCAAAATGTACTCAAAGTATCAAAAGAAAAGTAAAATGTAGGGGAGTCAAATTATAAACTAAAATAAAATGGAAATGCACTATATGTACACCACCAACCAGAGGATAGAGCAAGGTATTTTAGTTTTATTAGGCGCCAATGTGCCTCTGTTTGTTTCTTAATTCCTGTGAAGTGTTTTACCTTGACAGTCCAAAGTCAGTCACTTTAATGGTGCCGTTCCCATCTACTAAACAGTTCCTGGCAGCCTGAGGACAAAACAAACAGCATTCTCGATTCACGTATAATCATTAAACAGTCACTGTTATCTGCAAATGCAAAATCCCAGCATATCTCAACATGATGGCAGACGTAGAAAGGCACAGCTGTACACCCTGCAGCACATCTATGTCTCTCACCAGGTCTCTGTGGATGTACTGCTGTGACTCCAGATAGGCCATGCCCTCGGAGACATCTTTACACATCTCGAGGAGCTGGACGGCCGTCGGGTGCTGCTTCAGGCCCTCCCGGAGGTACGTCAGCAGACAGCCATTGCTGAGGAACTCAGTCACTATATAAATGGGTCTTTGTTTGGTGCACACGCCGTACAGCTGGACCAGGTTTTCATGGCGAAGCTTCCTGGTTTAAGCAAAAAGAGGAAGGAAGTTATGTATTATGCGTTGGGTTTTTCTCACACAAGTTCTATAAACTACACTTCCCACTGTGACACATGAAATTTATGAGTCCTGCACATCAAAAACATCACTGTCATTTCGACTGCAGCCGGTGCAAGTGTAGCAGCTCCATGACTCAAAATATAAAAAAGTGTCGGATTAATCAAAATTCAGACTCATTTTAGTTTCACTTACATCATTATTTTGGCTTCTTCTATAAAATCGTCTTCGGACATGGATCCCTCTTTGATCATCTTAATGGCGACGTCATGTTGGCCCTGCCACTTTCCATACTTCACCACTCCAAACTGACCCGTGCCCAGCTCCTTGATGAAGGTGAGGTTATGTGGGTCGATCTCCCACACACCTGGAGCAAACCAGGAAGAATGGAGGAGCTTTCATACTCAGACGGCATCCACATGAAAGGAGTATCTTTTTGCTTTTCTTGCTGATAGCTAGATAACGTGGGCTATAAGACTGGAAACAGTGGCTGTGTTCCCACGTAACAGAATCTGCCTACGAGCATCTCTAATAACACATTATATTTAGCTTGTTTACTCAGTTAAAAAAAGTGAACCATACAGAAACAAACAAACCACACATTGGGGTTTTCCAGAGGTTTTGATCATCAGACATGATTAGGCAACAGACATGATGATTAACAAGAGAATCTTACCATAGCCAAGCCCTGCTGTTGATGGAGGTAGTGCCCGATTAGATACAATGTATTTCAGCCTGCTAACCATACCTAGTGGGGGACATAACAAAACCTGTTTTTGTATATCCTGTTTGTGTTGCCTTGCCCATGCTGGATCATTGTTGGATCAAAAAATGTAAATCTGAAAACAGTTCCATAAATCCATATTTCACTGTATCAACCTGCTGCATTGTGCTGGTGGTAGTTGATGAGCTCTGGGATGGTGCTGAAATAGTGCTTTTCTGCCAGGTAAAAGTGGCCCTGTGTGGTGGTGCAGATGTTATAATGTCTGCAACTCCCACCAGTTTCCCTGTTGAGAGAAAAGGAAGAGTAACTAGTACGTGGGGTTTTTCGTCGACACAGGAACCTATCGTTTATAAGGCATGCATGAGTGGCTGATATCCTCTCAGCCTTGTCCACAACACCACTCAGTCTCACAGAGGCCTGCAAGAAAAAGTTCTGCAGGCAGATTAGTCCAAGTTTTGCATGAATAATTTACATCTCTCTCCCTCTGTGGCGCACAGTTTCCGCTTTCATTACAAACAGTTCTTCTTTTGATTCGTCCACACATGACTTGGGCCAGTGGATACAGTATGGCAGCGGTGTTTACCACCACTGAGCTTACTCACCCGCCACCCCTGCTGAACAAAGACACGGTGTATTTCCCAGCCTTGCTCGAGTCCCGTATCAGGAAGCCTCCATCTTTGTTCTGGGAAACAACAAACAAGCATATATTTAACTTTAGTTAGACTCAGTCGTAGGCCCACAATAAATATCATTCTATATCACAGTGTATGTTTTTGAGATTACCTCGGTCTTCAACAGCTTTTCTGCCTGGCTACGATTCATATTCTTGGAGTACCAGCTGTGAACATGAATGTAAATATCATTTGACCTGAATGCTGCTTTTTGCAACATTTATTGGTTGAGCAATCAAAACGCAAATTTATTACATTACATTACAATTTAGAGACAGTAGAGCCCGTACTTACTCAAACTTTTCTAGCCCATTTGAGGCTTCCACAACATAATTACAAGGTATATATCCTTCCTTTCTGCAAAAGAAAAAGAAAATAATTTACAATATGAACTTAGTATTTTATTTACACCACGCTTGAAAGGAATAGGTTTTTATCTGGCATATTTTTTTCTCACCCGTATTTGTCTCTGGCTTTCCACCAGTTGCGATCTGACATCTCCAGGATGGTGTACTCTTCATCCTTCCTCAGCTCCAGGTCCTGGGTTGACATGGGTGCGTAATCATACTCTGCTACGACAGTCATACCTACAGAGGCGGAAGGCGCCTCAGGAGGCTGTGGAGGTAAAGGTCGAACTGACTTCTCCTGCAAAAACACAGGATTAGTGGATTTATTATTAAAAATTGACTGTGTGACCAGAGAATATTATTTCACAGGCGCTGTGTGTGTGTGTGTGTGTGTGTGTACCTCTGTCGGGGTGGGAGGGAGGGGCTTCCTGGTCCCCCTTCTCCGAGATGGTTTTGATGAAAAGCCTATCAATGACATCATTTAACAGGTGTATGAAATAACATAGTCATTAGATGTTTGGAGTTGCCGGATTCAAACAGAAGGGAATGGCGTTCTCACCGTTCTTGTTATCCAGCACCATGCAACCCATCGCTTGTTTGACCTCCTGCTGGCAGCACAGCCACACCCCATCCACCCAGAAACAAGGATGGTACTTCTGCATGAGGTCCTTGTTGAAGCGCACCACTTCGCATCCACACATACACAGGACATTTACATTAAATCAACATTTTCATATGTTTCATTTGCATATGCACACAGCTCTCCTGTTGTTCAGGCACTGGGTGATGTTAAGATACGCTCTTATCTTGCATAATTCTGTATGAGACACTGTGACTGCCACATAAACACAGTTGGGAAATTGTCTGTGCATGTACTGACTTTCTTTCAGCTTCTTTATCCACTGATCCCGAGATTCATCTGTCTTTGCGAAGATGTACAGCGGCCCCTCGTCGTAAATGATCTGAGGCAAAAATATGACATGAAAATACTTCTTACAAGCTCGATACACCAGAATATATTGTGCAATAAGTGTGACAAAGGCTGAAGGAAAATGATAGAAATGCGATCACGTTCACTGCAGCGGAAGACAGAAACACTTTTATGGCTAATGTCAGCCACAAACACAGTTCATGCCACCTTGTCATGTGAGCTAAGTGGTGCTGGCAACACCTGCACGGTGACCGAAAGCCCCTGGTTCATTAGAGTGTGAGAGGTGGTTTCACTTCGTACCAACGCACTTTCACATTATTGACTATTGCAGGATTTATTTGTCTACCAAGGAGAAAACTTGGTCTTGTGTTACAGGCCTCCCATGTGTTGCTTATTGCAGCTTCTACATCCTTTCGACTGGTGATATTGTGAAACAGAAAAGTCGAGCATAAGAGAGAAAACCAAGATTGGTCTTATTTCAGGTTAGTGAGAATGTTACGTGGCTGCAAGGCACACATTGTTGCAGTTTTGTCTGTAAGCTAGGTTGTTACGAGACAGCCTGTGTAAAAATAAGTACATTGACAGAAATGTCTACCTGGAAGGCGTACATGCGCTCTTGTGGAGAACTGGGCTCCGGCTGGACCTTCTCTACACATTTGATCTTCTCAAGGTCAACCGATCCTCTCAAACCTTTTCGTTTCTGCTTAACAGATGAGGAAACGGTCAGGTTAACAGAACAGACAGACGTGATCCTATTCCAATATTTTTGTTCTGCAGTTCGGTGTACGTACCCCTTTGTCAGAATCAAAATCATAGTAAGATATTTTCTCCTGGGTGAGAACAAACAATCTCTCCTTGTAGTTCAACGGAGACGTCTTCTTTTTCTGCTGGGATCGCTTAATGAAGATTTCTTCCAGTATGTTGTCTGACATGATTCAGTCAGGATGAATCTACATGGAATCAAAGGAATAATGAACATCTTTATGAAGCATAATAGCAGCAAATCACCCAGCTTTGTGGCAGAACAACACCGAACAGCACACTCGCACCTCGACTCAGTCATGGCTTTACTGAGGGCTGTGACTGAGTCAGCTATCACTATTCCTGCAGCTCTATAACACAGCATTCACTCTTAATTATTCAGTGTTTTCATGTCCTTTGAAACATAAAGTTTAACTGAATTCAAATCCATATGTGCCCACACATCTGGAACAACATGAAGAGACGTGAAGCATGAATGCAGGCAGATATCAGAGTGTGATTAGCGATTATGTTTTGCATAAGCCCTGCTTTTCCTGCAAGCAATATCCTTTTCTTTACCAGCGTTCTGCTGTATCTTGGTTCACATCACACAAGCTCAGCCACCCGAAAGCCTTCGTGCTGTGAAACTGTAGGGATATTTTGGATCAGTGTGTCCACCGCATCCCTTGTCCATTCCTAGGATGATGGGTTGGCATTCCTTCACTTCTTTTCCACTCACTACATTGTGAAAGTAAACACGTTGAATTGCGTCCAATAGTTTTGGGGGATTGTACTTTAACTGGCTTGATGGGCTGACGGAGACTTTGCTCTCTCAGGATTCAGACACAAACAGACACATCTCCTTTAAACTGAGTTTGAACAATATTTGTTATGATACAGCAACCTGGTTACTTAACTTCATGCATCACAACAACATGTCTGTTCTATGTTTTTGGTGTTTTCATCTAAATGCAATGAGTTTACTGGCAAACTCATCATGAATAACATCAAATAATATCACCATCAACATCTTTCTCTGTCACATCATTTACTCAAACACAGACAGTCATGCTTTTATTTGCCTCATGTGATAATCTTATCACATAAGGCAAATGAAAGGCCTTTTTTTTTTAGTCAAAACACGTGCTGAAACATGCTCTCCAAAACCAGACACGGCCTCTATTGATACCATATCTAGATTAGAGTGGTAGCAGGCAGATATAAACTCATCCATCCATCCATCCATCCATCCGATTGGTCCAGAACTAAAATCGCATCAAACTAGAAAGCAGAGTTCGCAGATGTATTTTCATCCAACAATCAATGTCTAAAAACACATATTATTCTCAAATACTGCATGCGTGCACAGTGATCTGAAGGTAGGAATCAGTGTCATATTTCCAGGTGAAACATGGATCAGGTCTCTTTAGCACACAGACTGTCTGTTAGTCTCCGTCAGACATGTTTTGCACTTCACCTCAGCCTATTTTCAGCTTGTGAGCACTTCCTTCTATCATCTGAACTGTAACACCACCAGAAGCTTCTGCCACCCCCTCCAAACCTAACCAGGGTGTAACTTCACATTTCTTCACACTAGACCGGCTGTACCTTATGGTTATTTGTGCCGCCATAAACCAACGGCGGCGTTCCCCATTCTGTAAAACATTGTTTACTCATTCCTCATTCTTTGTCGCCGAATGTTTTTTCACATCGCTAACTTGAGCATAGAGGTCAGCGCACTCTGTAAATGGACGATCACACTGATGGCATGCCTCCTCTCCCGTCGACTGAAAATGTACGTCCATACTTCACTGTGTCACGGCCTGCAGTGGGACATTTTTTTTGTTGGTCATATTTGAAGGGAGTTGACGCACAGCGGCTGACACAGATGGACTGATGGGGAAGTTGCATCAGTGTTGTACTGCAACATGAAGGGAGAAGAAACCCAGCGCCCTACAGCACTTCAACCAGACAGTATCTCTCTTAAATGCACATTTAAAAAAGTATGTTGCATGTTTGTGACATATGCGGTTAAGATACCACATCACCACTATGTACTCTTTCTTTTTTTTTCACCTCTGCTCTGCACTTCACAGCAACACTTTAACACTATGCAGAGAGAAGTTTTTTATCTCTGTTTTATGTGTAACCTCTCAGTTGCTTGTGTGTTATTGGGTTGTAATATTCTATGAACTATGTCTATTCATTTGACTCTATCAGTTATGAAGTTGAAAATACAATGATTACTGTACACAATGCAACTTTTCAGCAACCTTATAATACCCAAAGAGTATCCTTAAAGTAACCCATCCATCCATTTTCTACCGCTTATCCTGTATTTAGGGTCGCGGGGGGGCTGGAGCCGATCCCAGCTGTCATTGGGCGAAGGCAGGGTCCTTAAAGTAACCATTTCAATCAAAATAATTTATATACACCATAAATGTTGACATATTTTCACCCTTTCTTCCATGGTGATGATCTTTATGACTAAATATAATCACTGCCTTGGTGCTTCTGCTGAAGTGCTGCATGTTTTAAAATGAAAATGCATAATGTGTATTAGAATAAGATGCATTGTTTATGAATTTTTTGGTGCGTGATGTCCGCTACGTATGACAGACACAGCAAGCACAACCATATCATTTAAGAGTTGGTTTAACAGGAACCCGTCAAGATGATCTCTTCCCTGACGTTTCCTGACAGATAAGGGCTTCATGCTAGAAAATGTGTTAGTGTGTGTAGAGCGAAAGAGTCGTGTGAGCTAACTACAAAGAATACTCTCTCACACTTCACACCACACACACACACACACACACACACACACACATTTACATTTGTGTATTCTGAAAACTTTACTCTGCAAATCGCAGCAATGTTAAATTAACCACATCAATTTAACATTGCTGCGATCTGCAGAGTAAAGTTTTCAGAATACACAAATGTAAATAACCTTGTGTGAATGTCTTAGATCCTAATATATACATGTATAGGCACAGATCGTAAAGGCAGTCACATGAAACTAAAAACAACTGCAAGATGTGTTTATAAAAGGGTTTCAGAAACATGCAAATTGCAGCAGAAGACACCATATTCTATTATTGTCGACTAAACATTCAGAAACAAGTATAACATGTTTGCATTTTATCATATAATGTCACTATGGTTTGACTTATGTATTTTTAGGTTTTGCATACACCATACCGAAATGCATACCGAAAGTTGATGGGTTCAATTCAGTACTTGCATACACATAACACTCACTTCAACTTCTCTCCATAGCCTTTCAAATGGAAGACATTCACACAGCTAGTTTATAAGTGACCCAACAACCTACATTCAATTAGCTTTGATACTTACCCAGATAACCCCAAAAACGTCAAGCATCAGACACTAGTAGAGATGATCAGACTTGAAGCGGTGACATGAACCTTTGCCTCAGTTGCTCGCCTTCCATAAAATGTGTGTTAGTCTGTGATGCAAGAAGCTTAAACCCACCCACAGAGAGGAATTGACTCTGCTAACTTCCCCTTTTCCTTCCTGCTCATTTTCATATCAGCCTTCTGGACATTTTTGGTGATAAGTGCAAGTGAGCTTCACATTGACACAGGACCATATTTGTGTTGTGCATTGTCAAACCTGTTAATTTTAATTTGTGGCAATATCTTATTCACTACACTGCCAAATGCAGTATTGTATGGACACGAGCACAATTCAAGCTCATAACAAGCATTAGAACCGTCTACTGATTATTTTCTGCACAACGACTGAATTAATAACCTGCATTCACTCAAAGTTTGAGCTCTTTGGTATCTCGCTTATTTGTGGTTGTAGTCCTCCTGATATGTCCCGCCGCTAGGGGGCAGACTGTTCATTCCGTTCACCGCTGAGGACTACATTAGGAACTGCTTCCGGAGCGTACCTCCCTCTTTTCCTCTGCATCGGGACGCAGCCATGGTATGAAAATATTTCACGAATACATTTTACAGAATCAAACTCAATCTTGCCGATTAAATAACCCTAACTGATTCTAGACATCTCAAATGTGTAAACAGACGTTTGATACACATCATCATGGAAGTATTAGACGCTTCGTGTACATTTTACGTAGTTAGATTGCCATTTGACTCCGCGTACTGTGTTTGCAGTGAAACGCTGCGTACGTCCGTATTTAACCGGCCTCTCTTAAGATAACTTAAAAGTTAAACGTAAAGGCAACGTGAACGTTATGACAGACGGCTTACATTCGGCTTTTACATGATTACAGCGTTACGAGCTACATACGCACATATATTTCGCCTTGGAAGTCATGCTGAAATGCTAACGTTACAATGCTAACATCTTAGCTAGCGTCACCAGCCTTCACGCTGACCGGGGCGCTAACCGTCAAAATGTTTAAAAATGTATGAACTGACACGATGGTCGATAAAGTTTGAACATTCAAACGGATCATTATGCTCCCAAGTCTATCCAGCTAGTTCACCGAATGAACGGTTCACTGCTATTATGTACTGCTAATAGCTACTCTTTAAGGTTATTTGCCAGCGTTTGTCTCCCAGGTTTATTGCAAACATGCCCATGTTTTGTCCTCTGTGTTGTCCAGGTCAACGTCCCGAAGACCCGCAGGACATACTGCAAGAAGTGCAAGAAGCACCAGCCCCACAAAGTTACCCAGTACAAGAAGGGAAAGGATTCCCTCTTTGCACAGGGTAAACAATCCCTCGTTTATATATTTCTATATCTCTATATGGTAAATGAGTTGTCATTAAAAGTTGCTGAACTGCACATGTTCTGCAGGTAAGAGGAGATACGATCGTAAGCAGAGTGGGTACGGTGGTCAGACTAAGCCCATTTTCCGGAAAAAGGTAAGGTTCGGTGGTCGAGTGCCGTTACAGCTGTGAATTATTGGGTTGGTGTCTGTGTGAAATCAACTCGGCTGTACTTTCTTTTTCAGGCTAAGACTACAAAGAAGATCGTGTTGAGGCTCGAGTGCGTGGAGCCCAACTGCAGATCCAAGAGAATGCTGGCCATCAAGCGATGCAAGCACTTCGAGTTGGGTGGTGACAAGAAGAGAAAGGTAGGCGTCATTGATGTCATTTTATTTAGGAATGAGTGTGTGTGCATTTTATGGCTGCTTGTTGGAGTGCTTTTAATGCGTTCTGAAATGTACAGGTTGATGTTGAAGGTCAAAAAGTATGCCGTGTACCCGAGAATCACTTCCTCACTGTGAATCACTACTTAGTTTACTTAAAGGCAAACACTACCTAAATTTATACACATTTCCAATGTGTTATTTCCATGGACTAGGCTCCCCTCTCCTTTAAATGTATTGATTTATTGAAATCCCAATCATAATCTATCACAATGATTATACAATTTATATTGATCACTTTGATTTAGCAGCTGCAAAATTACATATTGATACGTTACATTTTGATGTATTAGGCCGTGGATAGTATTTTTCTTCAAGTCAGGGCACTATCATGGACTTTGATTATCCAACACCATATTTTGCATGTTAACCAGTGAGTGCACATACATTTCCATAAGAAAATAGAAGAAATTGACATGTTGGGACCAATTTCTGAAGATCACAATTCACGGCAACAGTTGAAATAGTGCGATCACTTTGTACTTTTTAACCAGTGCTCATTTTGCTGTCAAAGAGCAGAGCATGTTTTTGGTGTCGGCATGCATGTTTTATGTTGGTAAACATTAGATACCATTCTCAAATGAGACAGCATATATGCAAACCACTGCTAACTAGTTTTTTGTGTCAGTGCATTTTAGTAATTAGTCATATCCATCCAGAAGAATCAAACGTTATATTGTTCCTGTTGCACAACCTAAAGTGTGGATCATAATAAAGCATTTTACAATGAGTCAGTATATTACCATAGACATAGAGTTCTTTTTTTATTATTGAAGTTGTGCAGATGAGCATCCGCTTTCAGGCGTAATGCTGCCAGTTGTATCTGTATAAATTCTGCTAGATTGCTGCTGTAAATGTATTTTTAACGTAGCATGTTTTGTCCATAACTATTAGAATGAATATAAAGGGAATGGAAGAGCTCAAGAACATATTTCAGTGAATATTGTAATCTTATGTCGTTGTTGTTTAATACTAAAATGCCAAATTACTTTTTATACACAAACATGAACCCAACATGTTTGAAAGATGGCAAAGATTTTATACACGATTTAGGGATGGGAAGAAGTAGGATTTTATTGCTTATCACAATTTAAAAAAAAAAAAAAAAAGTCCATTATTGGATAACTTTAGAATATCGCCACAAATGACATGAAAAATCTATCCTGCTTGCTATCATGGACAAGTGGAAAGTGTCTCCCTTTTTTTAGATTATTTGAGTTTCACTAAAAGATGTTCACTAATAAACTTATTTTCTATGATGCCATTAAAATGTTTCATAACATGTAAACTGACACCAATGTTTAAGCTGTTTCAAGCATTTCGATGATTTTTGTGATATCATGAATAGCAATTATAATGGCCAGGCAAATCATGACACATTTTCATATGATAGGACTCTGCTTTTGATATAGTGGAAAAACAACAAATGGGAACATGTTAACAAAAAGATTATTTATATCATTACAAAAGTGTGGTACTCTAAATCCATTGTAATGTCTTTTGGCACATTTAACTCTGCTTCAGCATCCATTAATTTTTAAATGTTTCTGTTCTCTTACAGGGCCAGGTCATCCAGTTCTAAACTGTGGGCCAGTCTTATGGAGGAAATTGTCACTATTTTCAATAAATGTATTAAAACATATTTTGGAGTTTGGTCCTTTCTTTTGTCTTTGTTCCAGTGTGCATGTCTCATGTGCAAAATTCAAGCTTACGTCTTATTATTGTTTACTTTAGGCAAGACTAGACAATTCACTATGTGGTAAAAACTAGTTCCAGTGATTTATGCAACATGATAAAAAGTAGCAGGTGCACAGTAATCATCAGTTTTGTCTGACAGCAACTATAGTCTATAAGAAATCTTCCCTTTTTTTAAAATATAGGCAGCAGCAGCAGCATGTGGAGGTTAGCACAATCTTCTCACCGCAAGAGGGGCTGGATGTGATGTGACTGGTTTGTCTGTCAGCCCTCTGATGATGCATTTAGACATTTTTGCAAAAGTAAAGTGTTCAAAAATCAAATGTTCCTCTTCAATCAATGGGGAAGGTGAATAAAGAAGCATGGCCACACTAGGACTACAAAATGTTGTGTTTGACACTCTGGTCCTGCCTGTAAATCCTGTTGGCTCACACAGTGACAGTCAGTAGAGTCGTGCCCGACGGGTTGACGGATACAACCATTCTAGAATGTAGCGTCTGAACACCCAATTCCTTGTACTGAGGCAGGATCTGTGTGACGTTACACTGGGGGTCACAGATCTTCCAGCCGGGCGCCACTCTTAAGACGAACCCTCGGGGACCTCCGGTCTCCAGTTTGTTCATCACAGCGATGGCCAGCCGGTTCTTCAGCAGAGGCCTCTCCCACACTTCAAAACTGTCCAGCTGCACAACAAGGTATGTTATTTTGACAAATATGTACAATTCCATACTTTGATCATCACCCACGTTATTTATATTATGAAAATGTGTGTCAGAGGCTCCCCCAAGGGGACCACGGAGAACGTAGCTTTTCTATAAAGAGACTAAAAATACTACAAATGGTGACAGCTGTCGTTCCAGGAGGTGATGCCTGATGTGTCACACCTCACCCACCTTGGCACTGCAGTATCCTTGCTGGCCTAGTGGGTCCTGGCTGATGGCTATGATGTGTCTGTTCTGCAGTAGCATTTTGGAGCGAGGACAGATGTCCCTCAGATCATTAGACACGAGCAGAGGGGCTGCCATGATGGCCCATAATGCCATCTGAGACTCCTGCTGGTCATGACTGAGGCCAAAGTTCCCGATCACGAGCTAAATATGGAAAAGGCATAAAGGGAAACAACCTTTTGAAAAATGTGATTTTTGTTGTATTGTTGGTACATGTTTTAAAAACAACCATAAATTAATCTGAACCAATAGGGGTGATTCATCTGACAGTTTCTTCTGTAATGAAACATAACACATCCAATATCATCATCTATAATCTACATAGAATTTCAATAATGTAAATATAAGAGCTTGGACAGAGTTAGTGAACTTTAAAGGAATGGTTTGACATTGTGCTGAACTGTCAGCTGGCTCTGACTTCATATTGACTGGTCGTATCGTTCTTATCTATCGCTCTGCAAGAAAGCAAATACGTTGGCTTTTTTAAATTAGCACATTTTGTCAGAATGTAACAAATGATAATAAAACAGCTGGAATGCCGCCGGTGTTATGCTTAGTTTGAGGTCAGATAGAGGAGTGTATAAGAGCTTGGGTGGAGCAGCGTACCATATCGGGGTCGTTCCAGCCCCCGGGACCGGCCGCGGGGACGATGGTGTCTTGATGAGAAGCCGTCCAGTCCAAGATGGACTTGACAGAGCTCCACGAGTCGTACACGTCAGCGAAATTGCGCCAGTGGTTACAAGTCTCACGAATGGCTGTGTAGTTGGGCTGCAGGCACAGAAATGCTCTTTTATGTCGTATAACTCATGATGCACCGTGTCATCAAGCAGAGGAGATTTTTTTATATTCGTGTTTACTGTTGTGTGGGTAGAAGGTTGAAAAATAAACCAGGAAAGCGATGATGCATTTTTCTTAATTAATTGATAAATCTACCAAATATTTTCTCAATTAACTGAGTAGTTGTTTACTCAAGAAAATGTTAGAAAATAGTGAAAATAGAAAAGTCACAAATGAATGTGATGTGATGTAATGTGAGAAAAAAAAGGACATAATTAGAGAAGCTTGCAATTAGAGAAGCTAAAATCAGAGAATGATTAGCACTTCAAAAAAGTTACTGAAAAATGATGAATCACCTCATTGTAGCAGCTCTGACTGAAAGTGGAAAACAAATTCCTCTTACCTTTTGGAAAGGCCATTCGTACAAAGGCCACTCACAGGAGTACAGGATACTTCTTCCGGTTTTGTTCAGCGCTTTCGACATGTTCACATAGCCTTAACCATAGTGAATCATAGTGTTAGATTGAACCCCATAAAATAGCTCGTCTATTGGCTCCGTGGAAGTTCTGAATACCAGCAGAACCAAAGAATTAACTCATAAGATTGCTAAAGATATAATTTAATGTGTATCTACAAACAATGGGATGTATTAAGTAACATTTGCTTTAGGGGAAGTACAAAGCAGCTTCAGGGAGGATGTTGTGGCTTACGTGCATCGCCATGTTTAATAATTGTATTTCATACTCGAATTTAAAAGCTTACCTTCTCCCAGCAAGGTCCAGTCCATAAAGCAGCCATCAAATTTGAGCAGATCCACATCCCAGTCAGCAAAAGTCTGAGCATCGGTTTCATAGGAACCAAGGCTGCCAGGATATCCAGCACAGGTTTTCTTCCCTACATCTGCGTAGATACCCAGCTTCAGCCCTTTAGAATGGACCTTTACACAGACATTTGAATTCATTAATTTGGTTTACAAGTTATGCTCGGCATATAAGGAAGTGTGCACATGTCCAGGCAAAGACACTCAAAAAAACAACAAGGAGGTCTGCACACAGCAAGGCTCAGAATAAACAGTTTAATTATTTTTTAAGGTAACTTTTTGATGCGTACGATCTTCAAAATGTGTACGATCATTAAAAAAACGATTTATTTTAACAGTGTGCAGCCCTCCTTCATGTCCTCCAGGGTATGGATATTTGCCTGCAGGTGGCGATGTTTGCACAGCTAAAATCTTCAATGCCTCTGTCACAGGACACAGCTCTGCTTGAGTGGGCCCAAATATATCTTTCCTGGTGAACATCACTTTTTAGCTGCCTGTGTGGGAATCAGCCTGTCACAGTGGGCTCCAACTCAAGAGGGTTGTGACTGTAGCAAAGAGGGTGAAGGACAGCATACTCCTACACAAGACAATATGTGCCGACGTATCTCTCCTGGTTCTCCGGGGGCCGAATCTCAACCGGTATGCAATCTGAGACCAGGGTTCCACATGTGGTCCTTTCCCCCTGAGGTCAGCTCAGACGGATGTATAATGAATGTGTAATCCCACAATGTAATCACTTTTACTTCTCTAGTTATCAGGATCTCCCAAACTTCTTAATTTGTCAAGGATTTCCATACTTAGACGCATTGCACCACAGATTCGTTAACATTGCACCTCAAATACTGTATGTGTTAAAAAGAAATTGTTTGACATTATAGAACTAAGTGTGCTATTCATAATGATGCCCATAGACTGGAAACTAGAATAATAGTCACATCCCAGAAGTTCAAGCACTCAGTTTGCCCTTTCCAGCCAGTGAACTGACTGAAACTAAAGTATTTCTCGCTTTCCTTAAGTCTACCTGAAGCCCTCCCTCTTTGATCCCCGTGGAGGAATTATGGCATTAATAGTATATTCACATCCAGTCTCCAAGCCTCTTTTATACTACTCACATAGGCGGCTAGTTTCTTGATACCCCCAGGGAATCTTTTTGGGTCTGCCTGCAGGCGGCCCTGGGCATCGCGGTGGTGGGAGGGCCAGCAGTCATCAATGCAGACGTACTCGTAGCCGGCGTCCTTCCAGCCCTCCTTCACCATCACATCTGCCATCTGCATGTACAGACGCTCACTGCCGGGTGACAGGAGGAGACAGGCGGGGCCCATGGTATCAGTTTAGGTGCCAGTGTTCAATGTCATGTGCAGAAGCAATATGGCAGACACGAATACATGCTTACTCTCAGGAAAACGAACGCCAGCTTCTCTGTTGTTGACGGATATTACACGATAACAACCCAACCAGCAGGCTGCTCGAAACCAGGGGCTCGCAACCTTTTGCAAATTAAGGCCCACTTATGATTGTTAAAAAAAAAACAAATAAACTTGGCTGTAAATGTGTGTGGTGCGACAGTCTGCTAACAACGGAAATAATTATTCTGTTTAATCTCACCCATCACTACCTGTTGTTATGAATCCACATTTAATGCATTCAGGGTCATATTTCCTCACCGCACGCTTTGGAGCGTTTACTGGCACAGGGCTGTCTCCCACATCACTTTTTGTTTGTTTGCTGCTTGATTAAGGGCCAAACATTTGCTGGTTCCAGCTTCTCAAATTTGAGTATTTGCTGCGTTTTCTTTGTCTTATATGATGGTCAACTGAATATCGATATGTAGGCGTCATTGTGGGATCTGGACACATGTGATGGGAATCGCTTTTGATTTCTCTTTTAATAGAATAATGATGAATTAGTTAATCAAGACAAAGTAATTAGCAAATGCATCACTAATGAAAACAAGCATTAGCTGCAGCCTTAATAATGACTTAGCAGCTAATAATGCTGACAGGTGTTTCCAGTGTTTCCATCCCTCTTCATCCCTCCACATTCATGAACTCCTATGGAATGTGTGCAGACTTCTTTCTTTGTTCAGACACTGCTTTGTGTATTGAGTTTATTACATTTCACATAATTATTTCTCTGCGCCTCATACCAAGAGAACAAATAAAAGTAAATGAAATCAGGCGGCTTCATTATATTAACGTTGTTATCAAATGTCCACTCCTCATCTTTCTTTTTCAATTATGAAATAAAGATGTCACAATTACAACATAGGAGAGCGTTGGATCCTGACTCCTGTATGTATAGGCCTACATTACACACCTTTCATACATGTTGAATCACTTTTTGATAATACATGTTTATAAACCAGGTGTTTGAAGGAGGATTATCTATTTATTTCATTATTTCTCTTAGAAGAGCATGTGAGTGTGACGTGACTACTACCGGGTCCCCGCAGCTCTGAGGTCTCCTACCTGATGCAGTTGTCGGGGTCCCCGTCACAGTCGGTGTTACACATGAACCTCTCCCAGTGCAGCCAGCCCATGGTGGGTTTTAGCGCGAGACCATTGTCCAGCGCGTCAGCATCTGGTCTCATTAGAACGACGAGCGCGAGGACACTCACGGCTCCGCGCATTCCCACTTTTAAACTCGACATTTTGCGCTCAGCAATGACAATAAGCCACTCTGTTGTTTATATGTGTCTCTATTTCCTCGTTTAAAACGCGTCCAGCACCGCCCCCTCCACGTCCCCGGATGATCGACGTAACTCCGGACCAATAGACTCAAAATGCGTAGGTGACTGTCCAATAGGGCCTCGCTGCAAACCAGGAAGCGGTTATGGTCCGCTTAGAGAGTCGGGTAAAAGCATGAAGTCAGCTGACATGATATGACAGAGTAATGATCTTGTCCTGTGATTTCCCATAACACTGAATCATCAAAAACAACTAAGAAATGACATCATTCATACACATTCTGTTGTTTTCCTGTTCCATTTAAAACACTAATATTCTGGCATATGAATAAAAAATAGAGATATATAAAAACTGGAGAAAATGTAGATGTAGATGAGCTAGACTAAGCTAACCACCTGCTGGCTTCAGGTTTATATTTTATGCATACTCTCAAAAATACTTATTCAGTTTAACCCGCTAGGCAAAAATGACCTGCTGGGCCCCGACTCAGCACCTGTTCCCACTCCCTGCAAAGTGTACAGTATTCCTGCGCTGGCTAAATGTATTATCTTGGCAGACAGCAGGAGATTTATTCGTTTTTAAAATGAGCTTAAACTTTGCATAAACCATTAAATGTGTGTCTCTGAGTACCCCTACTAACAAGACTGTGACGACCTGTCTGGACCGAACGCTCACTTCTTGTTTTATTTTGTTTTTTGCTCACTCTGTTCATTGACTTCAGCTTCAGTTTCCTGCCACTGTGCTCACCACACCTGCACCTCATCACTAATTAGCCAGCCAGTATATACCCACCTGCTCACACTCTGCCAGGTTGCCTCAGCATTTATGTCAAGAGGGCCAGCATGGTTTCATTGTGTAGGGGGGCCCGTCTTTACCAGTTGCCTGTTTTTGTTTCCAAGACTGCCAAGGTTTTGCTGCCCTGTCAAGGTTTTTTTTGTTTGTGTTAACTTTACATCACTGACTGACTGCATGGCCTTTACCTGCATGAGAACTGAGACTGGTGAGTTATTCCTGATTCCTGTGTGCCTCTGTTCTTTGTCACCACATCGGCTGCATATCTACAAAAATGTATTGCTTGTTATTTCAGAGTGATTCTACCTCCACATAAATAAACACGTTATAAAAAAAAAGTGTAATTTATTTCTATATTAAAAACAAAGTTGCAATTAATCACATAACCGCCACATCACTGTCCTTTGAAAACCATCTGCAAGTGTCAACTTTTTACGAGCTATGGAAAAAAAGTTTTATAGGGTTTATCTGGCTCAAAAAGTAGGGGAATGGTCTTAACCTGCACCCAATCCCTCAGTTTGTCTAAAAGAAATCAATGAATCAATGAATTTAGATGGATTCCACTGGACATTGACAAAAACACTAGTTGCAGCAGCCACACAATATGATAACCAACATCTTGTGTCCAAAATACAACCAGATCTTCCTGCAAGACTCTTAATTGTATGTGGAAAAACCAGCCAATACCCAGGAGGATATCTACAGTCTGTGCATTCTCTCTCCAATGGACAGTAATAAGGAAATAAAATGGCCCAATTTTCCCCACTGTTCCTTGAGGAGGAGCTCAATCAAAAATGCGACACACGCATCAGCAATAATGTAGGATTGTGCACACCAACGTCGCTTCATGCTTTTTATTAGCTGCAGATCCAAGACGGTAATTTGTCTGGTGTAGAACTATATAAAAACATATTTCTCTTAAATTAGCTGTAAACGGACGCCCTGCTTACAGAACTACATTAATCTTTTTCCTTGTGAAATTGTCAGCGATCTTCGTGCACATGCAGAGAGAGTGATGTTTTGTATTTCTTGTAATACTTTAAGGAGGCAGCTGCATATTTGCTAACCATCCAGCTTTTTGAAAGTTTGTACGGAGCCACTAAAGAGTTTAAACTTCACGGAGGTGGCGTTATTTGAATCAGCAGACTGCCTCCGTTAAACCCTCCTGTGATCACGCTCCTGTCCCGTCACTCTGTCGCTGCTGCTCACGACTCCTTTGTCCTCATAGTGAGGGGAGTCTAAACAAACGAGGCAGCATTCATGAGTTGGCACAAACATGACAATAATCCTCATCCCCGATGCCGGCTGTATGTAGAGGGAGCTTTAACGAAACACAAAACCTGACCTTTCAGCGAAATGTCACGGGTGCCTATTTCAACCCTAAACATTTTCGGAGGCTTCACTCGGGCCCGGTGCAAACAATTTGTCACTTGTTATAGTCCATATCAGTGCCAGCGAGCAAAGGCGTCGGGGCTCTAAATGTCAGATTTCGATTAGACTCGCACCCCTGCTGATGGATTGACCGATCTAGCTCACTTGAATACACAGTTTCTCTTTGTTAAAATGGGATCTGGCCCACCGTCGTGATAGACCCCTTGTTGTTCAGCGGCCTGCATGTAAAAGCAGCCAGCCTCTATCTGTACACTGGTTAATTGCCATTGTTGACATATGGGCAGCTTGTGTTTTTCTGCCTGATTTATGGCTCCCCACAGCTCTGACACCGATCCATCATGTCGCCGTCTTCGACCAGCGCCGCATGATTGAAGAGCTGGGAACGCTGTTGGGAACTTGGTTATGAAGTGTGTATAGGCTATGGGGATGCAATGAAAGGGAGCGCTCTGTAGTAGTTCTTGCCAAGACGTTGCATTACTGTATTGATCTATAGGGATAGGTGGCAGCACAATCAAATGTCATCAAAGAGTTGTGCCTCCATAAATGCAACACTGTGACCCACAGAGCCTCAGTGGGAAATCCTTTAATGTCTGGTAATTAGCTGCTTAAGTTGTTTATGTGCCGGCGACGGGGGAATGAGCCTACATGTGCTGATGTTGCTACTTTAATTAGGTCCTTGTGTTGCTGAGAAACTGAGAAGTGGCTTTTGGAAATCAGCCCACAATATGACCTGTATATTAGTTTAACCGATATTTAGTCCAGTTGATTATTATTTTTTAGTTATTTATTTAATTTTTACAATACAGTTGAAGCCACGAGATGGAGATTGATTTCACATTCTCCGTTGATTTTGTGGCTTTAATGTCATTTGTAGGGCTTCGTTATTAGCTATCATATAGTACAAGGTTTTAATTACGTTTCTGGCAAATGTATTTTGACTAATCATAATTACATGGTGTCCAAAATATGTCTCTAATTATTATTTATTGCCACATGACTCGAATATACAATCAATATACAGACTTTTTTTCTTTTTTGGGGGGTGAGAGGGTGAATGACATGCAGCAGAACCACTAGACGCACCATATAGACTTTGGATTTAACATTTAGCAAATTAATTTTTAATAACGAGATATCTTTAATTACATTGTGATGAGTAAGAACACACCATTGACTTGTATGATGATTCAAAACTGAATTGTATCTTTAATTCGTTTCTCAATAGTTCATTCTTGTCAAAACATAATTAGAAAGTTATAAGTGTATTGTGCTTTAATGTGAATACTCGATCTTACACTGTGTGTATATTACATCTGCTTGCTCCACAATGTGCTGCATCGACAAAAGGTTTCATGTTGCAGCAGCTATCCCATCACATTAAGACAGACATGCATTCTTTGTTTACAAATATTTAACCAGCTAATTTGTGGTTATTTATTTTCTGTCCTTTAGTGATTCTCTGTCTGCCAGTGAATTATTTGACATGACGCATAAAACAGGGAATTAATTTGCTTTCAAATGTAGAAATCATCACTTTTACTTTCTGCTTCTCTGCACCTCCCTTGCAGAAGCATACTGGGGGCAAGTCATTTTGATCAAAAACGTCCATAATAAATTATTCATCAAATACATTTTCACTGCCTTATAGCTAAATGGTTTGAATCAAAGAGGCACCAAGTAAATCACAAGTATTGTGATTTTTCTGAGAGAAAAAAGAACTTCAAATATCCTCTGCTCTCGTGCTCAGCCATAAACATTTGTCACATTTCTGTTCTGGAAATCATGCGCCTATTATGATATTCTCTTGCCAATTTGAAAATGATGTTCAATAATAGTATCCTAGTGATTATGTTTGAAATATTATCACTAATGATCTTCGGAGCAGCTAACCCAGCAGAGAGAGTTACAGAGCCTCCATATGTGGTATTTCAGCATATTTTGAGAAAATCTATTTTAATAGTGTAATCAATACACAAGTCAGTTTGTTTTCCTTAAGAAGTCGGGGACAAAGACTGACCTTCGCTCCTGCCTTTCATACAAAAGCAGCGTGGAGCAGGACGAGTTCTACCTTTTTTGAGGAGGCCTAATGATGCACGCACTCCACAATAATTAGATAGAACTACGTATTGTGTACTACAACTGGTAAACAACGTGCATTGCAAAATCAATAATAAGCGAGGCAGAACATTCCTGATGAAATCGATGATTTGTTCAGCTCCGTATGCGGGCCATTTGCACAAGGATTTTTGAGGCTCCATGGCGTCTGCTTTGGCCTGTGGAGTTTTTTTTCGTGTCGGTCTATTTAAGATGAGGTACATGGATAAAGTGATCCATTTCTGCTAAAAGTCACGGTTTGCCTCAGTCTTCCCCAGACCCCTTTGTTCTTTACCTGTCCACAAGATGGCTTCAGACTCTCCTTTTACTCCACTTCCTGCCACGCCCATCTGCCCGGCAACCACCTCACCATAGCGGACCAGTCCGACCTGTACGTAAGCCCTGCTGCACATATACTACTACCTTTCCCCAGTCAGCTGTCACATCATTGACGTTTCTTTGCTTCTGTGCTAACTGTACCTGCTTTCTAACCAGCCTATCTGCACCTGCCCGTCAACCCAACTGTCTGTAAGATTATTTGTATCTCCAGCAATGAATCATTGAACGGTCACTATCAGACTCCACTATCTGCCTTTGAGTCTTTTCCTGACTGGCTAACACTCCCTCGACTGGATGACTTCACCTCATGTAATGCACAGATTAATGTGAACCAGGTGATTACTGAGCCATTTAAACAAATATTGAGTCTTTCATTTTTATTGCTGTATTGATTGAGCAGTGATTCATTGCTAGCCCCAGTAGCGGCATTGGCTCTTGGGATTTCAATGTCAGTCATTTGGTTTTCCACCATTTTAATCCAATAGCTATCATATTTTGTTTTAAATATAAAAACATTGCCATTAACAGAGCTAAGCTGCTGATACCAGAGCCTCTTCCACCAAGCTAGTAACCCTGCTACTGCCGACAACGGGCAATTAAGAGATGCTAGCATGATAACACGTTAGTTCGGTTGCAAAGCAACACTTCCTTATTCTAATAATAGTGTGTAACTAGTAGTATACTAAATAGTATTAGTAGTGTATAGTATACAAAAGTATCTTCTCCTGTTGTAGTACTTTCATGAGTAGGAGTAGCTGTAGTATCTCTGCCAGGAGAGTGTGCATCCGTAAATGAGTGCAACTCTGTGTCTGTACACTGCTAATCTCGCATTCAGCTACAGCAAACTGCCTTATATTTCGGGTGACCCGTTATGGCTGCATGCTCAGGGACCTCCTGCGGTTGCGGGGGCTCACACTTTCTCTAAACACCGTTTTTATTGGCTGTTTTATACTGCCATCGACTCCCAGACTCCTCACTCACTACTCTTAAACGGCCCCTGGCTGGTAGGGGTCGCTGGTGATAACACAGCAGAGTGCATTGCTGATCCCCAGCCCCTTCTCTGTTGCCAGAGACACACAAGAGAAAACCTTTTAATGTTTATTGGATGTTGTGTTCAAGTAATGGAAACGCCACACACTTCCGAGTGCATCGCTGCTGCTACGTGGGCAGACGGCTTGGTGCTTAGTGGTTGTTTTGCCCCTTTTCAACATCGTTGCCAGTCTCTCTGTGGTCATATTGAGTTTCTTTGAGTGACGTCTTGAAGGTGAAGGCCAGGGGCACCCTTGGGTGTGTGCCCATTCAGTAATCCATCCGTGGCGATGTTGGATGTGAATCAAACAGCAGCTTTGTAAATCTGACGATTAAACTTTATATAAAGAGACGTCAAATTAGTTTTGGATATGTAGTACCTTTAATTTTTTTTGGTTTTCAGTTCATAGCAGGGGTGGATTGGCCATCGGGAGTAGCCTACCGGGACTTTTCCCGGTGGGCCGGTCACTAATGGGCCGATGGACGGCCGTTTTTTTTAATTTTTGTAATTTTTTAATCTTATTTATTTATTCATTTATTTTTTGCCATGCCTCGCCTTGCTTTGATAACTAGTGTAACTCCCGGGCGGCCCGGGGAGAGAGACGTGCACCAGCTCGGCCCACAGTGATCAGCTGCAGACAGAGAGGTGAGAGAGGTGAGAGGTGATGATTGGCCCCGTGGCTTGTCTGTCTACAGAATGGCCCTATGAGAGGCTTTAGAGACCCAGAAGTCCCACCCACGCATGTTCTAGACCCCCCCCTCGTCCAATCACTTTTAATGATGAGGAGTCGATGATGAGAGACGGCGCGAGAGAAAAAAACAACAACAACATAACACCACACGAAAAACAAAAATGGAGAAGGAAAGTAAAAAACGCAAAGGCGGTGCAGAAAAATTGATGGAAAAGAAAAGCTCTAGCAGCACAGGCTGCTAAAAGTTTAACTATCACGCAGATGTTTGCAGCAGGGGCCGGCCTGGCCGGAGCTAGCAGCACCGAAGCAGGTCCGTGTCCTTCACGTGAGTCTGACAGTGACAGAGAGGCTGAAGAGAGTGAGGCTCCCATCACTGCCCTTATGGTGCAGGAGGAGGCTGAAAGAATGTTGAGGAAGAAGAGACTCCATGTGAAGGAGGTAGCAGGTATGTCCCTTCCAGAATAGTGTGGATAAACATTCATTAAAATAAATGGTTCAGAACGGTTGCTTAACTGTCTATGAACTTTACTTGACATAATAAATAGCAAACTCTGGATGGTGTGGTGTGTTACAACTAAATCTAGTTATCTAAAGTATTGGAAAACAATAACCATATTCACCTATAATGACATCCCCCAAATCAGGTCACCAGAGTTAAAGTGTTTACAACTTAACAAATATGTTTGCTTTACATATTTTTTCCAGTCAGTGTTTATGGTTTATTGTCCTTCAACAGTTTAACATACAGTTCAAATTAATAAAACACTGATTAACTATATTACAGTAAAACATCTGCATACATATTACTCATGATGCAGTACACAAATTACAAGTATTTCCTCTTATGTCATGCTTCATTGTCTATACATTATGTTGAGCTGTACTATCTTTCTAAAATAAAATTAGTGTTTGTCCATTTTTCAGATCAATATACTATTGTTTTCCATACTTTAGCCAACTAACCAAAGTTCTGATTGCGTGCAGACTCATTATTTGCATGTAATCTTGTTCAGACTTAACTTATTCCACACTATTCCTCTACTTTTCATGTCCAGGTTTGTGATAGGCGACAGGCCCAGTACATCATCTCCTGTGGAGATGATCTCACCAGAGATGACTCATGATTCACTGCTTGTACCTGTATGAGTGAGTGATAAATAAACACTCTTGAATCTTAAATCCTTTCTCCAGTATCCTTCTTAAGAGCAAGTGAGCAACACAATGCGTAGTTATCATTTATTTTATTCAAGGCTTCAGAATATAAAGGGATATTGTTTAGTATAGTGGTGTTATTAAGAACTTATGTGTTTGTACATCAACAGGGCAATATCTGCGCGCGGATTGTAGTGGGCCGGTCTGGACCAAAAAGTCCAGGGCCAAATTTTTGTCCCAGTCCACCCCTGGTTCATAGTTACATGTTACCTGAGAAACTAGACTTACACCAAATTGAACTCAAAGACACAGCAATCATGTCAAAAGCTGTTCTTGAAAAGACTGTACTGAATAGCTGAGAGCATCCCCCCATCACCGCCATTCACTTTGCTTTAACTTCAACAGTTTTTCTGCAAATGTTCCAGACCGAGTGACCTTTGCTCTGCTGTTTTCCTATGTGTAGTCATTAATGTTTGCAGGTTATTTATGAGTCCTTTTAACAGAGAGTACAGTATAAGCACTGGGCATTACAAAAAAGGACTCTTGCCATACATGCAGTGGAAAAAGTCAACCTTTTTACCAGCTTCAACTCATCTCTCATGGTTCACATGTTGCATCTGTATAATGGATGCTGCCTGACCTTTTCACACGGAGATAACGTGCGATGTCTGAAATCCCCCCCAGAGCTGCGATAAGCCAAATCAACCATGTACCGAGCAGTTTGCAACTTGAAAGTTGAAACCTGTCCATGGGAGAGAGACTTTATCTGAAACTAAAGACCATCAAGCTTTAATGTGCTCCATTTTGTAGCTGAATACTTCTCATTGATTCCAAAAGGGTATAATCAATTTGTTCTTTTTCTTAGGCTGTACATTCTGTTTAATTTTTCATTTGTGGTTGAAAAATCCAACTTGTGTTTTTCTTTGAGACACTGCCTCGGTATTACCCGAAGAAATGATTCCGTATGGGAGTTCAATAAGTCTCGGGTTAGAATGAACCTGCAAATTGATTTCTCTGGGTGGGTTTGCAGCCTGGAGCTCTTTTTATTATTTTTTAAATTCTCTTTGCTGTGAAAGGAGAAACAAATAATGTCACGCACGCATCATTCTACTCCTTTTTTCATCGCAAAAAATGTATTGGTATATTGCTCTATATGTTGATGGAAAGGAGTTGCAGCCTAAGGGGAGCAGGTTATCGAGACATATTATTCCATCTAGTCATGCAGAAGGCAGAGCTGAGGAAAGCGTTTTAAGAAAGACACTGAGGTTGTATTTCTCCCCTTTTAGTTAAACTCGTGACCTTATCTGTTATGACAACAAAAGACCACGTGTGACCTCTGGACAGAATGTAGGCAAGAATTATACTGCAAGTTCTCTGTGAATTTGTCAATACAGGAAAACGATGGTATGCAGGATTTCAGGATCACTATCCCCCCCCCCCCCCAAAAAAAAAATGTTTACATGCCTATGGAATATCCTACATCTGCAGCAAGGGATCCTTCAGCTCATCACTCCTGTTACACTTGAATGGTAAGCTGTTCAACACTTGAATCAAATGGCAAAGGCATAATTGGATTCAAATGAGATTTTAACCTAGTAGAAGAAATGTTCTGTGTGCCGGAAGATGTTGAAATGTTAATGCTTACTCCTTTTCATATTAAATGCTAATGAGGAATTGGTAGGTTAAAGCACAACCAAAACCACAGCTCTTCAGTTTATTTGACGCTGAGAGTAAAGGTTGCGACTGCTATTACTCCTAAAATGTTTTCTTTCACGGTGTGAGCTTCTGTTTTTTAAAGTTGTTCGAAGGACTACTCCCGCCTGGTTTTGGGGATTAGAAGCCCACGTTAGCATGGGGCATCGTGATTCATGTAATGTGATTAAAATAATGTAAGACAGGCAAAACACAACAGACATTTTGGCATCGAGTTTGAATCCTCCCCCCACATCTGTTTGGCATCGCAACATTTCTTCACAAATCAACAAACATCAAAAACCTACTTCTAAAGCATTCAACATTTGCTGATGAAAATCAAAAGGGATGTAAAAAGATGCTGTCAGAGATGATTGAGAGCTATTAAAATGTTAGTTACTGACCTTTTTTTGCCACTTGGTGGCAGCAGAACGAGCTGTAAATGCGACACAGAGGTATGATGTTGGTCGGGAGTCGTCCAGCTTGAAATATTTTCAAAGTTGAAAGTGCATATAACACATTTTCTCTATAGTAGCCACATAACTACTCGCGCGCTGTCGTCCTGTCGGGCTCTTGAAGCGGGCCCAGTTATTTTTCTCTGACAGTTAGCATTTGTCTATTTGTCTGTTGGAGCACCTCGTCATCTGCGGTAGTGTTAACTCTTGGCTGCTTGACGGATGATTCAGTCTGTTTCTACGGGGAAAGCTTTGGACTAGTTTTCACTCATCATTTATTTCCTTGGTGGCAGCAAAACATGATGCACAAGCCCTCAGAAACTCCTGTAGATCAAACTGATCCAACACTGAGATGAGCCTTTAAACCTGGACAACGGGACAATCTCACCAAGAACAGACTTGAAAACACAGATGGACAGAGAGCAACCTTACTATTATTTCAACAAATAATTTAACTGCCACTATGTTCGCCAGCTATTCGCCAACATCGTCTGTCTACTGTTTAGTCTGTAAAACCAAAACAGAGCTGAAAGACGTTTTAGTACTTCATTTAGCTGAGGGGAACTGCAGAATTAGGTGATTATTATAGTGAATGTCTTTTCTCTGAAGGGTCCTATTAAAGTACATATTTATGTCGGTTTCAAACAAATTTACTGAAATAAATGTCTCTTTGTTTAGATGAACTTCTCTTGATGACGATGCAGACACAAAGGGCTCGCACGCTACACAAATGGTCTTGGGTAAGGGCATTTTATGACCAAACTCTGTTTAATATCTATATATCGTATCATCATGTCTTGTCCTGTCTGACCCTAGCCATCCTCTAGCACCTGAATTTAAACTGCTTCAATCTAGACGCAGATTTCATGTGCCAAGATGCAGGCCACTTGGTTCCAGTGGCCATTGGCCTTAACTGATAGCACTGTGGTCACTTAAACGCTTTGTTTTTATCCAGTGTGGCGCTGTTGCACTTTGTTTGTTGGATTGATGATTAATTGTTGTCCCTTGTCATCCATGTTGTTGTTGTGTATTCCATCTCTTTTAATTATTAGCTTCATGTCATTGTTTGTGTCACTAATGTGCATTTTACAGTTTTTTGCTGCTGGCTGCACTGTAAATTCCCCCCCCCCCCGGGGTCAATAAAGACCTCTTGACTTGACTGTCAGCAATGGCAGGGAATGGGGGGGATGCAAGTTTGTACAATGACGGATTGGATGAGGTGTGTGCAGGGGGTAAGTGGATGGGACAGACCATTACCCAGCAGGAAGTGGGCAGTAAATAAAAGGGTGTGGTGAAACCTGCTGAGCATTCCCCTGGCGAGTCTCAATTTTCACATTTGGAGTCCACCCGAGTGTTGTGATGCAACGCTCGGCACGGATAAAAAGAAGATGTGATGTTTATTTTTGAAGCTCCTGTGGAGACTGCTCACGGCGATAATGAAGGGAGTTTTAGAGCAGACGGGGAGGGGTCAAAAAGGTGAGGGAAGAGCACACCAGCTCAACTCTGCTGGTGTTGATCACACACACACACACACACACACACACACACACACACACACACACACACACACACACACACACACGCCTTCATGCTTCAGCCCACATAGACCTCCCCTCCAATACCTTCCCCACATCTCATAGATTATTCACTCTTGGCTTTTCAGCAGGCCTTTTGTTTCCACGGCAACACGACTTAGTGGATGTGTTGGCTTTGCCATTGTCTAGACAATCAGCACAGTTAAGGTTCCTGTAGCTTGACGGAAAAAAAGTTGAACAGAAATATAATCATTTATATTGTTTCCAACATGCTGAACACGTTAGCACGTGGCATCAATTATCCTTGTGAAATAAATTATTCCTATTGATTATGCTTCACGCAGATGATGATAGTGACAGTGTCACATTTGTTCTTGGATCTACTAGTACCTTGGCTCACTAAATTGTGCAAGACTTTGCAAAAATTCAGTTATCTTATCCCTCAAAATGCTGGTCTGTGCTTGTGAACTATGAATAGTCTATCCAATACATTCATCCTGTCCTTCTCACACAGGAACCAGTGACAGTGCTGCCCAACGCTGAAGAAATGTTCCATGGATTTCTCCCTTCAGCTGAGTAATTTCTGTATATGAGGGTACCAGCACGAGAGACTGTCAGCCTCATCTGTTTTCCCCAGAACAGAATCTGAAATATGGAAGGGAAAGTAAAGCAGATTTCTTGTTCAAGGCGTATTTGTAACTTTATATCAGTTAAGGGCCCACCAGCCAACAATTTCAATTCAGAGTCAGCAAGCTTAAATAATTGAAATCAGCAAATTAGTTAGGTTAAGAATTTGACTTTCCCGCTTTCATTAACTCCCACCTCCAGTCATTTAAATTATTAGGGAAAAGTGTCATATGGGACGCCGTTTAGACCACCACAAAGTTCAACCAGAACTGGGCCTGGGATAATATTTCCACCCAAATTATTTGATTATTAACATACAGCCAAGCTAGCTTGCACTTCCACCAGAAAGTCTTCATGACATTCACCAAAACACATTTAAAGCCTTTGACCGTAGCGGAAGTATTATTTAAACCGACTACAACATTACATCTGATACTGTGTTCAGGGGTACTTTGAGCTCTGACTTGATTGACGCACACCGACATATAATCATTACCAAAATATTAGCTTGCTTTTCTATAGATAGTAGGAGTCCACACAAACATTTTTTTGTGTGTAAACACAGCATTTTTGAAGCAGAAACAGTGCCACATATAGGTCTGGAATATGTACTACAGCATAATGAGTTGTTTACAATGGATTCGTTTGGATGCAGATTTTCGTCACGCCAAGGAAAACGAGTTTTGGTATGTGTGAACGAGTTGCACAATGGTTAAAAGTTTTCCAATGTTGGTGTGTCCTGAGATGTTTAGTTTCAGGTGTCTGACGCACCACCTTGTTGACGGAGGCTGCTGTGTTCCAGCGGCTGTTCCTTGCAAACACATCTTGCCACTATAAGCTGAAGTGCTACAGGACCAATGACACCCCTCTCAGGTAAAGCTGGGTGTCGTTACGACTTAACCCCGAAGGCCACATTCTCACGTCAGGCAGGTCACGTCTCCACCTGTGTGGGAGGTGTTGTGATCACTGACACATGGAAGACTATTCTTACCAATAACATTGTGTACTGTCAAACACAAAGATCTTCTCTACTCTACATCTAAACTCCCCCGGGTTGAAAATAGCTGTTGCGTTGCTGCTTTGAACTCGATTTCCTCAGTAGCTGATATGTTAGACAAAAAAATACTAGAACTTGGCTACATCCAAAATAGAGCATGTGCCACTTCTAACTTTTTTCAGCAACTTCAACATAAGCCTTCTAAATAAGCAATGGCTATAGCAGGTGAGGCAGGAGGTGGAGGTACATGACACAACTTTAGCCGAAAAAAAGGGTGGTTTTCTCTCTCAGCATCAGATCACTGACTCGGCAGGAAGGAGGATGGCCAACAGTGGGGGGGGGGGGCTGCCCCAGACATAAGGGCAGCTGGGCATGGGGGATCTGTTACTACACACACAGTAATCACATCGCTGCAGGAGACCAGGGCAATGAAAATGCTACCAGTTTGCTGTCACCTCACCGTGGATGAAGGCCAGAGGCATGTGACGTGTACCCTGTAGGGTTGGAGCTACGATGCCATCCTTGGTGGAGTTGATGTCCATTGTGGAGAGCTGAAGAGCTGAATGAAAACTTCAATACACCAACAATCAAAGACAACAGTAGTGATCCCATCCAGTAGGGATGTTTGCCCTTTCCTATAGTCTTGGTGGACATTAACAGCTGATGAGCCTGATGTGGCTCCAGGTTTTAAAGGCTCATTTCAGGAACATGGTCCACAGGGAAAGGTTCATTTATTACTTTTACCTCATCTCCTGTTTTTGCTGTAGCTGAGCTGTAACACTGGTTATATAAACGGCTTTGGTTTAGGAGATGGGTCCTTTTTCCTGCTGCTGTCACATTTTACAATCCACACTGCTGCCAGTAGACTGCACACACCAAAACTGACTATCCACTCATAGTATCAGTATCAATATTTGCTACATCTTGCTTTTGTACTATTTAATTATTTATTATTGGCCTTTCTATCCTTTTTTAACGTATTGCACTATCCCCTTTGCTACTGTAACCCTCCCTGCTGTGGGCGAGTAAAAAATAATTTAATCTTTAATGTGGACAACCCGGTGTGCTAACAGTCACAGAAGTTCATATGCTGAATACTGATATTGAATTGTTAGTGTTGTAGAGAAGAGTTATAGGACCATATTACTATATTCTTCCCTCTCCTAATATTTATTTGTTGAATTGTTTTCATGACAATTTGTTTGATAGTTTGCTATAGTTTATTTTATTCTTGTTTTTGCTTTTGCTACATGTTTGAAATAAATACAAATAAAGTGAAATGAAATTGTTGTCCCTGTCCACTCGTATTTGTCCAATGAGTATGTGAATGTATGAAATAATGCCGAATGGTGCATTGGTTTGAATCCAGCTCTCACAAGGAATTGTGGGGCAGTATTTTCTCCTTTCCTTCTTTTTTAAATGGTGTCCAGTGTTCCTATGCTAAAGGTGATGAGAAAGCAACCACTGAAGCACCTTTCCTTAGCATTTAGAGAATTCAAACAGCCTTTGTCGTGGCCGACACTTCAAGGTTATTTCCCTCTGTTAGGAGCCTTCCTGCTTCTACAGCAGCACTCTTATACAGACTGAGAATGGCAGAGAGAGAGTTTGATGAATTGTTATCAGGTCAGTGTGATAAGACATTACCTCTCATCTCAACTATTTCCCATAAAGTCCCTCATCATGCTGAATTTTAGGGCTTTCAAATGCCATGTTGAATGCCACATTTTATTAGGTGTTACATCTGTACATCCACCTATTTACATAGTATATTTTGGAAATAGATTATATGCAAAACAGCAACACTACTGTATAAAACTGAAACTGTTATCCAGAGGTCTTTTGAATACAAAACATTGACACATTTCAGAGAGCTTATATTTTAAAATGGGTATTCAATTAATTACGTTTAAGGTCAAACTCTTCGCTCACATACTAATTTGGAACCAAAAAGGAAGTCGAAGAATTAGCAGAGCGACGGGGTCCTGCAGGCTCAGCCTTGCTTTTGACCTGCCACTGAAAACAAGCCCGATGAAGATGGAAAGGCTAACCTTAAGAGACATCACAAGCGTTCATTATCATGCTGTCTTTGGCATTCTCTGGGGTATGTGATATTTAACAAAGGGTCTTTTCCTTGCCCCACTTTTAATTAGCACAGAAGAAAATGACCTTTTTGAATTGTCAAAGCTTGTGTCGCCTTCAGAGGTGCATTTGTTTGGCATTATATAATGATGTGTTTTGATGACAGTATTTTGATTGATATTTATAAAATGAATCTGTAAATATTATGGAGAGCTTGGACTTTGATAATATCACATACAGCAATACATTCAGAGGAGGAGTGAGCTGGGTGTGGTTATGATGGTCTCCACTAGCCAGGATGTTGGCTCCTCCTATCCTGGATCTTAAAGGTGCAGACCATCAATCCACACCTGGGGATGATTACATTGATTGCCACCTGCTGTGAACAAGGAAACTCAGCCTGAACACAACACACTGCTGGACTTGTTCAACATCAATAAAATGCTTCAATATGGCATTATAGGATGCAACTTCTCAGGACTTCAACTATGTTCCCAAATTAACAAGAGGACACTAACAAGTGGTTGAGAAGATGGCTACCTGAGAAATGAGCTGATGTCACTGCCGCCTTTGTCCGATGAGGCCCTGAAAACCTACCAGGACCGACTCTTGATGATAAGGTAAGTTATTATGAAGCCTTTTTAAATGAAGAAGATGTTGTAATATCCATACACTCTTCTTGTTTTTCAATGGGTCACATCACGACACTGTTTGCACTGCACCCAAATGCTGTGAAAAGTCAGTGGGTGGACACTGTTGAGTCCGATTTGAGTTGTGAAAGCAATTCATCCTGTATTGTAGATGTAGGCACAATATATGATGAATGTACACAAAGAAATGCAGCCATTTTGAAAGGTATGGGGGCCATTTTGAGGTGATCTTAAGAACAAAAGTAATTTGAAATGGTGTTGAAGCTTGACTGCAGCCTTTTTGCTCCTGCTTTTCTTCTGAGAGAGTGAATTTGGGAGTTGTAGCGTTGCATTCTCCAAGCTATGCACGGCCACAGGACAGACTAGTCTACCGAGAATGTTTTCTTTTCTGTTTCTTGTGATAAATATGTTCTTGCAAAAACAAATGTTGCATAAAAGGTAATCCCCTAAACTAACTGACAAGGGACGTCAGACCAGCATTTCTTTGGATGCGTGCAGTATTTATGCCGGTCTACAAAAAATATAATGAATTTGAAACATTTCCAACATAGGCGAAGTACCAAAATGTCTGGATTTGGACTGCCTCAGAGTCATAGAGGTAAAAGTAATGGAGAGCCAGTGAAAAAACATGTCTCTTTCACTCTTTTTTAAAAATTGTATTATTGTTTTAATGACTTTGTTTTACTATTCATGCATTTGTTTTATTGCTTTTATCATTTTTAATTATTGGCTATTTCATTTTCCTGTATTGTATGACTACTCTTTTCTTTTTATGATGTTATTCTTTTATCTTATTTTTTCTGTAAAGCAATATGAATTGCTGCTTGTACGAATGGTGCTATATAAATACATTTGCCTTGCCTTTTATTTTCTCTCTTTGGTGAGAAGACGGAGACTTGAAGCTGTCTCAACCACACACACACATGCACACGAGTGTAGTCGTACTGTGCCAGTAGGCATCGTCTCCTGTGGAAATAATGATTTACCCTCCTGGCTCGCCTCTCCCAGCCAACCTCTCCCAGCGCTGGATCAGTGTCAGTGCAGCAGAGGAAAAAGCCGTCTCCTTCCCATGCTCTCTTGGGCATTAACCGTGGCGCGTGTCGTGTGTGATGGACAGGACAGAAAAAGAGGGTGAAGAAAATCCCCTGTTTACTTAAATAGTAGCAAGAGCAGAGGCCCTCGAGCAGTGTGGATGAGGGATGGACACCGTGTTGAGCAACTCAGCAAGGCAACGATCAACATCCCCACCCTTACAGACACACAGCTCCTTCTCCACGTCAGTAGGACCAGCTGAGACGTTTTTACTGCAGTCTGGACAAAGGAAGGGATGAGGAAGAATTGGGTTCTACCTTAGTTAATACCATAATGTTAAAAAGTAAATTTCCTACATAAGAGTTCAGGGGTGCTAGATTAAATGAACTTGTTTGGCAGCATGCGTTTACCAGTATGCTAGTGTTTGACTGCAGCTGATGGGACCACTGGTGGACACTGATATAAAAAAAATCTCATTACAATAACACAGCTGGAACATTTAATTATGATCCGTGGATATCTGAAACGCACGGTGTTTAATTTGTCACTACACGACTTTACAGATTGTTGCTCTAGAAGGGAGCCCTTACACGTTTTCTGGTGTCTATGAAGAATTCTTGTCGTACCTAATTCAATCTTCAGGCGTCTGCTCTGCCCAAGAAATTCAGAATACCTCGTAAAACGAGGGACTCTTGAAAAGGGGTTTGACATAATTCCGACTGGTGCCTATTCTCTCTACAAGGGGATTGGGAAGGTACTAATTCCTTGTTTCCCCTGTTAGCACAGAACAGAACGGCAGTGCGCATATATGTCTATAACCATTATCCACGTAAACCCCCGAGCTGCTGTCTTCCCAGCTGCAGCTTCTCCTCAGATGTTGGAATTACAGAAATGTAGAAGCACAGCAACGGATTAGTGGAAATGAATCCACATAGGATTTTCAGTATGAGTGTAAGTATACACAAGGATGAGGTTTTTTTTTTTTGCTTTCCCTGCTGTGCTCTCGAAGGCATGTCGTTTGAAGGTGCCTGTTTTCTGATTTCATTATTCAAATTGGACAAAAAAACATAAACAATCTCTTGTTTCCTAGATATGATTCAAGATAGAACCTCCTTTTTGAGTAATGATCACACTGCATCAACCTTCTTGACTCATGCAAAGAGGGTGGACAGAGAGGGACTTGTCATCTCATCTCAGCATCATGTCTGCGTACATTTGTGCTTACATCTGGCTGACGTTAAAAGGTTGTCTGTTAGAGGTGTGTTGTTGGTGTAAGAGTGTCAACAGAGCTCAAGTTCAGAGGATGAAGCAAGTGGAATATTTTATAGCCGCCGCTGTAGATGCAAGAACAGCACAACTGTATTAGTTAATTCTCACAGTGCCCTCAGCTTCAGGAATGTGGTTACGATAATGTTTCTTCGTTACTCCAGAGTACCATCCATTATCTGTGGGGTGGGATTGGGGATTACAGATTAGGTACTGGAAATAGCTGTTCTTCTCTATTTAAGAACAAAACTGTATTGCGCACATACGTGGCATGAAGTGCTGAAGGGACTGTTTCACATAATAAATGACTTCTTTCTGTGCACCTCATTATTAAACCATAAAGTATCCAGTAACAGCAACACAGTGGATCTGCTTGAGTCTGAAGTTATTTATCAACTGTATATGTCAGATACACAGCTTGCTTTGCGTCAGAATGGCGGGGTTTTGTGTCATCCAGTTTGTAAGCACTTAAGCAGTGTGTCTTTTAGGTACAGTCTCATTACATTTCTATCTGATATTCACCGTTATGCCTGGTGGATTCTAGCATGTTTCTATTGGTACAAGACTTCAAACTCCAGCATCGCTCTCTGTTTAGTTTGTCATTGCTCTGGCTGCAAACATATGTTGAAATGCAAATTTTGACGCTGCCAAGAAATATCAAAGAATTCTAAAGCATGCGACCAGAATATAAATAGTCATACACACGGTAAGTAGAGGATGTAAATCTAATCCTGCAGGAAGTTGTGATTAGGCGTGTTACTGTACACAAAATGGATTCTGAAGTTATTTTTGGCTTTCAGATTAAACCACTGCCAAAGATTTCTGGGTGAAACTTGCACTTCTTATGTGCTGCATACGAACATAAATAGTGATTTAGACTTGCTCATAGTAATAAAGTAGTGATATATTTAGATACCAACCTGAACACCAGTACTGTGTACTTTGTGATGAATACTGTGTGCAGAGGTATTAATGTAATTCTGTTCGTCTTGCCTCCAGGTTTAATTTAAGCATTTAGCTTCCTTTCTCTCTCTTGAATTCTTGTATGTCTGATGAGTGCCTTCTCTTTAATAACAATTCTATTTTTTAATGGGCAAACAAATAAATATAAATAGCATTACACCACTAATGTACAGTAACTCTCAAAACCAAACCAACATGAGCAGACCATTGCGTACGTAGAATTTGATCATTAAACACCGGGTAGATAGGACATTTACATTAAACCTTTACACCACCCACGTATTTACAGTGTAAGGAAATCTGTTTCCACATGCTGGGAGACATTCACAAGATTTGCATCCATAATGCTGTGTGGAGCAAGCAGTTTCCTCTGTTTACACTCGTATATATAAAGGTGACAAGTGTAGTGTTGTCTCATTAATACATCACTGTCAAAAGAAACCAATATTTTCCCCTCGGCTGCTTTTTCTACATCCAGGTGTGTGTGTGTGTGTGTGTGTGTGTGTGTGTGTGTGTGTGTGTGTGTGTGTGTGTGTGTGTGTGTGTGTGTGTGTGTGTGTGTGTGTGTGTGTGTGTGTGTGTGTGTGTGTGTGTGTGTGTGTGTGTGTGTGTGTGTGTGTGTGTGTGTGTGCGCACAGTGTAATGTTAATGTTCTGGCTAACATGTTATTGCTTATTTGTTCTTAAAAGGTGGTTCCAAAGGAACATAACAGTAATAATAAGCTTCTGACATTCATTGCCGAAGGTAAAGGACTATTTCTTCTCTGAAAGAAATCAGAAATAGTTTTCCTGTATAAACTAATAAGGAAAACATTTCAAGCAACTGAGGCGAATACAGCACCACTGAAAGATAAAGGCTCATCCGATGTAGCGCTGATTGCTGTTGTAAAATTTCACATTACACATAGGAGTATTTTGTGTCTACCTATGTGTTTCTGTTTTTATGTGCGTGAAAGGGTTAGAAGCTGGTGGCTCTAAGGGACAGAAGTATTGATTTCAGGTCTTAGGCTGCTCCCTCAAAGCTCACATCAGTTTTAGCTCTGGCACCATTGACATTCAGTTGAGATGAGGAGGGGGAAAAGCATGTTGATTACCCCCGAGGGAGACAGCAAGGACATGCCTTGGACACGACGACCAGCAGCTGCATCAAATGTTCATTCTTTTCTCTCACTGTGTCTTCATTTATATACAATCGTATGACTTAAGAGTACAGGTCATCCGTCAACATGAAGCATTCTTCAGAGGAAGTCTTCGCTTACACAGAACATGATTAAAGTCTGTAGAACAATGAATATTTCATGTTAAGGCCCATCCTTCCATTGGATGGTTATTTATTTTTTTTAAATTGAACAGTCTGATAGCGCTGGTTTTCTTTTTCACAAGTCTTGTGTCAGGTTGTGGGGGTTTATTTGTTTGAGACATCACGCTCTTGGGATTTGGTGCGGAATGAAATGAAAGTGAATCTGCTCGGCTGAGAAGATGCTACAATATTGGAATTCACCAGTTGTCCTGTGTCCATGTCGCCTCACGCACGGTGAGGGGACATGTTTACTGGAAGAGGGGATGAAGCATAATGCATCAGAAGTTGTGGGACTACTCTGTGCCTATCAGGGTTTATATTGACAAGCTTCTTAAATTGCCACAAATGTTCTGTTTTTGTCATTGTCAGTAAAACATTTACCATCACTGAGTAGCTGATAAGGCAATGTTACTACTGATACTGCTTCTATTGCTTACCGACTGAATAACCTTCTGTTCACTCCTCCCTTTCCAAGCATTTCTGAGAACTACGGGGGCCTTTAAGTAACATCAAAGCTCATCTCTAGGGACGCGTACCCAGGCCAGGCAGGATATATAATCCCTCTAGTGGGCCCTGGGTCTGCCCCGGGGTCTCCGCCCAGTTGGACGCACCCAGAAAACCTCCAGGAGCATCCAGGAGGCATCCTAATCAGATGCTCAAACCACCTCAGTTGGCTCCTTTCGTCACGAAGGAGCAGCGGCTCGACCGCGGCCACCCTACCGAAGAAACGCATCTCGGCCACTTATATCCGATTTGATCTCGTTCTTCCGGTCACTGCCCAAAGCTTATGACCAAAGGTGAGGGTTGGGGTGTTGTTGGGGCATATATTGAGAGCTTTGCCTTCAGAGCCTGCAGTACTGCTGATGCTGCACCAATCTGACTTTGAATCTCACGTTCCCTTCTTCCCTTACTCGTGAACAAGACCCCAAGATACTTGAACTCCTTCCCTTGGGGAAGCAACTCACTCCCCACCTGAAGAGGGCAATCCACCGTTCATGGATCTTTGGTAAACTTATGAGCGACCTTATGTTCGAACACGGTGTTCATTAATGAAAGTCCATGACTAACACAGAAGTCCAACAACAAAACACCACTCGGGCTCAAATCGGGCAGTCCGTTCCTCCCATGAAGTCCCCCAGTAAAACAATGGAGTCCCTGGGCAGGACTCTTTCCAGGACCCCATCCAGAGACAAAATACCTTTTTAATGAAAAATTGCTTTGGCTGATGCTTATCCTTTCTTTTTAGTAATGATACAATTTACAATAAGCCATCTGGTCGGCTGCAACAAAGTCATCGATGCAGCACGTCTCCAGAAGACCGCGGTCAAACATCCTTTTTGGAGGTGTGCTCATGATAAACCAAAGAGATAAGTGTCATGCTGGAGCAGGATATCATTTTCAGAACCTGGCAAAGTTGTTTGTGTTAATGGCACATGAGCTTATTTTTTGCTTTTAAGAGTCCGACTTGATGAGTGCTGTGGCATGCCTGTGTTTTTATTTCTGTGAGTATAGTGCGTTAATATTGAAATTGAAATTGGCTTTTAGTTTTAGTTCCTTTCCATCAGTGGCTTTAAAGAAAAGTGGCTCCAATCCAAGGTTTTGAATTGTGGAGTTCATTGTTTTTAGAACTGGGACTTAACCGATGGGGAAAGCTGCACCAGTGACAAGCAATGGCCAATCGTTTCGACATTTGCATGCCCTCATATTCTGTATTCATAAATCTACTTAAGTTGTCAGTGTGAAGGACTTCAGCGAATATGTCAAGCCACTTTGTCCTTATTCTGCAAACCATCAGTTATCTGCCTGATGGTCCGCTCCTCTTGTTTGTCTTTATTTATGCTCCAAAGATGTGCCATCAACCCCTTGTAAAATACAGCAACAGAACCACCACATTTCAGTTCAGTCGGTGGAGATTCCAAAAAATAATATGGAGCACTGGACGTAAAAAACTTCTATATCAATATAATAACCGAGGATAAAGTAGAAACAAAGGTATGCTTGAAAGCACACACACACACACACACACACACACACACGCACACACACACACACACACACACACAGAGTAAGCATGCAGAGAGCACACTCCAGCCCCTGTCAATTCTTTTTCATTACCTGGGGAACCATATAATACAGAGGAGTTGATTAGGATTACCAACAAAAGGACAGTAGGCTCCAACTGCCTCTCTGAATTCATTGTCATTAGCAGTGGAACACCAAGCCCTTTTGAAACTCATTAGTTGATAAAACAACCCTCTGATTTCCCATTAAAAAACCCATTCGTCTTCCCTCGCTTGCGATGCTCCACGTCCACCACATTTCCACACCTTCAAAGCCACTCCTGAGGCTGGGAAAGCAATGGCAGCTCTTATGTGATTTTCTCTACAAGTTTGTTCAGATTCCTCCAGGGTTGATAATGCAAGTGTATAGTTCCGACAGCCATGATTTAAAAAAAACTGCTTTACGAAGACCAGAGCCACTGATATGAACTGATTACTTATTTTGCATCTGCAGAATTCAGGATTTGCTTTATTGTAGTTTGATTTCCACTTTAGGTCCCCCCCCCCTTTCCCTCTTGGGATTGGGAGCTGATGAGGTCTATTAAAGGACTAAAATGGAAATGTGATTGTGTGTGATGCATTCATTCTGTGACTTCTTTGTGAATTCTTATGCACTTAAAAGTAAAGTGCATTTCAGTGTACAACCCCTGCATCCCTTTACAAAGTAATCAATCCTGATTCTTTAGCTTAATGAGGAACAAATAATGTCCGGTTTCCTGGCAGAATAACAATTTATTTAAATTTAGACAAAAGGAAATACATATTTGTGCTTTGTGCAGTTTAATGAACTTCTCCTCCTTTTTTTTAAATATACAATTTATACACTGATATATATCTCTTAATTTAATTATCACCACTTAATGAATATCCATATCTCTCAAAGACCCCCCCCCCCCCCCCCCCCATACCTATTGGTACCCATCAGCTAATCTAAAGGTGTAAAAAAAGAAGCGTTGTCTTTTTTTTTGAAATTTCAAAAACATTCATTCAAAGATGTGTAGTGTCAAAATTCAAGTCAGTATATCTTCATCCAGCCAGGATCAACATCAACTTCTCTGAACTTGCATCATCTCAATCAAAAGGTCACGGAGCCACAAGTAGCAGCAGTGCTTTGTCTCTGTTGCAATCCGGATGAATCCAACCAAGACAGAAGTGAGAGGGCAATCGCCAACACTCACCTGAATGCACGCTACTAAACCTCATCTTTCAGCATAATCACTCTTCGTCTGAGATCCTGAAGACGCACCTGAGCACAAAGTTTTCATAGCAATGGTTTTAAGAAGCAGACATGCCTCTTAACACATTTCCTCATTGTAATATCGATCTGACAGGCAGTTTTGGTTCTGAGAGAGGAAAAAAAACACTAAATTAAACTATAATGTAGGAACTGGGGTCGACAGAGAGCGTTCTACAAATTTGCATGTATGTCCTCATGTCGCAGCACTTTATAGGTGATCCAGTAGAAGATGTTGAATATGAGGAAGCTCAAGGGAAAGACGGCTCTGGATATGGTGTCAATGCGCTTGGCCCGGTCCACGAAACGCTTGTGAAGTACCTCTCCGTCATACAAGGTGATTGGAGGAGGAAGGGGCGGTGGCGGGGGGCTGAACACGGTGGCCGCCTCCACAGCAGTACCATCCTTGTTCTGCAGGCAGTGACCCAGTCCATAACCTCGGAAGTAAAAACCACGGCTTTCCCTCACCAGTTCCTCCTCCTGTGGAGTCAAGCATAGGGAAAACAGATTGGCCTCTCGCTGTCAACAAGAATTAGCTTGCAGCTTTTTACATTTCCTCTCAGTGGCTGATTCCCAAATGGGTTTGGGGGGCAGGAGCACAAAAAAGGCAGCAGAGTGAGAACATCAGCAGTGAAAAATAAGTTTTTACTTCAGGGATGATGATTTTTAAATACAATGTTTGTCTGTGATTGTGTGTAAAACAGTACTGACCCCAGATTGCGACCCTCATCTGTTACCAGTACATAACATTCATGCCACAGACATAAGCATCTGTTCTTTTAAAAATAGAAATACCTGGCTATGGTTGGAAAAACCTATGTTGTCTTCCAATAACATAAAGGTGTTCCTAAAATCCTCTCCTCTAACCATATGGATGAAAACATACAAACGGAAAAAAAGAATTTGATGAGTTGTGACTACATTTTCTATGAGATGACATACTCCTTTGATGTTTTGGTACTACACAAGAATATTAGAAAATATAACATACATAGTAAAAGCATTACAAAATTGATTATTTATTTAAACACTGTTAGCTCCGTCAGCGCTGTTGCCACAATTTGCAGTTTGTGCTGTTAGCACCGTTAGCTGCTAGCTGACGGCACAGCCACTGCCATGTTGACAGCCTTGTGGAAACAACACATGGAAAACCTTCTAAGCTTGTTGAAGTTTCCCCTTCTTTGTGTCACGAAAGTTCTATGACACACAGAGGGGTATCGGAGGGCATCATCATTAGGAGGAAGAAAGGAAATTCTAATTCTGAAAGTTAATTGAAAAATTAACCTCCATCTCTCCTTTCCAGCTCTTCAAAGTTGCAGAATGATAGACCTTGCAAAATGCCTATTAATAAAAAGTGAAGATCTTACCCCATCAAAAAATAACCTGCACTTGGCATTACCCTTTGATGAATAGTGGGGCACTTTCAGATTTTTTTTTTTACAGTGAATGAGATGCCATTTGAAGGGAATATTAATAGACATGCAGCTTAACTTTGACAGCCCCTGACACTTTGAGAGATTCACTTTAGCAGCAGAAAGTGAAGATGTGGGATCGAAATTGGATGATTAGTAGTCAGCGTGAACGCTCTGATCCCTGCAACCCCTCTCTTTCTCTCTCACTGACCCTGGCAGCTCTCTTCTACTCTGCCCAATTTTGCATCTCTGTTTTAGACAGACTTGGCAGCGGGAGACTTCCAGCTCCTGTCAAAGGTCCAATGCTACTAATGTATTTTACAACTGTCTCCCATCTGTCTGTTACTGCACTATATATTGATTTAGTCCTTTAAAAACTTCCCCGACTGTCTTTGCCGACATCAGTTTGCTAGCACTGTTTAGCTAAAGACTTATCCTCTAACTTAAGTTCCTGTAAAAATCTGTTTGTGAATGATTTTATGGTAAATAACGTATCTGTTGCCTCTGTGACAAATTGCACCATTTGGGAGATAGGGAGTTGCAGCTCTTCTAGTATAGCTTGACTGTCCCTTCGACTACCTACATATGCGTAAGTCCGATGGTGCGTTTCTCTGAAGATAATAGGTGCTCATCGTCTGTGCTCTCAGCAGCTGCTACACACTCGTTGGCACAAGATCAGTTAAGATGGATTATTCTCCATAGAGCAAAATATGAGTTTTCCTTTTAATGCTAATGATCAACTACAAGAATGGTAGAAAACAAAAGGAACAGTTTGATATTTGGGGAAATACATGCTTATTGGCTTTCTTCTGACTGAGCCAGCATCTCGCACAATGTTTAATTAAAAGTAAACACTGTTGAAATGACTGTTGAGAGGAAAAAAGGAAAGTACAAGTTTGACAACGAGAGAAGAGGAAGGGATGGGTTGTACATCGGGAAGAATAAAGGCTAAGAATTCCAAGTTAGTTACGTTGATTTAAAGGGACAGAAGGTCAGAAAAAGGGTTTAAGTGACGGGCTTTGGATGTGGAAGAAATGCCAGGATATATTCAGGGTTGAAGTGAAAGAGTATACAATCAGTTTGGAAGACTGGGGGCATGGACAAAAACTGGGGTTTGTTTTTTACCCTGGCACAGGCGTTGCAGTGCTGATTCAGGTTCCTGTAGGTTGAGTTGTTACCAGGGATGTCATTCACTTTCCGCAACGACTCAACACTCCCAGGGTGACTGGCAAAAGTCTCCATTGGAAAGGAATGTAAACAAATTGAAGTCAGAGTTATTGCTCTTGTAAAACAAACTTGGTTGTCGCTTGTAAGAAAAATTAATTTGTGTAAAATGAATAATTTGCTTTGGACATGGGCCTTGGCCCTGCTTCATTTAAGTGAAAAACCTACCTGTGCCATGATTAAAGATGCAGACTTGGAGTTGGAAAGACAAACTCTAGCAGACACGCTCGGCTTTTAATTAAAGAGGCACTGTGGGTGTGATAAAACAGGACATTATCTGCGACTGTTCGTTTAGGAAAATGGCTTTGAAGGCGAATGAAGCATCATCAAAGAGCTGGTTATTTCTGTAAATACTATAAATGGAAGCTCTTTTTCATTGTATTTAATTTTGAAGTATGCAAAGATATTCTTGCTATAGCTGTTCGGTTGAGAGATCACTAGTGCCGTCCATCACAAAGCGGAGAGTGCCTTGATTAAACCATGGTCAGTCTGGGAATTTTATGCTTCATCAGATACCCAACCTCTCTCTAGTACAACACATCAGGTCATGCATCAGTGCCTCTCAGATGGATAGTTGGCGACCTCAAACTTCTGAGTGAGAGTAATTGTGCGATTGATGTGGAAAGGGGAAGTCTTTTCCCTCTGCAGACCATCATTTTCTCTCTCCTGTATCGATGCAGGAGGGCAGCCTGCCCGGTGAATCTGCTGGACTCTTCTGCTTTTACAGGGAACTTTGCCATCAGTCTGGGAAGCTGCCCAGCCAGTGAGCTGTTTAATGGGAATTTCCAAGATGTCCCACCTGTTTCTCTTGAGACAAACCTTCCTGTGTCACACAAGGTCTCACGGCTGTAAACACATTTATTTGTCATCTTACAAGCTGTTTTCCTCGATAATTGATGCCCAAGATGTCCATCCAATTTAGAGGATGTGTTTGGGGAGATAAAAAAAAATATGTTGATCTAGTAAGATTGCTGAATTCTATACCTAATGTACCTGATAAGTGCTTGGAAGCTTGCCATATTTACTTATACTTTTACAAAAAGCAATGATAAATGCAGTCAAAGCGTGGATGCAGGGTTGGGGCATCCCACAGGGTTGGTAGGTAGGCTGTTGCTTCATGTCAAATGTAGTGATGGAGAGAGAGAGAATGGCAGCGGCTCCACGCAGGTCTCGCTCTTGATGGGAGAGAGCTGAACTGAAATGAGCAGATCTGCTTCATGTAATATGACAGCCAGCTGTAGCATGTTGATGTTGTCAGTTCCTGAATATACGGCGTCTCACAATAACAAGAGGCATAAGTCAATGTTATAGAGGCTGACAGGGACTGGAGTGTGCTCTCCGTGTGTGTGTGTGTGTGTGTGTGTGTGTGTGTGTGTGTGTGTGTGTGTGTGTGTGTGTGTGTGTGTGTGTGTGTGTGTGTGTGTGTGTGTGTGTGTGTGTGTGTGTGTGTGTGTGTGTGTGTGAGTGAGATTTAAACTCACTATTCTTTGCTGCCGCTGCTTTTTCCTCAGCCTGATGAACTCCTTGTGTTGCCTCGAGACAAAGTTAACGGCTGCATATTCCAGCAGGGCAGCAAACACAAACAGCAGGCACACCGCCATCCAAATATCAATGGCCTTCACATAGGACACCTGGGAAACAGACAAGGTCACGGCATCATCAACAGGCGATCAATGAGGCTAACGGGTAATCTGTGGGTCCTCCGGCCGTTCCTCCGCTCCGGCACGTAACGGCATACATCCTTAAGGACGGTCTAGAATTGTAATGAGTCAGCGGGATGTGGGCAGTTGACACACAGCCATGAGACAGGTCACGGCTTTGAGACTGGCGGGGAGCCCCGGCTGGGTTGTTCAAGAGCAAAGATTTGTCACTGTGAATTAGTAATGGCCACTGAGCATGCATTGTATGGAGACTTCACTCAATTGAGCAGCAGTTTGCTGACTTAAAGATACATGCATATGAGTGGGGCACAAACTCTGGAAACAACACGTTTTAATCAACATTTCCACTACAGTCTGAGGTTGTTAACACGTCTATATCACTAGATTTTATATGAAATACTTTTATTGTTTTATCCCTTCCTTCCACGGTTGTCCTTAAAAAATATATATATTTCATATTTCTGGAAAAAAGATTAAGAGCAGACTTTTTCTGTCAAGATTTGGACACTCATAACTATAGTTTTGTGGAAAAGTTTATTTCTATAGGCAACAGATTGAAATGGTTGCTGAACCTGCAGATTGCTTGTCAAATACGTTGACCTCTTTAGGTCTCGAAAAATCTATCAAACAATCTGAGAAGAAACAGCTCACAGAACCTGCATGGAGCCAAAAGCGTCTCCAGGTGTTGGTGCAGACGCATTATTAAAGAGAGTTAACTGGTAATGTACCACCAGGCCACAGTGTTGTTCCTATGGTTACCAGCAATCTAATATACGTTGTGCACTGACCTAGAACGTTTGTTGAACTGTTGACTGGATGTCTGTTGTCAAGGTGCTCTAAAACACATTTTAACCAATCAGAAAACGTATTTACCATCATGACAGGATAATACAGTCTCTCAGTCTCTCTCCTGCTCCCTCACCTTCTTCCCAGGGATCTGTGTGCACTGCCCTACTTGTCTTTCACATGCCAGTGTCCTCGCCCCTCCTGGTCCTCGTTTGTCTGCTCCCTCATTAATCTCTAGCCTTGTCCTTAATCAAGAACTGCGTCATGCAAAGTCAGCATTTCATGCTTTAAAAATGCTGTAGGAGGTCATCCTTTCCCCCCAAATCCCTCCAAAGGGCTCTTTTACCCAACATTAGACGCAACTACACCTTTTGTAGTCCTCACTAATTCATTGCATTGTGATTTGTTTCATGGAGCCCCGTCCTCATCAGGAAATATTAGCTACTAAAGGCAGTGTTATTGAATTATAAATCTAAAATGTATCACTTTTCATGCCGGTGCAAAACGTCTGAGTTTCCGAATTTCAAACTCAGGTTATAATCTCTTTATTCACTCACGGACATTCCCGTTGTGCTGACAGCATTATGTAATGGCCATTTCCTCTTACACATGCTTAGTGGTGGAAGAACAAGATATGATTATAGTTGTACATTTATTAGATTCTGTGACAATATTTTTTCTCATGCAGAGAACTGACATTCGTTGTGCTCCATTGATTTTTCAGACACACAGTGAGCATGAAATCTTAAATAGCCCAACATCAGGTCTTTAAACTACGACTGTGAAAAGACTCTCATAAATAAAACAAAAACAATCCCCAGCATCTCGGCGTTTTGCTGATTAGGTTGCTCGGTTAACAAGTCAACTCAAAGAATCCACCTTACACTACGGTCAAACCATCACACATCTCCAGACCCACCTTGGGCAGCGAGGCCCTTGAACCAGAGCTCTGCGTGGTCATCGTCAGTACAGTGGTGATGCCCAGACCGACTCTGGCTGGTGCAGCGTCCATGTTTATCCAGAAAGACACCCATGAGAGGATGACAATGAGGAGGGAGGGGATGTACATCTGGATCAAGTAGTAGCCCATTTGACGTTCCAGGTGGAACTTCACCTCGATGCAGGTGAATTTACCTGCATGACATTGAAAGGATTTTTTAAAGTAATTACAATGGGAGAATAGAATGTAGATGTATGATAAAGATAAAGACCACACAGCAAGTCATAAGATAAAGACTAGAGCTAGAACAGTTTACAGTGTTCTTCCATTTTTTGTAGCTGATGAATAATCTCTATTGCATACCTCTGGAGTAGAAATGAGCTGAAACACTTAAATGCAGTTTGGGAATTCAGTGTGGGGCCTCTGGTTCTTTCAACATCATATTAGGAATTCATTATGTACCTGTGTTGTAATGCTTAGTGCAGTAGCCCAAATCCTTCTCCTCTTTAAGGACAAACTGGGGGAGCGTGAGATCATCGGCGACCTGAACGGGATTGTCCAACAGCCACTCAAAGATCAAGTCATTCATGGTGTAACCAACTGTGAAAACAGGAGATAAAGACACCATATTTAAATGAGGGAGAGAAGTGGTGAGAAATGTGTCCTCTTTTTTTCCACATTAGCTCAGATTATAGTGAATAGACTATGCATTCGTGTATTGTTCCTTTTTCCATTTCTCTCTGCCAACATTATTAAGACAAATTCTTGCATAGCTTTTCACCATGGTGTACATTTGTCAAAAATGACTTGCCACAAAGGGAGAAAAGATGCTCTATAGTTAATTATATTGCCCAGACAATCTCAAATATACAATATCTCACACATGGTAAATCTTCATGAAACAGCTGAAACAATCCCACATTCTAATAAATGTTACGATAGAGATGCATTATTGCAACTGCCCTCCATTATTTTCAACATTATATTGATAATATGTCTGCAAAGCTTCTCCAAGTAGACGCCAAAACAAGGCTCGATATTGGTTAACGACTATGAGGGAAATGCATCAGTCATGGAATATAACATCAACATTTCCTGTTACTCACAGCATCACAAACCGATGCTCGTTACTGCATATCTCAGAGTATTGCATAGAATCATGTGGACCACTGGACTATGGCTGTTCGATATTCTTATTCCCACTATATCGCACTGTGGTCCGCATCCCCTTCTTCCTCCTCCTGAACCTAATTTCATTCCTACATCACCATCTCTAATTGGGATCTTGTTACCATAGTAAAACATCTTTGTGTGAGAAAAATCAGAAACCTTGGCTAATGAGACCCAGAGAGAGAGAGACTAAAACTTGTGGTCGTATAATCTTGCTTTTGCCCATCTGTCCAACTACCCTCAGCCGTGGTCATGTCACAGTAAAGGTCACACACCACAGCTGCAGCCACGTCGTTGTGGTTGCTTGAAGGGTACATCATAAAGGGGGACATGAGGTGCATCAGCCTATGACAGTGGGAGATGCTGTATGTATTAGAAGGGATAACATAATGGCATAAACATATTTTTTGCAAGTATACAGTTTAGTAAAGGGTGTTTTTTTTTAAGGCTCGCACTCCTTCTCACAGCCACTGTATTATAGGTATATTAAATATGCATGCCAAATGCAACAACAACACAGATTCTTTTTTGCACATCTGAATAATACTGATGTCCACTGGGACCCTTTAGGGCCTGAGCAACAAAGACATCAATTATTCAAGATGTTGTGGTCTTTCCCTACCCACACGCCTAGAAAAAAAACAACACAACTACAACACACTTATCTTGTTAATGAATTCACTGTCATTCACATATCCGGCTGTAACAAGCGAGGGGAATACCGATACCAAGATAACGAGCCAGCCAACTCTAAGAGGCGTCAAAACTTAATTGACGTAATGGTAAAGGTGCAATAAAAATGAAATTCATGAGGCACAATGTCTGGAATATCTCAGCCAGGTAGAGTAATGACTGTTAGTCACATACCCTTCTTCTTTTCCATCTGTTGACTTAAAGATATTTGGCTTTACTTTTCACAATGGTGTAAGTTACCAAGTGGATTTGAGGCTACTGGACGCTAATGGTTGAAGGCAAACCTGAGTGGTATAAGCTGCATTATATGGGGCTTTGATGTGTCAGAATAAGGCCAAATCTTATATTGTTGGCGCTATTTAAATATCTATATAAGCCCCTTGGCATGAAAGGCCAGAAAAGAAGATTGGCCTTGGCTCTCTCAAGTCCCAAAGATAACTCACCAGCCTCTCTCACACTTTCTCATGTTTCTGTAGCTCTAGTAGTGGCAGTAAAACCTATAATGTCCTCTTAACATCAACCTCTATCCAAGGTGATCACACCCTTGGGTGGTGTACAATAGCACTTGTCAACTCAAGGCCAAGTTTCCTCACCAGACCTTTAATCTGGAATTATTACGTCTCCTCGAATGGCGCTGTATTGTGAAACCGCTGCTTTAAGCACACATCTGTCCTTACATCCCTGGAGAGCAAAATGTCTTTATAGTTTTTGTTTTTATGCTATCTGATGTACATTGTGCACTGAAGTTATTGGATTTTTTTTTATATCTGTTTGTCCGTGTGTTAATTTGCAGACATAAATCATGCTGCCTCCCATACAAACCTATACCTCTTGTTGAATCAGATAATGTGTTACAGGTCGAGATACCAGCATTCAGCTTGACTTCTTTATTTGTGAGAGATGCTCCTGAAACTGTGTAGGCACTTCATGCTCGGACTGCTCCTCTGTTTCCTCCCTCACTTAAATTCTTTTGTCCCTATGATGGGAAATTAGGTCACCTCTAGGCACAGGGGGTGGGTCACATATAATAAAAGGAAGACAAAATTAAAGTTTTATTATTTATATCCTGGAAATTGGTTTCACAAGGGCAGATGCTATCTCTGCTAAAGGCGAGGGACGGCTGAAAGGGGACAATATTGTTCTCCCCTCCATGTTATCAATGTAATCATCAGTCATTTGTGAAGTAAAGAATGGTCAACAATTTACTGTTTGCTATAATCCCCACCAACCCATATTGTTGCCACACCTATAGGTCTATGTTGTGTGCAGTTTACAAGGAAAATTACATTATTAATCTTCATCTCAGATAACAGTAGGCTAGAAGCCAGAATTTCTGAGTATGCAAAGTGAGCTGAACAATTGATCTTTGTATGAATTAATTAGTAATAATGGTGAGTCTTTGTGTGAGCTCCTGTATTTTTCTTCTTAAAAATCTTAGGAGGAGCTCACATAAAGACTGTAATGTACTGTCGAAAACAATTTTGGTTCACAAACACTGGTTTCAGTCATGGGTGGAAAATCCAGCGTTCCTATCTCTTGGAATATAGTAAGATTAGGCGCTTCACAAGCCAGGCAAAAGGTAGAAAATTGGGAAAGTGGAGAGATAAAAGAGGAAAGTGAGACAAGAGGAAGACAAAGAAAAGAAGCAAACTCACAGCTTTCAAGCTGCATTGTACAGGTCTGAATGTCCATTGGGAAATTCTTCAAGTCCATAGGGCAGGACAGGGTTAGAGTCAGCCTGAGATGGAAAAACAGATTGGAGGAGAGAAGAGACGCAAAAGGGGGATGTCAAAAAAGCCACTAAAGCACAAAGGGGCTCAAGGAAAAGACACCAAAGCACAAGGAGAACTGATTGGTTAACAGATCACAAGAACAGAGACATGAATCATTGCCGAGCTGCTTTGTTTTGCAAAGTATGAAACGGGAGTACTAAACATGGCTCGGGCAACAGATTAAGTTACCCTACCATTTGATTACTTGTCGCACCACAGTAATGATAAAACAATTGGTGTAGGCAGTCCTACTTTGTATTTGTTGTGGTGTTGATGCATTAAGCCTTCAAAAAGATCTTCAGAAGGGAGAGAGAGAGAGAGAGATCTCTTTGGGACTCTGTCTGGAGGAAAACTGTAATTACCTGCTGTAATGCATCGCCCAGAGGCGAGACAAGAGCCGCCAGCAGTATACACACAGAAACCCATTTGCTACTGTGTTAAGATGACACAATATCTTTTTCAGCTGAAGAACAAATGACAAACATCCAAGTGATTGATTCTCCTAACACTGGATTAGCTTGGACGTGTATTTAGTGCTCACAAAGATGTTAAGTCCATAATTACAAAACATTGTTGTAGTAAATCAATGGTGTGAGCTGGTGATAGTCTGTATTTGGAGGATTTATCTTGTATGTCTCTCCTTCTTCACAAGAAATGTTTAAACAACAGGGAAATTAGTGTTTTCATAGTCAAACTGACCAGTTTGGAACTAAAACAATATCAGTTCATCCCTGAAATGTTTAAAACTAATCTACATTTCCAAGATTAATCAGTTTAAAGTTGAAAAATGGGACTCATGTGACATGCAAGTAGGGATAATAATGGTGCCATCTCCTCCTATGTTATGGTTTAATAACCCATTTGCAGAGTTCCCATTCGGTGTAGACTGTCATGACTTCAAAGTCGCACACTTGGCACTTGACATTTCTGTGCATTTTTTTCAATGCCTAAACCCTTTTAATATTTTGTAGTGCCCCTAAGTGGCGGAAGGGTGTAGTATGGGCGTGTGATTACATTTACTGCAATTCGGTTGCTATCTGCCTGCTTGCACTACTTTTTGTTACCTTTTGTTACCTTTTTATTTGACGTAAATGTTCCCAAGTAGAACTCTCCAAAATCAATCAAACCACTTTTATGTACAGTATATGATGGTCAATTGTTTCATAATGATCATGTAAATCAAAGTGCAGACATATAAAGGTGCATTTTATAGGATTCAACTAGTTGCTGTTAGTTGCTATAGCTACAGTCATACATCCTCACTGATGTCATCGTCTTCGAAGCCCCCTCTAGTTCCCGCCATAGTTTGCACTATTCTGCTGCTTTTTTTAATTCATTTTTTAAACGTATAATAATGTTCATTGTGGATAAATGAATTGACCTGAGTATGGCAGTAACAATCAGATTCTATCAAAGCTGTTGAATGAGTGACATGCAGGCAAATTTACACATCATACTACACATTCGATTAAGTCATTCTCCAACTGGTCTTATGAATCCTCAGCGATACCGATCTTTATCTTTTTAGGAATCTTTTCTTTATCTTACCTAATGCTGTACAGAACACTGCCATCTTGGAAAATCCGTAGCAGCTTGTTATCTGTGGTGACCTCGTGGAAATTGGCTCCTTTCTCGTTTGCAAAGAATAAATCTGGTTTCCAGATAGAGTCCAACATGGATGGATCCAGATCGAGGGAGTCATCTGGGTATTCGCTGTATGCCAGACGAGGGTCATTCCACATTTGCCGTAGAAATACATTGAGTCTGTAGTCCTGTGGAAGAACTCAGGGTAGTAAATGGAAAATATACCAATTCATGAAGGTTGTAGTAAAGGTGGAGAGCTGGGAATGTACAGTTACTGGTCAATATTAGAGTAAGGTCTTAATTATAATGAATTTAAGATGTATAATGAATTTAGGATACTTACAATGAATTTAAGATGAGCAAAGCTGATGAAACTTTTAACAGTGACCTTTCTTGGATTGAATATCATTTTGATAGTCTAAATCTATAAATTGTATCTAGTTCTTCCATATGCAAGGGAAAAATAATCCATAAAGAAGTATGCTGTGAAATGAATGTGTCCAATGTGCATAATTTCCTTACTGACAAGGAAATTAATTTATGGTTGAGCTTTTTACAATAAATAACTGTTCTTGGAGGTTTTGAAATAGCCACATTGTTAATTGTAAATAGAACATATAATAAATACTATTTAAGGTTTTAAGTTATTACAGATGAGCCATCTTTATGTAACCTCAGTGTTTCATGATAATAAAGGCATCACGCTTGTTGAAATGCCCCTGACTCACCATATTCATCAGGTTTTCCTTAGTGATTGAATATGACGTACTGTTAGTTCACGTGCTGCTGGTGAGCAAAGGATTGGCAATGTAAGTCATATCAAAGACAAGTACGGGACACAATGGTTCCTCCTGCAGTCAACATACATAACGTAATTCAATCTGTGCAATGAATTCAGAATTCTACTTTGGGCATTGTAGATTGGTGCCATTTCTTGCTTGTTTACTCCATTTATGTGTAGGAAAAACAAGCTTCACCAGTGCATGCAATGACATCACTAATGTTGTGGTTCTCAGGGCTGACCTGACTAGAGGTCTGACCATGGGCCTCGCTCGGACACCCTTAAACAGTCCACTGCTGTATTGTGCTGACTGAGCAGCTATTACACTGTAAATGCAGACCTGAGGACAGTCATTTCTCCCTGAACCCCTCGTCCTCTCTCCCATACCACCTTTTCATCCATTTTTTCAATTTTTCATTTTAATTGCAGAGTGGACAGTTCATTATCAGCATGTCAGTGACCCATTGGTCTCTGAAGGTTGCACTGTTATGCTCCAGGAAACACAGAAATGAGGGAACGGCTTTAGCACTGCATGGATTAGCAAGGAAGTTCATAGGGAAGAGAGAGGATGGAGTGTATGATTTCTATATAAACCACAGGACAGATTTATTTAGAGAAAAGAATCGACAGTGAGACTTTTATAAATAGCAATGGTGGTTTTAAGATAACTCATTAGCCTCTTGAACATCTGTGAATCATTTGAAATCTCCACGGTCTTCTTACCATTGTAGTTTCTGTGATGGACCCAAAGCTGTTGATGAAAATATTACAGGTGACATTCACAGCTGGGCCTGAGGAAAGGGGGAAAAAGAGATTACATTTACACATCTTCATCCTCAGATGGGATTCATGAGCTCACACCACATTAGAAATAATACCTTTTATCATATTGTACTGAACAACTCTGTGCTTGTTCTCAAACATTTCTTTAAGTGTTATTATAGCCAAAAGATATCTAATTTTCTAATAAGATTAAAGAGAAATGATAGATAATGGTTGAAAGTCACAGAGGTGTGTTTGTCCACGTTTTGGCACCTAAGAAAATCGTTGGGTGCAACCCCGACTTTTCAAATTCTGTTTTCATGTTACTTCTTTGCAACAGCAAATACATTTTGCAGAGATGCAGGCAAAAGGGAAAGGTTCATGCCGGTGTCATACAAACAATGGGAAGCAATTTGTTCTCTCTTTTGAAACATTGCTGTGTTGTTGCTGTGTTGTGTTGATAAGCAGGCAAAGTCAGTTGGAGCAGAAGCTGCTGTGACACAAAGCTAGTGGAGGCAATAAAGGTACTTTAGTGCCCGATTGCTTTGAATTTGCATCAAAAAATCATTATGTGTGTTATCGATTGTGCATAAATGTTGATAAATCTGCTTAGAACCAGAACTTGCCGGAATCGTTGTGTTTTTGAAGTCCAACCGAAACCCCATTTTGTGCTTCAGCTGAGTAGCTAATTAGTTATATTCCCTGCTTTGCAATGCAAAACTAGGTAGGTTTCTCACCATGGAAACAAAATATATGACTTGATACGATGTAATATAAAAATGTAGCCTGTACTCGGGGGTACAGGCTACATTGGAGACTGGGTTACAGTGTGCTTGTGCAGCAGGGTATAATATTTCATTATTAACTCAACATCAAAACGAGAAGCAGCTAGCTGGCGGGTTAATTAGATGTTAGGCTGAACTCACAGTACTGTGTGAAGCCAAACAGGGTGAAAAGGTAGCTGATGCAATATTGATGTACTGGAAAGGTGGAAAACTCAGAATCAGATTATAGTTTCTGACAGCAGCATACAGCACATACACATGAGAACGGTCAGATGTTAGGCTTTCACAACACAGATCCAATGTTTTTCTTTCTAGGGCTTTCGGACTGTATTTTCTTGAGGGCAACTGTGCACATCTGCATTGTCATATACCTTTGAAGTTGGGTCTGATGCGGGCATCATACCCTGATGTTTTCCCCATGAGCTTGTCCAGGAAGTCAGAAGGCGACAGCTGTGGTCCTGCCCTGCTGGGGGGCTTTATCTCCTCCTTACAGGAGCTCAGTCTTATATTGGAGAGAGGGGGAGGAAGGGAAAAGAGAAGCTATGAGAAACAGCAGAGGAGTGGGCGTGTGTGGGTGTATGTTTGAGAGCTAGCAGTGTGGGGTGGGGTGGTGGGGAAAAATAAGAATCAAACAGAATGAGAAGCCAACAGCTATCAACGACTAAGCCATCGGCAAGAAAATACCCAGTGGTGGACGAGGGAATGAATGTGAAGAGTGGCGACGGATGGTGGCGACGCTTTGCCTCAGCTGGCAACTTAAAGCATCTTTATTTCACGTCATGTCTGAGACTTACAGTATTTGTTAGGCTCTAACTACACAGAAGACGTGGAGGTAAAGTTGTCCCTCTCCTGTGCTTCCCACAGCTCGTGGCTTAGCGAGGGTAAGGCTTGACAGATTGATGGCTCAATTGTAGAGCTATGAATGCTATGAGTGGAGGGCGTTGATACAAGCTCCAGTGAGGCGCAGGCAGCCACTGACAGGACAGAGAGAAAGTAATGAGAGGAAGAGAGACAGGGGAAGAAAACAAAAAGAAAGAAGCATCTAAAGAAAGGCAGGTTCATAATGGATCTGATTTTTCATCAGCCCCTGCTAGTACAGATGGTTGCACCCAAAGATTTTGATACAATTGTTAACCGTTCACAATCTGTCTTGATCTGAGACTCCCGAATACAGATGGCTGGTTCAATCCCCTCCGAGGCAAGGCTTTGCTGAGGCCTTGTGTTCTCGTGAGTGAGCCACCAATCTTACGGCCTCTTAGCTGTATTTAGAGCCACATAAATCGCATCGTCAGGGGCTACGGGATCAAGGACTTTGTGGAGGATATTTTTGGGACATCAAGAGCAAAGCTGTGCTGATCCCAAGGCAACATTAGGAAAGGTTTGTAAATCAAGCTATAGGGATTCCATTGCTATCAATTTGAGTTTTTCTCCATAGAATATTGCGGAGCAATACATTTATAAAGGTTATACTGTAAAGAGATAATTCCGGCCAGGTTGCTAACTGACACCTATATTTGATGCGTTTTTGCTCCTCCATGATTTGTGAGTGCTTCCATTCTCATTTTCTCAGGTTTTCCGCAACGTAACCCTTAATTACATCATCAGTGTCTCCCAAATGTAAGCGATGATTTTTTGATTGTGTGCAGCGTGAATGGCTGATTTGTTCCACTTTTGCGAAAAGGTGTCAGATTTGCAATGATTTTTTTAAATAACATTTAGCGTTATCCTGTTTTCACCATTTCAACCTTTAGGGTAGGCATGTTTAGCCTGCAGACATCTGCCGTGTTAGCAGTGGAAGTGGAACATACAACTGTTGTCATTATGACATACCAAATTTCCTTTCTAATATCTAATACTTTACTGTATGGCTAAAACTAACACAAGCACCCACCAGCACCTTTTTTGTTGATTTTCCCAGAGGAGCTGCTGTGCACATATCTCCGTCTTTCTCACATTATAAAGCTTGACGCTCTCTGTTCCCTTGACTCAATTCCTCTGCTTCTAGCTAAAGTCCACTCTACAGTGGTGCTGGTTGTATATGTTGTTTGTGCTTTCACATACTAGTTACAAACTCACACCGGTACACAGACAGTTTCATCAATGGCTTTCTGTAAGAGTCCGACTATCGATTCACCTCCTTGCCTTGGGTTGCGCTTCATTTTATGGATCAACACAAAACATTCGCGCTTCGTCTTGAGGTAAATTTCTCTGAGTAGTGATCACATATTGTGTTGATGGTAATGATAGTGACAAAGGTGTCGTGTTTCTCTTTAGTTCAAAATATATTGATGGAAGAAGGAAAGGCGTCTCTAACACAACTGCATGTTCTAGGCCTATATTATTTTAAGACTATGGTCTTATACTGTATGTATTAAAGCACATTTCCGTTTAGGTTGTCATTGTTTTTATGTCACTAATGTCTCAATATATGCAGAATTCTGTGGTTCTGGATGGATTAAGAGATTATCTTTAAATTCATTATTTGGGAGCACAAAGACGCATATGGAAATCAGAAACAAGCGACACATCTTGGGGTATGCAAAATACCCCAAATGTCGCAGTCGGCGACATTTGTTTGATCATATTCACTGAAACCGACGCATAAAACATCCGGTTTTAGAAATAAAAAAACCCGCCTCGGCGTGCACCTAGAGCTTGTTGTTTGTTTTGCAAAAATCCACAGCGCCCGTATCATCCTGTCCACTCAGGGCAGTTCACAGTTCGTGCACATGCCACATATCCCACCTCCCCCCTCACGCATGTTATAATATCACAGGCACACCCCTCAAGCTAGGCATACGCTAAATTACATTAGCAGTTGCTATCTATGAGGAAGTTAGCCAGCCTACCTCTGTGTAGCGTGTACTCCATGCCGTTTATCGATGAGAGAAGACACGGGCGCGTTCACAGAATCTGGCAGCTTTTAAGTTTTAAGCACTTCATATCATATGCAATCCTTGTATGTTGACTGTTGTGTAAAAGGAGGATGTGTAAAACAGGCAGTTTTAAAACTATAGCTGCAGTTCTTACTGGCTACAAAACTAGTGTTCCTGCAATTGGCTTCTCAGAAAGACTTCAAAGCTAAATTATGTGGTTCTTTGTCTGAGTGATTAAATTATTAAGATGCTCTTTGGTGACATTTAATGAGCCTGACCTTTTGCCTCCCATTCATTTGAGCATCCGTGCCAGACGGCTGTCGAGAATACATAAAAGCCCTTTCTTTCTTTCTTTCCTCTATAGAGCAAGTTTTGGCTGTCACTATTTTTAGTAAGGGACTTTATTTAGCTTTGACAGCAAAGCTAAATCACAGCTGAAACACAATTGTGTATATACACACTTTCAAGTGGGCCTACTAGAAAAACAGAAGTGGTCATAAAAATTCCAACAGCTGCTCAGAAATGATTTAGCCTTCTTTGAAATTTCAGTACGCCAGTCAATACTACAGTATATGTATTTGAAAGCCTGGGTAAATGTGTATATAAAAAAACATGGTTTCATTCTTGGCATCCTTTTGCAAGATTCAGCACTTCCATTCTGGATGGGGGTTTGCATGGCAGTTGTTCATCATCCAGCGCTCACACAAACTCAAACTACTGTAGTCTACAGCTACGAGAGGAAAAAACTGTTATGACAAACCTGTCAGGATTGTGCTGTCAGCATATCGACGATGGGAAGCCTCTGTATGAGCAACTCATCTGAAGAGCTACCCTGCATTTGATTACTGTTTCACCCCACCACACTTTAAGCAGAAATTTCAGTCAGCCATTAATTTTAATCAAAGTATGTGTACACATGACCATCGGTTCAGGAAAACAGCACATAGTCATTTTCTGCAAACATTGATGCATCGCCATGGTTGAATTGTTTTCAGATTATAATTTTTTTTACGTCATAAAAAATGTTGCTTCAGCAATAGTTTTGTTCATAAACCACGTTGACAAAGTGTTTACAATAGGTGTTGCATCGGCGTTTGATGTTGGAACTCGATTAAACCATGAAATGTTGGTAAAGTTGTTGAATATGGATATAATTCTTACCGTTACTGGGCTGTTGCAGCTTCTGTTTGACATGCATGTTGAGTTCTAGTTATGACGAGTCGAAAAGTGTGAAATGTATCATGTAAGCCATTTTTTTTTTTTTTTTTGCTGCTGATCATTCACAAGCTTCCATTAAGGTATGACAAGTGCAACATTCTAAAAATCCACCAGACAGCTCCGGCAAAGGAACTATAGAGGCTGCGTAAGTGGTACCTGTTTCCAGTGTACTGCATCATTTAGTTACAAGGAATTTATAAGCGCGCACAGTAAAAGAAAAGAAGCTGGAGCTGTCATTCTGTATACAGAACATAAGACTCAAATGTATGAGGACGTAAATGGACTGGTGAGAGGGGGAGAGGGGGTTGGCAAGAGATATTTCTCATCATCTGCCAATTTCCCTGCCTCCCTTTTTTTCTTACAACATAAAGCCTCGGTATGTAGTACAAATATGGACGGACATAAATGCTAAACGCTTGCCTTTTTAGATGTTGGTTTATATGTATTCCGTTCACACGACTGGTTGATTGGTTTTCACTTAGAGACAACCAGAAGCAGTTATCAGCGTATTCTGTTTCACCTCATAGAGGCTCAGATTCCGAAGTAATGACAGAAAATTAGCCCTAATTAGATGGGATGGGATTCTGCCCATGGAGTGCAAACATATTCGTTTAATTGCTTTTTCATTAAGAAGCTGGTGATCAGAAAAGCGCATCATATCGCAGTATGGTTTTCTGCGAGGATGCACCGGGGTATATCAGGCCCATTAGACACCCATGCATGAACATGCTAACTTTTTAGTACCATTAGCATAATGGAGAAACGTAACAAAACCGCTCTTGCCGCCTGTTGAAACGCATTCTAATTTCCTACTTGTCCAATTGCCCTTGACATCCACTTGAGCCGTAGATATTGCTCTCATAGAGAGGCTCTCACTTTGAGGTTGAATGCAGGGTTTTTGCACAATCGGCATAATTTTCAAACCATATGAATTGACTCACAGGCCTTTTATGAAAGTACATTCAACCACAGCATACTCCATGGTAATACATGACATTTTGTCTTCACACTACTGTATGGGATGGCCAATGGCTATTACTGTCCCCTTTTGATCAATAGACTCATCGGGGAATGGGATTTGGAGCACACTGCAATTTAACCTTGCACATTTATCTTCAATGACATGATCACTGCCACTCCTGCACAGTGACACCTCTAGGTATGGAAACACAGACACAGGCAGAGCTTCCTACAGCTGAAACCTTCTCACTCAGCCTGGCTGAGAAATGAGGATGGAAAAAATACTTAAATAATCAACAAGATGGACGCTGTCAGAAGGTTAAAACTCTGTGACATATTACATACTGATGCGCTACAATACACTTTCTGTATGTCAACAATAAACCAGTTAGTAAGGGTGAGGTGTTATGATATGCAGATTAAGTATTCAGTACAGAGGTCTCCTTTACAAGGCAGATTACTCTAAAATGTTCCATGGTTTTATGACGTTGTCGGAGAAGCCTACAGGACATACCTGCATATTCAATCTACAGTAGATACAATATACGATGGGTGGATTTGAAATTACTCCTGAATTTTTCAGACAGTTAATTTTTGCATATGACCTCCCTCTGGAGAGCAATATCTGTCATTATCCAGGAGGAAGTTGACTAGCAAAAGGCTGTTTATATTCTGATTACAGTGAGGCTACATTCTGTTTTTTTTTTTTGTGAAGGCTGCTGGTGTTCTATACTTTCTCTAAAACCTTTCTGACTTGTGTTACACAAATCTAAATCTATACTATAGACCCCCCCTGCCTATGTTACTCAATACAAAATGTATGAGAAAGGGACAAATGTATTGGTCTTGCAAGTATTTATGGACACCCGTGCCGGCTATGTGGAATCAATTAAAAAGTAAATTACAGCGTCCATGTTCATTGTAATGGGACATGTCAGCCAGTGTAATGGTGTGGCTCATTAGTGCTTATTAGTGCATGATCAATTTGTTGATTTTTAACTTCTCATGGGCTCTGTTGTATAAGTTCAGGGAAGTGAAAAGAATATGTGTATACATTTATAACATACAGTATACTACGTTGCTTCAGCAACCGTATTATTGTTATACACCTTGGGATGTTAGACCAGCGGGTTGGACAGCCGACAGGTCAAAGAAACATGGCTTGATCATACTTTGAATAATGGGAGAGGAATCTTCCCCGTTTAGATATTGTGGTGTTTACTGGGCTTGCTTTTAATACCATCCCCGTCTTTGAACTACTTCCATTCTCTTCTCTGTTATCTTTGATCTTTTGTTGTGTCGTAAAGCGTAATTAGTTCAGCCATGAGGCAATGCTAATGGTGGAATCAACGTTGTGTTAAAGTATATTAAGCCGTCTCAATGCAAACCCAAGGGTTTAATGATTTAGATTAGTCTGGGCTAACGCGGAGTAAATCGCAACTCTGTGCCATTGCTCATGCGTTCTAATTCGTAATGCAATCTTTAATCTTGTGGGAGCGGGCTTCACATCTCCGGAGTACCCAGCAGAAATGATGTTCCTCGGCTTGTGCCACAGTAATGACAAAGGCACAATGAGCTGCTGCTTGATGACAGATTTATGCTCATGATGGCCCCTTTCTACTACACTGAACTACCACCCCCGGCTTTTCCCATGCAAACTTAACTAATCTCCAGCACTTTAACACATTGCAGTCTAGTGACATAAAAGTCCTATTGGTGTGAAATGTACTATCCTTCTTCTTTGGGACTGGATTCTACTAACTGCTCTAATTTCTGTTTGTTTAAAACGCAAGAAAACAGTCCTAGACTTTCTCCAACAATAATTGCATGAAATAAATAAGTGAAAGCCCATAAAAAGGATATTCCTCATATGTAGGCCTGTGAACAAATGGATACATAAATAGACTGTAGCCTCTGTCAAGCTCCTGTACTCTGAAGTGGCACACGCATTCATAGACGTCAGCTTTTGACTTTGAAGTAGAACTTTATAGTTGCATGCATGACGTGTTGCGCATTGAACACCTGTTGCTCATGAAGTCCCCGTTTAAATGGAGAGCTCTGTGATAAACCTTATGAACTGACCTTTCTCCCTTTACGGGAGATGATTGAGCGTTCTCAGACCTACTCATCTTCCAGATGTCTCCCTGAGCCTCTCTGTATTCAGCTCACCTTTTCCACGTCAAAGATATCAGCGCCGATTGCCTCCTGTCACTCTCTGTGAAACATAGCTAGCAGGATTTCTGATAGAGAATGGACTCTACCAACTGCAGAAAGATTGCTTTGATGCGTCTGCTTAGGGGCTTGAGATGGACTGCGGCTTCACCCAGTAGTCGTCTCCTCGCCACGTTAGCTTTGGGTTTGTTTTGTCTCAGTAAAACGCAACACTTCTTGTGCTCTTCCTGAAGCGATCATTGCTGATGCACGCCGTTTCATGGTGCCGTTATGAGCCCTGCTGTGAGCTGAACGGTTGTGTTCGCATGCAGCGGGGTATAAACACCATGATCAAAGCAGGATATTTGTCTCTCTCATCTTCTCCATGTACTGCAGTCAAGGTAATGAAATGCGTCAAATAGAGAAGTAAGATTGGATTTTTCGATTGCGACCACGCCGGGATGGTAATTGCATAAAATAATGAAGCATTATGCAGCGTGTATTAAAAAAGAAGGTTTCATCAGCTGCGTGTGCCTCCGCATGTTGGGGTCTCTGGGTCCCCCAACCCCTTCCATCCTTCCTCAGTTTTAAAGGCCACTGGGAAATCTCTTCAGCTGAATTCTTACAGATGTAGTCAACAATCTGTGTACAGTGAACATGTAATTAGAAGTCGTCCTCTGCTGTGATGATTAATGTCTCCCGTTTACTGAAGACACTTATATGAATATGGATGGAGGTGTCGGCTCCCATCAGTTGCAGTATGAATCACACCCTCTGATAGCATATGTTTGTTTTCCTGTTGCCCGCGGGTCATTTCCAGCTGCCATAATCTTTTTCTTCTATTAGCCTTTTGCTTACGGCTTTGAGCGGTTTATGCATTTGTGTTTTCCCTTTTTATATGTGGTATTAAGCCCTTTGGTTAGTCTTTCACAGTTCTGACTTTCCTCTGGCTACTCCATTACAGTTAGTAACTGCTAACAGTCGATGCTTATACAGGAAATAGGGTTTTTGTGGCTTGCTCATTTTGCCCCCGGGACCACGGCACCATAGCAGTTACTGCATTGAAAGAGGGGACATGAGGAAGCAAAGGGCCAGCAGGTGAGTCAGTGTGAGCTCTGCCTCGGTTACGGTCCACCTGTGCTTTTAAACGAAGAATAAAGGCTACGGGGTTTTGCTGTCAATCTATATAGTGAAGGGAGGTTTCAGCCCAGGACAGGTTAAGGAGATTGTCATACAGAAAATGGTTTGCACAAAAACACACCAAGACAGCCACTGCACTCTACATGACCCATATTTTTGGACAGGACAGTGAGGACGAAGGAAGTTGCAGGCATAGCCGTTGGCCTGTTTCGCTTGATCAAGCTGCTGGCTGGAACCAACAGCATCATGACAAAGCCTCTATGGAGCCGGGCCTACCAGGGATTTGTTGAAACATACCCATAAGGGAGGCAGCCTAACAATGCTTTTTCAACTGCTCGTTTCTCACTGTTAACAATGAACGTCACTTTATTAAAGTAGAAGTCGTGTTTTAGCCTTCGATGAGAACTTTGATCACACATTTTGGGTTTTGTGTAATTACTCTGGAACAGTTTTAACCACAAACAAAAATCCTGGCAGGGTGGACTGTGTTGTCACAGTTTTGAAGACAAAAGTCAGGTTAGCCAGATTACCCATGTGCACGGGATATCTATTGCTTTTGTCATATTTGCAAATGTATTAATCTTTGCTGGGCTTAAGATGCATGTATTTATCCATTTTAAGTACATGTAATAAAAAAACCCTAACCAAGAGGTATTTGTATTATGCAGCATTTTCTGTGTCCTACCGCGAGAACATCATGCTGTTTTCTTTTATTAATTGGTAACTCTCGGGAAGAAGGGAAAAAAACTACCTTTTGGCTCAGTTATCTAATGTTTTCTGAAAATGTCCATGTCTTCAGTTACTTTGATGTTAACAGATTTAATTTTTTTTTTTTGTGAGTGAAGCTTTCCTCCCGAACACCTAACCAGTGAAGGAAAGTTAAATATGATAACACAAGTTAACACATTTTCTCAAATAAACATTATTCCTTATTTTGGTCATCAACAAGAGCGGCTAAAAAGTGGCTATAAGTTCACTTCAATTGACAAAAGTTATTTGCAATACGAGGGGAAATACATTTGTATAAGGAAAAGTGGAAAGTGATATTTTTACTGCAAAAAAATAATTAAATCTGGCGACAAATATCATGTTTTGATGGCAATCTTAAAAAGATAGTCAGAGTAAATCAGAGAAAGGGGTGGCCTTCAGCTGAAAACCTTGGAAATCACAGCTGAATCAATTGTGTAATGTCACAAGATGTTAAAAATGGACACTTGCAAAACAGCAGTTATAATATTCTCTACTGAGTCTACTGAGCAGCTATTTTCAGATTCTGAAAACGTACATGCCATCCTCCATTGTACAAGAGAGACGGACATCATTCCAGGTTTCACTAAAATAGAAAGAGTTTGTGGTTGTTGTATTATGTTCTACACTGCAGACAAATTACACACTCGTCCAAACTTTTCCAGGATTTACTGACTGACAACAGCGTAACTCACTGTCCCTGACACATTTATCGAGCATACCGCCCATTTATTGAAAAGCAAAGATCTCTCATCCCAAGAGAACCACAAGATTTGACACACTATCTCAGGAAACAATGTGGGCGTCTTGTGCTAACAGACAAATGGACGGAGTCTCAGTGGTCAACCACCAACGGTCTCAAACGGTGGCTGTTCAACATGATAAAAGGATGCATCTTTGGCCTGTTGTGGATGGTTAGGATGCTCCGCGTTCAGTGTGTGGCCTGAGATAACCATGAACAAAGTATGGCCATGCATGACTAATAGTGTGTGCGTCGCCAGCTATAAATACATGATAAAATCATGTCTTTTAAACATCAAGACGGGTCGTCCAAGTTGGGCCCCTCAAATAGCCTCGTAAAATGTTGGAACGCATTCTCCTTGGCTGCAATGTCTGTAATTTTTACTCAATGTCAATGTGACTTCAAAATGAGATGTCATAAAGACTAGGGCATGGAAAGATTAGGATTTCCTTCAAATGACCAGTTGACCGAACAAGGGCTCTAATTGTATTTTACGGCCAACCAAGCACAGGAGTAGCCTCTTTTGCTGTGTATGACAATTAGGGCATGTTTCTTTCTTTCATCCTGGATGTGTTTCGAACAATAATCAGCCGAACTTCACCAACTACTTTGACGTGTTCCAGTAGATAAGCAATTCCAAATGTTTTTTGGTGCAGACTGTTTGTATTCTAGAGGTGTAGGTGTCTAAGCATTGGAGCAAGTGGAGCAGCTGCATCCTATGATGCAACTTCACTGTTTTATTTGAGCAAGTTTGAATCATAAATAGTTATATCTGTCTGTTCCATATGGAGTATATAGTTTAAAAGTGACATTTCTGTCATGATGCTGTTTTCTCATATGAACTCTGGGTAATCTCCGTAGAACCAGGTCTGGACATCTAGAGTTTCCCTTTAGACATGCAACACACAACAGATGTTTTTCTTAGCTATTGGAAATACTGCAAATATGAAACTGTGGTTGTAACTTTGGCATTTTTAATATTTTCACCAGAAGAAAAACTGAGCTTTATAGTGAAAGAGCAGCTTCATTGGCAACTATAACTGTGTGCCCATAGTGAAAATATTCAAGTTCAAACATGGCAATCTAAATAAATTTAAATAGTCATAGTACAACCGACTGTAGTACATTCACCCTTGCAAAATCAAGTGATGCTGTGCTTCTTTTAAAAGTATGTTAATGTAGAACAGTAAACATAAAACCTGCAATAATATAGATTGATGCATTGATGTTACATAACATACAGAATTAATTATATACCCTTAACTATTACTCCATAAAGATCTGTTACAAAATACAAATATTACTGTTAACATTACTGCTAATAAAATGATAAATCATTTGATGATTATCAGTCTGGCCTCACTAACCTGATTTCAACAACTAACATGAATCTGTCCTTTCAGGGGAAGACGAATGCCTGGCAGGACATTGATTAGATCAAGGAAAGGGGGAAGAGTTAATTAAACGCTGGATAGGATCTAATAAGAGTCAGATAAATATGGCTCAGACTACTTTACTTTCAGAGTCTGAAACGTTTTGTGCAAAGCCCGCCATGCTGGTAAGTATTGTATGGTTAGAATACCATATTCACATAATTAAGAGTTGCAAATCGAGGGCTCATGTGTTGAACTGTTTTTAAATGGCTGTTAAAAATGTTAAATTAATCAAACGTGTTCTGCACTTGCAATAGAGAAGCATAGCAGCAGGGACTCTTTTGTTTCGTCATATATGATATTGCTTGTCTAGGAAACAAGACTTTGGGAGCAAGAAATGCCTAACTGTTTTCACTTTAATACATTTTGTTCTATACTATTAATGCTATTAATTGTAAACTGCAGACAGAAATTATTGTGTTAAAACATATCTGGTAAATTTATAGTCAAACCACTACAACCCAACATATCCTTGGGCTTTGCAACAACAGCTTAGCACAAATTTGTTGTGCTCTCTGCTTAAGAAAAACTTTGTTCAGCGTGAGCACACTATGATTTAATCAATACAGGACCTCACCTGTCAAGGACAACTAGTCATCTCACTAATGTAGTGAGAAAAGTCTGCCAGTGATCCAGAGGTCAGAGCACAAGGGATTTGTGGAAGTACATGATCTGTGGTGCTTTACCCTTGGAGCGGCTTGGAGCTGTGTAAAAGGGCCAGCTGCAGGCCAGCAGCCCACTTATACCCCAAAGTGTTAGACAATGTGCACCCACAGTATGCTCCGCCATCAATACAGAGCTATGTCTATAGGAATTGATTATTGGAGACCCTATTGGATATCTTGTTGTTACAGCACAGAGCTAAATGTTGGTATATCTGCCTCATACACAAGGAAACCCATGGACAAATGTGCATCTTTTTCCCTGCTGACTGAAACTGTGAGTTGGGATTGGGCATGTAATGTGGTGCTTCCTGCTGTGTGTGTGTGTGTGTGTGTGTGTGTGTGTGTGTGTGTGTGTGTGCTTCAACATCAAAAACTAAGTCATTCAGTGTGCAGAGGAATTACACAGACTCTTGCATTGCATCCCAACATGGACCACTCTCATTTCATGCTCCTGGAGTGGAGAGACCCCCTTACTGCCCTTATTGTGTTATCTTAGGAACACAGCTGTAATCCCCCTCAACAACCCTCTGGACACCCTTTAACACCCAACAAATTCTGCTTCATCGGTCATGTGTGACCTCGGTGGGAGTTAAATGGATGGAGAGGGGCGATTTGTTTGTTGCTTTGGCTTTTGTTTTCACTGCTGGGCGTTACAATGTACCATCTCTAAGAGCATCACAGTGTTTACGCGAGCCACACGGAGGCTTTGGAATCAGTGAGATGTTAAATTACAGTCCTAGGAATGCTCTTCGATGACTTTACTACAAGAGCTCACATTTTATATGTAACATGCAATGTATGGATTGGAAGATTAGTCTCTTGTTTTATATATTTACAGATTATGATGTGCCTTCATCAGTCCATAAATGGAAATGGACCACGTCCAAATTAATCTTTTTTATATTAAGACATTGCATTTTTTACTCTTAAGAGTTATTACAGATATTTCAATAGGATAAAACCCTTGAGATGAATGGTCCTTAACACAAATATACAGAAAATAGAGGCAACACAAGTTCATTCACTCACACAAAGGCTCTGATGAAATGATATTATCATCAGGCTGCTATTTCTTTTCATCATCTCTGAGTCAGCATGGGGCTTGAAAGAAACTCCTCCACTTTCTTGAGTGGAGTCACAAGATATAAAGTTAATTTAGGTCAATTTAAGACACATTTTAGATTTTCTCACAAAACAGCCAAATGTAAGCCAATGTGTTTTGGTTGAGGTGTAAATTGTACTTGAAAAGGCCATGATTAATGAGTGCAGTATGCTCTACTACTGTTAGCTTTAGCCTCCAGACTTTGACTGATAAATTACAGGCCTCTGTAATTACTGATTTAATGCAGCACAGCCATTCTTAATGGTTTAGTTAATGGTTCAGTTTTGAGTCAATTACTAAGTAGCGCTTCAGTCAGACTCCACTGCCCACTGTTTCTTTTTGCTCAACCATACATTATGAGGTCTGATGTTTTTTTGTAGGACAGACTCCCTGAAAGTGACGTTTAATCAGCATGAACTGCACGGTCAGACGTTAATAACATGATGGAGGGATTCATAATGGGCCCCCACTTCATGTTCCTGTTTGCAGAGAACATAATGACCTACAGTAGTGGACCTCAGAGCCAGAGTGCTGCTCTAGTCAATAAGTGGCCATTTTAATCTGAAGAAGAGTGGAGAGATCCACCTAATTGCATTACCATACCACTGTGTCACATATTTCGTTAACTATTGAGTCACACAGTATGCTGCATTGGTTTGATCCATGCACATAATGAAAGGTGTTTAAACAAAGAAGCGCATTTGTTTGTATGTAAGACTTGTTCTATGATCCCAGAGAAGCCACCTGAAGCCTGCACATCTACATCTGCAGCTATCTGCCTGGTCTTCAATGCTGTTTTGACTTTAGTGTGTCTACAGGTAAAGCTGAAGGTTTTTGGGTTTTTTTTGCAAACAGGTCTGCTTTATAGTTGGTCCATCCATTGTCAAATCAAAAGCCTGGGATCCAACATATTTTTTGTGTTTAAATACCTCATGAAGAAATGTAAATTGACACATTTGAATGTTGTGTCGAAGTACAATATTTTTGCTGACGATGGCTGTCTGAGCCTCAAAACGATGGTGGTGAGACGGGTGTGAGTGAACACTAAAGTTGCAATGCAAAGCTAAAACAATGAGCTGAAAGATGCTAAAAAACGCTCCATTAAGCTGCAGGGAATGATGATTTGAACCCCTTTCACATTAAAGCCAATCAATCCTTTCTTCATATGAAAATACGGTATCTTTAGTTTTTGACATACAGAAGACATACCATTTCTTATATTCTATACATTATTATTCTTCTGTTTACCTTGAATTAAATCTGCCTGCAGTTTGCAGGCTCGAACAGTTTGTGGCCATGAGGTGATGAGTCTAACTCGATGCTTTCGTTTACCTCTGGCTTTCTCTCCTGCATTTGTGTGAAGCGAGTGATGTGCAGGAAGCACAAAAACACATTAGATTTGAACCTCTGTGTAAATAAATGCCTGAAAGTCGTTGTTTTTCTGGTTCCCGGCCTGACCAATGGGAAATGTTGCTTTTGATGTTGAGCATTAGCTGGCTACATATCTGCAGGGATTAAAAGTTTACCCTGAGCTGATGCCCATCACCTACACTTCATGATGCATTTATTATTCAGTGGTTTGGGGGGTTTGATTTTGACTGGCAGGGGAGGCATGTCACAAACACATCGTTTGGTGTGTGCAAAGGATAACTTGGGAGAGACACCCATATTTCTTCCATGACGAAAAATAACATTTTTGTAAAATGTCTATGGTTATAGCTTTTAAACTCTTGGTGTGACTCTTAATATGAGAAAAGACGATTGGCATATTTCAGGGGATATTCATCCTAAGGACTAAAAAAACTAAGTTTTTTATCCTTTAGTATCAGGATCTCAGTGAAAATGATTAAGATGCTGCAAAGGAGGTTATGCACATTTCATATCACAGAAACAGGGAAAGGTCATATGTGGTTTGATTGAAGTGGGTAGCAAACCATCAGTCACATCCCTCAGCCCGAAGTGTCAGCTTAACACTGAAGGCGCCTGCTGAGTGCTGGGACCATCAGTACGCTGTCACCTCCACCGTAGATCCAAACACAAATCCCATGTCCACTGAAGCAATGCTCTCTTGTCAGGGATTTAAGATTAGAGCCTTTTTTATTAAAAATTTCTCATGAAAAGTATTTATAATCAGGAGGGAAGTTAGTTAGTGTTGCCCAAAGCGAGTGTGTATCTTACCACGGAAAATTATGCCAGTTGTAGAAAATACAAATTCAAACATCCCTCTGAGAACAGGCAGAATAAATATTGACTTGTTTGAAGTATTTTGTTTGACAGGCTATTACATTTTCAGCATATCCGCAATGGAATTTTAAGTGTAGCAGGACAAGAAAATGTAATATGTTTGGATGAATATTGTTTGCAGTCTTCATCCAGTCTAGTCTTCATATTTCATTGCTAAGCATGCCACCACTGTTGAGTGGTGGCACTGGAAGTGGAGAGCAAACAGTCTGTTCGACTCATCTCCAGCTTGGCTCTCATTTTTTAGTCATTAACTCACGTAAACATCCCATCTGTCCTCCTTTCACGCTTCTTTTTTGTCAGCACTCCTCGCTGCTCTGCTCTGTATCAGCCAAGTATGCTAGGATTTGGTTTTTGGAGAGGATAAGAGAGCCCTAAAAGTGTTTGTGACAGGCTTACTCAAGGTGACATCTCAGTTACATTCAGTTGATACTTTTTTTGCACACTGATTTGCACAAACAAGACAATAAAAAATTAAACCCTGCATGTGAATTCAAAGCGTGTCTGCTTTATTTATATATACATATCAGTGGCGAGTGGTGACCTTTTACTGTGGTCATGCTGAAGTGTCAATACCATGCGCGCCCGTGGGGGGGCATTATATTTTTTAATAAAAAATATAATATGGTTTTTAACTACTACAGTGGAAACCGCTAGTGATCACGTTTGTCCAGAGTACATTTGATCACTATATGCGGTTGATTACTAAAACCGAATTTTATAACAGTATTTCACTTATTTTTTTTATGGAGAACATCATCTAAATGCCAGTTGTATAGTTTTTCAATGAGAAAAATGTAACGAAACGGTCGTCAGCGCGATCCTCTCGTCAGCTCCAAACTCACCCGTCTGCACCTCAATCACAGACCACAGCTGGTTTTCCGCACAGCATTTACAGTAACTCACGTGACACGTCTCAGATCAGTAGGCGCTGCTGCCGGTGTGCTTTTAAAACGAACTAGGCTAGTAGCGCCGCAGATTTCTCATTCCCCACCTTGTTTGACTGAGAGTGTTTCAAGATGGTTTTCATGAATGAACAGGCAATATGTCGCTGTCAGACCGGATCGTTTCACGAGAGGGGGGTCGGCTAGCTAGCCATTTATGTTTCTCATATGTGCTAGCTTGAAAGTGACGGACGAAATTCTTTGCAGTCTTTGTGATATTTACTTCAGGAGTAGGCCGTCCACTTGAAATTATAGCTTTCTTTTCCTCAAAAGGTCTCCGCGAAAACGGCACTGAACGCAAAGCCTGAATATAATTAATATTTTCAGTCATTTTGACCAGGCTACACAATGAATGAACCACTGACAGTTTCCCGCTGAACAATTCAAACAAGTCATTTTTGCGCATGCGCGTTGGCAGATAAGCTGCTTCACTGACAGCTTTTTTGCCATTCAAAATGCTCATCTACAGTAAACACAGCCTTTAGCAGTAACTGTACTAGTCGGTGTCACAGTGCGCATGCGCGAAACAAGCTGTCAGCTTTCCAGCTTTTCGCAAGCAAAACGGGACAGATTAGGCACGGATTTAAGACCAAAACAGTAAAACTAAGGTATTGTATAATTGAACACACTGCCAGATTAATATTTTCAATTATTTTTATTGAAGGGCTTGGGCATGCACTGCATTTATAGCTTATTATGACCGCTCGCCCATGATACATATATCTTCTGCTACTACATGTGACGTGCTCCAAATGCTCCAATTCAAACTGCCATGCAAATGGTTTCTCTGCTTATCACATTCACAGGTGGAAATTGTATTTTCTCACAAGTTTTCACATGCAGATAGTTTTTGGAAGGGAAGAGCAACAATTTCAAATCCATGTTGGTTGTGACACATTTTAAATGAAAGTACATAATCTTTGCTTCCCTCTTCTGTTTACTAGCCTCCAGATATTACTTTGCTGTTAGAAATACTTCCATACCAGCTGGGAATACCATCGGAGTTTAATTAAAAGCTATCACAGAAAGATTGTGTCCTGGCCAAACAACTGAGCTTTTGAAGTTTGGATTGGCCAAATTGTGTTTACTTCAAACACTATTTTTTCTGTCGGGCCTCAAAAGAAAACATTTTGATACAAGTAATTTAAATTCGTATTGATTATTGCCCCTTAACCTTTCTCCTGAGGAAGCCCTTATTTACTTACTTTACACATGCACCATCTTGATGCATTTTAAGGCCCATTCACACCAGAAAGTTCCACAGCATACTTCATCTTCATCTACCAGAAGCTTGGTGACGAGGCATTTGTGGACCGAAGGAACATTTTTATAGTTCTCAGAACATAAGAGCCCACCTCTTTATTGGATGGAGACCACTGCACTCTGAAAACCCTTATTTCCAATGGTTTCGTATTGAGGAAAGCGTGATCACAACATGCCACTTCCTCATGCATGCTGAACCCAGCGGAGAGCGTAGCACAAACCACGTCCTTAAAGGCGTTTTATGTCACTTCAGCATTCCTATTGACAGTTCAAATGCAAACAGAAAAAAGCCTTTGAAGGTATGTACTTTAGTTCCTGAGGGAGCTCCCCAGTGGGAGGTTCCTTGCAGGGAGTCCCCAGAACTCTTTGTTCAGAAACAGCCAATAGGACTGGTTGGTTAGCTACTGTGGCTGGTGAGCTAACTGCTAAGATGATAGCCAGCAAGGAACATGCCAGCGCCAGTCGGTCTCAATATCAATGTAGTCTATTCTGTTATGATGTTCTTAGAACGATATATATCATTTCATTCTGGAGTTATTTGAAAGGAAACAAGCCAACTGTTAATGTTGCTATTGGTTGACACCTTAATTTTTGTGTTTAACAAAAGTTGAAATTAAGACAAATTTGGTGGGTTTACTTTGCCGCACATGAATTCACCAATTCAGTTATTTTGTTATTTATTTCAATGATATGTTACTTTTTAAATGTTTCTGCGACATCTGGTTATTAAGAGGCTGTGGCTAAGAGGTATAGTGAATCGTCCTCCAATCGGATGATCGATGGTTCAAATCCCAGCTCCTCCAGTCTGAAATTGCCCCTAAAGTCTAGTCTAAGGTAAATGGAATGAATGTAAATAGAACTAATGTAGTGTCAAGTGCCTTGAGTAGCCGAACAGGCTAGAAAAGCAGGTCCATTTACAGGAGCACCAAAATGGTTTCATTACTACCCAAGTATCAAGTATAGCCAACATATGTTTGTATTCTTCAAATCATGAACAATTTTCTGCGGTAAACCAATATGAGAGGATGGGGTTTCAGAGAAAAAGTTAACTGTGTTCAAACAGAGCTCTGCTATGGGGGTCATTTGCAACAACACGTTATCGTCCGTTCTTCTTCACACTGAGAGGAGCCACCTCAAATTGCTCAAATTGGGGTGAAATTCTTGTTTTTCTTATAAGATGCTGCTGATATACAGCTGACAATGGGTATGAGTGGACCCCTAGTAAGGCTCCTCATTTAAATGTTTCAGACTTTTATAGAAAAAAATGCATTTAAAATGTGCTTCCTGCTGTAAGAGAACACTGTTCACCACAGTAGACTACTACAGGGATTTGAAACTGAAAATAATTAGCTCTAAGCCTTAAAAACAGATATTGGGACATGCAAAATGAACGGTAAGGAAGGAAGGCTTTGTTCTGTGTTTATGAAATGTGACATTTAAGGATGATTGTTTATATAGTTGAACATGGTTCTGTTACTAAACAAAATTGCAGAACCACTAGAACTGTCGCTGTGGCATATGCGTCATCTTAATTGGGCATCCATGGTGATACAAGAAGCAAAATAAACCCCTGAACACAAATCTCAAGTAGTTATTTAACAGTCTTCAAACTTTTAGGTTGGATTTTTTTTTCCTGCAAACCCAGTGACAGTACATTAAAACAACCCCACTTATTTAAAACTAGCAATGAAGTGAGGATTCTCTCAGTAAGGTGGGGAATAACTTCCCTGTTATAAAGTATCTCTAACTGGATTTTAGCATTTTACTAACGTACATCTCCGAAGTCGTCTGTCATATCATTTGTTTATTTCTGCAAGTGACCCACTTTATGATGACACTTTAAGTCAAGCTATTATCTACTGGAATTAATCAGTAACAGTTAAGAGGAAAACACCCTCTCTTCAACACACACACACACACACACCCACACACACACAAACACAAATGGAAACCCAATCCTTATGAGGACCATAAAGCTTCTTCTCTGATACATTTCCAGTTCTGAGTCTGACTCATGGTCTCTCACTGACTGGAGGCAAGGACAGCAGGGATCCTTAGTGAGATTCTCTGCCCTTCACTTCAATGCAATTCACTGAATGAACAGACACATCCGATAACAAGTGCACGTGGATACATTTGCATGATTTGTGCGTCTGCTGTTGTGATCTTCGCATTATGGTGAAGTAGACGTTTGAGCTAAATGAAACATCTCAGAACAATTCATAGGGCAGCAGTGTGAACGAAATCAAAACCATGGTTCATGACTTTGTTCACCAAAAAAGTTTTGTTAAAACGATATATTGTCCCAGAAAGAAACGTGACGAATGATATGTTATCACTTTAAGACCATTTTATGCCATTGATATAATGATTATATAACAGCATAATAATGAAAGTACTGATGAGGGGACGGAAGCAGCGTGTCAGTGCTGCAACAATACAGGACACAACAGCCTCTTCTCTCTCTCTCTCTCTCTCTCTCTCTCTCTCACTCACGCACACACACACACACACACACACACACACACAGATCTCCTAAGCCTCAGCCTTGACTTCTCTTTATTACACCCTTTTTTATTCCGGTTTCTCATTTCCTCTTGTCAACCACCATCCAGTCCAGAACCTATCATGCCAATCCAGCTTGTGCACTACTTTACATGACAATCTTTTTTTCAAATCTCTTACAACACATTCTGTCTTTCACACCCATACCCCCCCCCCCCCCCCATCTCATCTCCTCTTCCCTATCTGAACCATTTCTCTCCATCTCCCGGCCCCGTCCTCCACTTTACTAATCTCCACGCCGCCGCCAGCTAAATGAATCACCCTCTCAATTTCTTGTTCACTTTTCTCTCCACCCCAGTTTTCTCCATTCGTATTTTCAGCCACCCCCCCCCCCCCGACCCACCTCTCCACAGCTTCATCAGATTCTGCCTGTCTTTTACACCTGCACCTCCCCCTTGATCCCTTCCTTTCTCTCCCTCGCTGCCCCCCGACATGGCGAGCAGCGTATCATTTCTCAGAGGAGGTGCTTTCAGTTGACTGCTCTCCAGGTTAAGAGCTGCTCTCCTCGCCCCTGGGTTCACAGAGTCACCGCTCTGTTCCGCTCCAGGATTATGCAGATCCTAATTCCCTTTCGCTCACACCTGAGGTTGGCAGGGCATGAAATAAGGAAAGTGTTCACCGCAAATAAAAGTTTTTCGCCACCAAGGAGGATGGAGAGGGGGAGGAAGGAAGAAGCTTGGTTGCTGGTGGATGGTCTGAGCAAATGAGGGAGGCGAGAGAGACATGAGGTGTGTGCGTGTGTGTGTGTGTGTGTGTGTGTGTGTGTGTGTGTGTGTGTGTGGATGAACTGAGGGAAGGAGGAAAGGACAGAAGGAGGTGTTTTGTTTGATTTTGTCACCAGACATACTCAACACACAGAGACTGGAGCTTGCCCCTCATTTCTTACAACGATTAATAGACTTCAGTCACACTTTTCTTGACGTTTCTAAAGACATCATGGAGGCATTATTCTCCACATGCATGCATGACATATTTCAGGTGCCTGTAAGCAAGCAGGGAATGGGACGTTTCCAACATTTTCTTGAATATTAGATCCTATATCTAGTGTTGCACTTTAATCTCCTCCAAAAAGCCACCAAATTAGCAATACAGCGGGAATTCCACAGGTAGTTTGCGTTCTCTCTGGGCACAAACACAACAACAAAGACAGGTTTGATATCTGACGCCGTATTTTCACGATAACTTGTTTGCATGAGCTCAATTAACGAACTGCGACCATGAAATAAAATCGTGTTGTTGTTGGTGACGAGAGATCCCACTTTTGTCTGCGCGTAAAAGGCTGGATTATTATTTATCAATTATTATTTTGTGTGTGTGTGTGTGTGTGTGTGTGTGTGTGTGTGTGTGTGTGTGTGTGTGTGTGTGTGTGTGTGTGTGTGTGTGTGTGTGTGTGAAAACATGCCCACGTCCGATTGTTTTCCATGTTGAGCTACATTCTATTAAACGGCAGCAACAACTGCTATTGACAGTTGAATCCCCTCGTCCATCAACAAGAAACAAACACGCGTGTAAAAACTGCATACAAATCAAGTTGGAAAGCCTCTGAAATGCCTGGTGACGTGAGCAGCCAGTACATGTGTCGCACGCGATGGTGGAAAAGTTTGGTGTCACCACATAATACGAGAGGAAATAACTCGCACAAACACGGAGGCTTGATTAGAAAAGCGTGTGCACCTCACCTGATAAAGCCTCCTTGGAAAAAGCAGAAAGACAAGACATACAGAATCCGAATGACCTGTGGGAGCATCCTCCGCGTTAAAAGCTCTCCTCAGTCCCGTTGAATAACTTGCAGAAAATTTAATTTCCAAAATCACCAAATCCAGTGAGCAGCTTGTGAGACTGGGCTGGAAAAGGAAGGCATCGTCTCTCTCTCTCTCTCTCTCTCTCTCTCTCTTTCTCTCTCTCTCTCTCTCTCCCTCTCTCTCTCCCTCTCTCTCTCTCTCTCTCTCTGATCCAAGCAGCTTGTCTTTGGGGAAACTTCTTCCCCTCCCACCAAGTCCAGAGGGGCTGCACACATCCACAAAGCAGGCTCTCTGCTTCAGGCGGCTGGACGGCACTGGCCAGTAAATCAGCGTGTTGGTGCTTGTGTGGAAGGGGAGTGCGAGGCGAATCAGCGTGTGTGTGTGTGTGTGTGTGTGTGTGTGTGTGTGTGTTTTTTCCTCGTATGTTCCCTCCTAAAAAGGAGATGAGGATTTAAAGGAACGGTCTCCTGTTTGTTTTGGTGGCTGCCTCATGTGTAATTAGACTTAATTGGGATGGAGGGAGTGTTGGCTATGATGAAGAAGATGACGATGATGAGTTAAATTGCAGAGAATGTGTAGAATACATTCTGGTGATGACAAATCTGGAGTGAAACCCATGCAAATTAACATTTCAGTTAGGAGGAAGTCTTCAAGAAGATACATTGAATTTATTTTTTATATTGATCGTGTCAGTATCTCTAAATTAATATGTAATTAACTTTTTATTTGGGGGGTAGTGTCAAACCCACAGAATTATCACCCAACTGTGCCAAAAGCGTCATTTAGATTCTTTCGCCCATGAACTCCACTTTCATTTCATTCAAATGGCCAGGAGGGGGCAAATCCTCTGGTTGCAATTAGAAGTTAGCGTTTATGTTCTCGATTTCTTCAGTCTCCTTTAATACAGGATGAGGCTTTCTTAATCATTTATGGACCCATTTGGAGTAAAATAGGCTATAAAGCAGGTGTTTGGGCATGATTGACGGTGTGTTTTCAGTTAATGAAAGTTAATTCAGTTCAATGGTTGATGTCACAGAAACTACTTGTTGTAACAAAAAAGCTCAGATAAATCAACTTTGCACAAACTACCTCTGCATAGGGTTTAAGATTGGCCGACTAAAATAACTTGGTTTAGGTTGGAAAGAGTGGTGTCATAGATTTAAAAAATGCTGGTCTTCAGCATGAGTCACAGACCCAATGCCACAATACTTTCCCCAATGCATCATGGGATGTTTTGTTGAGAGGAAAGGCTGTTGGTAAATAGACACAGCAATTAAAATGAGTATTAGTCCTTCATGAATGAACACAGATTTAGATTTGACTCATCATGTGCCGCTAACAATTCAATTGGGATCATTACTCTACTTGAATGGGTTGTATCTTCTCATCTGAGAACAAATCTCTCGGATGTGCAGTGTCTCAGGTTGTAGATCAGGGTATCCACACTTTCAGGATCCATTACAGTCTCGGTGTGTTAGAGTTCACAGGGCAGTTGCACTATGTGACACACCACTCACAGGGTCTGACCATCAAATTGCTTCTTTTGCAGTCATTTGTCTCCCCGAATGGATTACATCCAGCAGATTTACTGTTTCCTAAGCAGGCAGAGGTGTTGCTGTCTTATGTGGGGGGAATCAGCGGATTAACCTTTGCTTTATTCAATTACTCAATCTCCTTGTTCATCCTTCACTGAAGCAAAGGCATATATGATGCAATGGATTTTGCTCTTAGGAAGGACAAAAAAAACATGAGCGTTTTTTGGCTTTTGATCCTAATAATTAATTTGCACAAGTTGTTATTACTGTGTCAATCAAATGCTGCTTTTGTGTTTGCTCTGCTGTGTGAGCTGGCAGAGAGACTTAATCCCACTGTAGAAGTCAAGACTGGCCAAGAAATAGTTGAGCACAATCCCCTGTAAAACCATTTAAACATCCAACTCCCAAAATATGCTTTCTTACATAAGTATCACAAATAAAAAAAAAAACAATTTTCCAAAATAAGGCAATTTCCTTCAAATCAGGGCACTGTAGGCTTTTAGCAAAAGTTACACATTCAGGAATAAATGTGTTTGTTGTGGATTATTTCAGCAGCGGCTTAATGTCTGTCAGAGAGTATTTACAGCAGCCGAATGTTGTATGTGGGGTTGACTCAAAACAAACTAGTGCCCATGTTCCTGGCTGTGAAGGACTGTGTCAGTCAGTACACCTCCAAGTTTATTAATGCTGCTACATAAAAATAACAACACAACTCTGCAAAAACAAAGTGAGCTGCTGATAAGTGATATTTGAAGCAAATGCTGAAAATGTCAACTCTTTCTTCTTGCCAGTCATTCCCTAACCTCTCAACCTGACCTGATCTCGGCTTTGTATATTAATGGGTGCTTCCCACTGAAAGGTCAGATTACAGCTGTGGTGATCCTTCTAGCCCCCTTTCCCATGTCACCCATACAACCCAGTGGAAAGAGTCGTTGGACCAGCCTACCTTAATATAACCATAAGCATGCTTCTGTGATATTCGTGGTCACAAACCGAACTTGACCTTTTGACACGGTAACCTAAGGAGAATATGTTTGACATTGGCCATATGAGGCTGTGATGTAGCCCAGAAACATCCCCATAAAGATGACATTTCCAACATCTCTGTGTGTTTGCCTCTCCGTTATGTTTTCATCATGTCCAGCATTCTCACATTTGCTGTGAAAGTGTTTTTTTAGCTGCCTAGCTTGTACCTCAGAGGGTTATCACCCCCTTAGTTCCCGAGAAATGGTTGCTCAGCCTTGCACAAAATCCCAATCACCCCCTCCTCTCTGAGGAATTGACCTGTGGCTAGAGGAGCCTGTTTAACCTCTTCCTTATCCTCAGCTGGAGAGTAAATAACATGGTGGTTGGTGTGGGTGAATACAAAGAAGCTTTGTGCAGCGGTCCATGCTGTTTATGGCCTAAAGATGTGATTATCTTCAAAATGTTTAGAGAAACTTACATAGAGACAAGGTCAAGGTGTCATCCTCTCTGGTTGTATCTCAGCTGTCTGGATTAGATAGAACTTTGGTATCAACTGTCCTCTTCCATCCATGTATCTGTAAATGTCTATTATTTATATATATATCGTATATATATCGTAGACGGTCTTATCATCGGCAAGGTGGAGGATGTGCTTTCTATTTCATATTCACTTGAAAACAAAATATTTTATTTCCTCTGCTGGATAAACAAATTCAAATGAATGACAAAGAGCAAAATCATTCTATCGATCAATCATTTGTTCTAATCATAACAGTCCTGAAATAGAATGCTATCATTGATTCTAATCTCTACACCTTTGCATTTGATTTCGTGATTGAGTAGCTTTTAACTGAGGTTTGCTGATAAGTTTTATACAAATAGTTTTTATGTTTTATTTGAGATGTATTTGCTCGCACAAAAAAACAAAGCAGCATAAATACATAGAAAACATAGAAGAGAAGCAGGTTGCGCCCAGTCAAGTACGTGCTTGGTCATTTAAAAACATAATTTTAAATGACTTGATTAGATGTTGAAAGCACACAGGGATGAATTCTCCCTGTGTATAGGAACATTTGTAGAGAGAACTCAGGTATTCACAGATGTATAAAGTGAAGAAATAATCTAGACCGACATGACCATCAGTCTGCATGCATAAAGCAACCATTCAGTTTGTACAGCCAGCCAAAGTAGACGGCCAATCCAGGAGAGAGCTAAAAGGTTTTGACAGACGGAGACGGCCACCATGAAGGAAATGACGAGGCAATACATAGTCAGTCAGAGTCAGTCAGCCAAATTATTGGAATATCACAATGTCAAAGTACGTTTAAGGCAATATGTGCCCTACATGTTATTCATATTAGTGGTAGACTTTTTCGATGCAGCGACAAAACCCTCCGTTCAGAAGCATCTCTTTCAAAGAACTTACGAGAGGAGAAAAACTGTATTAAAGGAACTTCCACCTGGATGATTTGAGGTTTAAGGTTCAGTCTCGCTTTGGGTGATCCAATTTGTATGAGTTAGATTAGTTTGTGAACAAGACCCGGGCAACCCTGAAAAACAGAGTCTGACACCAACACTTTTTGGATATGATTTCTGAAAATGCAGCTGAATCTTCATGTTGATTTAATCTAAAGTGTGATCTTTAACGCTTCTGCAGTGCAGACATATTTGTGTGTATCCTTATTGATTAAAACAACATAACAAAGATGCATCCATTGTTCTATACTGTGCGGTGAATGTTGCTATTTTATTATGCAGGATATACATATTGAAGGATGAGTAAAGCATATTTCTCCAACATGTCCCACTCCTACTAGAAAAAAGGCTGCATTTCGCAGCCTGGATTTTGCTTTGTACTCTCTTATCATTTGTGATAACGTTAATTGTAGAGATACAGGAAATCCCCATTTAATCATATTATCTGAACAGATTTTGTAGTGAGAACAAAGGTCAGTATCATTGTTATTACCCATAAAGTCTGCTGTAATTCATTGATATGCAGCGCTGCCTCCTGTTTTAACTTTGGCCTAACCTACTTTCCCAAGTTTTACTGTCTAATCCTTCACATGGGGAATGCCGTGTGCTCTCTGTTGTAAAGCTATGTTTAGCAGTATCACCATGTCCGACTATTGCTACCATGGAACTGGGGAGTGACTAAAAGTGAAATGTATGAAAATGAGACTCCACAGAACATGAGCCTTTACTCACGAGAAATAAATAATTGTTGTAATTCACCTCACTGGCTCTGTAATAGATTTATGCAGATAGTATACAAGTAAAGTATATGATGTCCTGTAGTTTCCTCGCTCCTTCCATGTGACCTTCTATATGCCAGACCTCGGTCAGGAGAGCACGGAGAAACTGCACAGAGCTACACAGCGGACTGTCAAAGCCTGACTGAGGGCCTGTACCATTTAACAGGGAGCATAAATAGCTCGACAGACTAAAATGGAAATAAAAGGTCGAACGTAAATGACAGACGTGAGTTTGGAGACGCGGGTTAGGCAGGCCACTGAGGGAAAGGTCACTCGTGAATGTCTTGGAGGCCTCACCAAAGGAAGCTTGTATCTCCTCTGAGTGTTTTGCATTCCCCTGTTTGAAGTCCCCCATGCTATAGAAGGCATTGAGCAAGCAATTATTTATTTTTATTTTTATCTTTGCCGTGCGTGTCTTCGGTTTGAACGGTTTCCTCAAACATCATAGCAAAGCAAGTGCTTTGTGACACATTTTCTCCAAGTGGGCAGATGCTGGTGCTTTAGTTTTGCATATAATAGTGAACACTTTCAATTCCCGATGAGTGCTTCAAACCAAACAGCAACTCTGTTCCATCTTTTAAAGACCATTTTACACTCTCACAGCCTTATTTACAGCTTCAATAGGGAACTGGTCCCTGCCTCTGATAAGTTGTTTTTTTTCTGATAATACAGTTTTTTCCCCGTCACATATGGGGCAAGACTTTATAACAAACCAGACACTTTGTAACCTCTTTGCACCTGCATTTGCACTCCTTCCCACTTGCATCACCACATCCCTGTCTTTAGTGGAGGGAGGCAGACGGTGAAGTGGGCCTGCAGAGATGTGATTTTATGTTTGTGCACCCTTCCCCCTTCAGCCAAACCTCCCAACTGCTTAAATAAGATGTCCCGCACATTAACAATCTGTTATCCAAATAAAATGAGAAAACAAAGTATTGCTCTCGAGGGCATAGGCAAACAACCTTTTTAATTTGGAGTACACTTTGTTTAAAAGGTTTGTTTACTTCAACAACAAGTTATGAATGGTGGAACTAAAACCCACGGATTCTTCCTTTACATTGCACATTATAATATTTCAAAGCATACTTGTGTACTAGATATCCACTCTTATGTTTATTCCACACACACCACCCTCTATGAATCGTAATGATTTGTACCCTGAGTGCATGCTTTGAGTCATGTTCCAACTATGATGCAGTGGCTTTTAATTACAGCATCTCTTATGAAACACAAGCCGCTGTATGAAAGAGTTGTTACCATGAAATCTAATTCTGTGTTGACTTGAATGGACTCTTTAAGGGACGGGAGCCTGCAGCAGCCACAAACAAGGTGCTCTATAGTGTCTTTGTTCTCCTTTTACAGAGGCAAAATGTACTTAATTGGATGTGGAACCATTTCTCGTGGGAAATGTTTAGATCTTTTTTTATTATTTGATATGAGACAGCTCGGAAGTTTTTTGAATATTGCAATTTTGAATGGCGTCTGTGTGACTCATTTCTGGCGGAGTGGTTTTTTTGAAGGAGCATTCAATGTCTGTCCTATTTTTCCATGTGATGCCTGTGACACTCGCAGGCCTAGAAACAGTGAGAGGCAACAATACCGTGCCCCGTGGGCTTCTTTTATGTTGCTGTTGTGAGTATGTGCTGGAACTGAATAGAATGCAAAGCAATGTGGTAATGCATTACGTTTTAATTTGCTTACAGACGCAGTGAAGAGTTAAGAAATATTCCCCTTGGTTGTAGTTTTCCTCCGCGCCGACTTATGGGAACTATAGCGACATCTTTTTTTTGTCCATATTCTTCGGAGCTGTATTGATCCTCTGTACTTGCATCCTCTTAAATTAATTATGGATTTATGATCAATCATGGATGCTCTGAAGTTTGTGTATCATCCGCCACTGTGTGAAGCAGAGACGGTGCACACATCCATTTTTAACCCCTATGTTTCTTGGGAAATCACCTGTGCTGCGCTGCACACTATATCATTTGAAATCGTGCAAACCATGGTGCCTTTGTCAGGACCTTTACCTTGCTACTTAAGAGCTATACAATTCAGACACTGGCTGCTGGTAGCGCGGTTTTGCACTTGGTAGCTCACGTCACCACAGATTCACAAGCGTTTCAGAGAACTATGTAATAAAAAACACAGGTCTTCCTAGAACCAGCGTTACGTTTCTTCATCCTAGGCTTAGGCTATGCCATGGTGGTGCAACATATCCAACATTTGGTTCAATCAGCTCACCTTTCCAACCTCCTCCCAGTGCAAACTTTGTGAACAACATCAAACTATTTCTCCTGTCCTCTCGATGGGAGTCGTAATAACTTATACTGTATATTGTTATTGAGCATTTCATTCAGGGTTAGTCTCAAAACTTCCATTGATTTATAGGATTTATACATTGGTATATACTGTTATAAGAATTTTGTATAACCTCATGTCTTAAAGTTTTCTTTGTTCAGGTTACAGCTTTATGTGTTGAACTGTTTATTACTTTAGTCTCCCCATTGCTGACCTAAATGTTATCAGAGGCCTGGTAGACATAATGTCTTGTTCTACATGAAGATTAACTGTCAATGACACGTTTTCTCCTGTGCTTTTAAAAGACTCAAGTCACAACAGTGATTTGAGCACTTCCTCTGTAGCATCCTCACACGTTGTTGCATTGTAACTGCTCCTCTTGTACAAGATTAAAGTCAGACGTCGACTTTACTTATGTCTCCGATCTCCTCCTTGGGTGAATTTATTCGTTTACGGACAAATTCTTTAAACATATACCCTCTGAATAGAGTAATCGATTGGCATGGCTGCAAAGTGGGCTGTGATGTCTGAACATGAATAATAGTCCGACCTGACCATGTAGACCTGAACAGTTAAGCATCAACTGGCATTTGCCTAAATGCACCTGCAATTAGTTTACTTCCATAAACGCATTGTCTCAGAAAAGACGTATGAGAGCTACTCAGGGGAGATACCTTTCTGTCACAATGACCAGAGCACAACAACGGTTTGAAATGACTGTAAATTATGAATTTGAATTCACAATGGATAGGCTTCTCTTATTCATGTTCTGCCATGGTTCAAAGTGCATTTGAGTGCATGGATTCTGAAAATATTTGTATTATTCATCATTGACTCCGAGCTGCGATACAGGCGCAAAATTAGTCAGGGTGAAAATAGAGCCAATTAACATACAGTTGATTGACCCCTTTGTGGTCAGGAGCCCTGAATCTTAACAGGTTCATTTGTCTGCTCTCAATTGCTATTGATGGGATGGGATCTGGAGACTTCTCTCCCATTTAATGGGTCTAAGAGTGGTTTGAGCGGTGTTGCATAAAATAAACAGGCAGAAGCTGTTCTTAGCTGCCAGAGGTGTCCAGGTGAACCTACTTAGTTCAACAAGAAATCTATCTTACATAAGGCATGATGAAACCAAGAGCAACTGCATTTTTATCTTTTTGTAATGGAAAAGTTTGGCATTGTAGTCTCCCATTTAAGCTGGTAACAGACACGAGAGGTTACCATTCCCAGAAATAATTTGCTTTGCACATTATATATCAGCCGCTCAAGGGTAAAGCAGATTTTCAGGGGGGGAACTGTTAACTAATGCTATTAATTTCAGAATGGTCAGAGAAAAGGGGGGTAGCCAATAATTGTGTCTGCAACAAGAGAACAAGGAACCAAGTGCAGTGAACGGGGGGAGGATGATTCATGGCGCAGTATCAGGAATGTGCTTACGTGAGGCACGGGATGTACCAGGCCAGAACTGAAGGTCTGGATATATTGAAAAGGTGTTTTTAAGCATTCAAATGATTCATTGTGTTTTATCTGATCACCTGTGGGGTCATTTCCTATGGACTATTGCAGAAGACAATTCAAAATATACCTTTGTTTACTTTCGCCACAAATACTTCATATTCAAAGAAATGCATATCATTTCTTATAGTAATCATCACTAAATATATCTATCTTTTATTTGTCCTATCTTTGTCAAAGCAGAAGGTCTGTGACTACTTATGGCTTAAAAGTAAAAAAAAAAAAAAAAAATTAAACATCTAAGCATATTCTGTAGCTTGAGTTAAGATACAAACAGTAAATACGTCATTGTGATACAGTAACAGCAATGGCTTTGCAGGAAGTGCAACAACAACAAGTTAAGCTTTTTTCCCTACTTCTCAGAAATATGTGTATATTACATTTCTTATGATTAAGTGGAAAAATAATCAAGTCTTTCTCATGCATGAGTCTAAAAGTTAATACATATGGGGTGTTGGGGGGGCTGACCTTCATCTGTCTCAGCTGTAACAGTGTTTTCACACTGTCATCAAAATAAGCACACAGCTGGAAAACAGCAAGAGATTCAACAACACTGTACTCAACATAAGTGTGAGGTCTTCTGTAGTCAGGACCTCCTGGTATTCTAACAAAAAGAAAACCCGGAGAAGTACTCTGACAGCTCAGATGGACACGCAATGCTGCACACTCAAAAATAGTTTCTGGAGAATACATACGATTGTATACTTTTACAGATGAACTGTAGTGGGCACATGGTGATTTTCCCCTTGTTATGCATCGTATAGATATTGAGTTTCTGATACTGAATATTTAAATGTGTACTATTTCAGCATTCTTTCAGCATGCAGTAGGCAGACTGATCCTAAATGTACGTTCCCAAACAACAAAACTACTAATCAAAGTCAGCAGAAGTCCTTGTATGTAGGGTCAAACAAAGCAGGGAGACTGCTTTTTCTGTCCTGTGATTTGCGTACGTAACGTTTAGAAAGATATTTGTGAAGGTTCTCAGTCATTCAGACCATGGTAGTCTTATTTCCATAGCAAACATATGTATTTCTAGCCAAACTGTGATGTTTTACCAAACTTAACAAAGTCATTTTGTTGCAGTTTGGTCGTGGTGGGAAGCCAGTGAGGGACTACTGACCGGTCAGGGTGTTGAGCGAGGTGGTGGGGTTCTGTAGGGATTAACGATCATGCTGACATTGTGAAACTGGTAGGGAAACGTAAAAGAGATCAATTAAAGGTAGCACGCTGCGAATAAGGCCGTTGAAAAGGTGACTTTACTTTAGCAACAAGATACTGGTGTACTTTTTTTCTGAGTGTGTGTGTGATTCTTTGCTCTCCTCAACAGTTTCAACTCCCTCCCTGGTTATGAATATTTAAGAGAGCTTCAGACTAACAGCCGGGGGCAACACGAGGGAGAGAGAGAGTGAAAAAGAAAATCATAAAAGTGTAGTTTTGGACAATGGGAGAAAGTGAGAGACAGTAGCTCCATGTCCATGTCTCCACTCGACAACAGGCAGCAGAAGACGGATATAATGCGGTCTCCAAAGAAACAAGTGCTCTAGACAAGTGGCTGGTCGTAAATACTTTAGTGTTTTTCCATTACAAACTGCTTCCACCAATTATTTAGTTTGTTTTTTAACAAAGCGATGTATCATTAGGCCTATCCTTGAAAATGTAACACCATGAAGGCCATTTGAATACGGGGGTATTAGTAAAGTGCAAGGTAATATTTCTATCAGGTGAAGATACTCTAGGCATGTTGTTGCAGTCGGTACCTGTAAACTGTGTTTCTTTACAAGCGGAAAAGCATTGATCACTTCAATGACTGTGACATCATCTCGACTTGAGTGCAGAACCCAGAACACATTGGCCCTGCTGGCAAGCGAAACCTCAACGATTCCAAATGACTAATAAATGTCAGTGAGAACAACATGAGACAGCACATTTGTATATGTATTTGTATATTGTATAACTATATAACCAGTATAAAAGTAAAAACAACAGATTAAAAGTCCCCAGAGCAGCCACTGAATTTGCTTCATCTTACTCCCAATGAGATCAAAGGAGGTTGGAACTAATACACTGAGCAAATAGCAGATGTTGGCATACTTAGAGTCCTACACACACACACACACACACACACACACACACACACACACACACACACACACACACACACACACACAGTATTAAAAAAGGTAGTTAAGAAGCAGAATAATTTATCAGAAAAACATCACATCAGTAGATTGCCACAGAAAAACTGCTGGAACAACTGGAAATCACTTTCCACTCATCTCCATCTTTGCTCAGCTGCAGTATATGACTGCAGCAACCGTCGCAATAATGTAAGCAGCCGCTTCTATTTCTTCTCCTCGCATGAGGCTCAAGAGCTGGAGGGGTATGGGTGGTAATTGGTTTGACTGGAGGTTTAGTTGGCGAGAGGGAGGGGTTTCCCTGTAGTGCCAGCAACGTCTCTCTCTCTCTCTCTCTCTGTCTCTCTCTCTCTCTCTCGCTGTCTCTCTTGCAACTCCGTGTTCATACATCACTGAGTCAAATTTGAATAATTCATCAGCATGTTGTGGATTTATTTTGTCAAAGCATCCCCAGACATGATGGAAGGCATGGTTTGGGTGTGGGAGGAAACGGAGGCAGCAAACTCTCGGGGAATGATCAACACAGTTATTAGTTCTTGTCAGAAACTTGTCTCACATCCATCATGGGCAATTAGGTTCATGACACGCCAAAAGCAACAAGATCTTATTTTAAAAATGAATGGCAAGGCAAGCGACGTGCAGACTAACTTCTGGAAACGGGTTGCCTGGACCTCAAAATGATCTCAGCTATACACATTTCAGATTCTCTTTTTGAACTTGTTGGATGTATAATTCACCCTGTTGTGTAATCTGCAGTACGGTGGAAATAAGATGCTCAGCTTATGAATGAATTCTTCTAATCACCAAGTCCGTACGTGAACATTTAGGTCACCCTTCTTGGTTGATTCTGGCAATGATGGCTTTTGTTCCCTGCAGCTATAGCGTCTCTATTGTAGGATACAACACCCACTCAGGAGGGGCCGCAAAAAAAACTCAAATTTCCCTTCACTTTCCTTTTTTGTGTTTTGCTTACAGTCTATTAAAATGCAGACGTGCTCACTCTTGCAATGGATGCCTTCTGACATGGATGTCTTTATTAATAAAAATGACACTCTCCTACTTTCCTGTATGTTTGCCCCTTAGATTTCATCTTCATCATACTGGAAATAATCCTCCTCCTGCTTTCAAATCTCCGAACAGTGAATCCTTTGTGGGGTTTTTTATATCACATAAATGACAGCCGCCCTGTGGGACTCATCTCACTGTAGCCTTCAAATTTACGAAACACTTCCCACTTTCCAAGTTCAAGGAAGTTGCATCTTTAAATCTGTCTCTGCCTACGACGAGGACGTGCGCCTCTGCTGATTTGGTTTAAAAATACCCAACTATTTTTAATTTCTCATTTCTTGTTACGTCTATGAACAGTTTCAATTTTATGGCTCTCAAAAACTCCTCCGCACCTTTTCAGACCACAGATTCGTATGATGCCCTACCTCGATGTGACTTTCAGGCTGGGTTTTGTGCTCAACCGCCTTGGCGGCCTCCTTTAAACAGTGTCCTGCTGAGACACCTGCGGGATCTTCTTTTCAGAGACGCTGAGATTCAGTCACATCTCTCAGGCTGCATGGCTTTGCTCTCTGGGGAAGCTGAAGGAACAAAAGCCCAAACGTGGCACAGATCCCGACAAAACCAGCCGCTGTAGATCGGCTCGGCCCTCCCTGCTGAGATACACTGATAAGGCCATGGAGCTAATTGACAGTATCCTCTTTCTTACAAGGAAAGTGTGGAACGCCCTCTTCGCTTCTCCATCTTTAAAGTCTCAATGTAGATAAGTTACTATCTGTACTTAGAAAGAGAGCAGGGTAAATGACAAATACGTGATGCACCAGTGCAGGTTTTGAAAGATTTTAGAAGGTCTGAGCTGAAGGTTCTGACTGGTTTTAACAGATATTTACCCTTTAAAAATCTCCTTTTATTTCCCTAGCTTTAATGGGCTTCCTAACCCACAGAAATAAGCTAACCCAACTTTTTTTGTGGGTTAGATGAATTGGAGCCATGTCACATGCAAACTCATAAAAATATATACAGTATGTAGTGTCTTAATATGACTATTATTATAGAAACTACAGTATATAAAATTACACATTGTGTAATTTACACATCTACATGCTCCCACTAGGACAAATCATGCAAAATAATAACATTGACCACCATTGCTATGTCGATGACACCCAAATCTATGTAGCATTATCACCAAACGACTATCGCCCCATAGATCTTCTGTGCCAGTGCGTTGAGCAAGTCAAAGACTGGATGTGCCAAAACTTCCTACAACTAACTGACAAAACTGAGATAATTGTTTTTGGTGCTAAAAAAGAAAGGTTTAAAGTAATTCAACACCTTCACTCTCTGTCCCTGAAAATCTCACACAAAGCCAGAAATCTTGGGGTTATTATGGATTCTGATTTACATTTCGACAGTCACGTTAAATCAGTAACAAAATCAGCCTACTATCACCTAAAAAATGTAACAAGACTTAGAGGGCTCATGTCAGCTCAAGACTTAGAAAAACTTGTACATGCCTTTATTACTAGTAGGCTAGACTACTGTAATGGTCTCCTTGCAGGTCTTCCGAAAAAAACTGTCAGGCAGCTACAGCTTGTTCAGAACGCTGCTGCTAGAGTTCTTACAAAGACCAAAAAAAGTGAGCACATTACACCAATTCTTAAATCCTTACATTGGCTCCCTGTATGTCAGAGGATTGTTTTCAAAATCCTCCTGCTCACATATAAATCACTACATGGTCTAGGACCGAAGTATATCACTGATATGCTCCCACTACATAAGCCTTCTAGACCACTAAGATCTTCTGAGACCAATCTGTTAGTGATTCCCAGAGTAAACAACAATCACGGGAGAGCATCATTTAGTCACTATGCAACAAATAGCTGGAATAAACTTCCTGAAGATGTAAGACTTGCCCCAACTCTGACCACTTTTAAAACTAGACTGAAAACTTTTATGTTCACCATAGCTTTCTGCTAAATCTTTTAATGTCTGCACTGTTTTTAATTATTGCAAATATGTTTTTGTTCTTCTTTCTGTAATGCATTTTTAAATTTGCCTTTATTTTCTTTTAATTCTTCTATTTTTTTTTCACTTTGCTGTATGATGTGAAGCACTTTGAGTCTGCCTTGTGTATGAAATGTGCTATACAAATAAAGTTGCCTTGTCTTGCCTTGAAGACACAGCCTCTGTAATTTGACATGTAGCTGTATTTCACAAAGAAATTTGTTATCTTTATTATACATTCTGGTTTCCAGTTCGAGTTGCCATCCTGCAGTCATTGGGTCAGTGACTGTCCTCCTCCCCCCATGGACGTTGTAGCTTTATAACATATCATATTATTTCCTCCCCCAGATGGACAAGAGTCATAAATAATTTGACTGCTTCAGTCTTAGTCAATTGAACATAAACAGATGTCACTTTTGAGCAGTGAAGCGACTGATTGTGTCATAAGTTATTCTAACATGCTTGCATATGGTGGCACCGAAAAAAAATTGTGAAAGGAAATATATGAAAGCACAGTGCAATGTATTCAGAACATATCGCTTTGATTGACAAGCAACCTGATGCTCCCTGACTCTGCAGCCAATGCCGATTACCAAAATAAAAGACAAGGAATGTTTTTGCATGATATATGGCTCAGGTCTGGCTGTCTGCCCTGCCTTCTTTGATGGAGGACGAGTCGAGACCATTTAGATGGTAATGCACGCAAATATTTTCCGATCAATGCACAGGCGGAGATACTTAAACTCTGTGTGGCATTGTTTAGGATGCCCACTGGCTCGCTCCGCTGTCCCCATAATGAATACAAACTGTGGCATTAAATTGAATAAAATGGAAACAACACAAACGAAAATTCAATAGGAAGAAATAAATGGGGCTTTCCTACAAGACCAGGGAAGTGTATCTAATCCCTTAATTAGACAGAATGTCCACATAGTGTCTTTTTTTCTTTTTTTGTGATGGCCATATATAGGGAAGAGGGAGGAATATTAAATGGGAATAATTCAAATAAAAGAGAATACTGTTGGACTCGGACAGATGCTCTAGATTTGACGTTCAGCTGAGGTCCGTAAGACTAATAGCAAAACTGAGTTCTGCCCCATTTTTTCCAAACATATATTATTTTCCTTCACTAATTCATAAAAAGGATTTAGTGTTTTGTTGATATCGTCTTGTTTGTTTGGAACGGCGCCAAAAAAGAAGTAGCACAGCCTTTTCCTTACTGTCTGTCTCTTTGAGAACAAGAAAATTACCTCCTTTTTTTTTTTTTTTTTTGCTCATCCTCAGACAGACTTTACTTCACAAATTAAACCTCCTGCAACAAACTCTCACTGCAGCACAGAATGTTTCTTCTTGAATCACACTTTCGTCAAGACTTTAAGATAGGAGTGGGGGAGGGTCACACAATGGGTTTTGTGTTTGCTTGTTGCTTTTACATTACAATGAAACCAGCAGACACTAATGGAATGATAGCACCATGACCATGACATGATATTGCTCATCCTGTCTTAAGAGTGAAGAATTACACCAATAAATACAGTTAATGGGAACACAAGTGGAATGCAGGGGTCACACATCAAGCGAATATTAAGCTACATGTAAAACTATAAAACAAAGATCTGTGAAAGGAATTGGGATGGTGCTGGAGATGCATGGTGGCGATATCTGACTCCAAGGATGTTGGAGAGGGAAGACAATGAGGGAGGGGAAGGAACCTATTGGAACAATAGCTACACAAACCCCGGTGATGTCTCCCTTAGCGCCTGTTCCAGCCCTAATTCTCCATTCTGTCTCTATGGCAACCATTGGCTTTTGTAGCCCACCTTAACACATACAAAAGCACCCAGCACAACAACGGACACACACAGAGGCTATACATGGACACAAACCTGTGTTGCAGCCTATTCCGCACTGACAGGTGATTTATGCTACAGTGGAAAAGGTTGTATTTCTGTGGTGAGTGAAAGACATCTCGAGTTTGCAAGAGAAATGACACACTGGTGGTGTGGCGACAAGGGCCAAACAGTTCCTTTAGGAAAAACGTGCTGCAGCTTCAGGGTACAAAAAACACGCATTGAAAAGGTGCTGCAAATGAAAACAACAGAATGTCAAAAAATCAGAAGTTCTCCAGGCCTGAACAGTGGGAAGGCTGGATTACTGACCAGAAAGAGACGAAATAGCGCATTCGTTTTTGAAGCGGGAGGAAAAGTGGTGCAAAGAGGAGACATTAAAAGGTATATAAACTTTTCTTCTTTTTTTTTTTTTTACATTTGGCCTCATCTTTTACAATATTATCAAAGAGCAACAGATTCAACAGCTACGTCCAAATGCAAAAAAAAAAAGAGGGTATCCTTTCATGTTGCCAAAGAACTTCGATGGTGTTGATATTCAACATTTTTCTGAAACATTTTGCTTCAGGAATTGTGTCATTTTCTTTTGGCAGCAGGTTTTCCGATATTGTATTTTGCTTTGTATTTTCATATGTGCTTTTGAACTGGCATCGTTTCTGATGCTGGAGCACATTTTTATTTGGCACATAACAATTCACCTTCTTGCCATTTGAATCTCTTCTGTATCAATTTCATCTAAATTTACACAAGATTGTTGTCTCGCATGAGGCTCCGTTGTTGCCTCGCAATGTGTACGTCTTAAAATCCCAAATGGCAGCTTGTCTTTGAATTTATATGTGAGGGAATGTAAGCGCCATGTAGCGCACCAGCTCAGAATATCATCAGCAGCCTCCAGGGGGGAGTGCAAAGAGTAGGGGCCAGATGTAATTGCGTAATAATTCTGTTTGGTTCATACGTGTGCCACTCCGGCAATCATGATGGAAACAGCCTGAAGAGGGAGGCCCGATAAAGCGCTCACCCTCCACAGTCATAAAAAGGAGACCTGCAGAGACCCAGCAGTAGTAAACAAGGTTATGTGATGTGATGGAGATTCCTGGAGGACGCGTGTTGAGGTTGGCCCCCTGACGCTTTTGCTTTCATTTTCATGTTCATATTCTTGCACAGTAAAATGTAATTCATAGTTTGGCATTGAAGGTGCAATAATTAAGGTCGAGAAAAACTTAGTAGCCAAAAGGTTATTTATGTTTAGTTTGTAGAGTGGATTTTTAAAAAAAGGGAAATTGAGGACGACAATGAGTTTTCTAATGGGCTTTGGGCCTTGGTTTTATAATAAGAGTCTTGTTGACAGTTTTATTGCCTTATGATTTCACTGTTAACGCCTTCATTATGAATCAGTGCTTCTGCCATCGTCATTTAAAATAATTTATAGATGCTCAACCTATGAAGTAAAGATCATCTTCAAAACAGATGAGCTTTATTCTGTCACACATTGACTCTGCTTTATTTACAAGAGATGATAAAAAGGAAAAGAAATTAGTAAAAAATATTACAAAATGTCCATGTGCAGGTCAGGTATTTTGCAAGTTGTAAACAAATGAAGTTGCATAAAATAGTGCATAAAAACTGAATAGATATAGGCTGTGTATATAAAATGTCAGTATGTATGGTGTGTTGGACTTACTGTATAATGGCTGTGACATATGTGACTACTGTATATTTTAGGTCAAATGTATCTACAATAGCACCTTTGATTTTACACTGTAAACCTGTTTTCTTTATTCACTCTAAAATACTTTAATGGCTGCTACACAACCATTTCAGTGTTCTGTAAAGCGTAATACTGAACCGTTTTGGTGGGACATTGATGCGACACATCTCTTTTGGTCAATGAGATGGATGTGATGCACAGACAGGGCATCATCAATCACAGACAGGGCCTCATAAAATACATTCACATGCATTCTGCATGTGCTGGAAAAACAGGTTTATACGACACTTTGTAAACGGTGTTGTTGAAGGAGAAGTGTAAGGGTGTTTGTGTGTGTGTGTGTGTGTGTGTGTACGTTGTAGGTTACCAGTAAGTGAATAAGCAACAGACAAAATGAGATATGACAATCACAATCACAGCAACACGCCACAAAAGCAAACATTCTATGTATTTCCTGTATATTTTTTTACAGCCCAACGGCATATCCCCAAACCAGGATTCCAGACCAAACAATAGTGACACTGGTGACTAGACAGGTTAAAGCAGAAACCAGTCAGATGTGCAGCCTCCAAATTAACGTGAACCTACAGCAAATGTGCCAAGGCTGGTGCACACAATTAAAACCCAATGCTGTGGCAAAGTAAAGTTTTCCATTTCCTGCTGCCCATTAGCTCAGTACTTGCTTGCATAGATGAGCGAGCAGTGAGCTATCCACTTTATGTCAGGTTAATTATTACCTGGAACAACACTTGCATGCTCCAGACGAAGTCTGCACTGCTGGAGTCTCTGCCTGTGCCAAATGAACAGTACATACAGACCATGGAAAACACTGATGTATTACAGAGAACCATAATACATTTACATTTAGGTCATTTAGCAGACATTATTTAGCAGACGCTAATAATAAAGAGAGCAGAATGTTTATCTCACTGGTAATAGTGGAAACTTCAAATTGAGCCGATCATGAGTGCCAGTCCGTAGTTAAACAGCAAAGCTGCTGTAAAAGATTAAAAGTTACATTTTGAATAATGGAATTGCTCAAACTCTGAACTCCATCTGAACTCCATAAATTATTCAACAACTAAATGTTTTTTTATTTTTACCCTCTGGCTGAAAATCATGTTTACTTAAAAACCAAAAACTTTCACGGTATAATTAATTTTTCCTTTGGATCCTTCTCTTGACTGAAATGAAAACTGCAATTCCCTCCCCTGAATTTCTCCCAATAAAATAAGCAACTGAACATACAGGAGGAATTTATAATGTTATACTCTTATTCAACCCACATTGACATGGGGAGAACATGCAGAAATGCATGTGTATTTTACACTGAATATTTTGTCTATTTAAATGCATAATCACTTTTGACCAGGTGCAATGATTATATTATGCGTCCCAATTACCCAGGTGAAATTAATTCATGCATAAAATTTGTTTGGTGCTATAAAAGACAAGACATTTGCAAATTATTCCAACTGTATGGGTGACCCTGTATATACTGTTTACTGTATATGTGTGTATATGTGTGTATATGTGTTTGTTATCAGCCCCCCAAACACACACATTATGGTCCGGGCCTCATTAGGTGTTGCAGCTGTGGTTTCTAGTTTGTTTTTTAGGTGTGAAAATGACAATACATGGCTTTATGGGAGTAACAAAGCTACAATCTTTATTTACACTCTTTGCTATCTCACTGTCTCCTGTAGCTTTATATTTAACAAACAGATATGAGAGTTGTATCGATCTTCTCAAGTGACTCTGGGCAAGAACGTTATCAAACATTGCACACGTTCAGCTCTTTCTTCCTTTTTCTTCAACACAAATTCAAGCGACTTCTGCATTGTCTTGGTGATCAATATAAAAGAGAATCATCTTACCACCATCGTAACAAATCACTCATGTTTGATCCTCACGTGCATGATTTGACCTTGTCATTGACTTCTTGCACACAGTCGGATCTCTTGAGCACCTCTGACTCATGCTTAGGCATTAAACACGTTAATTGCCTCCCCGGGCAGAGTGCAGCTGTGAATAAATATCCACTAATTGAGTCATTTTCTTAATTCCAACTAATTTGGAATCACATTGGCTCTTACTGGCTCCTGCTGATGTCCAGCAGAGTTGATGAGAAAATTATATTTGACCAGAGGAGTCACACCCACAGTTAGAATGACACAGGAATCCGACTAAACTGGATCCTAATCTCGTACGCTTACGCCCCGCCACGATACATACATTATCGAGATTGGCATTCCTTAATTCTCCCATACTTTTACAAAGCGAGTGGGAATTTGCCTTTTCACCAAGTGAGCAGTAACCTTGAACAACGGATAAGTAGTCGTGGAAGTACCTCAAACTTTCCCTTTGCCTTGGTGCACTAACAGTGTTTTAATTGCACAACAGTCACAAGTGTGGTAGAGACACCACTAAAAATAAAATTAGAGGTGTTATATAATTTTATTACCGACGTCCAGCATCAATAAGACATTTTTTTAAAACAGAAAAAGGCAGCTTCCTTACATTTTCAGATTTAAACAGCCCCACACAACAATGAACAAGGCATGTGCATCTTCAAAAGAACAGAACTTAATATCACCCTAAACAATAATTAATGCATCATTTTCCCACTTCAGCAGGCCGTCAGGCATCAGGTGCTTACGCCTGAGGTGACAGCGTTGTTTGAAGATTTCAGCTTTTGATGTATACCTGAATATGCTGTTTGCAAATACACAATATTTATATTATTAATATATTTATATTTATATATACTCTCTCTATCTCTTGTATTTACCAGAAATCCTCTAAATGACTGCTCGTTTTGCATAATTCTACAGTAAGTGCGTCTTGGAGGGCCCGTATTTCAGCGGTGGAATGGCAGGTAAAACAGGGTTTGCTCGGGGCAGACAGTGATGGATGGGGAGTGTCTGGAGCCATCGGCTTAGTGTTAAGCATACGCTGCATCTCTCTCTCTCGTCCCGTTGCCCTTTAAGGAGCATCAGCAGGCACTCCATAACTCAGTGGACTATTGGAGGGGAGGACGGTGGGACGCTGGTCAGCCCTGATAAAGGTCTGTGTCCTTGAGAGGTGAATAAAGCAAACACAGTAATCCTAACCTTTAGTCACACGGACGTTGGCACACACTTGTGTTTGTATTGTGTGACAGAAAGTGTCAACGCGGGGTTAATCGGGCTGCCACTCAAGGTGGTTTATATAGATCTGATCAGGGTGGCCGCACTTTTCAGATTTGATCGGCACAATGCGACGCAATTAGTTGGTCATTTTAATCACTTTCTTTCAGACTTTCTTTGAGGTAAAAAAAAAACTCCATTTGAAGTTTAGCACAGCAGAAGCAGCATATGAACTCAGTAGAGAGAACTGTGTGAATGGGCAGGGTGGGCCAGCTGAACCTGGGGGTAATCGTCCAAGAAATATTTCATCAACTTGCACGCTCCCTTCCTCAGCAGATTTGCATCCCCCTCCTGTTCGCCCCATCTTTCCAACTTTCTCTCTCACTCCATCATCTGATGGATGACCCTGAACAACTGTCAGTGCGGAGACATTTAATAGCTTCAGCAATGACTGTGACACGTCTGCAGTAAACACAGACCCCCTCGTTCATACGCAGAGAAAAACGAAACACAAACCGTATCCGTGCAACACTCAGTCTCCAAAAGGTCTGCATGTAGAATCAATTGGGTGAGATATGATTTAAATGAAAATGAATGCATATGGCTCCGTGATCTGTGTCAAGTATTTCAGGAAGAATTTTCTTTAGAATGTACCAAATTTGTTAAAGCAACACTTAAGAAGTTTTCCTCTTGGGTCCCCCTACAGGTTGGAAGCAGAATTGTCCATTACTGCCGTCGTAAATAATTTAGCCTACCGCAGCCTAAAGTCGCACGCACGTTATTTCTTTGTATGCAGAACCGGCTCTGGAAACGATGAACGATTTGAAAGATGTCCAGTGACAAGGTAGAGTAGCTAACACCTTAGCTAAGATTAGCTAACATGAGCCATAGCGATAGTTAAATATATATTAGCACAATAGCTAACGCCTTAGCTAAGATTAGCTAACATGAGCCATAGCGATAGTTAAATATATATTAGCACAATAGCTAACGCCTTAGCTAAGATTAGCTAACATGAGCCATAGCGATAGTTAAATATATATTAGCACAATAGCTAACGCCTTAGCTAAGATTAGCTAACATGAGCCATAGCGATAGTTAAATATATATTAGCACAATAGCTAACACCTTAGCTAAGATTAGCTAACATGAGCCATAGCGATAGTTAAATATATATTAGCACAATAGCTAACGCCTTAGCTAAGATTAGCTAACATGAGCCATAGCGATAGTTAAATATATATTAGCACAATAGCTAACGCCTCAGCCAACATGAGCCATAAAATAATTGAAAGATTACCAGTATTATTAACAAGTCCAACAGCAACAAAGCCAAGTCACCATCCGTCTTGCATTTTGTAGCCTCCTTCAGCTCTCGCCAACGAGTGTGAGCCGGTCCAATATTCACTCTCTTTCAAGCTCTTTCTTTGTCATGCTTCCGTTTTCTTTTCTTCGCCTCATCGACATTATACTCCTCCTTTTCTTTGCAGGCTCTGCCATGACGCCAATTTAAAAACTACCTAGCTGCAAGGTATCTTCCACGCACCTGCCGGGTGTTCTCCCACTGATCTCTACGCAGAGCCTCCACCTACCGGCTTTTGTAACGCTTGCCGTAAAGCAGGTCAAATTCGTAGTCTCATCGGAACTACAAAAACACTACCCGATGAGGCAAAGTTACAGCCGATACAGAGCTGCAGAGTGAATGCTGAAGTGCCGTTCACCCGGTTTTGAGGTGATGAACCACTGAAACTATTTTAGAAACATTATTTTAAGGTGTTACTTTAATGAATGTAATAAACGTGTTTACTGATGAAATGTATGTGGAAAAAGTGCAAGTCTATAGGACATTCTAATACAAGTTACATCTTGGATTTAATGAGTTATATGTTATACGTTTATATTGCTGATTCTGTCCAGTTCCACAGTGATAGCGTTGTTCCACCAACAACAAAAAAATACATAACGAAGGAAAAAAACAATTTATTTGCATGATGATGATGATGATGAGGATGACAGCCAAGGGCTGAAAAATGTTTGTTTTTCAGGCTGCTGCTCTGCATGTAATAAGCATACATTTGGGAGGGCACAGAATCGTCTTTGATTTTGTTTTCTTCCTAAACTTCAGAGAACAACTATGTTGCTACTCAAACTGATGTGCAATGCCAGACGTGGTTTCAAGCGGTACTCGAGCTTTGATTTCTGAGAGTTAAGGTCCTTTTCACCTGCTTTACAGCCGTCATATTGAGGCTTCTTGTTACATAAAAGAGAAAGGGAGGGGGGAAGCTGCTAAATAAAATCATTTGGTGTGCTTTTCTCGCACAAGAAAAATATAATACAGTTGAAATTTCGTGTTTTCCATGACCGAGAGAGAGAAATCAATGCCCACCTGACAGAATACGATATGGATCTTTTAGATGCCTCAAGGCTTTCTTCAAATCGAATAAAATTCTTTTCATTTCAGCATCGTTTTATTAGTGTGCTCTATTTCTCCTCAAGGAAGACTTCTCAGTGAGCGTTGACGCGGAATAATAACGCACATTATATATAGCACCAGTCATGTTGATAACAGTCACTTTTGTGTTAGTATTTAAGGACACCACAACTTAATATGCTGTTCAATTTCATGTGTACATGACTATAGTCCCCCATCATGTTTATCTTCTTATCTGATTTTATTGGGAATCCAATGGTACAACGCAAGTAAAAAAGTATCCTATTATAGAGCATTCACACTTGGCTGCTAAAGAAACTGTTCCTCTTATCAAAGTTTGAATAACTGTGATACATTTCAAGACATGAACGGAGAAACTGTCAATAGGTAGAATGTTTGGATATTGGTGGTATCACAAAGTTTTAACCCAGAGCCCCACAGTGGCTAAATTTGTTTTTCCTCATCTTCCTTTGGCTCTGATGGATAATTTATCACTGTATCACTGTTCCCAAATAAGTATGGGTAAGCTATTTGGTTTTAATATGCATATTTATCAATATGATAAAAGTGACTACGTAATCAAGTCTGCTGCATTCCAGGTTATATTTAAGGTAAAACCTTCATTTTTAGATGTTTGATTTGGTGTTAGGGTTGTGGTTTTAGTTTTAAAAATGTAGCCGCATTCGCAGTACATCATCTGCAAAGCTGGAGCAGAAAAGCAAACGGCACCTTGTTGAGAAGGCACTTTTTTCACTCGACTAACAATCGTCAATGAGCTCTCAAAATAATGTGTATTTGGCCATAATTAATGATCTAGAACAGCTTCAGTTTTACGATGTTCCGGAGTTGGGATGCGTGCAACACGGATATAGATACCTGTGTCAGCTGATCACCGGTGTGCATCTGCACAGTGTGATGAATTGAACGGTGACATCTGTCCGGGACTGTTGCCGGGCCGCTTTGTCCCCCGGCGACGGGCTCATTGCTCAGTGGCGATGTGGAGTCTGGATGGGCTGCAGGAATGGCACCATCTGAGGCGGACAGGCCTTAGGGGCAGAGGGGCCATGTGGGACTCTGCTTAGAGTACATCTGGGCAGCCAGCTGTCCTCTATCTGCCGGTGGAAGAGCCAGACTCGGCCGAAAGTGCAGCTGTCACTTCTGCTGCAACAAATGCTGGTCTGGTTGCCCAAGTACCAACTTTAGATCAAAGTAAGTTATTTGAATTGTTATCATTAAATCATTAAGTCCTTTCGGCCAGATGGCATAGTTTGTCAGGTCTTTCCAAAACTGTACAAATTAGTTTCCAAAATAAAACTCCTTTGTGGTTATATGGTTAATAGCAGAGTAGGTCATTTGGAAAAACCGCAGACAAAAACATTCTCAATAAATAATCAATACTAAAAATTTGTATCGATACTTTCAGTCCCGTCTTAGCCAGGTGGCGCCAAACTTCCCAGAGCAGCCCTGCAGACAGACAGCTACAGCTCCATCTCTCTAGCAGCGCTGCAGTCAGACAGCTACAGCTCCGTCAGTCACTAGCAGCTGAACAAACGAACGCTAGCTCACGTTAACAACACCGAGCTGACTGAACACAGCTAGGGCTGCTGCTGCTGGAGGGCCGAGAACACCAGTTTTAGTAGAAAATGAACAAAGCAAAAGTGCCACGGAAGTATTTAGCATACGAGGCTAACGACCAGGGAAACAAGCCGATATGCAAGCAATGCTAAAGTAGTGGCGCAGAGTCGAGTAGCACAACAAACTAGGTTTCACTAGGGCCAACACCCTTCGGGTCTTATTGGGACCTTAGAGAGTCAGTAAAGCTCCCTTTTCAACAACGATCAGGTCTGTTGAGTTATCATAACGCTAGAAGCTAATGGCTAAAAACAGTAATGTAATAAAGGAGCTATGCAGCTAACGTTGTCAGTCCTTCCCGTCTAACGTTGAGACGTTCATTTAACAGGATAACACAATAACGTGTCTGAAAAGTCACCCTATTAGACAGAAATAGATGCAGCATGCTCTACCAATTATTTGACCAGCAGCGTTATTGTGGTGCCAAGTCACCAGAAACACAGGAAATAAACAGGACTGTAGCTGAATACATATAATATAAATTATATATACCCGTATACACACCCCATGTTATGTTAGGCTACCATGTTTTCTTTTCTTTCTTTTTTTTTACATGGATGTGGACTTTTTTAAAAGTGTTATTGATGTTGTTTGTATTGTTATAATCTTTTTTTAATTCTGCCTCTTAATTTTTTATTAATTATCTCCCCGCGGTATCGGAAATGGTATATCGAGTATCGAGTATTTTCCTGGATATCGGTATCGACTTTCAAATTCTAGTTTCGTGAGAACCCTACTTTGAACGTTTCACCGAACAGAAAAAGTCCCGCCCCCTTTGTTCAGATCTGTTCAACGTTTCTCCCCCAGAATGCCAAACGAGTGCTCGACAGAGTGCACTCAGGAAGTAACATTGACAATTATTTTCTCTGACCTGACTTTTTTGATTGGACAAGGTTTTTACAGTCCTGTCATGGCCACAGATGACGTTTTTTTATTTTTTTATGTCAGGGCATTTAATTTATTCATACCTATCGGTATGTTACGAGGATTTCAAGTAATATAACAGAAAGTGTTTCTGAATAGAATCACCTCCTCAACTGGTAAGGTTTGTTTAGGTTTACGACACAAGGCAAAGATCATAGTGTGATAGAGTTACTACTTTAACTGGATGTTCGTCATCATGTTTAAAACAATAACCACTTTCTTGAGGCGAGGGAACGAATCCAATAATAATTAATGTGACAGGGTTTTGTCTGTTGAATGAAAATGTATGATGTTTTTGGGGCATTTGCTGCAACAACGGATTCTGTCTTTTTTTTAACTGGAGGACAGTCTTGTGTGCATATAAACATCCCGGGAGAGCAATTCTCAGTGTTGAATTCATTTTGTGAAACAATTGTTTTCTTGCATGATTGCTCCATGTTTGAAATAATAGACTCATCAAAGACCCAAATAAAACAAAATTGCATATCCTATTCCCTCTCACTGAGTTTTTTGTATGTATGTATTAGACTATCTCACCTCCGCTGCCCGTTCTTGAATGTTTTCTGATAAATAAACTGGTTAGAATAAACAGGCCGACATTTATAAAATGTAATTGTGTCTGAATGTTTAGAAGTGAATGCTTTAGAGATGCTGCTGCTGCTTCCTCTCAAGGGCTACATGCAAAACAAAACATATCTGCAGGCCATACACGGCTCTCTGAAATATCATTCCACATTACTGGCCAATGAGTTTATTTTGACTGACAAAAAAAACAACAAAGTGCAATTTATAGGAGGGGATCTTTTTATTGCATGTTCATCTCTTTACCTTCTTCTTTTGTTATGAAATAAAATTCAAACACAGATAACAGATAACCATCATTTCAAAGATGGCTATAGATAACATACACTCTTTTCTGCATACTTCCCTGTTTAGTATTTAGCTAGGAATGTTTGCCACCAAAGGGAGGCTTACAGCAGATTTCAGCCAAGGTCCCAGGACGGAGAGCAACTGACTTTCACATTGAAAGTTTGCCATTTACTTTCCCTTTCAAAGCCGTCACCCTCACCCGGCACCTCGGGTCCAGAATTCCAATTAATGAATCCACACTTTCTCCTGTCTCCCTCATTAGGGAGTCTTAAAGAGATGGGAACTTTTGACCCCTGTGATCTATACATGTGACAGAATAATGCTACTTTAGCTCAAGGGACAGACAGATGTAAATGCTGACCATAAACACGTTCCTCCCACCATCCCCCCTCCTCCTTGTTCTATATTCCCTCATCATCAGGGTGAGGAGGGAGCAGATGATCTTGTTAAGCTGGGTCTGTTGTGGGGTCGTAACACTGCTTGTATACCGATATCACCCTGCATATTGGTGAAGAAAACTTGTGGAAATGTTTTGAGTAGTAGGATTTTAGCAATGTGTTTAGGGTGCAATGAGCATACAACTGGATAAATGAGACTTGGATTATACTGCAAGAGTTGTGTGACAGTTTGTAAATGAATGTGTTGATATAGTTTACTTCAATTCATCAAGTCTTTCTCTTTTTTGGATTCTTCAGTTACCGTCGAGGCATGCGGGAAAAACTTTTCCTCAAGAATTCAAGGTAACAAAAGCTGAATATTTTAATGTTATAATGGATGCAATATACAATAAAGCATCAACAGCCACACCCTAAGGACCTTAATGAGGTGTTGTCACATGTTGTGATGGATTAACTAGAAAAATAAATGTGACATTCAGTTAGGAAGCTAGCTAGCGGTTGTTTGTTAGCATTGTAAAAGAAGCAATCTGCTTTTCCCAGAATATTGCCCCCCTCTCTCGGCTCTCGGTTTTTTTTTCATACAGTGGCCCTAATACACCGTCGTACAGACGAGCAGAATATCTGCTGCAGCACGATCACAAGCACGTAGGCCGTTGTTGTTGTTTCAAACAACGCGGGGGAAGAAGTCAGACTAGAGGGTCGAAGGGCGGGGCAATGATGTCAGCGTATGCGGTTTTGCCGTCTATACGAAGACGAAACGGAGAGACAGAGTTTTTTTTCTTCACAGGCACACGCCTCAAGCTAGGTATACGCTAAATGACGTTAGCAGTTGCTATCTATGAGTAAGTTAGCCTCATGTACTCCATGCCCTTTATCGCTGAGACACAATCACAGGAATCTGGTGAACGCACACTGACGAGCACTCGATGGGAGCGGAGGAGCTCAGTGGTAGAGGGGGAGGGGCGTGAGTGTTGAAAACATTCGACATTTGACTGAGTCAACTCGATCCGACTTGCCGACTGCAGCTTCACACTATTCAGTTTAATTTTATCTCCCACTGACTGGTGACAGTTCACCATATCCACAAGGCCAGATCTCTAGTTTTTTCCATATTTGCCCATTGACAACTGCTTCTCAAGGTTGCAAAAGCAGTCAACCAAGCTTTGGTTGCTAACAGAAATAACTCCATAAAAATAGTAACTCTCAATGGGATGGATAAGTAACATGCTGCTGATAGCTTAGGGGAAAACAATCCTTTCAACCAGGAATCGGCCAACTCTGTGAATGAAGTCAGATAAAATGGCCCTTGTTGTCATTCTTATATTTTGTCCATCCTGACATTTTACTCACCACCTCTAAAATGTGGCTGTAAGAAACAGACTACGTTGAGAATAGGAGCACAAGGGTACTGCTCTTCAAAAAAAGGAACAGAATTTACGTCAAACACTTTCAGTCTTTTTCTGTAGGTGCAACGTTAAATGTCATCATGACCAAGAGACATAATGGACAAATGTAAGAATAACACCAAGGTTGTCTAATGCCACATTTCCTTTTTAACACTCAAAAACTAAGAGTTAGAATTTCAAGATGGAAATTTGAAAGTCAGATTTTGAGAGTAAATTAGAAGTGCAATTTCCATTGTCTCCATTGACTCATCAAATCTTTATTGTACATAAACATGTTGTGATAAAGAGTCAACAACAGAGAGCAACTACAATCAATCATTATTAAAGCAAACAACTGATGAAGCAGGAAAAAACATGACAAGTTGCATTAGACATTTAACTACATATGCTTCCCATAACAACGGCAGTGTGATCAAAACCCCAGTGTGTGTGTGTGTGTGTGTGTGTGTGTGTATGCAAATAAGCCGATTAATTAGAAAGGCTGCATTGTGCTCGGTTTCTTCGTCATGGTCATAGGGTAGGTGACAGTGAGATGGGAGGGGTTGTGCTTGGGGAAGAGAAGAAATCAATATCTCAACATTTCAGGTCTCCCTGGGCTTTTTTTAGTAACTCCATGCACAGGTGTTAATCACTGAGTCAATTGTTTCATTAATCAAGTGAGGAGTCCCTGAAGGTGGAGACAGGCATTACAGCTCTCTCTCTCTCTCTCTCTCTCTCTCCCTCTCTGTCCTCCTCCTGACAAGTAGATAACTATCCCTAACAGAGAGAGGAGATAGAGGTGACTGTGCTACAGCGGAGCCAAATCCCACTGGGAGGCTGTCAGGCTGAGTTTCAACACCCAAAAGTCTCCTGTCCTGATCATCTTGTTTCCTCAGCCGGCTGTTTGGGGGGGCTGACACGACCAGTTGCTTTTTTACGGTTTCTGTCATTTCCTCCGTCTGTTGAAATCTGAAGTAACAGAGCAGATGAGCAGATAAAGGTCACACATGGCATTGTATTAGATACATTTTTGTCACATGTGGTATTTGAAATCTCAAACGTCTGAATGGACGTCATCTATCTGCTGTATTTAGTCAGTCATGGTAGATTATTAAACACAAATACTAACGTCATTGTGCAGGTCCAACCGGTTCACTAACCTGCAATTAGTTTGCTTAATTGAAGCCGCTTGCTCAATGAGTCACTTAATTATAAACAAATTATGAGTAAGTATAAATCTCTCTTTTACTCCGTCTGTCTCCCCCTCTCTTTCTCTCTCGCTGTCTAACTTTGTCTTTTAGGATCAGGATTTAAGATGTAACATTTTCTGTTATTATTTAAGGCCTTATACAAAAACACACGCCTTAGGATTGTCTAAGGCTAAGATCTTCCCCTGCAGACATATTTTTAGATACAGAAATGCAATGCAGTAGAGTAACAACAATCAAAGCATATTTTTGAAGGGGGGCTTTAACTCTTAAAGGTCATTGATCTGATTTAGTCTTTAATGGTATTTTTAGTAGAATAATAAGATTAGCAAAGCGAGAGTGGGACAAAGTAACTGAATCCATCGCCAACATCCACTTGTGAAAATATTACAAAGTGCTCTTGGCTCTTGGATATTGTTACATTAAAAGTGCATTTCCTCTAACTCACCACATTGTGTGCCATTGTGGACCGTAAGCAAAAAACGTATTTTGTCTCTTTGACAACCTTTTCGTACATGAAGCCGGGCTGCAGCGGCAGATGTGGAGGGATCATATTTTACACTTCAAAGCTCATACTTCCTCCGAAGCCTTAAAATAAAATTAATGAGAAAAGGTCGTGCTTTCATAATAGATGCTGGCATGTTGAGTAGCAACACCAGAATGCCAGAAGAAGCACACCAGAGTCTTCTACACAGAATGCACACTCTCAGATGTGGTTGTTAATAAGGCTGGCATTCATTTTCTGTTTATTAAGGTTTTTTGCATCAACAGAGCGCTTCTTCAGATTAGCATAAAGTTGCCATCTATGAGACTGAACTGCTACCTGCTCCAAACAGCTGGCCCTCCTTCCTGACCCCTCATGTAAAATGTATCCATGCAGCACATATGCACAGTACAACGGAGTGAACTCATGACAAAGTTGTGAGATGATTACTGACCCTTATATTCCTGAGGAACGCTCGGTAACGGCGTGAGCAATCTGATCCTGCATCTCAGTCCCTCCAGCATATACTGTACATATAAGAAGCCGGATTTTGATCAGCCGTAAGGAAGGGATCTACAAAGGCTGCTGCAGATGTGTCCCCGTTATTAGCATCATCACTGGGAGCCAGATAAGAGATGATAAAGCTAGAGTGTATATCAGAGACGAATAAAGGTGAGATGTGAGATTTCTCCTCACTGAGATAATCATGTGAACAGATGAGCCCAGCTTGGACTCATCTCCGAGGCTCACCAGCAAAACAGAGCTGACAAATGCGGCAACTGGGAGATGAGGGGTGTGATTATGAGCGGGGCGGGGAGAATGGCCTTGGTGTGGGGAAATCTCTTAATGTTCTTGGATGGAGAGGGCGAGTCACGCTTGGGAACTGCATGCATGTGTGTGTGTGTGTGTGTGTGTCTGTGTGTGTGCAACTAAAAAGCCTGTCACCTCCGCCATATCGGCCTGCCACTCATCCTCAGGGATCATGTGTGTGTTGTGTGTGCATGCATACATGTTTTAGCATTCATATGTATGTGTGAGCGTACTTGCTCATGTGTGAGCAAACTCGGCTCTCAAACACCCCACTTCGCCTCTCCGCATAAAAGGTGTGGGTTGAATTAAACAGGGAGGGATGGCTGTTGTTAGCATTGCACTTGTTAACCTTCCAATGTGAAGGTGCAAGATACCAGATTGGGAGCATTTTGATTGCCTCTCAACGGTTGAACATGGCAGCCAGCAGCTTGCAGCTAACAGTGCTAACTGTGAGCTAGCCAGTGGGGCACGCTCACGTCATGATTATGCTAAAAACATATGTGGCCAGCCTGGCTATGGAAAGAAAACAAGTAGAAGCTCAGCTAGACATTATTCCATCATATCTTTACTGAGCAACAAGGTGTTTGCTGCTATATTAATGCTTGGAATGTCGTAGCCTACATTGCTCCTTTAATTTATGAGAAGAGACCTTGTGCTGTTAAGATCACTGTGCTTTAGGCTTGACAGGCTGAATTCCTTAGAGTCTGTTGGGAAGAGAAGGGCGAGGCTGACAGGGAAAGACTTTGACAGGGCTCTTTAGGTGTGAACAGAACAGAGGCGGGCCCGGTTTCAGCCTCGTACTCTGTGACTTTGTGCTGAATAAGAGTTTCGCGCTAATGACTTCTGAGCCTCAAATCCCACCAAGATTGTCACGTCGGATTCCAGTGGTCCCAGCATGGAAGTTTTTCTGGGGGAAAAAATGAGTCGATGTAAAGGAGAAAGAGGACAAAAGATACTAAAGCTGGAATAATACCTGTCACATACGGGGGGGGAATAACATTCCTGTATCAAGGCTTTCCTCTTATCCTTAAAGCCATATCACATGTTTTTTTCATTTGCCATGGTTCAGAGGTGATTTAATAGCCCTAAATTACAATTCGAATTCGAATCAAAGTGACAATGAATGGAGTGTGTCCAAAAACAGATAACCTGCGTGGCATATCAATGAGGGCGGCCTGTTTGAAGGATAGCTCCAGCCCTTGTTTCCCTCGTTTGATTGAACAGCTTTGTTTATTGTGTAAAAACACGTCCATCGATACGGCGCAAACGGACCCATGTAGAAAATATACTTTGGTAACGGGATGAATGAGACGAAAATGGAGTTAAGCTCTGGATGGCACAGCTGCAGCAGATATGATTCTCTTTCAGTGTTTCTATCATTTTGTAAAATGTTGTGCCCACTCTTTAGAAACGTATTTTTAAGTCCAGCATCTCTTCGAACCTTTCTCCCTCCTCGATAGAGATGGATTCATAAAATGAAATTGTGTTGTTGCTGTGCTCCACTATCTTTCTGCAGAATTGGCAGAATGTGAAAGCTCCCCTTTCATTAAGTCTGCAAATGGTTTCTTTGACAGCCAGTGTCAAAAACTTGTACAAGGTCGATTAATAAGCGATTGGAGAAGCACACTGGAGGGGTAAGCTTTAACCTTAATGGTCATCTTTTTCATGAATTTTTCATTTCCTCATTAAGGTTCTAGCCATTAAAAGTGCATTTGTTTCAACTATACACCGTCAAACACACGATGAATATGTGAAGGTAACGAAGCTGCTACATATCCATAGACTGCATTTGTGTAGAAGGCTTGAGGCAGATGAGTAATTTGATAAACGCAGCCTCGGGGAAAACCAGCAGCCATTTGTTGTTGCCTGAAGCCATAGAACTGGATAGAAAAAATAACTTCATACTAGTGAGACTGAACGAAATGCTCTTTTTTCAAATCATATTCTGCAAAGGAACAAAGGAAAATGGTGTCAATATGGACTACTCAACATTGTGCTTGGCAAAATTTCACACCGGGGAAGGAAAAAGAAACCCATCTCCCGAGGGTAGAAATGAAGTGACCTTATTGTCCAGCCGAAACGTCGTCTCTCCTGTACTGCATTGTTATGTTAATGAGATGCGTGTTTGGCTCATCCTGCTCTGCTGAAGTGGAAAGGTAAATATTTGCATTATCTTGCAGGCTGGAGCGTGCACCACCTCGCATTATTCCATAAAATCCACGTCCATCCTCGCGCACAACAAGGCTGTATCTGTGCTAATCGGCCTATAGCTCTACACAAAACCAAGCTGGATTAACGAGTGAGTTACTTAGTAATGTGTGTGTGCAGGTCAAACTGCTCCTTTTCCATTCTTTATTTCTGTGTCCCTGTGTCTGCTGTGTGATTCTGTATACTTTAGATCAATCAGTTGTAATGAATGAGCTCAATCTCTCTTTGTCCATGTTGATGCTCCCATTGATTTGATTTTATTGAACAGCGAGACGTTTCACTCTCCCCTTTCTTCTGCCCCATTGTATCATTGATATCGCATTGTTTTTGTTTGTCAAGAAGAATAATTAACTCCTCCCACGATCCATGTTTCAGTCAAATGTTTTTCAGGTCACAAACACTCGGCTTGTTGAGTCTTTAATAGCGTCCTCGGCTGAATGGCAGGAGGAGCACTGGTTGTAGAAGACATCCTGTGCGTTAAATCGGGCGATGCTGAGATGAACACATCAAGAGCGAGATATAGATCTGATGGAGGTCTACTTAGCTGTGAAAGGCCGTCCAATTCAATTTGAGGTCATATTGCTTACACAGTTCATCTCATTTTGTGAATATGGAGTTTGCCGTGGGCATTATTTGATAAAACAACAACAAACGTCCAGCTTTATACTGACACAGCTATTTTCGAGACTGTCCTCCTCGAGAAAACGACCACATAGGTCATGTGTCAAGCACCGAATTACGACCATATGTTACGTTTCAAAATAGTGCGCCCTCTAGCGGTCAAGTAAATATAGACACTCCGGTGACGTTTTGCACAGAATACTACTGTAATGTGTACGATCGCCCCCCGTCAATCATCGACAGAGACCCCCCCCCCCACACATCGACCTAACCCTAACCCCCCCCCCCCAGCGTGCGCGGACGCGATCGCCCCCGTCAATCATCGGGAGAGACCCCCCCCCCCCCCACACGTCGACCTAACCCTAACCCCCCCCCCCCCGCACGCGCGGACGATCGCCCCCCGTCAATCATCGGCAGAGACCCCCCCCCACACGTCGACCTAACCCTAACCCTTAAACACAATTTACTGTACTTACCTTCATTAGTCCAATGAAGTTCCAGCCACTACTATCGTCGTTGCGGAAGAATCTCTGCAATACGCAAGTCGAGGATTAATCCACGCAATACGCAATGCTCTTATGTCACCAGTAGGAGTGCTCTTCTAACGTACGCTCCCAGAGGTCGTATTTGAGGACGTGACACACGACCTATTTGGTCGTATGAGTTGTAGGGCTTGTTGCTATTTTCTGCTAATTCATAAAAACAATGTTTATTTTTTATTTATTATAACAGTGCATCTTTAAACCTCCCTGTGACATTTTAAAAACAACATAACATTACAGATGGTCATCAGACTGGGAGGCACTAAGTAGATTCACACTCCGTTAAGCGTTTTCGAGCCTGAGGACAGTTTTATTTGTGCTTGTCGGCGTAGAAGTGTAATATCAGAGGTTAATGAGGGTAAAAAAAATAGTACGTTGTGAAATTGAGCAGTGACTCAGTTACTCCCCAGCCAGCATGTCCATGTGGGGCCCATAAGGTTTAAATTTGGGCTGCAGATAAGGGTCCCAAGTGGGTTTGTCCGCAGTTTCCATGGTGGCCCCACCTGTGTTTGCCCATATGGGTTTCAAGTTGGTTCTGACTGGGTTTCAGGTGGGGCCCAAATTGGTGAGTTGCACAGGACCCATGTAGGCCCCATATCTGTGCCCACATGGGCATGAAGAGGGATCAGACTGGACCTTAAATGGGTCCTTATATGGGCAAACACAGGTGGGGCCGCCATGGAAACTGCGGACAAACCCACTTGGGACCCTTATCTGCAGCCCAAATTTAAACCTTATGGGCCCCACATGGACATGCTGGCTGGGTCAGTGAGGAATTATTGTGCATACTTTGCTTCCTGTTTTGGTAAATACTCATTTGTGATGTACATTTTCAGATTGTGAGAAAATGATGGCACATTGATCTCAGTTCAAATACTACGATGACGGTGAACCTCACTGGTCAGAATGTGTGCTGTTTATTGAGCGACTGTTTCATGAGGGGTACAAAATGACAACGGCGTGTTCTTTTTTAAATCTTTTATTATATTCTTAACATATCTCGTTCAGAATATATCATGACCGTGTCTTGTAAACCCAAGCTAGAAACCATTTTAAATATATATGGACATAGAAAGACCGTTATTAGCACACGTTAGCATCATAACAGGTGCGTTGTTCCTCCATCTCTGACAGGAAAGGCTCTGCTCCCTTTGTAGCTACAGTCTGACAACCATTTCAGAAGGTCAGAGATTCACATGACAATTTGTTTATCTAGTTTTACTCACAAGATCTGAGAAGCGATTATCTGCAGACTGTGTTGAAGGACTCAGTAGCTACTGGATAGAGGTGGCATCATTGCTCTGACTTCACATCAAGGACACGCTTTTAATGTTTCAAACATCATCATCTCCCTGTGGTTCCCTGAAGTGACTGATTTAGAGTACAAACATGAAACAAGTCTGACAGAAAACAGATCTAGTTGCTTAGTTGGTACATGATCAAGCAAAACCAGCAAAATTAACTTCATTTCAAACTCCTGAAACTAACTGAAACACATAGATATATACTGAATATATCATGAATAAGTTTTCACAGTGTCTGGATCCAGGAGGTATCATACATTTGGCTAAAACATGGCTGCTGACGTTTTCCTTTAGTGTAGCAGCGTGACACTGCTCCCCGGCACCGCCGTCTTCTGAATGCAAGCCAAGGCCTCCTCCCTGCTACCGAGGTGCGACAAGGTTGCAGCTGCGCAGCGCTTTAAAGAGAATATTGAAATGCATGCTGCTGAATTGGGCCCTGTGGTGTGCTGTGTCTCTTTCTTCACCTCGTATTTTCCTCGTCAAAAGATCTTGCACAGTCGGCGAGTTGGTCATGTGTGTGTGTGTGCGTGTGTGTGCTCTGATCTCTCTGCATTGAGGTTTGTGTTGTCCAACGTTCCTTGTCAAAGATAGAATTGATACATTTATGCTACACGTACTGTGTCTCCAGATTGGATTGACCTGCAGCTACAGACGACCAACGGAGAGGGCAGTAAAATAATGGTCATAGCGTAATTATTAGCCCAGCTTGATAGGCCAGTTAATGTCTTTACACAGCGATGGCGGAGTCAAAGCTTTGTAATTTATCCCCGCCGCACGCAGCGCTGGACACAGATCATAGGAAGCCAGAGAAAAGCCAGACAAGCCAAGCTGGAGAAAAGCTCTCACTTTACACACGGTGCACAAATGAGGCTGTGGTGGCATCTAGGATGAGTAACATGGTAATCCACCTAAAATCCCTTCGGATCATTTGGTGTTGAAGGAGGAGGCTGCACCCACCTATGCTTTTCCAACTCGGTGAGCCAGGAGGACTTTGTGGAGGGGATTTTATTCAAATCAGCTTGGGGGAAGTACACCATATCCGTGCCAGTATTGCCTGTCTGTGTGTTGTTGGCATACAGTGGGGTGAAATCATGAATAATGTGCTGGACAGAATCAGTTGTGAGATACTTTACTGAAGTTGCAGAATAATTTTATATTTATTTCCACTTCGATCATCTTTTACATCCTTTTTAAAAGAGCACTGGAGTATTACAGTTTAAGTTCTCATCTATACATTAAGACACTCCTCCATTAGGCTGTCATTAACATAATTCCCAAAACTGTGCCTCAATACAACTCACAGCCAATGACACTAAATAATTAATGGAGAACATATTATTTGAACTGGAGCCTGGCCTCATTATATCCCCTTATAGGTTCTTTTCATTTTTTATTTTTTTTTGCAGTGAACTAATTCACGAGGGAGCAGTTAAAGCATTTCTCCATCGCCTCCAGCGTGGGATCCCACAGCAAAGGATTCTCTCTCCGCCACAATCAAAGGAAAATATGCAGCGTGAGCATATTCACTTAGGGTTTGCTAATCTACAGCTCTGACTGTTTTCTGAGCTGAAAACCACTGGAGAGGCCGGGGGGAGGAGGAGGAGGAGGAGGAGGAGGAGGAGGAGGAGGCGCATGTGACAGTACTGTTTCTTGAATAGGGAGGTGAAGTAGATGGTGAAATGACGGGAACGATCGAGTGAATATTCTTGGTAGACGTCTGAACATTCTGCAGGCTCTTCCCCGACCTCTGATTCCAGGGTTACCCATTCAATATAAAAATAACTGGCTGTAATATTAAGCTGCAAAAGGGATGCCATTTGAATCGTAATTGAAATGATGCCATGGGCAAGAGGTAACATTTAATTTGTGAACTGAAGAATTCTCTCTGCTGCGAGGTTGGAGCACTCTCCTGTTCTTTGTTACAAAGTGAGAGGACAAACTCATTAAACAGACCCTACAGGCACTCACCTGTCTTTTGTCTTTCCCTTTAGAAAAGACAAAAAAATCATATTAGTCCCCAAACAACACAAAACAATCAAATTCAGCACTTTGAGGCAGAAAATTCCGAATAATACATGAAGTATTTCTAAGTTTGAAAGTTTGAACGTACACTCATGTTTCTACTGAGTTTGCTTGTTGAGAAACTCAACCAGAGAACCCGAATGAAGTTCTATCTCAGCACTGATAGATATCACAGTTATCATAGAACCAGAGGATTAAAACAGAAAACGTATCTTCTGTCCAACCAGCACAATCTGAGAGCCTTGATGTGAATTCCCCGCAGCATACAGATTTGGGCCGTGTGATACACTACTGATCATCACAGCCTGATAGCCATCAAGAAGAGGCAGCACTTTTCTGTACTCTCTCTCTTACAAGTCAGTGTGTGAGACTGAGAGTTTCTAGCAAATTTTGCACTGGGTGGACCAGAATGAGTCGGTGAAGTATTTTTGGAGGACTGAGTCTGCGTCTAACAAGTTTCCCCTTTTGCTTTTTAAAAAAAGTCAGTTTTTAAATGAAATTGTGTTGAAAAGGATCTGCATGAATGTGAAATAAAATCTAAAAAACCTAAAATGCTGTAGTATGCATGCCTGGCCAGTAGTTGGCAGTGACAAATCTCTTCCGGTGCATGTATATAATCTGTCTCCGCTGATCACAGTAATGGTGCAGCAAATCTTCACTTTGTTAGAAGAGCATTTATCATAGATAACACGAACGCAGCTCCGTAATCCACCGTTGTTAATGCTGTCTTCCTGCTTGCGCTATTTGATTGCAAATGCTTGAAACTTTTTATAATCCTGCTGATTCATAATATTAATATATATACATTTTTTGATAACTTATTATTATTATTATTATTTAACTTTAGTTTAATATTGTTGAGGACTCTTCCCTGACTAGTAAGCCATAGCTGTCATATAAAACTGCAGGAATAAATGTGTGCTGGATGTGTCTGAGGTCTAATTCATTCAAGGTGTCACGGCAGTGCAGCATGCAGACGAGCGCTCCCCGGATGATCTGAGCCGTTCATCTGCATGTAATCCTGCGCTCCAGTGACACAGGGCCAGTTGAAGATCGGCACATTTTCCATTTCATCTCCACCTGCATCTAACAACAGGTGAGGGAGGTGGAAGTGCGGAGCCAACAGTTTTCCTGTAGATTTGATTTAAACCCTCCTCGAGACCCCTCAATGATTCCATTTCTCTATAAAGCTCTGATTTTCATTTCACTGGGACTTCAAACCTGCCCTCGGAGATTTTTTGGGCTATTTGATGGCAGCAAAAACAAGTAGTAAAAACATCACAGCCCCCCTTTTAAGTTGATATGGTCAACTTGTGAGCAAACAAACATTTATATTTAAACATCCAGCTATTATTTGGAGTCATGTAAGACAATATTCACTTTTCATTTAGGTCTGTTGTGGTCTCCAAGATATTTGGCCTTTTGCCTCCTAAATGCTCCACTGCATTTATCAGCTTGGTGCCTTTTCACTGGAAACAGCTGCCACTACTGTGACGGATGCTGATGAGAGTCTGATGATAATTCTCTTTTGGTTTGTCCCTACAAACAACCATCATTTTTCTTACAAGTCTGCATGGGATTCATTGTTAATGTGTGTTTACATAATAGTTAATATTAGGCAAGTACAATCCCTTTGGTTTGGGTTGTAAAACTACAAACATATCAGTGAGGTTCTGAATGAAGCCTTACTGTAAAGAAACAGGAACTGAGTTAAAGTCACTGACCTCCTTGTCTTCTGCAGTTTAACTATATTTCTTATGTGTTTTAATTATTCTGTGCTGGTCCCACTTTTTGTTCAGAGCACCAACACAATTTTATAAAGACAAAGTCATGAAATAATGAAGACGTAACAAATAAAATCAAGATAAGAATGGTACAAAAGATGTATCATCGAATTCCTGGTAGTGTAATTATGTGGCTCCGTATGGTCTCTCTTGCTTTTTTCATTTTTTCCCTGCTGTTCTACATTTCTGCAAAATGATGATGGCGCTGATTTTGTGTTTCACCACTAATGTCTTTTCCCCCCCAGGCCTAATGAAAGATTATGAATTTCTTAAGTTAAACTGATTAAATAAATGGTTCAATTAAACAAGGGCAACCCTGACTTGCTCCTTGCCCGAGACCTAATGTATGACATCTTTAATCACCCTCTAACGCTCCAGCTTTCCTCTCCCTCTTCACATATAACCTATCTATAAAAGGCTGACCAGTCTTCTACTCAAAATAAATAAACATCACACAGGAGAACTATTTTCTGTTTTATTCCTGTAAATCTTCAGGCGTGCACAGTGTAAAACCTGAATGCTTTATTTTGTCCCTCTCTGTAAGCATATAGCAAGGCTTGCACTTTCTTTGGAACGCTGATAAATATAAAACATCGCCCTACGACCTGAAAGCGCCGGGGTGGCTTTGCATGGCTGCACTTAGTATCTCTGCTCTTGACTGAAAGGATGCGTTGCATCGAGTAAGACCAAGAGCAACCCTGCTTATCTGGATTCATGGGCGAAAAGCAGAAAGCAGATTCAAGGTTTATGTTCTCGTCATAGCCACAACGCTGTTTCAACCTCTCGGAGAAGTGGGGAAATTGCAGCGAGGGTGCTGATGCTGTGCAGTTGTGCCAAATGCTGTCAGACAAAGTCTCGACATAGATTTGCCAACATGTGCCAAGAGAAGGAGCTTTGCCAGGACATACTGTCACCCAGAACTAATCTAGCACAGGCAGACATGGACAGGGCACAGTTTTCACTAATTTACTCACATCCAGTGCAAGCTGTACTGCTGCTGACTCACAGTGAATTTAACTAGCTTTTCAATGTTAAAAAAACAACAACTAAAAAAACACCCAGTCAGAGCTCCAGTTCTGCAGATATTATGTACATAAATAATATTAAGAGACCTGGAAGGGGAGGATGTCATGTTATGTAAAAAAAAAAAAAGTGTTTAATTACCATATTTCCAGCTTGTGACACGAATGCGGTATAATTTCAAAACATATCAGCATCCAAATTAAATTAAGCTAATTATATAATGTGCAAATTGGAGATTATCGCTGGTGTATCTCCTCACAATCTTATCTCTCCGTGGTGTAACAAAGCACCATCAGGATTTAGCACAAACCTGAATCCCTCTCATGGAGCCTCAGTCTGTTATGTGCTGTCTAAAACCAATGGGTACCACGTATATAACCCCAGCCAAGAGGCTCAGCTGGGCTTTGTGCTGGGAAATGGACTGCTGGACCCTGCCAAAAAGCCCTCAAAGTCATTTCTCCCAACTGTAGTCTTGGGGATTCTTGTTAATCCACTGTACCCATCGTCTATAAATAAGTGGCACACTTGTGGAGAGGGCAGTTTAGAAAGATTGGTTTGAGGCTGGACACTTACGAGGCCTATCATTCTTCTATTCCACTCCACTGAGCAAAGCAAATTGGAGGCGGTCAGCAGGAGCAGGTAGACAGGAAGTCTGCATGTCAGGTGTTGTTAAAAAAGACTTTCCTCTCCATTTCCAAAATCCATCGCTCTTTGTGGCAATAGAGAATTCTGGCAATTCACAGTGGTAACATCTGCAATGTGTGTGCATTTTGGAAAAGTTTACACCCTCTGCTCTGTGTTTACTCAGAACTTTATATTTTTTTTATTTGGCTGGTGTGTTCACTTCAATTATAAATACTGCAAAACCTAATTCAGGGTTGTTGTTTTTTTCTCCCCCTCTTAACTCTAAGATGCCAGAGGCCGTTTGACTCCCCAGTCAAAGTCGGCACTAAACAGTAAATACACCATGGCTATGATAGGGAATGAGTTGTTTGTTTCACGTCATTGCGTTGCCAGATATTTGTTTTAGAAATTGCCAAGGGGTAAGGCGATTATACAACCTAATTATCATTTTGGCATTAATTGCCAAGTAGTTAATTAAAACACACAGTGATTGGAGTGTACACTGCCCCCGCAGGACGTAATAAAGCTTATATTACAAATGCTTGATCGTGAGACTGATACTGTAATATACACCGTTTCATCTATCAGCATTCATGAGGTTTTGAAATCATACTTCTTGACACCTTTTTGTTACTCATAGTCATGTCTAGAAATAACACATCTACTACTGTCACTAATTACCTCATTAAAGGACTAAACTCCTTACAACAAGAAGGGTGGACCATGTTTAGCAATGTAAAACGTAGGCTTTTATTGCTGGGGTTGAATGGGCAGCAAAAGCAGACTGATTACAAATAGGACACTGCTAAATTGAACTCTTGTGTAGCCAAAGTGATGGACTTTATTTTCGGGTTGGTGTCGTTTTCGTCAGATTTCTCTGTTGTTAATGTGGAAACGTCATTGCCATAGGAGGTTACATTTCTGACAAAGCACAATGATGTGTTTGCTGCTGTAACAGAGTTGTGAGAGGTTTTTTGAACATGTATTTGGATGTTCAATTCCACAGGTGTTTTCTGTCAAGGGAGGATTAAAGGTTGAGTAGGTGATTCTATTCAGAAACACTTTCTGTTATATTACTTGAAATCCTCGTACATAACGATAGCAATGAATAAATTAAATGCTCTGACATGTTTAAAATGTCATCTGTGGCTGTCGCAGGACTATAAAAACCCCGTCCAATCTGAGGGAAATAATTGGACGGCCTGCCTGTCTGTCAATGTTACTTCCTGATTTCACTCTGCCGATCTGGAGCTCTCGTTGCAGCGTTCTGGGGGAGCGGCTTTGAACAAAGGTCTGAACGAAGAAGGCGGGACTTTTTTGGTTCGAAAAAAGGAACTTCTCTTTGATGCTTGACGTTTCTTTTTTTTTTTTTTTTGCAATATATTATACAAATTGTGTGTTAATAATTGAAAAGAGTATCTATCCTTATCTTCATCAGGATATGAAACCATTCGCTATTAATGTTCTGTAGTTAAAAATAGATGAGGATTTGTGATCAAATCTAGATTGTAATTTTTGTTAAATATTAAAATGGTCATTTAAGCCCTCTCTGTCTCTGACGAAATTAAACAAGACTAATTCCTTCTTACTGCTGGATTAAAAAAAAAATGAGATGCCACATGTTTTGCATTCAGCATAATGGCTTAAATAGGTTTTTATGGCTGTGAAGCGCTCTGACCAGCTGGCATGTTCTCTGCCCCTTTGAGCATCGCAGCACTATTCAGTCCGCTGACAATTGTTTCATGTCTGTCACATTAGCGAGGCTCTGCAGATAATATTCAGTTGCTGTAAAACAGATGTGCTCGGACTGTTAACTCATCACATATGGGTGAGTTTATTAGCCGAGTATGCAGAATGGAGGGTGATATAAATTCAGAGAAGTGCTATGCCACTATATATCCTCTTGGAGAAATGAATATTCATTAAATCTCTGTGTAGGTTGTTGAGATTGTCAGTTTGGTAAAGGATTGCTCGTCAGAAATTACTGCCGTTACATGCCCAGTGCCAAACAGCATCCAGTTTAGTCCTCAGGAGTATGAAGTGATAAAAAAAAAAAAAACGGAGCTAGCATAACAGAATTTATTTATTTTTCTAAATATGTATATATTTCCCGTACCAAAATATATTTTTTAAATAATTGCACCATCATTGTTAGTGCCAATCTCTCAATCACCAGAGAGCGGACTGGATTCAAACCATTTGACGTCAAGCCTTGCAATCTCCTAATTAAGGTTGTGTTCATAGTTGCATGAAGCTCTATTATAACAGATCAGATAAATGAGATTTCTGGATGAATTTGGTCTCTACTGACTGGATTCCATTTATTATGGACACAAATATGTTAGACTGAAAAAGGATGAACAGAAAGTATAATATTTATTTCCCCCAAAAGACATCTATGATCAAGGTTTATAAAATAGTTCCTGTCCTGTTAAACAAGTACCCTGATCTAAAAGAGCATCCGCCGTATTTAATGGTGGTACACTTCTTCGATCCTTTCACACAACTGGGATGCAACTGGAACTCCACACTCTCATTGTTCTGAATAAAAGTGTGAGTGGTGCTTTTTTCCCCCTCTAACTGGGGAATTCCACGGGTGTCAAAGCAATCACGGGAGCTTAGAGGCATAAAGTCCAATGTTACCCTCCTGCTGTCAGCCTGCTAGCCCACCACTCTGGAGCTCTGATCCAACCTGACACATGGGACTGCGCAGTATGTCTGTCTTCCAATACCTTTAGGGTGCTTTTTCGCTTCATAGGCCTAATTATCTCTTTTTCTCTGTAAAAATAACTCAAAGGCAGTAGTTTTGGATTTTCTTGCCACAGGCTCTGTATGCTTTTCACAGCATCCGGGATCTTTGTATGTGACCTTGTGAAGTCATCGACTCAGTGACCATAGCTTTAATAAGTTATTTTACCACTAAATTATTACAATTCAATTACAATTCATCATTAACGGAATCATTTCACATTTTGGGAAACAAATTATCTTTCATTCCGAAAGTTGGATCTTTCAACCTGTTTCCAGTCTGTGTTAAGCTAAACTTACCAGATGTTGTCTGTTACTACACATTTAGCTTACAGGCATGAGAGTGGACTAAACTCCTATCAGGAAAGCAGATGAGCATCTTTCAGTCCTGCTCAATGTGTGAAGTGTCCTGAGATAACTTCTGTTGTAACATCCATCCCTCGTCTACTGTTTATCCTGTATTCAGGGTCGGGGGGGGGGCAGGTTTTACCCTGGACAGGTCTTCAGTCCATAGAGACAAACAACCATTCACACTCACATTCACACCTACGGGCAATTTAGAGTCACCAATGAATCTATCCCCATCCTGCATGTCTTTTGACTGTGGGAGGAAGCCGGAGAACCCGGAGAGAACCCACGCTTACACGAGGAGAACATGCAAACTCCACACAGAAGGAACACTAACCCAACCCGGGAATTGAACCCTGGACCCTCTCGCTGTGAGGCGACAGTGCTACCCACTACACCACCGTGCAGCCCCTGTTGTGATAAGACACTAGAAATAAAATGTAATCTAATTTAAAGTAATTTAACTGAATTTAATTGAATTTAATATTTCCCAAAATGTTTAACTGTTTTGAATGCATGCAAATTTGTCTCATGAGTTGGAAAAGTTACATTACTAGATTATTTAAATATGAATTAGCCAAGATTAATTTACTATAAGAAAAACAAACTGCTGCCAAAAGAGAATTTGGGTCATCTACTGGAGCAACAATGTTTGTATTGTAGAACCCGTGTTACATGTTCATTGAGCGCTCCTCTGGCTCTCGAGACTGAAATTGACGTCAAGGCTCAGTGTGCACTCATGGTTTAAGCATGTCAGCAGTGACTACACGATCACTTGAGCACGCTGCCATAGTGGCACACCCCATGTTGCACTAATAGCTCATGTTCTTCACCCTCCCCCATCCCCACCTTCAGGGACTTAAACAGTGTATTAGAAAGGAATTTCCCCCTCCGACCCCGCTGCGTTGAACCCTGCAGAACCATTTTTTCCTTGGTTTTACTTCTGCTTTCTGCATCGTTGGTTGATCCATCGCGGTCAATCGTACAGGAAATGTTTTCATGCTCACAGCCCATAAACAATATGATATCTCGAAAATGCATCGAGTGAGGTTTAAAATTACACCTCCACACTGTTGCCCTAGCAGCCGCCATATGAATATACAACGTCTGAATGAATGTTGCTGTCAATTTCTCATCTTAGCTCAACGCAACAAATGGTGTTTTCTTGCGGTTTCCATCTAATTTTCTGTCTGGAAGATCAATAGAGTCACACACTTGGAGTGAAATGGCCCGTGAATGACTGCAGACACACATCTCTGGCTTTACAGCAGTCAAAATGGATTACACATACATACATGCTGGAAATATGTCTGTGCAATAATAAATGACTAAGTGTTGCAGTAGCTGACAGCAGTCAGTGGTCTATAATGGCCCCTCTATTGTATATGTGGAATGACTCATTCACTTTATTTATGACTTTCTGATTACTCTGTAAATATGTTAGCACATTACAGTCCTGCGAGTTACCAAAGATGAGATAAATTGTCATTCTGTCCTATTATTGTCTGCCATGCCACTACATTGATGGCATTGTGTGCTATACATACATTTGCATGTAATCAGCTACCTACATAAGTTGTTATATTTGGGGGGGGGGGGGGGTTGACAGCACAGTGAGATTAGCAGCGATAGACTGGGCCATAATGATGACCATTTACTTGTGCCTCATTTTTTAAATTATTGGCTGCGTTCTGTTTTTTTTTTATTCTCCTTCCTCTCATTATGATACTCTGCTCCATTCAATCGGCGGCAGGCTATTCTATTTCCAAGTGTCAAGTTTAATGAACACACAGCTCATTCATTTACAGCCAGAGAAGGGAGGGAAGGAGGGAGGGTTTCTGTAGACTGACAGGGAGGAAATCAAAAGAAATGAGCAAGAATAAATGATGTCAGGAGAAGGAGAATGGAAGAAAGAGAAATGGAGTAAACGGAGGGGGAGGAACTGTGAGCTCGGTAATGTCAGATCTTGTCTCCTCGTGAGGGTCCCGAGGCCGGAGTCACTACATTTAAACTCACAAATGAAAGAATCAAGGTTTTTCCAACTAGTTCTTCTCGCAGACTCCCAGCGATGGTCTAATTGTGTTTAGAACCCCCCTGTTTCTAAAGCCAGCTAGTTAGGATGACAACGAAGACGTGGACAGAGAACACGAGAAATGCATTTGCTGCCATGTATGGGCCATACAGTCAGACGTGCCCATTAAAGATAAAACGCAAACATACACAAATGCATGGACTCAAAAGCAAGCCGCATGACACATTGTTGTAAACTGCTTAAATTATGAAATTATTCACCAATTGGTGTGTCAGGTCTTCAAAACCATTCATGCCTGGAGGGATGTTGTATTTTGGCCTTTTGAGTCGCCACATTTTCAGAGGACAGCAATACTTCCAAGGTAAGGATGCGTATCCCTGAGCTGAAAAGAGCCAAGTCAACAATCCCCTTGAAATGCATTAGAGACTCATCAACGTTACCCTGCCTTTAAAAACATCAGCTCAGCTCTTTCTTTTTGGCCATCCCTTGTGGCGAACACGTCCTCATTAAATAACTTCCATAACAGAGGTGCAGCTGGAGAACGGGTGATGGAGAATTTTCATTGGCCTCGAGGGATTCGTGAAGCTACAAATAGAAAGCTGCAACTATTGATTCGTTACAAGTTGGAGAAGAATGATTAAATCCGCGAGGGAAAATGTTGGTGCCTCAACAGAAGGAGATGTTGAACGTTGAAGATCAGGAGGAACAAGTTGACCACATACAGATTTGAATTGAAACCATCATGCAGAGCTGCAGCGTCACAGCACTTTACCAAACAGCACTTTACCATTTCACATCTTCTTCTCAGGCCCATGTAATTGTCCATCCGCGGCAGCCTGGGGGCATAATAATTGAGATTACTTTAACTCACTGAAGGTCATCGGTTTTGTGGCTGAGGTCATTTACGGAAAAGACCCTGTGGTATTAGATTTCCCCCCTCTCTTTGCACCTCTCCCCTTTGTTGTCTTCTCTATCTTTTCACTTTTATCTTATCTTTCTTTTTCTCAGCCCCCCAACACCACCACCACCACCCCCCTTCTTCACCTCCAACATAACTTTCCTTTTAGCTTTGGATATTTTCCTATTTCTCAGGCCAAACTGCGATATCGCAAAGTTCTGTGTGGCTTCTTCTGGGAATCCAGCAGGACACATTCAGAGAGGTTTTAGAGATAAGATGGTAGCATGAAAAAAAAAATATATAAAAAAAAAAAAAATCAAAAGATGAAACACACACACACACACACACACACAGAGTTGGCATCTATCTCTATTACAAAACAAGAAATCCTCAGAGCAGAAGACGGGGAGATAGAGATAACAAGTCACCTGCACGTCTCACATCTACTGGAGCTATTCCATTTGTGCAGTGCATCTGCTCTTCATTTATCCCCTTGTCTCCACAAATTTTACCCATGGGCTCAGTGAAGCGTGTTATATTTTCACTATACATAGCCAGGTACAGGAGTATGTGCCTCTCCTTCAGATTTTGAGAATCCCAAGGGGCTCGTATTTCGGCTTACTTATTTGACTTGCATGTTTTTGTGTTTTCCTCTCAGTCTTCAGAGCTTAACTGGTATTCACCACGGAGTTCAAATATTAAGGTTGTTTTGTCAAAGGTACCATGTGGAGTTTTGACCACTAATGGCGCTGTAGAGCAATGTTTTGATGAGTAGGTGGCTGCATTGTTGTTGTATCACATGTTTTTTATGCAAACAGAAGGGTGCTCTTTTATGGGTTTAGGAAATTTTCCTTATTGTTAAACTTGCAATATTTTTTATTGGCAACTAGGAGACTAATTAGCGCGCTAATTTACACAACCAGCAGTGTATGCATTAGCAGCATTATCATTCATTTGGAGTTGTGTAACCGGCCCCACAAACAAATCAACAGATAGCTTATGAATGTTTTATTATGTTGAACAGCGAGTGACTAACTGTGTCTATGTGTGGTGTCGTGCTGAGAACGTTGTCTACTGCTGATTCTTAGAGCTTTTTCCACTGAAATCAGGAACAACACGGTGATAGTGAACCAAAACAGTACAGTTGCTGGTCGAACAGCTAAACAAATGAGCTGAAACTCCATTCATATAGTTGTAAGCCCTAAATACAGAGGTTTTGTGATCAACATTTCTCTTTACTATAGACGGTGACATGAAAAGAAGCAGACAAGCCGATATAAACAATGCAGGTGTCAAAATCTAAAAATAATATGCATTTATGAGGTAGAATAAAATTCATATCCAACTTAAGTGTAAGGCTTTATGTAACACATGAAGTTTTAGTGAGCAATGTTGAAAACTGCAGGTTAGCTCTATGAAATGACAGCAGATTTTGTGAAAGCTCACTGTGTGTTGGAAGCTGGTGGGTGTTATTGTGAGATGCCTGGTGTGAAGCTTTGGATGGCCAAGTGGGGAAATTAAATTGTGCAGAGTAAGCTGCCTTCCAGCAATTTATCAGGAATGCTATGGGAAGGATTAGCCAGCATAGCTCCAACGCACCTAATGGTGGTATAACTAGCTGCTGACTTATTCACACTGTAATGAATAGGGTGTCTGGTCTCTTGATATTCCAAGTCTGATTCTAGGTCATGTATCATACAGTTTTGACGGCTCTTTAGAGAAGGAAATGTTCTCGATTGTTTTTATCTCTGTGGTGTTTTCTCCCCAAAGCCTCTATGATGCAACTGTTTGTGAAAATAGGGCGATGATAACGAAAAAGGAAAAACAAACTTGTGTGTGAAAATCTGGGCATCTAGGCCTTCCCTTTTTACGAAAACCTATTGTACTTGAAACACTTCAAATCTTGGTTGCTTTATTGGAGTCACGATGTGGTCTAAGAGTTTGGTTCTTACAGAACTATTGTATGTAAAATATATATTTAAGTTCATTATTTCAGCTCTTTTTCCCCTCTGTGTGTAACTCTGGCCTGACTGAGATTACTAATCACTGAATCAACTACTCAGCTGAGATTTCTTCTTCTTTTTTTTTACAAGGTTAAGCACAATAAAAATGCTACAGTTCTGTAGATTTGCGGCATGAAGATAAGGGAAAGAGACATGTCAAAGTATGCCTTTCCGTCCAGAAGCAAGGCGCACGGGACGTTTTCAGCGAATAAGTAGGGCAGCCATAATTCTAATTTGACAGCTTCCTCTGACGCTTTTTCTCCGACCCTCAGAAAGAGAGAGAGAGGAGAAGCCTGTAAATCAAGTGGGAAACGAGCAGAGAAGAGGACTGTACGATGGGCCTGCACATGTGCATGCACATGCAAACACATGCACGCATGCAAGCAAACAGCAAAGAGCAGGCCAACTGAAAGTCTGGGTCATAACTCTCAGCTCCCCATTGCACAGAAAGTCAACCACAACACCTACAGTGTGTCAGCATTACTTCCAGAGGCCTCTCATGTGATTTTCTGTGTGTTTCTAGTCGTCTGAGTCATAGCAGGACTGTGTAAATGTACAACCATTCCTTAATACGTTGGCGATAATTGTTTTTGGTCTGTATTTGTGCGCGAATGAACCCTGCCTCAGCCTCTCCACAGGTGTTGTGTTGACCGTCACCGTCATCATTTCTCTGCCGACTGCTGAGGAAGCAGGGGGGCAGTAAAAAGGCTTTTCATCTGCTGTTTGTCGGCATGATTTCACAGGTGGAGGGGCCCCACGTTCAGCTCCAAACACATTAAAAAGCAGTCACAGATGGGTGCGACACAGCTCGGTTTGTGACAGTCAACACTGTTGTCCGTTTGAACAGTTTAGAGTAGGTCTCCTGCCCAAAAATGCAGCATCTACTCATTAGATCACAACAGGTTAAAACACTGTGCTATGCATGCATATCATATTAAACAGCTTATTATTCAGTTTCTAAAAGTGCCCCATCTGTGAAAGTAATGCTTGATGCTCTTGGACATCTTTTGGAAAAGGTGTTTTATAGTATGATATACACGCACATCCAATAGTCCACAACAGCAGTCCGTATCTGGTTTATCATGAATTAATCATCTGCAACAGTAAAGCAATAGTTTGCAGTGCAATAGATGTCAGATAACCTTTTGTTTTCTTTACTTTCTGCATTCTTTTTATTCTTTGTTTATTTCCTGGTAGACACTCTCTTTTATGGTGGCATTAAAGGTGTCACTGAGAAAAGAGAGGGGTCCCCTTTATTTTTCTTCAATAATACCCTAATTATCGACTGTAGCTGTTCTCGCCATCTACTGTTCTTTTGGGCTTGTGTGGGTATTTTTGTCTCCAGGGATTTCTTGCTGGTGTTATAAGGGAGGACGCAAGAGTAACCATGTGTCTCTGCTTTAGTGTGTGTAAACACAATCGACAGCTCTTGAAATTCATCAGCTTCCACAGCTATGACCAAGATATAATAAATAAAATAGTTAACAGCATTATTTCTTGTACCATGTGCCTTTGTGTAAGATGTTTTTGGAGCGTTAAGGCTTAGTCTAGGCTTTTGTAGACTTGTTCTGCCCCCAAGTGGTAACCAAGTGTACTACTGTTTGTTAAAAACAAGTTCAGGCACTGTGCAATCTGCATGCCTTTCTCCATACTATGAATACGTCGCTCCATTTTGATCATAATTGAATTATGCAAATTTTTGTTTGAAAAAATATCTATTGATCTTTATGAAGGATGGTTCTTCCTATATATTAATTTTTCTTGGCAAGAAACCAAATTTTGAAGAGGTATTAATATGAAAATTATCTCTTGTAGAGCCATTCATACAATTTTGACGGACTAAATTCTTTCTATTTGAGACAAACAGTCAATAACACTTGTGGATGACATTTGTGGAGAGTAGAGATTTCATGGCCAACACAGTCTCACTTCTTCTCCCCAGAGCTAAAATGACCTTCCAGCAGAGACTGGAGTACAGATTCAGTGTGATCCTCAGTCCTGGTCTATTAAAACCCATTTCTATTGAAAACTCCATCTTCCTCCTTCACCTTATTTTCAACACAAAGCTTGAACACTGAATGACAATACTACCAATATTACTATCTACTACATCATACCGACACTGAGTGAGACACTCAAACTTTTTATCATTGTTTGATTGCTGCTGTCATGAAATGGAAATGTATACATCCCCATATTCACCTTGAAATATTTCATCAATTCTATTTGACAATTTTGATGGAGATACCATTCAAGTTTTTAACAGGTTCATGGACAATGTGTTGCAAAAATCCATTGGATTCTGTCTTGAATGATGAGGCCTTATTGTTTCTTGACTCTTAATATTCATGTTTGTTTTAGACGCAGTTATGGATCAAAAGTATTTGATAGGATGGAGAGTTTCGCACCATAAGAAAACTGTCCAAATGTAAAACGCAAACTATCCAAAACCACCGTCAAGACATCTAATATTGCCTGTGCTTGCCTCATATAATCCAGCGTGTGACTTTACAGTGACCGGGCAGGCGGCAGTGGGGCTGGATGTGATATTGATTGGTACACGCTCTTGAATGGGTCAACGGTCAGTTCAGTGGGTTAATTAGTCATATTTGTCACACTGTCAACCCCCCTTGGACTGGGTGCCAACTGCCACTGTTTATTTTCTCATGCTTTCCAAACCCATTCATCACAAAGCTGGAAACTTTAGAAGAATAGGAGTGGTAAAATGTTGAATTAACCTTCTCCTTCCTCCCCGTTGGCAGTAAATGCATAATTGTCAAGGTTTTCACCATCAAGGACAAAGTAAATTTGAGTTTTGAAAGATTCATAAGAAAAACTGTACCGTAATTCATTGAACTTTCCAGAGATAATCTGTTGCTCATTGCACTGTACATAAGCATATTGAAATTTAATGAAAGGGGTCAGTTTCGTGGCATGTTCAAATGCTGTTGGCTAATTCAAGTTGACCTGACTTTGAAACTACAGTGAAAGTGTACAAGAATTTCACTTCTTTCCGTAACACTCTTCAATGGAACTACTATTTTGAAATATTAGAACATGCATTCAGTCTTTGTACACATTTAACAAATCATCCGATTATCAGAAAGCAATAATGAAAGTTGTTAGACTCTAAAATCTATTGTTAGCACTACATTAGAAAAACTCTGTTTTAGCCAATCATTAGTTGAGTCGGTCCATCCATTTTATAAATGTGACCTGCTCATGCTTATCCCAGCATTAGGCACAAATAAGTGAATGTGAACTGGTATGTAGTGATATGCCTTTTGTATCTTTTAATTTTAGGGCCCACTGCAACAATTTAGGTACTGCTTGTTCATCAAGAAACAGAACTCACAGAGGCAAGTCAAACTTCCAAAAAGCTCCTTTGAAAATCCTACTTTTCCCAGAAGGCAACTTGACACCGTCCTTCATTCTCCTCCGATCTGGTACATGACTTTGTCTGTTTGTAAATCAGGTTCTGTTTTATAATAAGTGGTCTCTAAACTCAAACTGAGATGATGGAATCATCATATTTTCCCTCTTTAAGATACCTTCTTCAGGCTTGAGTAGCATTCCTCCTGATGACTAAGCTGGCCTTCATGTCAGTGATCAGTGGAGTTTCTGCTTGATGTTTTATATTCCTGCATAGGTCTGTGCCGTGCAGTAACACTCAAATAGGGTTTGGAAGAGAGCGAGAGGTTAGCCGTGACACAGATTTACCACAGGATGGCATTGTGATACAAGAAATAAGCCTTGCCTCTCCTCCTTGAGTGCTTCTTCCCCGACCTTCAGTGCCTCACTTCCCTAAAGAATGTTGTTTTAAGGCTCCATTTGTGCCTAGCCAGCGAAATAAAGCTGTTAGTTTGAAAGAAATTTATCTGGCAAGAACAAGTGAATGCCAAACATCAGGTGTCCTTCTTTAAGCCTAACAGTAATTTGACAAACTTCACTCTTAACAACTCCGTGCAGCTCAAAACAAATGCATCCTTATGCTGCAATCATTGTGATGGATCAAAAGTGAGAGCACTGCACATAACTCAGCGGAGTTTTCAAGGGTAGAGAAAATTTAATGGGACAAAGCTAAAGTTTATTCATTCAGGCAGTGAAGTTGTTGATGTAATTTCCTGCCATTTATACCTACTTGACCGTGGATTTTGTGCTTGCTGGCCTGTGAATAACTAGAACAAAAAGGTACATTTGTGTGTATGATAATGTACAAATGCATGCAGCTCCTGGCTTCATGATTGTATTTTATTCTCTCTTAAAAGCAACCATATGCTCCTTTGATTGTTTTATTGAGGGACACTTTCCATCACTGTTGCATTGTGGGTTTTTCAAACATCCATCCTGAAGACTCGTAATCAAACCCCCTTTGAGTATTCAAGAGATATATTATTTTGATGTCTTTATATATATATGCAGGTCCATTTATTTTTCATATCTGATTTATCTGACATACCAAATCGATTTTAAATGAATAGTCCGACATTTTGACAACAATACAGTACAAGATGTGCAATATTTGCCAGGACTTATCATTCTTAACTCTATATAATATATTGAATTTAACATTTTAACCTAACTTTTTTAACTTTAGCTTCCTCTGTTTTACTGCACTGAATCACTAAGTCAAATTCATGTGTTCATTGTACATTTGGCGAATAAAGCAATTCTGGTTCCGTTATGAATCTACAGCCAGCAGCTCTCTTCAAAATGACAACAGAACTCCAGGAAGTCACTGCTCATGGCCAAGATATAATTGGACACATACTGTAACTCCATGTGAAACATGTCATTTTTAAGGATTAGATATTGTACAAAGTAAGTAAAAATCGGTATAAAACATTAATTGGTGAGCTTTAGAGGTGCCTCTAGGCAGGTTTGGTTTTCCAGACCGGCTGCTGGATGTTCTGTCATATTCACCGTACAGACATCGGAGTGGTAGCAATTTTTTTTCATCTAATACTCAATGAGAAAAGGAAATAATAATATTTCCCAAAATGTTGAACTATTCATTTTGGAAACAACGATTGCACCAAACAGCTATTAATTAGTTAGAGCTGAGCACAATAAATAATACATTTCAGGGACACATGTGCTATTAAAACACTTAATTAATTGCCAGGGTTATTGTGTTCCAGAAAATTTAATCTTTTTCAGTAAATGGGCTGGTGGGTGAAATCATTAGGAGTGAACTGAAGAGCTGACAGGTGGGTTATAATGGATTCTGTCCCCAAAGTGGATGTCTGCCTCTTCTACAACGTCCTCATTCCCTCTGTCGTGTGTGTGTGTGTGTGTGTGTGTGTGTGTGTGTGTGTGTGTGTTTGGGGGGAGAGGAGGGGGGAGGCTTTCACCCATTCCTCCAGAGTTCTTGAGCGAATTGCGAATTGAACGAGGCAGAATAAATCATAGTGTGATCAAGATGTCATCTTCATGATAATGAAAACATGATGCCTCATAATAAGTTTCCTGATCAAAGAGAGCTGTTGGGGCTTAATAACTCAGTGCCAAGTGGTCAAAAAAGTGCGGGTGTGGGGACGGATTGAGCAGACAATTGTGCCAGTAATAATCCATCATCTTCATAGAGTTTACACTCAGAGCAGCCTGTGATTCGTATTCCAGAACGCTGATTTGTGATTGTTTGAGCATTCAGCCTATATAGGACTTAATGTTGTATTTTCTTATGCACAGTTTGTGAAAGTGTTCTTTTCATTACTTCTGACTAATAGTATAGATATGCTGCAGTATAGGGATACTATATCCAGTATTATAATATGAGTTTGTTCATCATTTGGGGGGAAAAAAGGAAAAGCCGTTCCGTCAAGAATAATCTATCTTTGTTAGAACAACAGCTGGCAACAGATGCAGTTTATTTCATTTGCAATTGTAAACTCCTGAAAGGTCATGACAGCCAACACTGTTGTGCTCATCTTTAAGTAAAGCAACAGAAGAACGTCGGTATGTTTCACAACAAGACGACCACACAAGTAAAAAAGAATAACAAATAACAGCCCGCTCACAGATGAGTTCAGATTTCCAATGCTCACTTGTATTTATAGGATTCCTCCGAGTAAAAAACGAGGGTTGTGCCTGCTAGGTAACATCAATGTTGAGCTACAGTTTTTCCACCCTGCAATTTATGCTATCTGCTTCATTTGATGCGAGATGACATTCATCACTTCGGGATGGTGCCTCCGTGACTTTGATTCTGGATTTTAATGATTCATGAGATGGCAAACACAAACCTGGGAGGGGGAATAATGGGTTTAGTTGTTTTTTTGCTAGTCAGAGCTGTGCTTTTTTTTCTGTAGCTTTCCTGGAGAATAACAATACTTGGAACATGACCCATCAGTTACATTGCAATACGGTCATAGGAGCTTTAAATGACACATTTCAGCTACACATTTATCTACTGCAAGAGCTATACTTAAATACACCTGAGCTCTCAGACATTGCATTCCTTGCAAAGGAACAGGGGCCTAAGGCAAATATTCTGTTAACTACATCAGAGAGAGAATAAGACACGGTGAATGTTCAGTGTCCCAGTGGTAAAAAAGTTAAATCGGGACTCGTTGCGCCTTCTGAATTTAATCAAGCCCCTCAATCAGAAGTGTGTGTCATATTGGATAATAAACCAGAGGGGTTTTTTTCTTAAGTTTTTGTTTTCTGCCACCTTGGACTCCTCAATATACTGTATGTTTTGGCAGCGTAATGAGCTTTCAATTGGCCCATTTGTTATCACCATTGCTGTACCTGAACTAAACAGCTCCCAGGACGTGGTGGGATGTAGTCATGTCCCTCAATTTAAGCCTTAATGAAAGCTTCGTCCCACCGCTGTGAAGCTGTTCCTTGACAACACTTCACCCCCCCCCCCCCCTCCCTCCCCCCAAACCCTCCCGTTACTAGAAAAGTGCCAAACAAGATGCTGGCCTCCTCCGCTCCGAAACGAGCTCCCCTTCTGTGATGAAAAATGCAGCCTGTCTCGTTGCTTATTGCTGTGGCATTTAGGTGGCTCTGTGTGGTGATTTGAGGGAGCCTGTTGTGTCAAAGCTATTTCTCCTGCTTGTGGCTTAACACTCTGACACAACGAAAACTGACCATTGTCATTTCCCCGCGTTGTGTTCACGGCGGCCGTCAAGACGAGCCAAGGTGTGTGGGTAATAACCTTCAAGGAAACGGCTGTGATTGCACATCCATTTCACGCTGAGGACGTCTCTGTTGCTTCCCCCAAAGCAGTAAAATGCTATATGGAGTGAGGTGCAAAATGGCAGTGAGGTGCACACGTTTGTTTTGTTAGTGGTGGGAGATAAAGGAGGAAGGGCCGGTGAGTGGTGGGGGGGGAGGTGGACTAGTGTGTGTGTCTCTAAAAAGCAAGGTCTTCCACTCATGGGCAATACTTTGCTTTCTCAGGAATGCATTTTTGCTCAGGTATGATAGTGCTGACAGGGGACACACACGGTCTAATCCTAATGGGCTGCTGGGGGGGGTCGCACTCTGCCTGCTGGGACCCCTGCAGAGAAGCATAATTCACAAATTGCACGCCTCCCCCCCAGCCTAAACCTGCACCAAATGGATGATAACAAATGTTGAGTATACCATCCTTGACCTGGCCATGGGGCAAAGTGGGTGAGTGGCTCTTATTTATGGAGTAAGAATTTTCTATTCCAGAAGATGCTGCAACCTCACAAAGTTTGAATTCATTTGATAACTTTAGAGACATAAAAAAATAAAACTAAATGTACAAACCTGTGTCCTTGTGCGAGCTGTTTAGTTGTCTTTTGGTAGATACCAAATACGTCAAACCATTAGAAGTTTTTTTTTTTCATCAGAATGCTTCTTTCCTCTTCCTGTCAAACATTATAACATATTTGATAACTCATCTTGAACTCTGGGGCGTATTCATGAATTCCAATGTGATTGGGGGCGACGAGCTAACCCTTGTTTAAAAGCGTGGCTAGCAGAGCAGTATCATAGTGTTGTGTTTGTTTATATAAACTGAGAATGAATTTCTGCCTCAATTTAGGGAACATTTCTACCTGCATGTATTAATTGTGTTATCAAGAAGTGTTGTTTATTGCACAGTATAAATCTATGGAGCAATTACAGCTATATAATTTCCTAAGGGATTAAAAAAGTACTCCGATCCTGATTCTGATAACCAGGAGTGTATATTTTGGCACCCTCCTGGTCTGCTTTTGTGGGATAGCTTTCAAAATGTGCCGTCCAAAGCTCCCACACAGAGCTGTTGACCTTGCAGAGCAATGCAATTTGACGGCAAACGGTTGTCATTTGGTCTGCCATGCCTCATGAAGCCATCCATGTTGTTATTTCTTGCCTCCGAGTTCACACTGATCACCATATTACAGTGGTGCATGACTAATTGGATGGCCACAGCCACAGGCGAAATTAATCCAACTGGATTGTCTGCGTGGCAGAGTTGCACACTTCTGTGAATGTCGGGACATTCACAGAGGTTTATATACCTGTTTCCCCCCATTACTGTAAGTGCCATTTGCCGTTTATATGAATAAATATGGTGTGCAGCACCGTTATAAAATGATTTTGTTCAAATTGCATGAGGCATTGATTTGAGATGAAGAGATGTGCAGATTTATATCCGACCTCTAGATGTCTCTGTTGACTAACCACTGGTCTGTTGCCATCCGTGAGGGTGTTGGTATGGATCACACAGCTTCCATAACAGCAGATGGTGCTGATCATCATCCAATCATATTTATTTTTCTTTGTTACTCCGTGTAAAACGCCACCCTCCAGATAGATAAACAACACAATTGACGTTACATGTTGGCTCAATGCAATTATTCCTAATTAAACAAAATAAAATGCGGGTACTTGGCTGACAGGCTGAACCCGCAATTAAGTTGAAACAATGCAGGTGTGTGGTCTCATGTCTCGCCCTTGAGAGAGACTGATACAAACCGTGAACAGACTGGAGGGTCCATTTTCCTCCGTCGTAGTTCTTCAAATGCCTCTTCATAACAAAATGGATTGTTTTGTCTTCGTCTTGTACCAAGACAATTAGTCAGTAACTCAGCAATGCACTTCATCTTGATGAGGCATCCCATGGAAATGAGAAAATCATGCTCGGTGTTTTCCACACTCGGTTGGAGATTGTTATCCCTGATCTGTCCCACAGTGTTTACTTTCCCAGCCTGATTAAAGGATCTCAGGAATGAGAGACAGTCATCACTGATAATTATTGCACATATTGTATCACAGCTCTCTGAGGGTGTGAAATGTCCACCATCTTTCTCTCTTTTCTGCTCAGCCTCTCTTCTCTTACTCTCCCCTTGATTACCCGAGATTAGATGAAAACGCAAGCGAACATCCGGGCATAATGAAATGTTATATTGGGTGCCTGGTTGACTTGATTACCTCTTTAAACACAGGACAGTTTAATGCCATATATATTTTTGCATTGAAAGAGATATTAATAACTGATGTATATGACTGTTTTTTCCCCATAGAGTCGCAGTTATTTTGTTGCCAGATTTAGCCATGAGTAAGTCGGGGTCAGCGTACTTCTTAACCAATCAGCACTGTATAATTGAAATGGAGCAGCAGTAAATGACTGCAGATAGGACCTGAACTCCACTCCCACTGTAAGATCAGATAGCCGGGGCAATGATGTTGAAAAGCAACTATTGTGCAGACACGCACATAGTCCCTCTGGGCCTGGCAGAAAAGGCTAGCATGGAACTGAACTGTATGTATGCAGGAAGTGTTGTGAATGCAGGGGAGGAAACGGCCGAGGAGTGCTGGAGAGTCGATGAGGGCAAAATAGAGATTTGGTCTGTGCAGTCATGGTTACGTCTGGTTGTCTGGTGTTGGTCTGATTCAAGGACCAAACCATGACTTTACTAAAGTCCTTCCGTGGGAATGAATTTGCTCCTTCAATCTTGTGAAGTTGCAAATCATTTTAGTGCAAAAAAACCTTTTCCTTCATAGCGTCTCACTGACAATACTAATTTGGGATATTGCTATGAATTATTAATGCAATAAAAACAGTGTATTTTGTAATATACATAATAAAAAAAACCTCCCTGACGCTCTTCCCTTGGGTGCTGTCCAAATCTTTCTGTCTAAACTTTTAAACAAATCTGCTTACTTCTGCCTCATATCTTCTTTTTTTGACCCTGCTTTGATTTTGCAATTAAGTATTTACTGATCACATATTTTCCCCCTTTTTTATTGTTGCAACGCACTTTGAACTGTGACTGTGCATGAAATGTACAAATAAATGTTGCCTTACAGAAGATATCCATACAGGAGCCGGAGATACATGATGATAGAAGCTGCATACAATTATAGGATTATGGGGGGGAAATCTAAAATGCTATACATATTAAATATTCTTAAATGTAAACATTGCAAGCACTATTCAATTATACAAAGCTACATGTTACCTTAATTTCACATTTTTGAAGAAACCTAAATCATGTTTGTGTGTGTAGGTTTTCTTAAGCTTTTTTTCTTTTACAGAAACATCTGCTCCAGCTGAAGCTAAATTCAGAGGGGTAAATGTTCATGGATCCGTGTTTGATATAAATTCAGAGATTATTACAGTAGGCTAGGGGATCTCCAACAGGGAGTTCAGCTGTGTGTTTGTAGCCTCCATTGTGTTTTTCCTCTGTAAATCTATGACAGACTAATAGGGCTTCCCACCAGGGAAATCTTCTCGTGTTTCCTGTCCCACAGCTGCCCTCTTCCTCTCTCAGCGAAAACCCACAGTTCTGCTGCCTCTCCATACCGGAGAAGAAGAGGTGGGGTTCGTTGCAACTCTGTTTGAAGATCCAAAAATAGACCACAGTATCATACCTAATCTGTTAAATTTGGCACAACATGGGCAGAGGGTGGCCTTCTGCAATTATTTAACCTACACACAGACTCGCACTAACAAAAGAAAATCCCGCTGGCAAAGGAACAAATCAACCAGTTCCAGTGGAGCTGTTTTCTCTGTTCATTAAACTAACAAAACATGCCTAAAAGAAAAGCGTAATCCTTTTTGTTGTGAATTTGCTAAATTGTGACAAAAGCTCTATAGACTGGAAAATGCAGAGATTCCTATTGCTTTATTAGCCTTCCATTTCATTCTTCGACCACCACTTCATTCTCTTGCATTGCAATGAATATTGTTACATCATAAATTAATTGATTTTCTCTCTCTATTATTACAGACAGTGATGACTAACGTTAGTGAGTCCAAGTTGTTTGCTTATGGCTAAGTTGCTGGTAACCTTGTGGACCAAAGCTCAGGGCCTTGTTCTTCTTGCGCAGATGCTGAGACGACAATATCAAATGTGATCTTGACATTGCAATTCAAAAGATCTGAAACGACAACATTCATAGTCGGAAAAAGCCTATCATAACCCCACCTACGAATATAGCTTCAAACCTTGACTGTACTTCCCTAAAAGCTTTATATTCAGAAGATCCGCAGACACAGATGAGACCCTAAGTTCCTCGCCAGTCTGAAGCATGCAAGCACAAACTGAATTCTGTGGCCCCGGTTGAACCTTTCGCTGCCTCACTCGCTTGTTCGAGAATCAAAATGTGGCTCTAGCTACGGCTTCGAGTGTTGTATTACAAATGACAAATGTTGGTAATTTGCTCTCAGAACCCTTCAGTTAAGACATTCCTTTGCTTTTATGTCTGCACGACTTTGTAGGTTGATGTCAACCATGACCTTTGCAAACTGTGCCCTGTGTTGACAGACTCTCCACACATCAGTGGTTAGGTGTTTGGCCAAGCTGCCCAGGCCGGCTCAGCAGGCGTGGAAGAGCAGGTGGATTAAGCTGGGAAGCACTTTGCTGATCTACAAGGACAGCCCGTGTTGGTTCCAGAGAAGAGCCTATGTCCCAACCACACAACGAGAGGATATTGAGCATATTTTGCCCCTCCCTTTTCGACTTAACCCCTCAGAACAGAGCTGTGGGGTGAAATCTTCCCCTAAGAAATGGCACAACCCTTTGAGACCCTGACCATCGCCAGTGTTTACATAAACAGACGTGATGAGGAGCGGGAACAAGTCCAGCAACTATAACCAGACCATACCAGTGTTGCTAAATGTCATTGTCCATTGACAACAGAGACACCGAGTTTACATAAACCTCTCAATTTCTCCTGTTCACCAAAATTGCTTTATTTTTTTAGATATTGTGAGTTAGTTTGTCCATTATGTTTTGTCCATATTCAAAAATCTTACAGAATGTACCTGAAAATGTTTGTCAAGGTTAGTTAAAAAACTCACTTTGTCGTTAAAATCCTCCTTCTGGCTCAAATTTGAGTTTGAATATTACTTCTTGTAAGAAAACATTTTTCCAGGGGTAAACAACATTCAGCTCAACGTCCCTGTTGTGATTGACAGCTCAGAGGGCGGAACCAAATTATAATGGAGGTCAGCGATTTTCTGAAAGTTTCACTTCGGCTTGTTTTAGTTTTGGGCTTGTGTGAATTTCAGGCTTGCACGGATACAGTTGCCATCATTTTTTTTTTAAACTTACCATTATGTCTTTTTCATGTTCCTACTGGGACATGTTGTGAAGTTCTCTGACCACTATCTTTTCTCTACATTGAATTTCAGATCGTAAACCAATGTCAAGTGTATCTCACAAGCTTGTTTATCACACTGCTTCCTGGTTAGAAAGCCCAATCAGAGCCAGTCAGAGAACTTTTGACCAATGGGATGCAGTCAAAGGAACATGTGTTCCTTCCTTGTGCCGAGAGTGCCAATGTGACATGGAAATATGTTGAATGCACAAATCAGCCTTCAAACATTAGCTAGCTAAAAAGACAACATAGGAAGTTATTTTTGTGCTTGTCATAAAGAAAAGGTTTATAATACACTAAAATTACATGAAACTACAATACAAAGTTTGTCAGGTAACATCATGTCATCTGCATAACACATGTATGCTATACTATCACAACAATGGGGGACCGTCTGCATGAACGAGCAGTAGCTACAGAGGGGCTATGTGGTAGGGCCAGGGGTGTATTGGGATTTGGCCATCCTCTGGCTACATGAATGTGTTTTATTTGTGGTTTAGCTCAGGATTCACCCTCTTTACAAAATGATGTTTCCTCACAAAAAAAATCTTTCCTTTTCAACAAGTTGACAGCATTCAATTCTGCTAGTGAGACGGAGGAACCAACGTAGCCACACTGGCCTGTCAGGCCACTCAAGACATTTGTGGAGTTGACAGCTACCTTCTGAGTGACTGACAGCCCCTTAATTTGCCTGGGGGGGGGGGGGGGGGTCGTGACAGGGGGCACATGCATCCTTGTAGATTTGAGTTTGCATACTTCCTGGGGAGTTTCCTGTCCTTGAGCACTTAGAATGACACTGATGGTTTTACGTGTTTCTACACTGTTTGTGCTGCTTATGCACATGCAGTGTTTACTTTCACCTGATACTGATGATTTCTTTGGTCATGTGGTGCTAAACCTCCACCTTTACTATTGTACTTACTTAGGGCTTGAATCTACACCTACCCTACCTGTCCATAACATGCTATTTACAGTCAGTTTCCACATTACCTCAGGGAGGTGGGAAATATATGTATTCCATATTCCAGGAGATCAACTTGACCCATAATGGTATCGCTATATATGATTTATGACAGTAAGTAGAATATGTTTATTATCAGTCACTGGTGGGTGATGCTGTTCCCTACACCCTAAAAGAAAAGCACTGTGGGATCATGTTGCAGGCTCCGGTTCAACTGTACTTTCTGAAATTCTTTCATCTGTGTCGGAGTTAGCAGCCGTGTTGTTGTACGCAGTGATTGCACACCACTGTGATGCCCCTTTTATTCTCTGCACATTCCCGTTTCAGATGAATGCGCTAATATTGTAACTCATGTCTCTATTATCCTCTTTGTAGTTATTGTATGCTGTATAATCTTTTACAGGCATCTTGATATTTCTACAGAGAGGCTCAAAGCACTCAACACTAATAAAAAAGAGAGCTATAACAATTCCACCACATTTGATCCTTATATTTCAACGTGTAATATATTTCTAAGTGCCATCTTATATAATGTGCGATACCTTTTGTGTTCCACGTGGACTGTCTATTCCTTTACCATTTGACATATGTGAAAAAATGTATTTTATCTTATATGACTTGGTCCCCTGCAGTATGAGGATGATGCCTAAATCTACCATTTGAGTTCAATTCCAATTTTATCAAGTGAAAAGTAAGGGTGTCTAATTGAGAGTGAAGTGCCAATGTGACTCAGTTGATCACACGTTTAATACAAACTTGCTCACTGAGTCCTGGCTTTTACATTTTTTATAGTCTTATATATTCAAACATCAGCTGGGACAACCAGTGCCTTCTACTTTTAGCCAGTGGAGCATTTGAAGGCTAAATGCCCTGGTCAGGGTTACATAGCCACGGGGTTTCTGAATGAGGAGAAGAGCTGTGCGGAGCAGCGTTTTGCATACCAAGTGCAGACATGCAAATGATAGAGAGTAGTAAGAAAAGCAATGATGCTAATCGGCTGAAGTTGATATTAATGTGCACTCTGTTGGATGTGGATGCTAAATAGAAGTGGGGGTTGGGAATTATTTGACAAGCATGAGCTAATTTGTGTATGAAAAATATTGTTTCTCTTGCATTTTGGACCCAGTACAAATAGAGTTTGCGTTTCCTACTTGAATCCCAAGTATTTTTTGAATTGGGTGGCACTTTCAATATACATTTACTGTCATCTCTGGGATTCCACCTTTCTCTGCAACAATTACATCCTGCCTGAATTAGCATTTTAATTACACGGTGATTTTGGCAATAATGCTGAGCATTGAATGATTTCTAATTAAGGAGACTTCAGAAAATGATTCCTAAAATTAATGACTGTAGTCATTTTCAAGAACATAACTTCTCCTTGACAGTGAATTTAAATTGGGGGCTTGGTCAGTCCTGTGTAGAATGTCAACCTAAATCACATACTTAAAAGAAGTACAAGCTCCCCCTACAGGGACAATAAAAATCTACATGGATATTCACGGAAACGGGGGAACATTTCACAAAGCTGCCTGTTGTTATCTTAATTAAGGTCACAGTCACCTAGGGACAGTAAGTTTAGTAAGTCCCACAAAGAAGCAGAACTATTGCAAGGTACTGTGCCTTTGTGCTGTTCCTCTGTAAGCAATTACAGTGTAATACCTGTCTGCACCCCTTTACAGGAAACTGCAGACTACGTCCTGTACTGTATTCATTTGGTGCCTGGCCTGAACAATAGGTCTTTCTTGTGGTAAAGGTGCTTACGGCTGGAGAGTCAAGTTGTTTACTGCATGGGCTTGTGCACATTAATTGCCATCCACTTAAGCCTATTTAAACGGAACATCCTGACCCCAAAGGGACAAATCACGTTGTGCTCCTGTTTATACGTCTTTTAAAAGTGCAGTTGTGCGTGCGATTGTGTTGCATTCATTCTTTTATTTGAACTTCCGGGCGGGATTTTGTGTGATGCTCAATTCAAACGCTTCGACTGTAACTGGAACACTGAAGGAGTAACAATCACAATACATAATATAGCTGAATATATAATAAAATGGCCTTTAGAAGAACAGATTTGGAAACTCCTTGCCCAGTATTTTCATGATTTGTTCAGCTTGTTTTGCAGAAGCTCTACTTTGTATTTACACTACAAGTAAACAACTTGAAATCTTCTTCTTCTTGTCCCTTCGCTCCCTTTGGTCTTCAAGGGGTCAAGCTAGATTGCCTGAGGAGAATTCCAGCGTTGACGAAGGTAATAGTGTTAGAAAAGCAGTGGAACGGGGTGGAATGTTATGTCCCCACTGATGGCTGTGCTGCTGTTGTTTGTCAGGAATAAAACAAACAAATCATCACCTCCATGATGAACTGTATCCGCAAGGCATGCATAAAACGCTTGGTATTAGGAGGCCTGCCATATGTTAAACATCTGGGAAATGTATATTCCTGTAGTAAGTCATAGAATGCCCCTCAGTTAAAGGAAGTCTGTAAAAACCAAACGGATGGCAAATAACTGATGAATGTTTTCGGGCTAGACTTTGGTGCTGCCAACTGGGACCTGCTGAAGAGCCTGGTTTGTATTCAGGCTCAGTAAAACTGTCTGATACAAGTCGGTGCCTCAACCAACCCCCTCATAAGTTATCTGTTGAAGCATAAAAGATTCTTCCATCATTTGTACCGGCACATAACTGTCGGCGCATAACAGTCAATTTGTAATATTTACAAGTAACTCTTAGTAGGGGGTTGCAGGGTGTCATAATTTGCACTGAGGTGTGTGTTCAAACTCTGAAAGGCACAGCGCAGTGTATCAGTTTGACAACTTTTATGTGAGATTAATATTGAGAGAAAATCAGCCTTTTGTTGCTTCTTTACATCACCAACCTCCCGTGCACCTTTGCTATCTCTCTTCCCTGAGATGTGTCGACAAAGTAGGCTGTGTTAATTTCTCTGTGCTCGGAATGTATGCGTCTATCAAAAAAAGTCAGACTAATAAGATGTTAATTGCTTTATTTCCTCACGAGCAGTGAATTAACTGTTGTGCGAAAATGTGTATACATCTGTTTACACTGGCATAATTGATCAGTGATGGCGATGTCAGTATTTTGCAGTCTGCCAACAGTTCCTGCAATATGTTCCTCATGAATACTAGTGTAATAATGTTACTTTCCCAACTTGGAGATTAACGCGTCACTTCTTAAATTTCCATTACAGTTTTTAGCCGATAAAAAAGTGATTCTTATCATCCATCTGTTCCATAATCCTGGACCCCCCCTGATTTCTTATCACCATAATGTGCCATGAGCTGGTGCACATGCAGACATGGAGTAGCACTGAGCAGAGTGAAGGTAGAGGTCAAGCAAAGGTCTTCATGCTTGACATCATATTTATGTCAACAGGATATTCTTCATAGACTCTGCTGTCAATTCATCTGGTGTGCTGCAAACCATACAAAGATAGTTTCTACTCCATTAGCATAACATGGAGAGGTGACATCCTCCCCTCGGACACATATTTGTGTTTGTGCAATGTTTTCAAGTGCCCTTTCAACGGCACACTCGTGTAGCTGGCTCCCATGGCAACAGGTAAATCAACCTTCAAGGGAAGAATCGGTATACAAATATCTCTCCGCAGTTTTCAATAAAAATACGTTTTAATGGTTGGTTGGTTAGTGGAGGCTCAATGACGATGTTGGTGTCCTTGTCAACTCTCTTTGTAGTGTGTTTCTTTGGTTATCTGAAATTAAGTTATTCAAAATAAACACAAGGAAAAGAAAAAGTCGCTATTGCAAAGGAGGGAAACCCAGACCGTCTGATATGGTAATTGCTCGTCTTAGAATTAGAAACCGTATCATGAAAACAAATTCATATTCATAAGTGATACAAATATTCATCCAATATGACAAACGTCTTTTCACTCTAAGCAAACAAAATAGAGCAAAACAAGCGAGGAATGCTCTTTATAGTGCATATTGTATAGAAATATGTCTAGGATCACCGGCGGTAAAGTTAGCAAAAGTTTGTCATAAGTTTCTAGCGAGCTCTGCCGGACTAAAGAACGCGCTGCTCCCTTGTAGTACAGTAGGGGGGCAATGAATAATTTACAAATCATTTCTCTTTCATCTCTCAGGTCTAAACACAGTGCTCTTTGACGCCGCTGCCTACGACAGCCTCATATCTTTCGTAGTCTTGCCACACTGTAATGGGAGAGGGATGGCTCTGCATAACAATTGCAAAGCATGCTGGGAGATTCAAAATAGGAATAGTAAATATAAAAAACTTTTGGCAGAATTAAAGAATGAAATGTCTGCAGGATTCAAATGAGCCCAGTTCTACTGGTTTTGCCAGAGTGCATATTTGATCACAGCAGGGTGTGATAATGATTCAACTGTGTTCAATCAACAGCTTTTAAATGAATACGGTAGGTTCTGCTTTGTCATGTATCAACAAAGTCTAGCTTGCGCAGCAGAGAGACTGATACCAATGGAAAGCATTTAGCAACATACTTCATATTCAGAACTTCTTTTTTTTTATCATGGAGTAACCTATTTTCTTTTTCAGGGCTATGGCCAGTCATGTCAGATAGGCCAAATGAAAAATGATGTCCCACATCCAGAGCAGCTGCATGAATTTAATTATAGAGCTTGCTAGTGAACGTCAGCTCCGGTGTATGTTGGCTACCCAGAAAAATAGACACAGAGACACCAGGGTCATTACGGGAACATCAGCGGCATTTGAATTAACATTGGATTAACAATATCCACAAACGGTGCAAGATGGTGCAAAATCAGTAAATGCTTCACTACCACATGATCATTTTGTGTCCTTGTTTCTTGTTTGTTTGTTTTTTGGACTGAAACACAGAAACAGGAAATAATATGATGATTTAACACTATTTTTGTGATGATTAGAATGATCTATCTAAAAGCATTATTGTGTATAATTTATTGTAAAATTCACTCATGCTCAGTCTCATGGTGTATATTCCAAACTGCAAGCAATGCTTTGCTGCAGTTTCTTGCAAAAGATCCAATAGGGCCCATCCCAACAGTGAATGACATTGGTCCAACATGGGCAGATGGAAAGCTGAATGATCTAATTCAATGTTTGGAGCTGCTTGGAAGCAGCTGGACTCAAACATAATAGCAACAGAGGAAACTGAAAAACTGAGACCGAAAGTGCTTAACATATTTTTAGAGGAGTGTTTAATGAAAATATTTATCTTTAAAGTGATCATGCAAAATTGGTACAACAACAACTGTGGCTACTATTAAAATTCCATTTATCTGTCATATTTCATACTCTGTCTGCGTATAGCTTATTACTATGCCCATCTAAAGGATGAATATTTTCCCTCATCTCAATGCGTGACTGCTGTTCTCAATAAGCAAAGGTAATTTGCCAAAAAGCACGCTTGTAACTTATTGTTATGCACTCTTATTGTATCTCCCCCTCCTGCCGCAGACTAGACATCGATAAGTTATGGATCTTGAGCCAAAAAGATACTTAGTTTTCAAAAAAGAATGTATTGTTAAAAGATGTGATTTACTTTAAATGTTTCTGGTGTATACACAATGTATGTGTATCCTATACGAGCTTGACTGGGATGGAAAAGAAAAGAAAAAAACAATTATCCCTGACTGGTATAACAAAAATCCTATTGACATCTGTCTTACATTTACTAAAACTGTCTGCTAGTATTTATTGTAAAGAAAACACTATTTTTCTTATGAACATTTATCCTGTGAATGTCTTTAATTGAACCAGTGAAATGGTTTATTATAAAAAGGAACAGCCAATAGTCATTTTCTCAGTTTACTGTTGCTTCCTATTTCCCATTGTGGCTGCAGCAGGTGGGCCAGTTGTTTGGTTGTATGTGTTTGTGGATATTCAATTACACGAGTTGCAGTATGATAGCACTTGTGCAGTGTCCTGCTATTTTTTCCTTTTTGTTTGTATTTGTTTTTCCAGGCGTAGTTTGTCCTGCCTCACCCTGCACCACTCACCAAACTGGCCAGGGCTGTTGTGTGTGGACGTTGCAGTCATAGTGCTTCCTTTGGCTGAGCAAATTTTCCTCCACAACACAAAGGGCTGATACGCCTGTATAACAAACCAATAGGCTGTCATTTGTTAACACGCATGTGGCAACAGGGTCCTCTTCATCATTTCTTTTAAGCCATGCTGATGACATGACACTGTGGATGGCACTGTGGGTTCGTTGTCAAGCAGAAATATCTCAACAAGTTGGATTGCACGAAATAGCAAAATAGTTCCTTGAAAGAGTATTTTCCACCTTCCAGTTTCCTCTCAGATCTGGATTTTGAGTTTGGTGGAGGAAATATGGCATACATGTGTCCAGGGAGATTCATTTTCCCGAGAGGATGATCCCTAATGTCGTGACCGCTTTTCTTCACATCCACAATGTGTGGTTAAGAATTACATTTCTCAAGAATTGTGGTGTTTTTCCATTTAGTCCCTTCACCACATAATTTATATCCAGCCAATACTTTAGTTTGTCTCTAAAAGAATTGTGTTTCTTTACATTGTGTGTTACGGTCTCACAAAGAATGTCTTAGCCCCCCCCCCCCCATATCTTAGTTTTTTCCACCACATCTCCAGGCACCATATTCTTCTGCTCACCAGGAAATGATCCACAAAAGAGTTCAATTGTCTTGTTTACAGTTAGCTGCTTCCACATGGTGGTCACAAGCCACAGAATGACACGTGGGCAAGAGAGTAAAGTGAAGTGCCTTATTTATAGACCAACATTCCCTGTACTGATGAGTGTTGTGGTGGGATCAACAATCATGTTTGTTTCAATAACTAACATATGCTATATGTTGGTTCTACATTTTTTGAGAATTGTGAGAGAGAAGGAAATGATGCATATTTGAATGTGTGACTGTAACTGGGTGTGAGCTCCTGATATGTTTTCAGCTGGAATAGTTAGGTTATGTGCAGAAAGGCAAGAAGAATGGAATGGAAGTTTTCTAATATAGTCATCAGTGGGTGTTTGGATATAAGGGTGTCATGCTACCTGTTGGTGATCAGTTGAAGGAAAACACATTTGTTAGAATGTTAAGGTGAAAATTGGTCAATATTGATCCGAACACAACAGGAAGGCCCCACTTTCCTGGTGTCGGTGGGGCAATCAGACAACTGGACACATACTCTATAAGACTCAAGTAGACAAATCATTCTGTTCCTGTCTGCCAAACAAAAGGGCAAAATTGGCTTTTTTGATTGTTTATCACTTGGTTGACAAGGGCACAATCTCTTGTCTTCATTAACGTTTTTGTGAACCATCAGACATGGTGACAGACTATCGTTCAGCAAGGGATGCTGAAGGCCCCAAAACTCATGCTGCTGAGGGGTCATCCATGCATCGGTACTCTAGCCCTGATCAAGGCTTGATTGTTGAAACATAACGGTGGCCATACAGTTGTATTCAGATTATTTTGTGTTTTTTTGGGTGCCACAATCCATGTTTATAACTAATTTAATCTTTTTTACCATAAGTGTCCCAAAGGTACACAGTGCTGCCTCCTTTCCGCACCGTGGGCATCACTTTGTTTTAAAAAGCAGTGAGGACACTTCTTTCAGATAAAAAAAGAAACGACTACTAGACTTGTTTTCTAGAGCCTACGTTACAAAATAGACTTGTAATGTAGGCCTACTATTTGTTAGCAACACCTGTAGACACAGGATTTAAAATGTTAGGATACAGCCTAATCATAACCTTTATCTTGAAGACTGCATCTACTGTGGTCATATTTTTGGGGCTACAGTAACGTTGTCCCCAATATTTGAATGTTGAATGTAATGTTGAATAGAATCATTCAACATTTCCTTAATTGCTTTTTGCCGAGAGTTTGTTGAGAGGAAGATTAATGCCACTCTCAAGTTTTTATGCTAAATATCAAGATACCCTCAGCAGCTGGTTATCTTAATTAAATTCCTTTAAATTAGAAATTAATTATCACATTTTGAGATGATTATTTGGCCCTGTGTTACTTCATGACTGAAGTTTCTGTGACTTGAGGACATTCAGGGCTTAGCAGAGACCTCTGTATATGGGTCCTGGCCTGGGGAATCCTTCCCCTGGGAAAGAAATGTGATACTTTACAATTTATGGATTGTGATATCAAAAATAGTAATGATTGGAGGTATTAATTATTATATATTATAATAATATATTATTGATTAAAAACAGAATATTTCACAACTACAATAATTTATTGACTTGGAAAAGTTGGAGTTGGAAAAACAGTAATTAATGTGGGCCTAATTTTATACTAGTTTATACCTCTGCCTCACTACATCTCAGAGGGAAATATTTGCACTTTTTACTGCACTACATTTATCTGACAACTTGACTTTGCAGATCCAGATAATTTAAACAAGATATAATCAAGACGAGTGAGCAATGTTCACGACAAGTGAGCAAACTCTGGTGATGAAGACCGGGAGATAAAATAAAGTTGTAAATAAGTTGAAAAAAGTGTTCATCAAGATGTTTTTAAGGTCAATAATGATGACAATTGCAGTTAAAATTGATGTCAGTTCATTTTCTGTCATTGACAAATTATCAATTAATCAACCTGTGTTAAAAACGCCCCAAATATATCCTACTTGCATTATGCAGAAAATATATACTTTACTCCTCTAACTATAACAATAACACCAGCTGTCATTATCACCAACAGACGCACCCACACAACCACGGCGCGCTTTGTTGCGGCGGATTCCCGCCCTGCTTCCCATCCGCGGCCACTCTTTAGTAACGAACTCAGAGATCTATTGTTACTGAGTCCCATCCGCATGCTGCGAGATCAGACTGACCTCTCCGTCACAACGCTCTCCTCCCCATCGACGTCACGCGACCTCGTCACTGTCAGGAAATCTGACCAATAGCGACTGCGACTCTCACTCCTCTACGTATCACACTGGCCAATCGTAAACCGGGTGGGCGGAATCACTGTGGGCCTGGCAGTCAAGCTTGGTTGCACCGGTAAGCTCTGGATGGGATTTTGTGAGTTTTCTTTCATATTTTACGTAGCGTTTCTCGTGTAATTAATAACACAGTGATTGTATGTGCTTGTGTGTTTTGGTGTCTGTTAAAATGAATAATTCGGCGAGTAAAGTCGTCAATTCATGCCAGCTTGGCTAAGTGTCCAGCACTGCAAAGTATCCCAAGCAAAGAGAACAACGGTGATTTGCCATTATTACAACAATTGTTCATTAATTCAGACTAATGACTGCATTGTCAGCTAAACGACTTCCTTGTCAGTGTACGTCGAAAACAGACAGAGCATCCTGGCGGCCATGAAACCTTTTATTTTGTTCAGTTACTACTATGTTGCCGCTAAGTTAAACGGTTGTAAGTTTGCCTTCTCTAACAATATAGCTCTGTTTCCAAACACAGACCTCCGTGTGTTTATGTAAAAACACGTTGTAGTCGACCTTATTTTTACCAATTTAAATGATTAAGTTATCTATCGCTAGCTCTTACATGTTTGTTTACATCTGTTTTACCGTTCACTATATGCTGGCTTCAGTGAATGTATCTGCGCCCTGCATACTAATAAGGCTAACATTACCCGGCGAAACTCATGTTAAGGCAAACATTTGTCAAATGAACGCCCAAGTCATTGTCATGGACTAATTATGTATCTGTGTATCTTTGTTTATCTAACCCTTGTGTCCAGAAAGCGTTTACCCGCCGTGTGAACTGACCTAGCAGAGCAGCCACCAGGACGGATAGCATATACCCTACCACACCTCTTCTTCTCCCACAACAGCCACCTACACTGTTGGATACTACTCGGGAAACTATTTGGAAGCTGTCAGCTTTAACTTTTTCTTCGTCTTTCAAACGGAATGGATTTCGAACCTAACCCGGGTGGTTTGCTGTACAAGTCTCGTTAAAAGCTTGCCGCTGGAGTTTGCCAACTTTTGAGGAGTCTTTCTGGAGGGGAACGAACTTTAAAAAGTCAACATGGATCAAGCCAGTGGAGGGGAGGACCCGAATAAACCCTCTAAAAAGAAGTCCAGCGAGGACGAGGGTAAAAATAAAAAGCTGGTAAGTAGGGTGCAGTGACCTGTGAGCAGTTATCCTGTATTCCCACAGGAAAGGGCTAATTTCACTCACAACTTTAGACTGAGAAAACTGCAGTCACGTTAGTCAGGTGCACGCATAGCTCCTGTACAGTTTGGTAAACATCATGTTGTCAATACAGCGCATCTCTGTTTTAGTGCAGGATGAGGCTCAGATAGTTATTGATGTGTTGTTATTACTATTTAATGTAGCCTATTTCAGAGTGGCTAACGGATGTAAGAGTTGAGCAAAAGAGAGTGCTTTACTTTTCACAGCACTCAGAGCATCATGTGATCACCCCCATCAATATATCTCCTGAAAGTTCGCTCGAGAGCATTCTCCTTGTGACAGTTGGGCTCCAATTCGTTTTTCAATACTAAGTCAAAGCTAGTTAAGTATGTGATTGATAAAAATGTTTCCTAAGTCAGTCTGGCAAAGTTTTATCAGCACAATAAATGACAGGCACAGAAGAACATTTACTTTTAGATAACAACTGAAAACTGTCAACATTCATTTCATTTATAGCCTATCTATTGGCATAGCCTGGTGAAATAGTGTATATTGAGGATTGTGCTTACTTAGAAAGTGGGAAACCTTGAGCCAGCATCATCAGAGCTGTGGTGTCATCAAGCTATTCCTGCATGCTATTCATTGCCTGGAAATGAGATCATGACTTGGGGGAGTGGTGATAGTGTCGGTGGAAGTTCTGTCTCAGATTTTCTAACTGACAACTCATGCTATGCATGAAGCCATATTTTTTGCACGTCACAGTTTACACACAGTCAGCAGCTGGAGAGACCAGTTGTTGAAAGTAATTGCTTATAGTAATTACTTCCTTAACAACTTAGTTGTTGACACAGGCGGTGTTGCTCTGCTATGCAGTTGTCCTAAAACTCTGACAAAAGGAGAGAAACAGCACCACTGCTGTGTTTCCGATCGGGGGAATATATAATCACTGGTTGTGTTCCAGCAAAGTTAGGCAGGCATGGGAAAATGTGACTAGCAAGCCCGGCAGGAAATCCCAGAGTGGACTAAAATGACATGCACCCCTAGAACTACCCTGTTGTCTTGAGAAATCCTAACAAGGGGCCGCAACTCTTGAATATCCTGCCTCCCAAGTTTAAGAGTTGTTTGCGAGGGAACCCAGCTGACACAAGCAAATCACTTGTGAAAAGTCTCTGAGATCACTGCTTTTCGTTCCTCAAAGCCAGGTCTGTTCCCTGTTGCTCAATCCTCCAGGCGGAGCAGTCAGACGCAAAGGAAGCCTGAACTGTGGCTGCTGTGAAAATCTTAACACAGAGTTTGGGGGAGGAAGTAATCATTCATCTCTGGGTGGAGCCAGTATGTTTTGTTTATCCCCACTTTTTAGCTCACCCAATGTATACTGTAGCCACAAGTCAAAGGGAAATTAAAACACAAATGCCATTCATGTTTCAAGATTCTTTACAGATGTCTATCAGATGATTATGGCATCTCATGCAGACAAATGGCACATTAAGATTTACTTGTACACTTTAATATTTATAGTTGTCACCATATATGGAGCTATAGGATTGCATTCCTCACATGCAGTGAGGTTTGTGGGAATGTGGTCCAGACACATATACCACAAACTGGATTAAAGTAGAGATTTTCATTTTATTTTCACATGCAGAGTTACTAAACAATACACTGCCAAAAGTGGAAGACACGGTCACAGTTAAGTCTCGGCAAAGTCAAATCAGTCTTTAGAGGAGAAACACTGAACGCTGTATGTTTGCTTAACAAGTCACTAGGCAGGATTACATCACAGCTGTACCATTTGGGCTTTGGGCCCAGAATTTAGACACTTCACACAGCCAAGGACATTAGAATAACATCACCGTGTTCAGAGATGGGAACAATTCACAACTTTACTGTTGCTTTTAGCTATTCTTTGTGATAATGTCATTTTCTTGATGTTTGGAAAAACACCAATAAAAAAGGCAGATGGAATTGGGTTCTTTAAAGGAATTCAGGGGAGCCGGTTTGACAGAAAGGGAGAAATATTATTCCTCTGCATACCAGAGTAAATGATGACCTCACACAGAGCAGCATGAGGGGGATAGGCATCTCAGTGCATCCATATAATAACTATGTGACTTCACATCACAGACTATGCAGGTAAACGCTTATTTTAGACCTACAATTGCAATTTGGAAAACCAACATTCCTAATGTGCACCCCTGTAGGTAGAATTAGAAAGTGTTGAGGGCTTTAAGTTTAAAATTAATAGTAATTCTCTCTTCACTAGAAACATTCTCACAAGCCTACCTGACCAAAAGAGTGTCATGATGTTGGAAAGATAATGTTAAACAGCTGTAACTGTAATTTTAGAGAAACAGTTGTAATATAGTAGCAGTGATATTACTGAATGGATGATTCACTGCACAGAGATTTGTAATACATTAGTTTGTTTTCCCAAGAGACTTAGGACACAACATATTTACCAAAGGCTTTAACTGCACGTCTAAAAAAAATAGTGATGTGTTCACTATTCAACAATCAATTTTGAAAGTAATACACGTTTGATCATTGGATTTCAACTTTGTATCTTCAAAGCAAACTTCAATTCTAATCTTCATTATCTGCAGTGTGTATGGTAGGTAATTTCATCCTGCAGTGTCATCAGTCAGTCAAGAGACTAACTCATGCTTGCTTGCTAATTATAAGCTGTGCTTTTCAGCTTTCACTTTCTATTATCTATTAGAAAGGGAATGAGGGGGATCAGTAAATCAAAGGTCATTAGTAGATGTATGAGTGAAACTGATCAGTGGTTTACAACATTACTGAGACATCGGCCTTTTTACTCTCTTCAGGCCTCGGTAAAAGAAAGGTCAGAAATGTTGAATAAGTACAGTTTCTTAAACTGTAAAATGTGACACCTCAGGAGTAATAAATAACAATAGTCACCTCACAGCAAAAGGGCTTCTGGTTCAAACACACTGGCTGGCCCTTCTGTGTGGAGTTTCACATGTGCTCCCTGAGTCAGTGAGGGTTTTCTACAGATTCTCCGGCTTCCTTACAAATTCTATAGGCATTGTGTTGACTCCAAATTACTCATAGGTCAATGTGAGCGTGAATAGTCGCCTGTCTCTATTATCAGCCCTGTGATGATGACCTGCTGAGCTCCAGCACCCCATGCAACCCCCCAGTAGTTACAGATTATGAATGGTGTAATACTGTCAATATGCCAAAAGCCTGGCAAGTTGAATTTCCGTGTGATATGCTATTCCGCAATTCTCACATGATCTTGTGACATCACGAGAATCAAGCTGCCTTGTAAGGTCATTTTAGTGTTATTACCGACAAAATGTGTTACGCAACTTTGTCTAACCGCCTTAAAGGACCTAGCTACGTCCTAATTTCATTAGCCATTTCAGCATCACTAAACCTTGAATATTATTAAACAGTTATGTTGACGTGTGTGTGTGTGTGTGTGTGTGTGTGTGGCGTTGCGTTGCTCTTTTGTTGGACCAACAGCCATTTCTAGCTCAAGCAAATTATAACTAGTTATCATTAACCATGGACTCAGTCTATTGAAAACTGACCACACCTGGTGCTTATTTATTTCCAGTAGCTTGACTAGTGGGCACTATGGGACGACATGAAAATGTCATGTACTGTTATCATCAAAATATGCTTAAAAGTCTTAAAATGCCACTAAAAAATACTTAAATCACTTTAGATTTGGTTGAGAAACACTTTTTTAAATGAACATCCTTTTGAGTGTTAACATTTCAATAATCTTAAATAAGATTTTTAAAATCAGGCTCTATTTTTCATTTACTCTACCATGATAGTGAACCTGACTGATATATATACACAACTATCCCAATAATGGAAATTCACCACAATCAACTTATTGTGAGTATTTTTTTTTTTTTTATCACGACCCCCGATATAATCCTTTATCATTCCATCCCTAGTGGGAACATTAAGTATGGGCTGTCATGCTTTTGTGTTATTGGTGAAATTGAGTGCTTTCAGAAATTGTGTTGCAATGGTTCTGTGTAAATTGCCTAAAAATTAAGCAGAAGGGGAAGCTTAACATTGGCACATGTCCATCATTTTCTGTGAGATGTTTGCAATTAGTAATTAACCCTTATTCATTAAATTAGGTTTTAATGGTCGTAATAATGCTTGTCATTTTGCTGGTCATTAAAGTAATTAAGCCTTCTGTAGTGAATGGACAGTTCACCAGTAGAGTCTATAATGAGAGACCTGGGCATGGAGAGCTTAAAGGCATACACTACTTTTCATTCTGTGTTGTCTAGAAAGGCAATTGCTTCAATTTGTGTTTGGGTAATATGTCATGTTATTTGTCGTTGTTGTTTTTTCAGTTTAATCATATGGTGGATTTCTTTTTTTTATCACAAGGCCCTATATACATTGTTGTTATTTTCTTTGAAAAATTGCTGAAATGCTCGAACAACAGCTGAAATTGACAGTTTCAGTGTAACTTTGCTTTATAATGAACATTATGAAGGAATTAGTATTTTACCACACCAACAGATATATTGTGATGCACTGTATATATCGAGTCTAGTCTTATGATTTATAATTTTTGAACACATGACTCAGCTCTGCTGCATGCTAGGCCAGAGCCAAAATTCAAAAGTAGTACATTTTAGTGTCAGAAGTATTCTGCTTTGCAACAGTATTGTTAACCTTCACTTGTTTGACAGTTTTGACGGCATCATATTGTGAATCATATTTAATAGCACACTGTGCCACTGCTGTTGGAAGCTGTGGCTTTTTGTTTGATGCTATGATACATGAGGTTAAGAGAAGCGTCAGAAGTGATCATTTTTAGGTCATGTTAGCATGTGGTTAGTACAGGTTGTCAGCTTGTCGCACACTTTTTTCTTCAATGTGCTGCTTCGTATTTTTCCCACTTTAAAGTTATGTATTATTGAGTATAACTGCGACTTTTTCAGCAAGATGTGTGAGAAACGGCAGGAAATGGACCACATTGGAGCATTTCAATGGCATTCAGGAAGTTGGAGAGAGGAAGTGGTGAAGAATGCTTTAGTCACACAGTGGAAGAAACCGACAGCCCAGCTGCTCTAATGACACCCTCTGAGATGAGCCCAGTTCATATACATCGCCTCAGTTACATTTAAAAAAAAAAAAAAAAAAAACCTGCATAAGACATCTTGATCCTTCAATGCTTCACTATTTAACAATACACGCTTTGAGTTTGGTTCGTAGGAGCATAGTTTGATGATTCTGTGTTTTGACTGAGCAATTGGAGAGTCTGATGTAGGGCAGGATGAAGGGGCTTCCTTGCTCTTTTACTTGTTCTTTCATATTTTACATCGCAATGCAGGAAGCTAATGTGAGAGTGAATGGTTGTCTGTCTCTACATGTTGGCCCTGTGATAGACTGGCGTCCTGTCCAGGGTGAACCCTGCCTTCGCCCAATGATAGCTGGAATCGGCTCCAGCCCCCCCGTGACCCTAAATACAGGATAAGCAGTAGAAAATGGATGGATGGATGGATGGATGCAGGAACCTTTCCTCTTTTGATTGTCATTGACACTGTCATGCTTTAATTTACTATTCATTGGAGTAAGTTGTCAGCTGTATTCAGACTTTTTTTTAAATCAGTGACAGTGGCAAATATGAGGTAGAATGTGACATTTGCTGTGATCTACAGTGCTATATAATGTCACAGAAGCATGTGCTTAGATGCAAGTCTTCCCGAGAATGATTAAGCCACACTTATAGTGTATTTAAAATGAAGAATTGAATCATTAAATTATTAAAAAAATGATGTTGAATAAACCGGTTCATGTAAAGTGGGACACTGTGAAAAGAGGTCAATGCATAAGGACGCCTAACTGGCTGACAGGGTAGATTTGATGCACTTCCTGGTACATGTCTAATGAAAAAGGCTTGACATAGTGAAATCATGAGTGCTCTTATCTTAAAAGACTCACAATTTAGTAATAGTTATGTTACTGTATATCTCAGAGGTATGGGACAGCCATAATCACTGCAGTGATGGACACAACAGCATTTTTTCAAGCACTGGAATTTTATCATTTTTAAAACTGATTTTCCAGCTAGCGCTCTAATTAAAGTAATCAGAAAACCATCAGATCAGGGTCATAAGTTCACGTTTTTGCACATTTGAGTAGTATATAGAAGATTTTTATCTGCCAACATTTCCAACCTTTATTACTAACCTCAACTTTTGTAATTGCATATCACGCCAACCCTCAAGGGGACAGTACTACAGATTTGCTTTCAACACAGAGACAGCGATAACCTGAGGGGAGTGCTGTGCTAGTCTGCAGTCACATGGGCAGGCCATCCAGTGTAATGCCATTCAAACCTTAGCTCTACTGGCTTTTGTGTTCTTCCCCTTTTCAATAGTTGCTGTTTTAGGAAACTGTAAACAGTACCAGCACTCTCCTGAAATAATAAGGCTACCACAGACTCATGTCCTTTTAAAGGCACTTCAGCTCTCTCACTGAAATCGAGTGCATTCTTTCTTTCTTTAGTTTCTTCTTTTTGAAGTTAATTACGTGTTCTGAAAAGTTTTTGGAAATTATTGGAGTGAAACGTGAAAATCAAGACTGTGCCTAAGAACTGAGTCAACACCGAAGCTGTCAAGACTTAATGTATTTATCGAGGAGAATAACATTCTGTGCTTGATTTAATCCAGTTTGCCAAGAGTACAAATGTGCCTTGATGGTATATTTGTATGAAATCTTTTTTCTGTGCTGCAATAAGAAGCTGTGTCTCTTTTTTGTGTGTTAGCTTGTGGCACAGCCCACGTCATGTGTGACTCTGTTTTCAGAATGACAGCCTAATAAGAAATTAACACAGTGAATCTGACATTACCAACGATTTGGAGGCTTAGACTGCATATAATTTCAGGATGTGCCTTGTTGGGAAATAAGTGCTGATGGTAAATGTAGTCCACCGAAGAATTGATTCCCAAATGCATGCTCAATTGACTGATAGAGCTGATCTCTCAGCCAGCTGTGCCTACCTGTACCACGTCAGAAAAATAACCACAATAATCTCACAAAATATCAATGAAGTTATTATTTTATCACCTAAACAGAAACATAGAAACACATGAATTAAAATTTCTCCCTCACACTGAACTAAGGCAGGCCTCATTCATCGTAAAACTCACTTCATTTAACCTGGACAGACAGATAGTGTTTCCACTGTTCCAACAATCAGCAACCCTGGTTTGGTTGTGAAAAAAAGAATCTTAATTCACTGAATAAGATGTGAATATTTCCCGGCTGTACGTGCTGCTTTCCCTTGCTGTCTTTGCCATGCAGACTGCCCGCTGAGCTCCTGCCCCGCTGCAGTGGTTTGTTGGCAACGCCCACTCCTTTTCAATTTGCAAATTACAATGACCAAAAATTGATGCAAAATTGTCCTGCAGGTCTCCAGTTTGTGTCCGGGGTCCTGAATAAGGTCTCACCTCTCAACGTACTGACACAAGACTCGATCTCGCTCGGTTGTCATAGGCGACCAACTCCAACAAATACTGCCCACGTTGACATTCATTACAGCAGAATGATTCTATCTCCGTTGGCATTGAAGGGCATTATGAGTAAATGCACCACCAGTTTTTTGGTATCCTCCCCCCCTCTCTCCTTCTGAATACAGCTGAATAAACGGAAAAATCTATACTGTAAATACATTTACATTTACATTTACATTTAGGTCATTTAGCAGACGCTTTTACAATAAGTACATTTGTCAAAAGAAGGAAACAAGGAAACCACAACGAATCATTGCCGATGCAGTAAGAGCTAAAAGTAGAACAAGTGTTAGGTCCTCATCTGAGTAAAGTAGTACTTCAAGAGCAACAGTGCTATGATCAGAGTGCTATAGGTAAGGTTTTTTTTTTTTTTTTTTTTTTGGGGGGGGGGGTTGAAGTGTTTGAAGGTAGATGGGTGCCGTTCCATTGATGGCCCTGAAGGCCAGTGTCATCGTCTTGAATTGGATGCGTGCTGCTACAGGGGCCAGTGGAGGTCATGGAGGAGGGGGGTCACATGGGAGAATTTGGGTAGATTGAAGATAAGACGTGCTGCAGCGTTCTGGATACGCTGCAATGGTTTAATCGCAGAGGCCGGGAGTCCGGCCAGGAGAGAGTTGCAGTAGTCAAGGCGGGAGATGACCAGTGCTTGGACCAAGAGTTGCGTTGCGTAAATACATCCTTGTCTATAACATCCTCTGCACTCACATTTTGTGATGCCATTTAGTTGTTGTGAATGTAATCAGAACAAGGATGTTTTTGAGTTGCATTGTGCCCCAAAGCTACCAAAGTTAAAGTAGCACTCCATATACTGAGAATCAATGGTATACTGAAGAACAACATATTTTGTAGCTGAGTCCCTAAGACTCAGAGAACATCAGTAACAACTGCAGGTATTTCTCACACTATTCAGGCCTACCTAACTTGCATAGGTAGAGATAAGGCTCAAATTCATCATGCTACAACCTTTTTTTGCTTGAAACATAAGGAAAACTGAGGGTTTCCTGTTAATTACCTAGCGTCTGTCTTGTCAACTGAGCTGGACCCCGTAACTAGAAGCCGGTATACTGAATTATATCAGTTTTGCTAAGTACAATTCAGAACCATAAAAATGTTGAGGATTTTACTCTGCTAAGTTATTCAGACAAGCACCCTCTTGGAACAGGCCCTCGAGCTGGAGAGATGAGCACATCTACCAACGTTGGAATAAAGATGAGACTCATGGCTGTAGTGCAAATGAAACAGATGTTTACTGTCATTTAACTCTCTGGAAGAATTATTTGCATAGTGTGAGCAGAACACTGGGAGAAGTTATTTGCAAATCTACCTGGCTGCCAAACTACGTTTTAATAGCAAAGATATTCTCAATGGATAAAGGCTCTCCAAATATAGTTTGGATATATGTTACATGAAATGCCAGGTGTTAATAGGGTCTTATGCTGCCTCGTGTTTACTGCTTTCACGAGGAAAGTGAACTACCCCCTCTTGTGGTTTTCACAACTTCGGCCTCGGCCCCTTTTCCTCAGTCATTATGTCTTTGCATTTCCTGCATTACAGTTTCCGCCTGCTAGCTTGTTTAATTTTTACCCTCTGTGGCTTCTAGACACTGACAGCAACATCAATATTGCCTTTGCTAGCAGACTAATGCAAGGCAAAAGCACCAGTCATGTCTTAACCACTTGAACGCCAAGCATATTGTGTACAATATATGCCCCCCCCCCCCCCCTCTTTTCTGCTTGGAAAAGGTGCATTCACAGTGCAAGCATAAAGATTAATTTGATAGATTTTATCAAGAAGGATGAATTTTTCATTGATTCTTTGATAATATTTTCATATTGTTCGTAATTCATAAACTCTGAGTTTACAAAGTTGGCCAATGAGAAGACTTTGTAAGATGTTGAGAAAGTGATTTATTTAGCCGATGCCTAATTCATTTGATATTTGGTGATGTCTGATGCCACAAGATTGAGCATGATATCTACATCTGATTACACAAGGACAGATTTGGTCAATGTTTATGTCTAAGACGAGCAAACATTAGTTTGTCCTCCACAGTTTGGTGGAACTCAGTTGTTCTTCAGAACAACTTTTTGGTTTCCTGTCACACAAAACACAGTGGGCCCTAGTTTCGTAGACCAGGCGCAGTCAGCTTTCACCGCACCTGCGCCGCGCCGACGGGGTGTGTCCGCCTGGACTTTACAAGTTTCGCGCAGGCTCGCGCAGGCTCGCGCAGGCTCACGCAGGCTCGTGCAGGCTCGTGCAGGCTCGCGCAGGCACACCTCCCGTCTCGCCCACCGGCGCAAGTGGGAAAGAGGGAGGAGAAGAAGGCGTGAGTGGGAGACGATGAGGAGACGAGGCGTGGACTGGGATTAATATAGCCGATTCAGATCTTCACCAATCAAATGAGCTCCTCTCCTCTCCTTTAATGCGTTAGGGGAGGTTCAGTGCAAGATCCGTCACTTGACAACCCGATGACAGAAGCAGCGCTGCCGCTCCCACCACGCGCATCACGCGCTGTGTGTGCATATCATAATAATAACCATGCCCATATTATAAAAAACAGGAGAGAGAGAGGGAGATGTTTTGGTCCGAGAGGCTGAGTTTCCGTTACGCGTGCCATCCGCCTTTGATCTGACGTCAGATGTGACGGGACAATCTATATAGATATAAATTCACGTGTTGATTCATTAGTTGCATTAAATAGTGTTTGTTGTGATTATGTATTGCATCTAAATGTGCCTGGAACTCGTAACATCTCTGATGCATCCTATTGAAATGTTTAGGAGTAACATCCCTACTATAGACTGTAGCACCTGTGTTTTAGACTGACTTGCTGTCATTTTTGTGAATGGCGTCCTTTTTGGCGAGCTGATTTTTAAAATGTATCATCACTTTGTCTTGTGACTGGTAAATGGGAGACTAGAAGTTAAATCGGGTTGTGACTACTGCATGTGTCTCTCTGTCTTTTATGCTTTGTACAGTTACTGTGCTTTTGGATGCTGTCATGTTTACAAGCTGTGGTAAATTGACACACCAAGTTTTCCATGCAACTGTTTTGTGCAACAAAAACGGTAGTCCCCTGTGTTGTGGGCTTTTTCTGTTGTATCTTCCTCCACTTCTTAGTTGTGTTTTCACAATAGGCAACATTAGTTTAATTGCACATGAACTACAAGGAGCTACTGAAGTAAGTGACGCTTTAGAATTTAATCGAGGTCCACACTGCAACGTTGTTTTGTCAGAATTACAATCCGAATGAGCCAGACCACGGTACAGTGCTGATGTAGGGGTTTCCCAGTGTTCTTTTATTAGGTCATCACTCCTGATTGAGGCTGCAGAGCTCCTGTGTAATACGTTTCATCTTCACATTGCACATTATTTATCAACACTATTAAATATCTCTCTAGAACATAAATCAACATTAGTAACACCTATGTGAGTTGCTGATTAACAGCCCATATATAGTATTTTAAGTGTCTACTTTGATTTACTGATATGCTTGCCAGTACTTTGCTACACCAGTAAGTTGATCTTATATTTTCCTTTTGAGTCAAGAAATCTTGGCCATTCATTTTGCAATTTTTTTTTATGACTTTTGTTGTTTGGTTTAAATTGCAGTTAGAAAGTTTTATTCAGCTTCTATGTCTAACAGCTCTCTAATGTCAATCCCTATTGCGTCTGATGAGTTAATAATAGTATATTGCCTCATGGTTCTGAGAAGTGTCTGTAAAATGTCTCCAATGCTGCGTCAGTCTTCTTGCCCTGAATTGTTGATGTTTGCATCAATGAGATGTGCTTTACTTCGCTGAATATAATAGATGGGGGAGGAAATGTGCCAAATCGGCATTAGGCAGTGCAGTCTGTTTATAATTGTTACTTTCCGAATAAGCAACAAATAGCCTTGTAGATTATTAAACAAATGAACACCTAACATGGTGCGTGAAGCGTAACAGTGTACAAGGGTGATAATACAATTTGCAAAATTTACCTGCATTGCTCGCATCTCTTCCCTCATCAAGTTGTTTTGTTTTTGCCAGGAAACATGATTTTCTCTTTTTTTTTGCCACATTGTAAAAAATAAATAAAAATAATAATAAATAGGTGCAAATGCTGCTAATGCTCACTGGCCTGTAACTGTACCGAGCAGTTGATTAGACGGGGACATGGGATAGTTTCATGAAGTTGCCAAGAACTGTCAATAGCACATTGCATTATAGTCCTCACTGCCAGCTCCCAGTAATCCTTTGTTATTATTAGAACTAATTAAAGTAAAACCTAATTTCCTTCTAAGCTCGTTTTACAGAGGCATCTTGGCTACTGATTTTATAGCGATAGTTCCAGTGAGTGAGTTAAAATGACATCATACAGATGGTCTTGTTAAATTGGTTGGGAATAACAAGCTTTGCTATTAAAAGCTTTGCAATGATAGCTGTAGTTGAAACAAAGTTTGTCCTTTGTCCATTTTGGATGCGACACCTGGTGGAATTTCATAATTAAACTAAGATCAATGGAAGGCCATTACCTAAATGTAATATTACCATTAATTGTAGTTTGCAATATTAAGTGTTAAATGTGCATACTGGTATAGCTTTGTGTCCCTAAATTGACTCTCAAGTTGTGGGATATTGCTCTGTGTTTTCATTTTTAAAGACCTGCATGGAGTCATAATAATATTTGATTAAGGAGGGACCCAGAGCTAATTTGATTAGGTTATTTAGAGGAATATGTGTTTGGTAATAAACATTTATTATGATGAAAAAGTTTACTTTAATAAGCGGGAGAAGCCCAGAGGACATGCAAGCTTAATTGTTAGATGTTAAATTGCATTGTTGCGATGTTGCCAAGATAATGGGCAAGGAAAGGCCCTCAAGTCAAGGCAATTAACCAAACAGTGGTTTGATTGTTGTTAAATTGATTAGAAAATGTTTAAGTACTCCATTTCAAAATTAGCTATTGTTTCACGCGGTTTAAGACTGCAAGAGAATGCTGGGCTTAATGACACATGCTCTTTGAGTTAGAAGTGGGGAAAAGTTGTTGCCCAGGTCAAATTCTTAGTATTACAGATACTGTGAGAAGTGCAGCTATATGAAAGGCCACAAATGATGGTGAAACAAATACCTGGATGAGGCAGAGCACTGTATGCATAACTCCGGATGAATATGACATGATTATTATCCGAACATGAAATAACAGCTTGGACGACACATGAAGCAAACCCGCAGAGACTGAAGCTTTGTTTTTCTGTGGCTCAAACCTTTAGCTCCCAACTGTTGATCGGTGGTTGCAGACGAAAGCAGTGATAGATATGGCAGTTTGAGTGCGTGCTCATGCCCACAGCGACAGCTGATGAAGATGCACAGAGAGAGGTGCAGGTTAGAGCCAATCTGTTTGCTTTCCCTGGCATCAGTAGTTTCCTGATTAGAACAGTGGAGAAATCTTCGGCTGGAGGCAGGCTTTATTGCCATCACCACCCCACATCTCCCTACTCATTAGTACTTCAGCCTAGCGCCACAGCATATGGCAGCGCTGCTACTGCTTCCCATTTGAGGTGTGTTTCAAATGGCTGTCCCTTGCCGAGCCACAAGCCTTTGGCAGTAGCCTGTCTTATTGTGTCTGAGATGAAGATAAACATCTGTAGTAAAGGGAAGTTGTGGTTTTCATTTTGTTATACGAGGTAACGTTTTGTAGGGAAGCCGAGATTTGATTTGCGTGCAAATAGATATTTGAAAAGTTGGGAATTTCTTTGGCTGGAGTTTATAATAACACCAATGTTGGGCCACTGTCACTACAAGAGATGCTCTCTAAACATATACAGATAAAATAACCTGTTAGCCCTTAACTGTCCCAGGTTGTCACATATTGCCTTGTGAATATGCACTACTTTTGGGATATACAAAATTATAACAAATCAGCACTAACCTTCATGTTTTCAATGGGTGTTGTCGACGACTTTCATTATGTCTGTGGCTGTGGGATTATCCGTGTTTAAAGATACGTCTCCTTTTATGTATTCATCTGGTATGTGTCTTAAAGTATGTGTGCTTGGGATGTTGAAACCTTATTATTTGCGATAATCAAGTGTTGTAACATCCTGCACATGTACAGTGTCCAGGATATGCTCATACTCTCAACAGATAATGTGAGTGGGTCAATGCTGGCTGGGTCCGAAGACATTTAGTGCCATATCCTTTATGTCTTCTCTGCATTTGTTTATTGGTAACTTAATTTGGAATGTGAGAGGACAATGAGACACTATCCAGAGGACACTGTACATGTGAGCGCACTTCTGATGGGATACATACAGTGCAGTTTGCAGTGTTGTTATTTTTTCTGTTGGATCTTGTTTTTTCACACTCTGCCCTCCCTCCAACAGAACATACACATAAAAACATTGGCTGATGACATGGTAAGGTGCTTGGTTTAATTTTGGTGTGACTAGTTTTATTTACATCACCTCACGTTTTGTCATGGCAGCATGGGGCTTGTAAGTGAAATATGTGGATGGATCTACTGTAATGTGTGAAAAGTTAATAAATTCAATTTACATTTGAATCAAACGGAACGTGGAAGAACTGGAAACGGGTTACATCTAGTTTTACTATAAAGTGAGACAGTTTGTGTTACTATAGAGCAAGCCAAACGGCAAAAGAGTTCAAATCTGTCTCACTTATTGCTGAGATGATTTTTCATGGTGCTGTTATTTAACACCATGAAACGTCTTACATTTTTCATAATGAACACAATTCAGCCCATAGCATTTTCGACTTTCATAAGCGGCTCATAGCTCATTTAGTGCACATTTATCAGTCGCACTTCTGATTAGATGGTCCGCCTTGGGCTTTTTTAATACCCCTAGTTAACAAATAGCCTAACTTTGACACTTAGAAGCTCATACTGTTTTTATGTTCGAACAGTATGCTTGATCCATCCAGTCATATTTCAGCAAACTGATAGTTGTGACATCATGTATGTCATCATGTCAAGTTTGTCTTTCCATTTCATTAACATGTGTTCATTCCTCCAGCATGTCCTCTCCATTCCATTTTAGTTAATACCACTAACATTGATTGATTGAATCATTGGTTGCATGTAGTCCATGTACTTTTTCTGCTTTCACACTAAACGTTTTTTCAGCAACTGAGAGTCGCAATTGATGAATATAAACTAAACTGAACCTGGTGTTATCACAAGTGTTATTGTGTGCTAAAACTATTCTAATAACATGAGTACAAACCAGGTAATCAGATGGGTATGATGGTAAGTAAAGTCCCGATACATTTCATCAAATATAGGTTTTTCTTCTACTATGTTGCAAACTGCAAATAGATTACAAAAATAAGAAAACTATAGAAATACCATTTACTAGACATTTACTTTTTACTGTTTTTAGCCTCACACAAAGTTCCAGAGGTCAGCACTATTGGTCAGTGACGCTAACATGGCATTTGCTGAGCAAATTTATTGTCTTCGCTCAAATTGCTGGCCATAATAAAAGCCGAAATTCTCAATAGTATCCACTACAGTTACAGTTTCTCTATCACACCCCCTGGCCAAATAACGAAGAAAACATATTCACGAAAAAGTGAACCGTTTGATTACCCAATAACAACCTCTTGTGCCAGGTTCTATTCTCAAAGCTCTTGCACCAAGATTTTTCATCCCGCTATTTGGGAAGGATGTAATACATCACATTACAGCCACATGGTGACTATACATATTTTCTAGACATCGTTAAAAATAAAAAAAAGCTTTATAACATGTATGCACTGTCCTATATGGGGTTAGGTATTGATATGGATTTCCTGAATCCGATTCAAAAAGTCCCAATTCGATTCGATATTGATTCATAGAGATATTAGATATAATTCTACAGATTTACACAGAACTAATGATGCAAATTTTACAAAGATGGAGCTCTCTAACGTGGTGCATTATTAAACATGTTTGCATCAGCTGTCACAAATAAAGGCAGCTTTCACTGTCAACTTAAGTGTAGTTGCAACACCATATTTGGAAATGCCTGTAGGTAACACGTAGCGTGGTTCGACTATATTAACAAGTTGTCGGAAGCCATCGTTTTCAACAAGTACTACAGCCTCAGTAATTTTTTGGACACAAGGAGAATTTGACGGTAACTTTTTTGCAAGGGGCTTTTCCATTACAGGTTGATTGGGCTTTTACGTCTTTGCTGGTAGCATTTCTGGGTGATGTCTGGTTAAATGGTTTGGGAGATTTGTGGTAATGCTTCTCATCCATATACATTTCAATTCTAGCTCAATTGAAGCCAAATAAGCAGCTCTTTTGCTTTTTCACTTTTGTTATCAGCCATAAGAATTCTGAGCTGTTGTCACCATCAGATGATCCTGTTTACTGTAAATTGCCGTGAACAGTGTCCTCTGAAAACAGGAAACAGAACAAATCTTTCATATGTGGGTACTGGGAACATGAATTCTGGATTACAAGCACTTTAACCCAATGTACTTATTTGACTTTTTCTTCAGTGAATATTGGCACTAACCAAACATAATGGGCCTTATACGTAGAGTAACAGCATTGTTATCAGTGCCATATTTTCACATTTCAAACATTTTGCTTTCTTTCAGCGTGATCGTCTTACCAGTTTCAGGAAAACAGGGATGAAGAAGGAGAAGCCCCTTATTCAGCACCCAACAGATCCCCTCACTACCCAGGTGGAGTTGCCTGTTCCTCAGCCCCTTTTTGATGACCGCTCCATGAACCTCTCAGAAAAGGAGATCATTGACCTCTTCGAGAAGATGATGGTGAGCTTTATATTTCTCTTGCAACGTTTCCCCATGCATCGGGTCATCTATAGCACTACACAAGAATTTGATTCCAACTGCCAGAGAATAATAAATTAGGAGCACTCTATTACGAAATCTTAATATGATTAATAAATCTGTGCAAAGAGGCAGACAAGTAGAGAAACAGCTGCTGTCGTGTATGTTGGTGACTAAGAGTTTGGCAAGGCAGAAAGTTAAGTTTGAAAAGCATTTTTATATTAATATATTACCCACAGATTGAATGCTGATGAGATGTTTGTTTTGTGAACAAAGCTTTGCTTGGCATGCAAGAAAGGATGATAATGAATCAAGGCTCTCCTAGTTTTATGCAGCATCTTAAAGTTGTTTGTCATTTTACTATATCATTTTTCCTGATTCAATTCTTGAAACAAGATATCACAGTTTACAGTGCTTCTGACTGACTGACCTTGACTTGAGGTAAAATTGTGAAATAAATTCCCAGAAATGTGATTCAAAGTTTCATTTTTGGAAGATGCACAATGCTCTATCATCTAAAATAGACTAACAGTATATGTAGAGTACAGTATTTATAGTAGAAGAATGCATTTTGCATTCAGATGTTAAGCTTTTGTGAAGAATGAATCCCCCCTACATATTCCAGGCCACTGTCAGAAGAACACGAAACTTTGAAATTCACTTCTCACTCATCTGTGGGGTCAAAGCTCTGTCACACTTGTGATTTTCTCCATTGAAATGCATTTTTGGCCTTATGTACTGAAGAATTGAAATCTAACAAAAAGCTTTCAGCCCATCTCTTTGAAGTGGGGAGCTGAATTACTCTGGATTCATTGCATAGGTTGTGTGTACTATTGTGGATAATGTCACTGTGTGTGTGTGTGTGTGTGTGCGTGTGCCTGCTTGTGCGTGCTGTGCGTGCATGCGTGTGTGTGTGTGTGTGTGTGTGTGTGTGTGTGTGTGTGAGAGAGTGTGAGAGTGTGTGTGTGTGTGTGTGTGTGTGTGCGTGTGTGCGTGCGTGCGTGCGTGTGTGTGCCTGCGGTATGGTGGCTGCCTTTCCTTTTTTCTCATACAATAGCCTTTATTGCCAGGGCCAGAGAAATGCGACCAGTGCTCCTGGTTTTCATCAGGCTGCTGCTCAGTGTTTTCTTGCCTGGATGCTCATCCCTGTCACTCAGTTCACCTCTCAATTACTATGTTTGTGCTCACGGCGGCGTGACATTAAACCCAGGGTTCAATTTGGTCAGTGACAGACGACACAGAAGGCGTGTTTGCTGGCCTGACGTATGACGGGCCTTGACACTTCAGGGTGGGAAGTATAATTAGTAATGATATAAAAAAAAGTGTCATTTGCTTATGTACGTTTGAAGCCAGCACTATTTGCTCTCATAGACTGTACACTTTTCGCTTTGATGCCGCAAACACAGATATGACAACGGTGGGTAGTTTGGTTTGATCTGAGTAGCTTCTCTTGAGTCTTTTTCTCGATCTCTTTTTGTCTTACACACACACGCACATTTTGGCTCTCATTGTCTGTACACCCATTCTGTTATTGATTGTATTATGGTGCTACATGCCACAGCCTTAGATGTCCAGCCTGCTTCAAATGAAGGGATGACCCATGCCACATTAGTGAGACCACCTGCTGTGCATTAATGACTAGGAGAAAGTGAAAATATTTTACTCTGGAAAGTAGTTTACACATTGCACTTTGTATCTCAAAGCGTAAACAGCACATCGTCTATAACTGAAAGGTCATCAAAGGGATCTGGGGAAATATAGGAAGAAACACTCAGTTGGAAGGCATAATTTCTATAATTTTTAAAGCTAACATTGAGAAGTAAATTCATAAAACTACAGTGATGAAAATGCATAAAAAAACATATTTACTTTCATCACACCCTTTCAGTAGAGAGTAGTGTATGTCTTTACTCTGTATGTCCTGCCGTTGGATTTGCAAGATGTGTACAGATGAAATTCGCAGCCCCTCATCAAAATGCACAGCAGTAAATCCGCTGATGAGATGTCCAGTGTTTGCATCTCGCTAAAGGATGCAGCTGTGTTGTAGTAGCAGACTCCAATCTAAGCGGTTCGATCTAGGAACACACATAAAATAACATGTTAACTAATTTAAACAGTATTCAGTGAGCTGTAAAAGCTTTTTATAATAAAATTTCATGTCACGCCTATCCATTTCATCATTGGTTCAACTCTTTGGCTCTCTGCAAAAGTACCATTAAAGCAAATCACAGACAGGATGTGTGGTGAGTTCAGATACATGAACTTGTCCACTCCATCCAGACAAAAAATCCCCTGATGGTGTGACTTTGTCTCAATCGTTGCCACTTATTGGCACTTTGAGACATCTGTGCTGATGTGACCATTAGCGGCACTGGCATTGTTAAGCAAAGGATGCCTTTACTTGTCTGTCAGCATGAAAACCCCAAGAGCATGATATCCTTACTTAGGATTGATTGAATCGATTTGATTCCATTGTCAATTGGTCTCTGTTATCATTCTTTAGAGAGTGTCTTCCTGTTGTCAAGAGCAGTGTGTGAGGTATCGCAGAGACAGAGGACCAGTTAAAGAAGAATGTCACATTGCAGTTGTAGGTTTTATGTGCCTCTCATTGCACCATTGTCAGGATGAACACTCCCAGTAATAAGCTCCTGTGTGATCCCTCCGCAGATACGCTCTGCAATCAGGACATTAAAACCAGCCCACAAGAGAGTTACTATGTGTGCCCTTACACAGTTGAGGGTAGTGGGCAAAATAATTGATTTGTCACAGTTGAAGCAAAATATTTTTACACATCTACTTTTCTTGGATCCACTTTTCCCCCAGAGTGCGGACTTCTCATATCCATTTCAGGCTCAGACATATTTGATGCAAGCCATTAATTGCTCTTTTCTATGATTTGAAGCCTATGGGATTAGGCTGTGTTCCGCAACATAATTTGGGGATTTTTGCCATTCTCATATTCTTATGAACAGTGTAGTCTCTAAGTAGAAAGTATGTGACATGCTGTATTTTTGTTGTTTTGACTCTGTACCCAAGCACATTGCAGCTGAAACGGAACAATGAGTATTAATTTCAAGTCCTAACGTTTAGATTAGATTGACCATCTAGGAATTGTACAACTTGTATACATTGTCCCCTAATTTCCCCAATTTACAGGCAACATATAGTCAACATATTTAACAAGATATTTAACATTTGGTTGCAAATCCTTTGCACACTTCCTGAAATGAAGGATCCACAGACTTCAGCGTATGCAGCATGTTGTCTTCCTGGTGAAGCACTCGCAGGCCTGTCATGCAGCCATCTTCACTTATTGCTTGTTTTGAGGGCTGGTCTTTAGTAAATGAAACACGTGCTCAGTTGGGTTGAGATGGCTAATTTGGCCAGACGGGAACACGGTTGCTTTGGCAGTATTTATGGTCAATGTGTTGCCGCATTGTCTCAAACCTCAGGGGGATATATATTTAAAAGGGACTACAAGTCCAATTATGAGTTTGCTCAACCAATAGGCATGTGAACACTGTCAGATATCCTTAAGCTGAAAGTCAGCTCATTAACCTCAGCCATTGTTTCATTTCAAATCCAATATGCTGGAGTACAGAGTCAAGAGAATTGAAAACAATGTATCACTGTTTTACCACTTATGGACTACACTGTGTACAGAGTGGTGGTCTGCTGTCATGGACAGTGTCCGTGATTAGGGTTGGGTGATTGTTCCTATTTTCATATTATCCAATCGTGGTTACACAAGGTTGCTTATAGGCAATCTCATAGCCAGGGCTTGGCAATGTAACTCAGCTCTGAGCTTTAGGTTTTTTGTATGCAACAAAGTTAGTTACATGAATACATATTTATGGGTGTGAAAATTGTATTCAAAATGTCTAACCATTTAAAACAATCTAATGCCCACCTATTTAAACAATGACTGTTTTTAAAAGTGTCTGTACTTGGTGCAACATCATCACACCATCTTATTCCTTTTGACATTATTATCTTCAGTGTCACAATACAAATCATATCTGACCATAACTAGGGCTGTGCCGAATAGGCTAAAGGTTGGAGGCTTCATTCAGAGCTGTGACATCAAAATTATTATTATTTATCGCTTACAGAAACTCGGTTCTCTTTCATTCTCTCAAACACACACAGCAAGGCTCCTTATCTTTGTGTCTCACTTGTCAGTCCAAAAGTCAACATTTATTGAAAAGAGAAATATTATGCTTCAATCCATATATGTTCAAGTTTAGTCAAGGCTTGGGCAGTGTAACAGTATACTTACTAGTTACTAGTGTATTTAGAAATCCTGACTGTATAACATAATACAAATGCTGTATTGATGCCATGTGATATAGTGCACCACAAGTTCGTCTTTATGGTGTAACAGGCAGCTGAGCTCAGTAATATGGCGACTGAATGTTTTAGTCTTCTTCAAAGTACAAAAGGTTGTAATTCATAGTCACATTAAGTTATTCAGTCTGCCACAATCCACCGTTCAGCACACTGATGTATTAGAACTGTTGAGAAATATGCCACCTGCTGATTAAAGTGAAGGGGATTAGCCCCAAAGTTAGCCACAACTTCTTAGCTCTCCAGGTGGGCTGCGTTTTAAAGTGCCTCCCCCCTCCTTTATGTAGCCTGTGAGGGTATAATTAATAAAAGAGCATTAATAATTTTGGAGACTAAACATGGAGGGCTCCCTCCTCCTGTTTGCCCTCTGACAAATGTCCCGCAGGCCTTCTTCCTTCTACATCATACTTGCCCTGCAACATTATGCCTCGCTATTGAATGCCAGTTTAGCAGATAAATTAGCAGGGTTCAAAGATTAATTAAAAAACCTGCTGGTTTCCTTTGATGAAAAAAAAACAGCCAATTGTAAAACTTTCAGCCACATTTCCCCTCCCCACTGTAGAAAAAAGAAATTTGATGTTTTTTTTCACTCCGAGGTTATTTACTACAGGAAATGTAGTTAGAGGAATTTAGGTCACGTCACCCCTGGATGGGATTCCTGTCCATGCTTCACTGACAAATGAAGAAAAATAGTTTGAATCGGATTACTTGGGGAAAGATATTCAAACCATTGTATTACAGAGTTCTTGTTTCGAAGTGACACACTTAATTATCAGTTGAAATTTGCATTAAATCGGATGGAGGGGCAAAGCTGCCAAATCAGATCAACCAAACGAAAGGACACAGGATTTTCTGCACTCCCCTGCAGAGGGCAGCATGGCTCCACAACTTAAGGCTCACTATCCTAAAAGAATGTTTTTTTTTTCATTCTAGCCATTTCTTTGTGAGAGAGTACTTCTGATAAACATCCCCCTCCATTCTAATCATCATGTCATTCCCTGGCTTTTAGTGCTCTGTCCGGCCTTCGCTCCATCCCCTGATGTCTCTCACATGAAAGACCTCTTTTGTGATGCAGAAATAAAGTAGCAAGAAGATAATACTCCCAATAACACACAGATACTGCCTATCTAGCCTATCAGATGTGATTGCATGGCCTCAATAGAGGTAACGCTGTTTGATTTTGTTCTCATGTTTGGAGTTGGTGTGTGCAGTTTTTATTCCTGGATTCTTACTACTTCTACTTTCATTTCTAAGGACTTATAATTATTGACAGTGTTTCCGGTTGCTGTACCTCGAGATTTTAAACAAATAAATATACAGATGGAAAACGCCTTAAACTATAGAAGATCTGGTGTAAAAGAGTTTATAGTGGAACTCAAAATATAATTGTTGGTATGTCTGAAATATTTCCTCTTGTTAGTGAAACTATTGTACTGTAAATAATATATTTCAAATGTTTGGAATTGCAGTTATTTTGTTGATGATGTTCTTTGATGCTTCAGCCCAGTGTAAAAAGAAAATATCTTAATTTACTTATCCAGTTTGTTTCGTACGATTTATCAACATTCTCCATAAATGTATTGAGCTACATTTGAGTAGTGTCCTACCATTACACACATAACATGTCTTCTCATTTTCTTGTGTGTTTCTAGGAGGACATGAACCTGAATGAAGAACGCAAAGCCCCTCTGCGTGGAAAAGACTTAAGCACCAAACGCGAGATGGTGGTGCAGTACATCTCAGCCACTGCTAAATCTGTAAGTGAGAGGGTTAACCCTCTATCTTTATAGACTAAAGAGTGCGTGCCGTATAATTGTAGTGGAGGAGCTGAAGCATCGTGACACAACTCTCCAGAATGAGTTTAACCCGATCCTCTGCTTTATGGCTTGCCTTGTCATCTGTTCTTTCTTGCACACTCTCACTTCTTTTGTTGTCTCTCCCAAATCTTTGATTCATTTTCTTTATAATTTTTCACATTGTGCCGCAATTGGCCATTGCAGGTTATCACATCATTTTTGTCACTCACTCACTCACTCACTCACTCACTCACTCACTCACTCACTCACTCACTCACTCACTCACTCACTCACTGACTGCTAGGTGGGTGGTCAGTGATTGTGCACTCATGTTCTTGCATGCAAATCAATAGCCCCTTTTACACAACGATTCCGCTGCAATGGCGGAAAGGCAAGTCAAAATAGATAGCACCCGGCTTTGCGGTACAAATGAGACGTCACACGGGCGGCCACGGTCTCGCCTATGGACTCGCCTATGGACTCGCCTATGGACTCGCCTATGGACTCTTTGGTCGCGTGATGTATTCAATGAGCGTCTGATTAACTCTTTGCATTAAAACAACTTCGAAAGTTTGAACTTTTGCTCGTCTCGCATATTTACATGACTCTTCAACAAGCGAAGTTGCTGTTCATCATAAACATGTGGATGCAAATAATGGCGGCCTCGTACGAGCAACCACCGGCGTTTTATCTACTTTGGATCTACATTTTGAGCTTGTTAAATCCACCGGCGGTGTGTCGCCCTCTGGTAACGTGTATTCACTACGTCACGTCTTTTCCGCTTCGGCGGCTCGGAGTGTTTACAAAGAACGCGGTATTGACTCGTCTCGCCCCTGATGCGGCTCTGTGACGACCTCCATTGCCGTGTCAGAGGCATAATGGCTACCCTGACGATGGAGTGGAATAAAGGCGTAATACTCCCACAACGAAAAGGCAGTCTAAAAGGGGCTATTGTTTCTTCAGTTGTGTACTTGCATGGGAGTTTGTCGGTGGTGGTGCCCCGCCTTGTCATTTGCTCATCGACTCTGAAAAGTCAGTCTCTTTGTTCAACAGCAATATTACAGAAAAAGGACAACCACTAAATAGAAATGAGGAAAAACAAGCATTTTATGTTAGTTTATGTTAGTGCATCACCACTTGAATCCGAAAACAGCTGATAATTGTAAACCCTTCTTATGTTAATCCATCAATATATGATGAATTCTGCTGTCCTCTTTTGAAATTAAGGCCATCCTTGAGAGGTAAAATTCACACCAGCACCGAAGAATAAAAAGTGTCCCACTGCTTCCTGAACCTGGTCGCACTCTCTTGACATCATCATTTATTACCTTCCTCATTGTTATGGTAATTAACTGGCATTATTGATAATGACGATTATACGAGATGATTGAATTCCTCACAGGGCCTATTATGCTTTGCAAGCACTGATATTTTTATTCAAATGAATAGCATAATCTGGTAGTCAAACGACAGAGGACCAAATGTAATGTCTGTCTGCAGCTTGCTATCACTTTTTATAGGACTGAAGGAAAGGGGATAGTTGAGTGTCAGGAGTGATGTATCTGTGCATACACAGATACATGCAAGTGCGCAGGTACAGTAGAACACAGTTCAAATAATAATAATGCACAAGTGACCACGAGTACAACGTTGCTTGAAATTATTAGTTTAGAGCACGTCTGATAATGTAACACTGCCACAAAATCTTCTTGGTAGCGAGAGATACTGTACACACACGTATTTGTGTGTGTGTGTGTGTGTATATATATATATATATATATATATATATATATATATATATATATATACACATACACATATTCATATGAGCCACACAGGAGCAAACTATTTATTTAATTGTCTGAAAGTCCACCAGGGGTTTTCTACAACAAGCACATAACAAACAATTGTTTTGCAAGTCTTAAAATATGTTTTACTTAAAGAATAAGTATGATTTGCTAGTTGCGTTTTGGTCGGACAAAATTCAAAGTTCCTCTCAAACTAAAACTCTCTCTCTCTCTCTCTCTCTCTCTCTCTCTCTCTCTCTCTCTCTCTTATATATATATATATATATATATATATATATATATATATATGTATATATATATATCATCTATCATTCTGTTTTGACAACTGACCACTGTCTTAAACTAAATTGATCTCCTGTGGTACATTAAGCTCCTGATATTTGGAAGGAGAAAAAAATCTGAGTGATAACGAAGCTGCAGCATCCCAGCATGCAGCTTGCCAGAATGTTCTAAAAATTGACGCATACTGATCCTGTCCTCTGTCGTGTCTTGCTATTGTGATTTGGGTCTCTATAACTTCTCAATATTAGTGGAATCTTCATAACTACAAAAGCCCGGTATAGCCCATAATCATCACACAGTTCATTATGGTACTGGTCAGCAAATGCATTAGATTTAATTAAAATAGAATTTAGAAACGTCATTATAAAGCGGGTTTCCTTATTGCTTTGCCCTTTCAAGCGACTGCTTTGTTTCTGGCTTTCATCCACACATTCTGCTGTATGAATCACCACTAAAATGTATTTCTCTTTCAGGGTAAGACATTTTCTGGGGCTTATGTTGCTTGTGGTTGCTGATGTGCATGCATTGACGACTAAATAAGAATACGTTGCATAAATGGCGATGGACATGTTGGAGTGTGTTGTTTTATTGTGGTAACTTCACTTTTAATGGGAGTCAGTCTTTCTCTACGAAAGATGTTTGCTGCCTTGTGAGATTGCAGTTTTGTGGCTTTGGAAGGGTTTCACACACACATAAATCTACATTTTTTCCCCTCTCCTTATGGATATCCCCAATATGACATTTGAAAAAATAAAGGCTTTTTGATATTTAGGTTTAGACAGACCTATTTCTTTCTTAACCTACAGCTAATGCAGAGTATGCCAACTTTAAAGGCTCTGGAAATCAAATCTGAAAATATTGCTGGGACAAGAAACATCTCCAAGTGTTGTGCAGCCTTTTTGTTTGTTTGTCTCTGCAAAGATGCTTATTCGAGCAAGGACTTTGGTGCCAAACATAGAGCAAAGTTGTTGTTGCTCCCACAAAAAAAAAAAAAGAAACATTTTCATCACTGAATAGCTTTATGTGCTTGAGGTGTCCTTTACAATGTACACTTTTTTTTTATATGTCTTTTCATCATTCATCCATGCTGATATACCACAAAAGGTCATATCTAGGAAATTTCAAGTCATTGGTGAGATGAGCAAGGCTGTTTTGTTTACTCTATAAAATGTCTTTCAAAGCATTTTTTCTACCCTGTCTATTCAAGGGAGAATAAAGTAATTTAACCCTGGCCATTTGAATATCAACTGGGTTTCAATGGATCCAGTTCTGCTTTTTTACTGACATCCTTGACCATTAGCTTTGCATGATCAGTGGCTTTTTTCTTTCACCTAATTTCTTGTTCTTCCTTCTTGCAGTGAATTTGTGCCAATATCATTAAAACAATTAATTTTACATTAATACAATTGCTTATTTCTCAGTAATGTACTTTACCCACTGTCAATGAATAGTTTCCTGTTTCATGTCAAACTTGTGATGGTAGAGTCTTGTAAGGGGGATTGTCCAGTATTACTGCCATATACAATATTGATGTGGCACCTTCTTCTTTAAATGATATTTGCTCAGATCATCCAGGCCTTTTATTCATATTGAGTGTTTATCCAATTAGTTTATTTTATTGTAAAAGGGTGGTACAGTTTTATTTACACTGCAGCCTAATATCAGATCTCACTAGGCAGTAAAATCTCAGCACTGCAAACTGCAAACTTGTTAATGAAACTGTGCTTGCTCCCCTTGAGCTCCTCACTGATTGTTGTCAATGCACACTCAAGATGGTGTCTGTTATTTTGGTCAAGCTGCTCCAAAACAAGATTCAAAAATGTGTATCCAATGTTGTAGGCAGGAACATCTGCTGAAGTTGCGTGTAGTCAGCGAGACTCATGGCAAGGTGTCTAACCTGCAGTATTCAGGTTAAATATATCCTAGTGTTAGAGACGTGCTGCTGCATTCACTGGCGAGGCAAAGGGAATGTGGACAGATATTATAGTAAGTAGTATGTGTGTGTTAAGGTGGTGGCACGGACTTTATTACGGTCATAAACTATTGGTAGAGGGATGGATAGGGGAAATCAAGCATCAAATGGCCACAGACTTGGAGAGTTTGAGAGTGACAATAAAATAAATGGAAAGGGAGATTAGAAGAGATGGAGGGAGGGTGAGCAAATTGGTGAGACTGAAAACGGGAGGGAAAAAAAACAAGGAGCTCACCGAGTGTCCTGTAACTTCCTGCAACCAAAGTACATTTCCTCAGAAACATGTAGCAGAGAAAGAGGAGCTCAGCGACAGTTTGGAACCCTCAGACACCCTCCGACTGTAAAACAAGGCCCACAGTTGCAGTACAGTATTTAAAAAAAAACACTCCTGTTACCTGCCACTATTGACAGACAACAAGGTTAAACTCTAAGTATCGTGCTGACTGAGGACTCAAGGTAGCTCCGCAACACCAAGTTGACACCTGAAGCCCAACGTTGATAGCGACTGATTGATAACAGCCCAACCCCTCTGCAGCCTGTCCACGCTAGCTACTGTTCCCGTTCGTAGACGAATACGTGAATCAATACCAGTCAGTCAGTTACAAGGACAATCATAAATTCACCCTTTTAATCATTTAATGAATCCCTTGTGTGTCCCCATGTCTAAACATGTTGATTCATCACCTCCACAATGTTGTTGCTGTTTATTGCTTAAACATTTGTCATGCTAATTTTTTACAAAATGTTATTCATTTATCCACGTGTTCATGCATCTGTCCTTTTTAAACAATTTCAAAATTGCAGCTGCCAAACACAGACATTATCTTCAGTATGTGCTCATAATTATACAGGTTCTCTTGTTGGCTTAAGAATTGTTTTGTTGAATAGTGTGTTTGTGATGTCACTCAAGTTGCGCTAATGCCTCAACGTGAAATGGAGAGGATTCTCTGGCCTACTAATGATTGTGCTGTTTGTGTCTTTTTGCACATTAACCTTCTCCGCTGATCGCTGCATGCAGATAACTGGGAGCAAAGTTGCGGTAAGTAGCCCATTATTTATTTGGCTTCTGAATCTTGTTTCTTCTGTGTATTTGTATTCATTCCCTAAACAAACAGTCACACACACACAGCCACCCACCGACATTTATCTTCTTTTGGAAAGATGTTGAGGAGCATGTTCCAAACTCTGCAAGTTAGGTCATTTTTATGACTTGGACTCTTATTTTCTGTCCCAAATATTGCTAATGGGCTGTAATTTGGAAAAGCTATAAATTGCCAACACAATTCCTGCATGTAAATGAAGGAACTTTCAAATGAGGGATTTTAAAATTATACAGCCTGAAAATGAAGTGGGAGGCCTTTTGTTGATGTTTGCTGTTTCTCTTTTGAAATAGATTGCGGTGTAACACATATTAGCATTTGAATATTGCGACACCAACAAAGACTGATAGCTTTTGCACAAATGCTCATAATCTGCAATCTAATCTATTTATCAGAGCATGTTGCATCCAAATGGCTTTAACTGTGTTCATTCTCTCTATGAGACATAACTCATACTGAGAATATATATCACTTAATAAGGCTTTGAGCACACGCACTTATGTGTTCACTCACACACACACACACACACACACACACACACACACTGAACCTCGTGAACCTCGGAAAAGATATCAAGTACATCTTTTCTGCCTTGAAGAGAAATATGAAAATATATTAAGTTAGTGGTAGTATTCATGGCTATATATCTGATCCTGTCAAGGACGCTCTCTCTCTCTCTCTCTCTCTCTCTCTCTCTCTCTCTCTCTCTCTCTCTCTCTCTCTCTCTCTCTCTCTCTCTAAGACTTTTGTTTTCCTACAAATGCATGTTCTTGTTTTTGTTGTTGATGTTGTTTCACTTTAGCTTCTCCTAGTATACAAAGAGCTGTCATGGTTTTAACAAATACAATTAATGCCATTAATGTATTGGTTATATATATTTAAAATCCATATGCAATTTGCCTATCTTCTCTCGCAAAATCCCAATGGCTGCCGGTTGCCTTTTCTACAGCAGGGGTTCTGACTCTTTTTTTAAACATTCTTTAGAGAGGAAAAAAGAAGAATCACGCTGTTATTGGTTAAGCAAGTGTTGAATCGCCACTTTAAATGGCATTTTATTGCCTTTTGAGAGGATTAAGAGGACTTTAAAGCCATACAGCCAACACAAGCAAGGCCAAGCACTACACTGACCTCTGCTCTGCCCGTTTTCATAGACAGACCTCACTTTTAGGCATTTTACAGAGATATTTTGTATCGATTGGATTTTCTCCTTCTTTGTCAAACTGTTCTTTTGTGCTTGGTAATTTCTGTGGAAAGAGTGGTTTTGCAGCTTGGCCCGTATAGACGTGGGTGGAGTATCTCTCGATCGGGAGCAATAGCCACATTGTGTTCAGTACATGGAATATGACAGAATTAGTTTACTTTCTATCGTGCATTGTCATCTGAGATGTGAGAGATGAGGCCTACTTTCTACGTTCTGCAAACTGTGTCAAAAGCTGCCACAGAACCTGGTTCTAAAAAAAGAAAGTGATTTATTTTATTTTATTTTCCTGAGGCCCTGCATAGTAAAACATACAAACGGAATATAAAGGGACAATGCATGATAGACAGTCATCATGTGGCAGGGACAGTTCAGTCCACAATAGTGGAAACCACAGTGATGGTCAGACGGTCAAATGTCCAGCAGTGTTAATAACAATAATTTAAGAGCCCTCGAGAAGTTTCTTCAAAACTCAACAGCATAATGGAGCAGTTGGCTTAACCTTTGTAACCTCTATGTCAATCTTGCAGCAGTAGCCTACAGATATGGCTTACATACTGAAAGCTGCTGTCATTCTTACCCCCCCACCCCTCCAACCACCCTGAAAGTAGAAAAAAAGGGAGAGAGCATTTAGCCTGGTTAGCTGATTTTGGGCTACAGTTAGCTCCCTGCTTTGCTGGCAGATTCCCATTTTCACGCTGTCAGCGTGTCGGTGGGATGGAGGGCTCTCCGACGTGCTGGGAGGAGTCTGTTGGTTCGGATTGTCTATAGGGAACACGCAACTGTAAACCCTCTGTCTCAGGCATGAAATCTCTCTGGCACTTTCCTCTCTCCTGATGGAGAATGAGGTGGGAATAGAAGACCGTGTGAATTGGCTCTAATCCAGTCTGACCAGCGTGGAAGTGTGCAACAATGCTCTCTCCACCTCCTTAAGCAAGATTGAGGGAAATATGAGCAGCACACATACCTGGGGAACAGCATGCCTGCAGGTAAACCGGGACAGTCCAGATGGACCAGACACCTCTTCTTTTCGCAGTGTGCAGCAGGAGCCTATTGATTATTACGGCGGCTTTACAGTGTCAGTCTCTGTAAGATTGGCCTGCTTTACATCACAAGTCAAGGGCCACGTTGTAGCAATCCATCAATGACTCCCGCAGTGTTACTGTAAAAGTAGACTTCCTTCTCACTGCACTGCCATGGACAAGCTCTGCAGCTCAGATGGGATGCTGCTGAGACTATGAGAGTGAGCGAGAGCACATGAGCGAGGAACAAGGGTGTGTGCGCCGTGTATTGAAAAGCAGCAATCTCCAGACCACAGCGAGGTGATCAATATCTGTATGACTGGACAGATGATTGCTTATTTCCATGGTAACATGATGGTCAGCTCTGAGGTATCAGGCTGTGACGGTTAGCGTTGTTGTGGAAACATGTACGTGTCCGTGTATAGCTGTCAATGTGTTGATCTGACCAAAGAGCCAGACACACCTCAGACCTGAGAGAAAAGATCAAATGAGGCTGTATTGGCTGCACTGTGGCTGTACTAGTTTTGTAGAAGAACAGTTTGAGTTTTCTGCAGAATTATAAAGCGCCTGCCTTTCAGGCGGCACAGGACATGTTTTAACATCAACCTTTTTCTTTTTATTCTTTTAAAGTTATTTTTTGGACTTTTTTGTGATAGGGCAGCGTGAGAGTGAAAGGGGAGAGAGAGATGGGGATATCATGCAGAAAGGGCCGCCGGTTGGAATCGAAACCCAAGGCCGCTGCAGTGAGGCCTGAGCCTCGGTACTCTTGAGCTATCCGGCACCCCATCAACCGCTTTCTTGAGTGTGTGCTTGTAGTATAATGATTATTTCTACCAGTTTTGGATTTTAAATGTGAAACGTGGTAATCATGAGAAAATAATTTAGCAATATTTGTGCATAAATGCATAATTTGAAAAACGGCGTCCAAAAATCTAGCATTTGTTAGTTATTGAATGTTTCTTAGAATGACTTCAAGGCTAAATTCATTTTATCATTTTAATTGAGCGAAATTGCTCTGTGTGGCTGTATATTTGAAAACATTTCCAACTAAAAGATGCTTTTGTGCATTTTACAAGCAAGGCATTGGACAAGCCTTGGACCTTCAAACGATTTCCTCATTATCAAGTTGAGATGAAGAATTTAATTAACCTGCAATGGATTTGATGTTTTTGAATCCCTCTCACTTGTTCGCTCTGTTATATGCAATGGTTTTGAAGCTGCCACTTCTTTTTTATTCATCAATTAATTAATTATTTGATAAATCAATTGCTTGGGCAAAAAATTACAATTGTCCGTCTAAAGCATTCAAATGAGCGAGTTCTCCACATTGATTATTTTGTCTGACCACCAACCCCAAAGTTAAAATAATTTAAAACGGAGAAAGAAAATTCCTCACATTTAAGAAACTATCATCTACATTTTCATAAATATTTCCAATAAAGGAATTACCATGCTATGTGCTTATGATGTTACCTGTGCTCTTGTTTTCCTTTGTAACCGCTGATGAATTTACAGAATGCAGAATAACCAGTAAACAAGTAGTTATCGATAAGGCCAGAGGATTTCAAAGCATCCAGATGGGAACCGAGGACAAAGAGAGACAAAAAGAGAGAGTTGCATGGATATGAGGACGCACATCTGGCTCCTCTTTAACTCCAATCAGGTGCTCGTTCACTATGCCAGGAGTGCTTATGAAGGACCTTTTTTGAAAAAAAAAGAAATACAGTGTGCCAGAAAGGAAATCTTCATGCTCCTCTTTCCCTTTTAAAACCACACGCCTGAAAAGACCGTTTTGTTTCAAGCAAGCTATTAAAATTGGTGCGGAGGGTTGAGCAGATTTGATGTGGCAAATGTCCTTGGTGCTTTAAAAGAACTGCAATGAAAAATGTATCAATAGCGTGTGCCTCCCGTGCCCTGAGCCAGTGTTCACCATAGATTCTATCTTAAATTAGGATCAAGGAAACATGCTCTCGAGGGGACTGTTTGAAGAAGATGTTTCTCAGATTGGCTGAAAGCATATTTTAGAGTTCATCTGATGGACATAAACAGTTGTCTGGGAGTGAGATGAGGAAGACTTTATTTATTTCATTTATTTGAATAGGGTATCTGTAAATCTTTGGTGAGGTGTTTTTAAATAGAAATGCTCAAATACGCTTTTCTTGAGTGATGATCTTGCAGGAATCCTATTTCCAGGTTCTTTCCTTTTACAGTGAGTTTTGAGAGCATGTGGTCATGTGTAGGATAACACCTCCATGTTCTTGCTAGAATACCTAATACCAATAATATGAGCACCTGCACATCTAACATTGCTCTGCAGTGCCGCTAGCTTTTGGTCTTACTCAAAAACAAGGGAAGGATATGATTGAGGTTGAGGTTCTTGAAAAAGTTCAGAGTGTAGAATGATGAAGGACATATCTACTACTACACTTAAGTCATTTGTCTGCTTATAGTTGGCTTGGGTCACATTTGTCATGTAATATTGAACTTTAAGGTCTACATATGATTTATCAATTATGTTGCAAGTTTCCACTGAGTGGCTTGTCTTCGGGCATTCTTGGTTGGATTGACCTTTGCGGGCTGTGGAAGAAGCCAAGGTTTAGATGTGACAGAGGGTGGGCTGTGTGGGAAGGATTAGGTCAACACTAGCTCCCACTGGGGATGGGAAAAAGAGGACACTTTTCTATCAGCATTCCTCTTCTTTTTCGTTTTCTTTTCAGTTTTTATCCTTTCATTCTTTCCTTCCTTGCTGCCTTTTATCCTTTCCTCCATCACCCTTCACACATCTACGTTCTATACAGCATAATGTCTTTTCAAAGACAGAAACAATCATTCCTCTTCAATCAGAAGAGAAGAACTGGATCTTGTTATTTTGAAGCGAACATGAAAGGCTGAAGTGGTCACAGTATGCTGATATTGGCTTGAACAGTGGCTATGGCAGTGCTCTATAGTCTCTGTATTTGTGTTGGTGTATGCACATGCATATATGTCGTGCATGTGGTAAGTAGTACTGTTTTTTTCTCTCCATGCCGTTCCAATAGACTTGGATGTTACAGCGTGGATTTAGATATTGCACAGGAGAGATGGAACATGATGGAGTACTTTCGACGTGGGGAGGGAGGAAGAAATAGGATCCTTAGTTCTTTTGATTGCATATCTGTGAATTTTATGTACTGTATGCACATCCTCACACCAGTGATGGTGCTTGTGAATACCGGCTATGCTCTCAGTTGTACATCTCTCCCCCACAGCTTTGTCACATACTCAACGGCACTGTCGGCACGCTCAGCTCTGCAGGAGGCTCCTGCAGGGCCGCATTAGGCTCCATAAACTTTATAGCATATTTTTACAACCCGCCTCTCTGTATGCATCCACCATCACATCCCATCGCATCTGCTTTAACTGTTCACACAGCTGTGAAATTCTGTGTATCCCCATGTTTTATGGTTGCCTGCTCCTCCCGTCACTCCCGATTTCTTTATTTGCTCCTTTAGCTTTTTGATATCCTTCTCTACATCTGTGTATATTTAGTAAGTTATTTGCTCTGGTTGATGGAGTTGTCTGGTTTTTCTAGATGCTATCGTGGAAAATGCTTGCAGTGGGTGATTTGATAATGCACTTCTGTGCGTAACCTTGCCAGGTCCTCTGCTCTTGGGCATTTCTAAACATTCCAGATTTTATTTCAATTTCCAGAAAACTGTGGACTCCAGTTTGGGCTATGTCCACAACAGCATATGCATATACCCTGCTGATTAGTAAAATCTGTTTTCATTACTGACACCGTGCAAGGCTTCAGGAGAAGGACAAAGAGGGGCAGCTGATAGTGTTGACAGGGACCTATAGTCACCTTGAGTTGTTAAGTTGTTGTAACTGTCGGGTTAGGGGAGTGTCACATTGATGGCCTGATTATAATCCCCCCTGCTCTTGCTGTAAGCCCACTAGGCCCTGTGAGAGTGCCTTACTGCTCAGCCAACTAGTCAACTCAGCACAACACTGACTAACAAGGTGTAGTCTCTGCCTATCAGCAACAGTGTTTTCATTGCCCTGTCATACTTGGACGCACAAGAGTAAAGCCACATAATCGCCTCATCAACAGCTAGGTTCTCCCCGATTCCCCGGACAGCTCTCTGTTGTAATGATTGGTGACATGATCAAGGCCAGATCACTTGCTGTGTTATTGTCTGGCTTGCAGTTTCTTTTCTTTTAAGGGTGCTCCGGAGGGATGGGACACATTTTTAAAAATGTCAGCCTTCAAGCTGTATCACTTTTTAGTTGTTTACCAGTACCACATGGCTGGTTGATTGTCCCCTCCTCCCTAGTGGATGGATGGAAGAATGAATAAATACATGAGTGTAAATAACCATTTAGGTGCTGGACATAGAGGCTCAGGCTGCAATGACTTGCGCTAAGCATAGAATGGGTTAGCTGCACCAGAGGGTAGATTCTAACTGGAGTTGGCACTACATCTTCTTCATTCATGATGGCTAGGATGGTCTTAAACTGACAACCTGGGAGCAGCTTTTGTCCAACTAGATGGTCTCTCCTTTGTTAGCTTTCGATCGTGCCTTGCCAAATGTCGTCGCTGTGTATTAAGGGCAAAGAAATAGTATTGAGTAGGTCTTCAGGGGTGTTGCACAACAAGACTGATGACCTTAGATCTTAGTTTTGTTTGGCTTGCTGAGAGTGTAGCATTCTCAATGCGATAGACACAGTAGCTGGTCATGCATGGTCATGGTCTGCCTCTACTCAGACAGATGCGTGAACAGCTGCAGTTCTCCAGCCAGCATTGTAGTACTGAAGGCTAGCACTTGGTGGCAGTGGGTGCCCATCGGATTGGCCAGTTGGTGCAGTGCATAGGGGGATGAAAAGCCACATTGTTGCTATGGAATTGACCTAATGGGTTTCTCTAAGCCCACGTAACACACCGTTATGTGTGCCACTGATGCCATTTGTAAGACGTCTGATTTTTAAAGGGGAGAATAAGTGCAAAATGGCTCAACAGCATTCAAATTGGTCTGTCTTCCCTGATCAATACTTTTACCCTCCTACTGTAGACAGAGAGGGTAAAAAGAAGGATAAAGAACAGATTCATCATTATTATCTTTCCTGTGAACAGATTCAGAAGTGAAGATGGCTAACCTCTACTGGGTCCGCTGTTTTTTTGGTAAACGCTTCACTTGCTTGAACAGGGCTTGGAAGGAAGCTTTTTTTCCTTACCTGCTATTGACGAGACCTATTGTATTGACCGCTCTTTTATGCAGTCATATCTGAATTATTTATTAGACTGCCCCCGCATTGATGAACAGACGCAGTCCCGCACCGACAACACATCAGTTATGCTTACAGAAGCACACCATTGCTATCAGTGTCTTTCCTTCTGGTTCCCTCTGTAACCCTCTTATTCATTATGCCAGCAGACTGACACATCACTGACTCGCCCTTTTTGTGTATTTCATTGCATGTCGCTTTCCCTCAGAGATATGAACATCAAAATCTGAATCTATTTTCTGACCCCACCATGAGCCATATTTGCTCATTGACACCCTGAGCGCTTGACATGACACAGTTTCTTGGCCACAGCTGCTAAAACATGGTCTCTGTTGGGTATGGCTTTCATTTATGGCCCAGGTTGTTTTCAGCATTGTGACAGTGGCACATCTTCGCTCCCCCATTCATGCTGTGCTCACTAGTTTGACGTCTTCCACCTTGTCATTCGGCTCAGGTGCCCTCACTAACATACCGCATCAATTTTTAATGCACAGCCATATGGTGGGCTTGTTTGTCTTCAGGTACTGTGCTAAAAGTAGGAGGAAAATAAAGCAAAAAAAAAAAAGTTCATCCCTGCTGATATTGTCAACTATGAAATAAAGGCTTTCCGCTCTATCAATTTGTGGTCAAAATGTATCAAGCTCTTCTTTAGAATGGTGACACTTACTAGATATTGACCTGAGGTTGATTTGATGGCAGATGTAGGCTATAGTGTTACAGTATATACCCAGTGTGAGAAATGGCATCCAATCATGTTGAGATGGCTGCTGACCTGTCTCCTTATGTCTTGAGTGGTCTTGAGAAACGATCTTTTTAATGCTGATTGGTTGCGTATTTTCTTCACACCTGCGATGCTGGCCTTGAATCAAACATAGTCTGCCACTGGATGTGATAAAAACACAGGACCTTACAATGCAGACCCCTGATGTGTATAATTACACATTCATTTAATAAGACAAGCAGCAAATTCCATGTCATGTGTGAGGTGTTTTTCTTCTTTTCCTGTCAAGAATTTCCCATGTTAGCTTTCAGTTGGCTGTCTCCGCTGCCGACGGGTGTTGTTTGCTAGATTGTTTGTGTGTCACCTCGCATGTCTCTGCGTGTGGAGGAGGAATTTGCTACCACAAAAGAATGAAATTGAGAGGGGAAAAAAGTTCCTTCCAATCCCTGCAAGTAGAACAAAAGAATGGGAAAAAAAACTTGATGTTATTATGCCAGCAACATCTTCTGAGCTTCTGATATAAATGAACTAAGGGTTCTAAAATTGTCATTTGAATTATGCCTTTCATCTCCCCATGGTTTTTAGTGAAGCAGTTCAGCCCAAGTCTCTAGTGAATGTTTTTTCTTCCCCTGTTTGCATTTCTGAACAAGCACCATAACTGTAATGAATTCTATTATTTTAAAACCAATTACTGTTAGTTGGAAGCTTTTCACTGCCGTTGTCGTGCTCTCTGAGGAATAGTGCTGTTGCCGTGTCGACTACACTCGAACCTGATCTATTTCTTCCTATTTCCCTAACCACCCATGCTAATGTAGTTTTCTGGTGGTACTATACAGTACCTCCTCCATGCACAGCATGACTGTTCATATGAAACAGAATTCAAGGAGTCAGAGGAGTCAATGATGTATTCTTTTGGCATGAATTTAGTTGAATAACATTTTGTGTAATCAGCTAAACACTCCAATGCAGTCTGAATGAGAGAGAGTAAAGCAACAGAAATACAAGGCAAAATGTGTTTCCTCGGCCATGATTTTTAAGGGCAAATTGCAGGGTTAAAATAATGATTTAAATAAATGTCTTTGTCTTTGCTTTTTTATATATATTTATATAGTGGCATTGAAGTTTTATTAAAATATAATTTTGCTTCACAAAAGGGCAGATTTGATGCTGCATTTATGTTACTTTTAAGAAATCATTTTCCCATCAAAAGCAGTAAGAGTAAATTTGAGTCAATAGACAAAACTCAAAGAAGTACACAATGTACAGTTAGGTATTGATGCCACATTCAATAGTTCTGTAGAATACGTTTCTCAGAATAGGATTTTCAAATTGACTTTTAAGACTGCAGGTTTATTTAAACACCAACCTGAAGTTTACACAAAAAAATAAACTAATTTACAAAAAGAGTCAAGACTGACATAAAAGAAAGACTATGCTGATTGGAATTTCTTAAAGGTTTCTTTATTCTCTCCCTTTTCCCTCATTATATGTAATTAATGCTACGTGGTCTAACAATGGAGTAAAATCACGTTAGACCACGCAATGTTCTTTGTGCATCTTAATTATGTTTTTTTGTGATCTTGTACAGACACTTTAACAGACACTATTACAAAGTTTCTCTTTGACGCTGCTATCCATTATTTTATTTTCTTAGCAAAGGACTAATTGGATCCTGCTTCAGTTCGTAGCCCATGGATGAGGATGGATCTTTTTGTTCCCCTTTTTTTTCAAAATGGTGTCCTCTAATGGAACCACTTACAGTCACTTGAATCACCAGTGTACTCCTTCAAGTTGTGGTGAACTCTACAGAACTGCACAATTATTTTTTATAGTCATTGGAATCATTTTAACCTAAATAAGCATATAGTATGTTCCTGTACGCACACACACACTAAAAGAAAGAAGGAAAGAGAAAATGAGAGAGATTAGACACGTCCACTCATTAAACGCCAGCCACTCATTCTGCCCTAAAGATTGATTTATGGCTTATTTAATAAGCTGAAAGGTTACCTCAAAACAGATTTTCTCCATAATTGACCAACTTAGTGCCGCTCAATAAGCATTCATGTCGAGCTTAGATGTTGTGGTATTTCTGTCTCTCTCCCTCCCCCCTCCTGTCTCATGTGTTACCACTGATATCACAGTGCCATGATTAGTTATCACAAGAGTAATGAAATATTCAACATGTTGTATTTTGGATGTTAACAGGGTGGGGTCCAAAACCTGGGTACAATGGCTGCAGCAGTAGTTAGCATCACTGAATGTCTCCCTAATTAGCTCACTTTGCCCAGCAGCTGTCTGCTATTAGGGTCCTTTGTTCCAGATGTTATCTCATTAGAATGGCATTGATCATCCTAATGACTCAGAGAGAGATTATTGGTCCACATTAGCGTGACCCGGTTGCTGCCTCTTTCCCTGAGGTCGAACCACAAGCTTCACCCATCCGTATGTTCAGTTGATGGTTTAAGTATGGCAAGCATTTCCTCCAGTCATGGTGACTTGTATATGGGATGCCAGTGAATAGGAAGTGGGAATGAAAGCATATTGCATCGCGCTAGTTTTAAACAGGGTGATTTGTGGACATTAAAGCCAACCTTAGTGCTACACAATTCCCTATCTGTGAATTGGCCCTAGTGATATTACATTAGTGGCCTTTCTTTATAAATGGGTGGACTGGGTTCAAACGCCATGTTTTTACTTGCTTCATGTTAAGTTACAGAATGATTGAAGGCTCTATGTTTGTTCCCTTGTCTGTAAAAGCAAGGTTATCTAAAGCAAGGATGTTTCGTGTTGTGTGCTTTCATAGTCAAAGAAATACAATTCAGTATTCAGAATAACTGGTGACATTGCATGGTCTCATTCATATATAATCCTACAGTAAAGGTTTTCATTTTGTGCATGGTTACATGTGTGTGTCTGCTTTTTAATGATGTTTCTTTATTTTGGAAAAACATTTATTTTTTATTTTTAAAAAGCAGTTTATTTGATAACCATTTCAGCCTGGCTCTTATAGAGGGTTTCATTTACAGGTTCATTATTTATACTTGAAAGGTAGCTTTCACCATAAATATTAATAATAATAATAAAATAAAATACTAATTAAGATCAAGCTTTCAGATGCATTACAATAATATTAATCAATTATATTCTCACTGATTTAAGTCATCTAAAGCCTAAAATTATACATTTAATGTATTTGGTCCAAATATGTAAAACAAAATTATTTGGACATCACAATTTTTTCCATAATCTATATTTCATGTAATATTTCTTTTTTTTTCATCAATGTTGGATGGCTCTGATTTTAGCTACTTTCTTGTGACAGCCTTTTAGTATTTATGCCAGTTTCTTATCAATCAGATTACCTTCAAAGGAGATGTCCCCCATGTATACTGTATCACATTTAAAAGGAATGTCAACTCCCGATACATACGTGATATGTTAATGGTTTCCTGCCAATAAGGCAATTCCAGAATATATGGGAGTGATTATTCATACCATATAGCCTCCAACATCTGCCGTGTGTCTGCTTGTGAGTGGTGTTTGTGTATGTCCATGCAACTGTGCATGCATGAGTGGGTTTACTGTTTTGTCTTTTTCAGTGAAAGTGGTGGTGCTGTGAAAGGAAGAGAGGGGGCATTTGAGTCTGATCTCACATTTTGGTCTTGGTCTGAGTAGCTTCATGGACAGACACGGCTTTGCCCGTGCATCACTGACAGCTAAGAAGCGGGCAGTTCCCTCCTCTGCCACAACAAGCACAGAGCACAGAAGTACACAGAAATCTGTTCATCCCATGTCTTTGTGTCGCCTTTCTGCTGCACCCGAAGATGCATCTCAGAATTCTGTGAAGCCATTGAAGCATTACGCATTCACACTGACAGAGAGAGAGCATATAGCTGGGGTAAAGTCATGGATAGATTATGGAACCGAGCATAGGCCCAGGGACCAAAAGGGGCAGGGCCCCTCCTGGCATTCACCTACAATATGTCACTCAAACATGTAGGCCTAAAAAACAGGTCTCAAAATGGCTGCAAAGAAACAAAGACATTTTAAAATATATATATATTTAAAGGGGAAAAACAAGCACAGACAAAAATAGATACAAAAACACCAAAACAGCTACAAAGTGACACAAGGCACCTCCAAAGACACAGAAAATGACCACAGAAAATATCCACAAAAGTTACTCATGACAGAGAAACTAAATAGCCACACATAGACACAATATGAGCACAAAGACAAACAACGGTAACCTTGGTTTTGCTTTTATGTAGCAGAGGTGTTGCAGCCTTTAGCATTGTTTGTGCCCAGCGGCCCATTGTCTCATAAACTGCCTGTGGGTAAAGACAGTTGTAGAGATCACTGGGAAGAAACATGTAATATTGGGTGTTGAGACACGAAGGGAGAGGCAGAAATGCGCATTCAGCCAAATTAATGGGAAGAGAGTTCAAAATAGGGAGAAGTGAAATAACAGCTGGAGAGTGTCTTATTGCACTCTCCAGCCTGCCCCTCCCTAACACGAGTCAGCACTGTTGCTAATCCTGACTTGACCAATTCACTCAAACTATGGCGTTAACCTGCCTTCTGCACCACGTTGTGCCTCTGTGGTTGGCTGTTTTCTAATATGACTCTTAGACCTCTTCTTCCTGCTGCACGGGTGCCTTGTATTAGCGTGGTACCTCAGTTTTATACTTTAGACCCAAATGTGTAGTAAAACAATCATGCTTAATTGCATCCATCTCAGTGGTTTAGTCTTCAGGTTTTCAGGCTCCACGGGCTAATGAAAACAGAGAGGCATCAGTTTAATTATAATGTACTCGCCTCTTATCTAGGAGAGTTTGTTTTTATTTGGAGCCCTAATGAATTTCTCATCAGTTTGTTATTAACATTGTGCTATCTGGGGCTCAAGTGAGGAAGCAGCCAATTACATGGCTTTGTTCTCCCTGATGGACAAGTATTTGTGCCTCTATTGAGGGAGAAATCATTTGTGAAAAGGCTGTGGGAAAAGACATGGCTACATCTTCCCGCCATCTACTGCCAGACAATTTTCTGCTTCAGGTAAAGTGGAATGTGTATGTGCCATTTCTTGTAAGATATTTCTACTAATGGTGGTTTTCTTGTAGCAATTTGCTCATCAATTGCCTAGACATGTTTTTATTTTTAGGACGATGATGGTTGGCAGCTGCATAATGGCTTAATCTATAGAAAGAGCATTAAAGCAACACTGCCGATGGTTTAGATGGACTCTGCCTAGCCAACTGTATATTACATGAAAACATTTGAAAATTCAACCATTGTTTCTTCCCCCTGCCTTTATCTAATATAGATATTAGAACATTGATTTAGTGAAGCCTGAGAATTCAGTAGAATTAGGACATGTCATGATCATTTGACATTCCTACACATGACCCTGGCTGTATATGGCATGGCTTCCTTAACCCAAAACCAATTTCAAACTAATCTAATGGGGTTATGAAGGGGACATAATGATGTGTGGGGCCTTGTTATTTGCCTTTGTTCACAAAACACTTCCCTAGTTTATTGCATTTTATGGTTGAGGGGCTTGATCACTAGTATTATGGCTTTGTAAATGGGAGTCAATAAATTACCCTCTGATTAAAGACGATGCCCTCACTTTAGGTGTGAGCCATTTGCTACGCATGGTTAGCATCAGTCTTTTAGTGTGTACTAGTTTAATCGCTTAAATTCCTCTTTCATTTTAGTTCACTTCACCTCCACAACTCTAACTTGTCCCTGACAGTTGAACATGGCACAACTTTTTTTAATTATTTTTTTTTATTTCCTGTTTTTATCCACTTCTGAAATGCCATTGGCAGAGACTTGATTTATCTACTTATAGGCTCAGACACTTCCAAATACTGTATATATGTCTCCTTTTGACATGTCATTTTCAAGACCACAAACTTGCTCATGCCCCTTTTTTCCTCTTCTATTTACTTTACTAGTACCGCACCTATTAAAGTCATGCCCATTCAGATTGCTGAATGCTTGGTCTGTGGTACTGCTACTGGCATCTTTTCTCGAGAACCGCTCATGCAAACATCTTCACATTTGACACTGCGCTTCCTTGAATCCTGAGCGATACACCTGCCGTGACATAGTTGTGTCACACACAGTCACACTTACTCAGAAACTCCAGTGAAATACACACACAGGATAAAAGGCAAGGTAGGCAACCCGAGCCTGGGGCCCTTGCTAAGGGCCCAAACATATTTTATGATGCTTAGATATGAAAAATATTGAATGATGTTCCTATTCTAACTCATTGTATGCCTAAATAACTTAAAATAGGTCACCGAAGCACATAAAAAAATAGGACTTGAAATATGACTTGTGGTGTACTTCTTCACATTCCGAGGACACGGATCTCTCAACTCATTAATGAATGTGAATTCATTTATTTATTTGAGTAAGTGAATGAAAGAGAGCAAAATATAGTGGTTATAAGTGGTTGTGCAACTCTATAATGTTTTGTGATTCACTGTAAATGTGATGGGCTTTGAAATATTACATAATACACTACAATCACACACCCATGTGCAGACTCCAAAGATTGTGGAAGGTATTTACTTGCAACCTGTTTTAGTTTGACACGTATTAACTTTTTCTCACATGTAGTCAAATCAACGTGTCCTCAATTACAGAAAAAATATGATTTTATTTACTTAAGTAGAACTAAAAAAAAATGAATGTATGAATGTAAGTCTAGAAAGCTTCACAAAGTTTTCTTCTGCAAAGTTATTTAAAGCATGCCTCTTAATTACTGGTGGTCTCGTATTCATGAATGCAGCTCTTCACTGAAAACACGAAGTGGAGTTTTGGGTTATGGAGAAAACAGAAATGTGGTAAATAACAAGACAGATGGTCCAGGTCTGTTGACAGGAGCGTTATGCATGGCAAAAGGGGAAGAGAATTAAAGTGAATTTCTGCTGACCCCTTTGCTCTGGGAAAAACCACTAACGTAACCCCTCTCCCTCCCAACGGTTTGTTTCATTGTATCTTCAAGCATCAGTCACACTGATTGCTACACCGTGGAATAGTCTGAAGCTTCATTTTCACTTGGAAAAACATACAAGATCCCAACAGCACAGAAGACTCGCAGGCCATTATGGTGGGACTGAAGAACCACAAGACACGCAAAATAATAATCTGCTGCAACCCCCCCACCTCAACACCGCTCCTGCCGCATTCTTCCATTAATGAATGAGTATATATAAAATATCAAAGCTAAAATTATAAAGTTACATTTCATATGACAGGGATCATTTATTGATTATCTCGCCATCCAGTTGGGGATATATACATAACTCAGTAATTAATGCACAAACAGTGTGCCGTTGCATAATATCATGCATAAGAATAATTATGCTTGGATTTGAATATTGGACTGCATTTAAGGATATTCATTTGATACTAAGAGGTGTTCTGAACGTGTCTCACTGTGCATAGTAGGGGTGTGAATCTTTGGCTTCACTTTGATTCGATTAACGATACAGTAGTATTGAATCAAACGATACAAGCGATTCGATTCAAGGACACATTTTTTTGTAACGATTCGATTCTATACTGTAAACCACGATTCGATTCAGTAACCTGTAACCAAATTCCAATATTCATGAAATAAACATGCAATAATGTGAGTGAGACTATCTGTATTCTTCTGAAAGGTGAAAAAATAAACAGACCACATAATTATTTATTTAACATATTTATTCTACAAAAAAGTAGTCCTGCGTAATATTTTATGCTGAATCCAAAAATTTAATGCTCGGTTATTTTGAACATTTTTCAATAGACTACATGCTGGCAGGAGAGAGAGTGTCTTAAACGCATTAAAACATCAATCATAAGTAAGAATCACGATTAATACGATTAAACGCATTTATATCGATTATTGATGAAGCCAAAACAATTCATTCTATTTATTTATTTGAGCAGATCGATTTACTTGAATCTTTAGGACTGACAATTGATTCATCGATGCATCGAATGAATGGTTACACCTCTATTGCATAGTTGTAACATTTGTGTGTTATTCACTTACTCACTAAGATAATCACCAATCTACCACTGCAGTTTTACAGTTAGATGATTTTGACCTCACAGATTGTTTTCTGTTTTGTTCCCTCAGTGGCTACAACACCACTTTGTGCTACTATGCGCCTATCCTCAGTTGAGACTCCTACCAGGAGACTCCTACCAGGTTCAGGTCCTAACCTCTCAGTCTGGATTAGTGCCACTGCTGAAGGAGGATGAGTTGAGGGAGTCAGGAGGATAATGAGGGCATGGGGTGGGCCCAGGGGCAGCCAACAGGACCCAGCTAGGTGGATCTGTCTGTGGTGCTAAGCCTCTTAACTCTCTCCATCCTCACTGGCATCCATTAAATGGAATAACACCTCACGTTGCCTTTGTGACGATGTGTGTAAAGCAACATGGGCCTACAACAGACAAACCTGCAATTTACAGTAGCCACGTGATAATCAACTTCTGAGTCTGGGTGGATTAAAGCTTGAGGGAGTTGCGTTATGATCAAGCGTATTTCATAAAGTTTCATTATGGGGCATTTGCATGTTAGCCAAAACACTCTTGGTAGTCCTGAGTCCACAGAATAATGAGAATGAGCTCATTTGAATTTCATATAAGCCAAAGATACCTTTAAAACATTAAGCATATTGTGTCTTCACTAGCAGAATTTTCAGCACCAAGGAGAGCGATAAAAAGTCTACTGTGTGAGCTCTTTTCCTACATATTCCCCCTTTCAGTCAAATTCTACCTGGTTTCTCTCCAGTAGTGTTATCATCAGTCAGTGTTATCGTATGGGCTACACCGTAAGCTCCATCAGTTTTGTGATTCTTGACTTCATGTCAAGAATCAAATTTACGTTCATATTGTTAATGAAAGCAAAGACAAACAAAAAAAAGTTTCCTAAATGTATATACCCCTAATTCAACCAACATACTGTATATGCGGTCTGGGTGCGTTTTATTGTGGTTTGAATATGAATGCCTTGATTTAAAACAATCTTAACGTGCAATATGGGCATAATGAAGGTTGTAGACCAAGAAAAACTGTACATGAATACATTATCTAGGTGTGCATGTAATAAAGTGTAAAGTTGCGAGGTGACTTTGGCTGAAGCAGCCAGCCTTGTAAAGATGTTGTTATACCATCAAAACAAATGTGTTGAAAGACATTAAATGACACTCAACTCAATCATTGTTTTACATTATGCCATTAGGACTAAAGGCTGCGTGTCGCTTGGCTTTTAGCCACAAGTTGACTGGTACTAAATTAGGTTGGAAGTCTTCTTCATTAGTGCTTCCGCAGCTGAGAAATAGCACCTCTGACTCATATCAAATGCGTGTCAGGTACCTCAGACGGCTGAGCATGCAATCTCCAACTTCTAATTAATTAGTGGCTTAAGTTGCGCAAGCACCTTTATTTAACTTTCAAGTTTGGTGAGTTCCTGGGAAATTCATTAAGCAGGAGGCAAAAGGTACAAGCGGTGGAGTCGTCTCTGCACTCTGCAGTTCGCCAGCTTGTGGTGGTGTGACAGATGTCACAGAAGAGATTGACGCTCCTTATAAACACAGAGATGTTTGTTGTTATCCGTTGCCATGCTTCCACTCCAAGCTCAGAAAAAGTGTATCCCAATGTTGTTTGTTTGCTGTCAACAGTTTCCACCTAGCATGAGAGTTTTGTTAACAGATGCAGATTGAGTCTTGCTCGTCAAATTATATGTCAGGCTATAGCCCCCCCCCCCCTCGCAACCCCAACAGACACCTCCACCTCTCTGCCCTCTTTATCTGTCTCTTTCTTGCTGCCTCAGTCTTTTGCTCTCACTCTGCTGAAATGAACGGCGCCTGGATGGGGAGGATTTTTGGACCATGTATATTTAAGTGTGTAGAGAAAGAAAATAAAATAGTAGGGAAGAAAAGCAAGAGCGATCATGAGAAAAGGAAGAGAGAAATTACTTCCAAAAGTGTATCAATATGCAAATGTTTGGATGTTTGTGTTGCTGTGAGCGCAGTGGCGCTCCAGGTACAGAGTCGACGCCTGTCATTCTTCTGCTCTAGTCCCGCCTCTATAAATAGAAGTCTCTGTGCGCTTCAATTCCTGAGGGGCTTAGTACTCTTTTCCCTTTTTCTCTTCTTCATCCACTTCTCTTTCTTTGCTCCTCTACTTCCTGCTGTGACTCTGATAAATGTAAAGCCTAACAAACAGCCACATTAGGAGGCGGCATCATTACTTAGGAATAATTCACTTTGACATACATCACCCACATGTATAGTACACAATAATGGTTATTGCTGTTTGGCACCTCATTCATCGTCCATCACTTCCCCCATTAAAATGTATTGCAGTGTTATTATGAACCCCCCCCCCCCCCCCTCCTCATTTAGAGTTTTCATCAACAGTCATGTAGCGTCTCCACGTTTTTGAAATACAGAATGATGACTTCAGACACTAATTTAGGAGACCTTATTAACCTTAAAATGACGTCCTAAATCAGTTCTTCTCTTTGACCAAACGTGACGGGGTATTAGTCTACATTTACATTTACATTTAGGTCATTTAGCAGACGCTTTTGTCCAAAGCGACTTACAATAAGTACATTTGTCAAAAGAAGGAAACAAAGAAACCACGACGTATCATTGCCGATAAAGTAAGAGCTAAAAATAGAACAAGTGTTAGGTCCTCATCTGAGTAAAGTAGTACTTCAAGAGCAACAGTGCTAAGATCAGAGTGCTATAGGTAAGTTTTTTTTTTTTTTTTGTTTTGTTTTTTTTGTTTGTTTGTTTGTTTGTTTTTTGTTTTTTACAATCATTTGAAATGTAAACCAAGTGCGAAAACTTGAAAAGCTCTGAATCAGAAAATATTTTTGCACAGTTAACCTCTTGATTGCATATCCGTCAGAATTATAATTGATATTTTTTGTTGTTGTTTGATAAATTGGTTCATGCTGTTGATTCCAGCCCAGTTTGAGAGCCACAGATGAACCGCTCCAACATGAATATTCAAGAACCCGGTTGGTTCTTTTGGTCTTTAGACTTTCCTGTTTGTTTATAGGTTTCGCAGGCGTGAGTGAGAAGCAGAGCATGGAACCTTTTGAGTGTCACTCACAGTCAGATAGCATCATGTCACCACGGAGATGGACAGTTTCAGGGTAGATAATGGTTGTCACACTTTGAATTATGTAGAAACAAACCAAATCAGATGGAGGATTGGAGCTCTCCGCTGTGAGGAGTCTGCCACCCTCGACTCGCTTTGACAGCTTGACATTCCATATGGTGTGCAGTTGCTCAGGTTAACAGCACAAAGTGTGTGACCCTAATGTCTCAGCAATCACAGACGTATGGTTAATGAAGTCAAATATCTCACTTGACTTATTCTCGATTCTCATTTTCAGATTGACTATTTCCTGTAGCATGTGGTGATTTTTACTATGGGGTCGAACAGAAGTTGACACTGTAAAATATATGTGTTCGTGGTTCTATGCAATAATTGGGGATTTAGGAATTTAAATGTAATAACCTCTGAATTGCTCTTGATGATGAGCGCTTCATTTGAGCCAAATACATCTGTGACTTAATGTTTTGGAGAAGTATTGGTAAATCTGAAGAACGGCCATTTTTTTGGAGCGGGCTCAGAGAGGAAGTGTAAGATTTTTTAACTTTATCATTGTGGTGACGGCAACATGACAATGAAGACAGCTTCTCTCGGAGAAACAAGTGAAGCAAATTAAAAGAGAATTAACACGAATCAAGACCAGCAGTTATATGTTTTTACACAATTCTCCTCACCTCATTGTTGCAGCTCCGTTGGCTCCAGCTTGACTTGACTACTTGACGGTGGCATTTCACAGCTTGCAGCAGATCTTCTCCATTTTATCTCGAAGTAGCCATTCTTACACATATTTAATTTCAAATTTCATAATCTTTTGATCTGTAGAAAGCAATGCGACATGATTGTATTTTTCATCATGTTTAAAATATAAACTGTAGTAGACAGATGTTTGGAATTTCTTTTGGTTCATCCTAAATCTTTTTTTTAATTTATTTTTTAGTAATAATTGTATTATTTTGGGGCGGCTGGTGGCGCAGTGGTTAGGGCAGCTGCCCCATGTAAAGAGGCTTAAAGTCCTCGACGCGGTCGTCCAGGGATCGAGTCCAGGCCGGGACGTATTTCCCGCATGTCGCCCCCCCTTCTCTCTCTCCCCCAATTTCCTTGCTATAATAAAAGTAATAAAAAAAGGCTCAACAGGCTCTCTGCCTGAAAAAATAATCTAAAAAAAAATTTAAAATAAATAATTTTATTACTTTCACATGTAGTCTTGTGTCTTGAAGAAGAAAATGTGCTTGTAGTTCTGTTCTGTTTACTGGTTTGCACGAGAAAAGTCTTAAACAGCCCAGCATCAGGTCTTAATTAGCGACAGTGCATTCAAATTAACTTAACTATGGCTATGCTCATTTACAACATTAGTATTAAATACCCCCCTAAAATTGGAAAACATGCGGTGATGCTGAATTTTGTGGCCATGATGGTACTTTGCAGTAGGCTTGATAAATAACCCTCAAATCTAAACAATGACATTTGCCGAGTGCTTGCCTTCCAAATAATTACCATCAAGTGGGACGTGACGGCAGGAAGCTCCAAGGGCTGATGGGAGCTCATCGGGGAGGCCAGCCATTTACTCCAATCGACACAAAGGCAGTCTGCTCTCCCTCAGGTCCTCCTACCCACACCCTGAGATGCTTACTGTGGGGTATTTCTAATTAACTCAATGAAGATGAGGTTTCTGCCACAGTTGTCTTAAACAGTGCTCAGGTGGGCCTGCACTCCTATTTTAATGTCAGTTCTCTTCCCCCATTTTTTCTCTTTCATAGTGTCTTACTATTTGAAATGCTGTTTGCTGTATTATGGAATGAGGATGCGGGGGTACGGCATAATATTTATATCATATCATTTTGAAGCACAGATGGTAACAATCTATATCATCACGGTATGTTTATTTTTCCTAAAATGTCAATGTAAATGCTTTTGAAGGGATATTGCACTAGTATGGCAGCTATTACTGTATTTAGTGTTACTCTTCTTACTTCTGTATTACAAGGACATATTTCACTTTGTTTTGCTTTCCTCATAAGCATACACATACTTGCTTTGTATTACTTGCTATGTATAATAGCTATATACAAATACTATGTAGTTTTACAAAACCCAGAGTCATTAACTGACTGGGTTGATCAATGCTCTTTCTTGTAATTCAGGGCTGTACGCTTAGCTTTTTCACTAGGAGCACAGGTGCTCCTAAATGAAAACATTTAGGAGCACAGAAAAAATTTAGGAGCACTATGAAATTTCTTAAATAACACAATTTTATTAGACCTGCAGGTCTATTTCCCTCCTGCTCTGGAGGAGAGACCCTGCTGCAGTGGTTGGCATCATGGCTGTGGAGATGGGGTGTCGTGGGGTAATAGCAGGTCTTTGCTCCATCACCTCATCCATGACAACAAACACTTCCAGTGTGCAGCAGTGACCTCTCCTCCCTCAGTGCTGACATCTTCAGTTCATACAAACAACACTTCTCATAATCATTGTTTAGATCAACTATTCACCACTAATCATATATTATAATATGTACTGTAATACTGTTCCACATGTGACCAACTTAATGGACTCTGATGTTTGAACACATTGTAGATATTATCCAGCACTGACTTTGCCTGATTATTAATAAGAAAGACAACTTCATCTGGTTTATTTTATGCTATAGTGTTCAATACTTTCCTTCTTCAATAAACATCCTATATGAAGAACAGCACGTAGAAAAGTGATACAGCTCATTGATGATTTCTTGCTGTTAAACAGAATGCATCCGTCCCTTTAACGGACAACGGTGCACGGCGTTATTTACCGCCGTTAGTAAATATATAACCACGGTTTAACATAAGCACTATATTCTTAGTTAACGTCGGAAGAAACGGCACATTTGCTGCTTCGGTTACGCTCGCTAACCTCTATGGTAAATAACCATCAGTAGGCTAGCCGGCTGGCATGACCTCCGATTTGTAACGTTAACGTACAATTCCAACAACAATAAAGTAACGTTCATTATCAATACGATTTAAAAGTCAGCTGGAAACATAAAAATCACGTTACAGTATACTTACATGTGTACGCGGTTTGTGTCGGGCTGTCGCCAGAATCACCGCAATCGTCCGCCATTATCCAAAACTTTTCAGAAGTCAGACGAGCCGCATTTTGGGCAAGTTGAATAGATTTAGCAAGGTCTGCTGTATACTCAGAAATTCTTGCCAATGCAGTATACATCCGGCATTTCTCGCGTACACAAATCCACATACTATTGTATGTGAACGAACTACGTACTCAAATTCACGTCACAATTTAGTACGAGTAGGACGTTAGTTTGGCATTTCGAACACAGCATATGACTTGTTGATTTGTATACAGATGCGCAAAAATTTTACTCTACTTTGATCCCCTTTGTATGGATTTATTTTAGGAGCAAAATGCAAATGAAAGAGTTGAAATCCGTACTCGCACATGTGCTTCCTTTTTATTTTTTCTACTCGCACAATCTATTTTTAGGCGCATATGCGAGTAAAATGCTCGCACTGTACAGCCCTGTAATTAGCTGCAGCTTTCTTCATACCACTTTTATTTCTAAGATAATTTATAGCTTTCGTTCTTGCTGCTTATTGTTCACTCTCGGGTAACTTGTAGTGAGATGCTTTTTCTCTCTGTTGAGCTAATTGTCGTTGTAAGGACTTAAAGTAGCTGTGACTGGACCATGAAGGAGGTGAGCAGAGAAGGTAATTACTGAGAGGAGTGCTTTTCTTCAATGAGGAAAAGACAATGGAGACACCATCAATAAGGACAAACTTTCCCCAACCCTCTTGCCACACACTCTGTAATGAAGACCTTTGCTATTGGCTTAGATGGATGAGGGCATCTGTGTGAGAGTGAGTAAGAGGCAGGTAGATGTTTGTTTAGGGCTAGTTTGGTGGTGGATATATCGGAATGGGTGTGGGCTTGTCGGAGGGAAAGGCGCATTAAGAGCGGGGTGATTAAGGTACACAGTTGATGGAAAACGAAGTACTATTGACAAGGCTTTGTCTTCCCCTGGTCTCCCTTGCGCCCACATTGATGCCCCTGTCTGGTCTCCTCCAGGCTAAGCTACCCGACTGGATTCACAAAACTTAAGAGGGATTGATTGTTCTGCAGCAATTTTCTATGCAAGCCCCGGCCAGCAAATCGATTTAGCAGGTTTCAGGAGTGGCGGTCTTATGTTTATATTACTGTTAATCATTACTGTCTTGGTATTTTATCTCAGGCACTGATGAGAAAACCACCGCATGCAATTAATACCCTGGGTGTAAATTAGCAAATTATACGTATCTCTTTATGTTTTAAATACCGCTATGTCATATCTGCCCGTGCACATTCTACATTAGTGTGTTGCTACACACATGCACACGGACACACAGCTCCTCATCAAGCATGCATGTTCAAACAACCCTCCATCTCCCTCCCTACACAGTTTTCCCCCGTTTAGCATGCACAGGCATAACAACTGTTACACACATGCATATACTCATCATTTACTTTATCAAACACACACACAGACACACACAGATACGAACGCACACACACACACACAAACCTTAAAATTCACCCAGAGAGGCTCCTGTGTGGAATACAGAGCCAATGCTCCTGACTTGAAAGCCTCTCCACTGCCTCAGATGTGACATCAGCTCGTTCTGTCTCTTGCTCTCCCCCCTCCTCCCTTCCTCTCTCCTATCCTCTTTCATCAGCTGAGCCCATCTTTTGACACTTCAGAAGGTGTTCCTCACATGCCTGTCACCTCTCCCCTCCTCCACCAACGCTTTCTTCCCCGGCTCTCTATCGAGAGCATGCATCTCTGTCTGAAACTTATGTACTTTGTAGAGTTAACACTTTGGCGTTTGCATCACCTTGAAGTTGGTAAGTGGTACTGAGCGTGGAGACCGATCTTTAGTGTTTAAAGAGAAAAGAGCTCTGAAACATTCTGTGTTAGTGCAGCATGGCGAGCTGGCATACATCACACTCAAGGAAGGGGGAGTGAAGTAAATGTTTCACCTTTGTGCCTGCACATCCTTGCGACTTTGAACAACAGACTGTGAAGAAGGTGGAAGGTTAGGGACTTCTGTTTCCCCTTTGTGTAAAAAAAAAAAAAAAGAAAAGTTTTTACTGTGCTCTCCAAGTCTTTCTGCCTCAGTGTACTGCTTTTACAGCCATCTGTATCCATTTATGTATGAAGCAGCCACCAACTGTATTTTGACGGTGTCTGATCATCTGAAATGGTCCTTTTGATAGTGCAAGTAAAGAAAATGTCATCAGAAGATCTGTGCCGAGCGTGTTGCGTTAGCTACCCTTAAACACGTTGATTAATATTGTATATTTCTGTGCTTGAACCGTAATGCATTCCCCGCTGAGGGAGAGTGTACGACTATGTAAACACGTAGTCGTGTGGGCTGAGCTGTGTCGACTCCCACATGCCTGCTTAGGAGCTGCTTGGCTCCGACTCAGAGGGAGAATATTACCTTCATATGGCTGGAGGTGGTCTTTGGCGCTGAAAAATGCATTCAGTTTGTTGATATATTGCTGCTGTGGGTGCATCTGATGCGCTTACATGTTTGTGGGTTTTTCTAACTTGATGTACATCGGTATGCATGACATGTGGTCCCATGGAGCAAATAGAGAATGTTTTTTGTATGTGTGTGTCTTTGGGTACGCACACTTAAATGTGTAGCCATATATGCATTGTGAGTATACGTCGGGCTTAAAGGAGCCGGAGCAGGTTCTATATCCTAGGGTTAAGATTCTACTCTTTTCTATAGCATTCATTAGTAAGTAGGCCTACAACTCAGTTGGATGGTATTTGCAGCATAAAGAAATGTATACTTTCACACTTATAAACCTATATAAACCATTAGCTTCTCTTTGAGCACATTATGGGTAGGGAATCACAAAACATATTAGCCTTGAAGCCTTAAAAAGTCATAATAAGAGATCATGGCTGGGACAGGTTCTGCTAACAAAAGCCTCTTTCCTGTGGGTTTTAGTGTCTAGCCCTCACCTAAAGAGACATCAGTGGCTCCAGTGGCCTTTCAGCACTTTTTCCTTCACAGTCACGATGTCTTGATGTCGCAGAAGCGGGGTTCCATTTCCATGGTATTATCTCCTCCCCATGTAAAACCATGGCTCCTATCGAGGCCTAATCCCCAGCATGGGGAGAGAAGGACAGGCATTTTAGATTTATTAGTTTTTTCGCACAAAGCTAAAGAAAGCCCTAGGAATGCAGTTCATGCCATGCTGAGATCAGTATGTGCGCAATGCACACAGACGAAATAGGATTTGGGCTGGTCGAGTAAGAGAGCGAGGATAGAGAGGGGAAAGGGATGGAAAAAAGTAATGCTGGGACTTGAATTCCATTCTAGAATCCGTTTACTTCATTATCAAGTGAATGCATTATTCCCTGGAGTAATACTAACATTAAATGAGGCTTCTTTAATATGCTGGTCAGATGTGCTGCTGCTGGCCATTTGAGCTTTGGAGGAAATAGACACAGAGGAGTAGGCAAAGCGGCTCAAAATTTGGCTTGAGATTTTCTGCACATTTGAATTAGTTATACCACAGAAAGGGAGGGATTGGTGTTTTTTATGTTTTATGATTATTGTCTGTTGCTGTTTGTTTTGTTCTGTGAACAATGACCCAGTGCCATCTATCTCCGGGTTCAATAAACACTTCCTTGAATGACATTATTCTTAGGCATCAAGCCAGAGCAGGGCTGGGAAATCACGTTTTATTAGAAAACATGAATCTTGTCACTGGGATGCCTAAGGAATATTGATGGTAGTTGCAGTTCGGATGGCATTTGCAGATAAAGTGGAGCTTAATATTCAAAATTATCATAGTGGTATCTATGACATTCTTCAAGTAGCGCCTAGCTCTTATCGATTGGGTGTTGGTTTCAGAAAATGAAATAATTCATTAAAGCTACAGATCGATTTTTAGATAACACATTTTGTGCTGCCTCTCTGATGCCACATCTACTTGGATATGATGGATGTTAAGAGGATGGCTGGAAGAATATTCAGGGACCTCATGGATGGGTAAGTTTGGACAAAAGTTTTGTGCTTTGAAGGCGGCTGGAGCCATTTTTGTTTTCTTTTTTTAGCTCGTCACTTGGCTGATCTGTATTGGATCATGGAAATGAATTCAATGGGTCCTTTCACAAATTAGATTCAGAGTACTTTGAATAAAGGCTCCTCCTAAAATGAAGTCATATTGCATGCCATCATTTGGTATATCAGACAGGAGAGAGCGCTTTTGTCGCTCATTGTCATTTCCTTGATTCTCACCCCCGCAGTTGAACTTGTTATTACACTATACTCTTCTTGAAACATTTGTTTTTCCTCCTCAATCTGTCATTGATGGCGTTTGGCTTGTCCTTTCATGTGCTACAGCTGACAAACTAAGCTTTTGAACACCGTTAATCTCCCTTTGATGAATTACTTTGTCTTTTCCCCGTGCCGTAATAGACACATCAAGTTCTTGAACAAAAAACTATTTTTCCTGCTCCACAATTGTGTCAGTTAAATAGACATAATTTCCCTCTGACAAGTTAATGCTTTGTTTTCCTGTTTATGGGGTGTCATGTGGGCACAATGAGTAAATTATTGTCACTGCTGTCAGAGGTATTAAATTTCCAAAAGTTCTCCGTTAGTAGCATTTGCCTAATTTTGTGAGTAGCTTGGCCTGTCTGTAGGGTCTGATATTGCCAGCTCTTGTTTATGGCACTGCCGTCCCGAATTAGAGCAAATTAAGATCCTCATTATTTTATTTGCCGGATGCAGGGTTTTTAATGGTCTTTCAACAAATTAAATAACCTCGGGGCATGGGCAGGATTAATTAGATAATAAGAATCACGTCTCTTTTCATCTTTTTCAAAATAGATTATGTCTTGATGGTTCTAGGGATGAAATGGGCCTTTGTTTTAACTGCAGTTCAGAATGGGAATCAGTGTGGCAGAAAATCTACTAATTATTTACAGAGAACCAGGAGACATTGTTTTTTTTTTTTTGGTAAAACTAATGGATAGTGGCCACCTGGTCGTATCCCTAAATTAGCGACTGAAAGTCAAAGAGAAGTATCTAATAAACTTTGTTCCATCCAAGGGAGATATTTCAATTTGTGGGTTTTATGACATATGGAAGACAAGATTAATATATCCTGAAAGTGGAAAGAAATAACGCATTGGGACAGGGAAATTCGGAAATTTCAACCTTGGCTGTCTTAAAAGGAACAATACAGTTTAAGAAAACTGTAAATATTATTTAGAAAATAAAAACAAATGTGATAATTGACAAGAGCTCTCCTACAGTTTTTCTTCTTCTTCTTCTTCTTCTTGGGGCATAGAAGCAGTTGACCTTTCAGTATGCAGCATTGCACTATTTTCGAATTTCTGCAGAGGGGCTATTCAAATTTTTGGCACTGGCAGTCAGATTTTCAGATCTCATAGTGGCCAATAACGTCTGCTTGTCTCATCAAGCAAGATTTCAGCTTGATTAAACCAAGATCAGCTCCTCAGTACATGTAACAACTTACAGGAGGTTCCAATTTATAATAAGACATTTGTTTTAATTAACATACTGCTTTGATTATGTCATTATATTATGAATACTGGATTTTAGATTGATACAATACAGATTTTTGAAAATTTAAAAGACATGATAGTATACTTTACACATGAATTTTACTACAACCTTATTTTAAAAATCTGGAAAACCAAAACAAAGCATCTGAATGGCCTATTAAACTATTTTCCTATTTTATTACTGAAATGAAATTATATGTACTTTTCAGTTGCGATGCCGGTCAACATACAGTATTTGTGTGTCTATTGGATGATTAGCTCTCAGTTCTGAATCACATGGCAAAGTGAAAGTTACATATGACACCTAGGTAAGAGCTGCAGTCAAATAGCTACCATGTTGGGACTTTACACGAATGCACATAAAAATAGCACATGCTAACACTGCTAGCAAATGACGTGACAAGAGATTTCCTGTTATCTGTCTTTGCTGCTTTCAATCTGTGCTTAATACAAAACCAAAACCAAAAAATGTATTATAAGTTTAGCTAAGTTGTGATATAATTAATAATGATGCTGCATTTTCTTACAGGATATTGGTTATTTTTGAATCAGACCTAACAACACTTATTTCAATTTTAATTATAATCAAACTTTAAATTGGATAATCTTCGATACAACAACAAACAGTAATCTATTTTTTCACCACACTACACTGATGCCGCATTGATCCTGCTAGGTAGATGTCACGCACATGTGCACATCTGCCAGCCATGTCATCATAGAACGCCACACTACAAAGGCTTTTCCAATTTGATTGAAATGTTCGACAAACAGAGTTTGGGGAGCACAAGGAGTGGGATTGAAGTGCAGCAATACAATTAACAGCAGGCACAGCCAATCCTATTAGACAAGTGTCAGATAATTAGTTGGGGCCAAGATGGGGAGAATATGAAACAAATGCCTGACCTGTATCCATAAGAAAAAAAGCCACATCACAATCAGTTGTTGGGATAAACCCATTACACGTATGTTATTAAGACTGGGTAGAAAATAACAGTGCTCTCTCTGTAGTGCTGAACTGCACTGAGCGTCTCCACAAGAAGTACTGAACACTCCATTGAGGAATACTGATTAACAGATATGGTGCTGTTGTGTCTGGATCAATTACACAATTATGCTGGTTGCTGCTGCTGAAATGTCTCTCTGTGGGTCTCTATCCCTGTCATTTTCTTTTCCTGCTCAACAATTCTCTTTCTTTATATCTTCCCCCTGCCCTTTCACATGGATCAAATCTGTTTCATCTCAATTTTTCCCTCTCATATCTTTCTTTCTGCTTCCTTTATCTATCTCATCCTACTTCTGGTCTTGTGTCACTCCCCTCATTTCCTGTCAATTGCTTTTGTCTTTCTTGCTTCAAGCAAACTGCTGTACTCCGCCAAAGGCCTTGTTCATCAACATTTATCTGCTTTATCTGATCGTGGCATAATCCCAGGGGGTCGTCACTGGTGGTTTTACGCTGGCAGACATCGGTATATCATGCACAGAAACAGTTTCGCTCCAAAGGAAGGGAACTGTGTTTTGGCTCAGATTGTTGTTTGTCAATGTGGTGACAAGTCTGGTGTAGAATCATAAAAATCCTTCATTAGGAGGTAGGAAAGAAAATAGGGGCTTTATCAATATGTCTGGGGTTTCTCCACAACATTGACAAACAACATCCAGTGGGCTTCAAACTGAGTTTTTAAAAAAATATATTTTTTCCATTCCCTGACGAGGAGATCCACAGAAGTGGCCCTTACAAAGGCTTTTTTTTTTAAAGTCAAATCATCCACTCAAACACATACAAATGAGAGTAGTCTGATCTGAACCGTCAGTACTGAGACATGTAATTTGCCATTCATCGTGTGGAGGAGCGGCATCAGCACGAGGGCATCGCCACTTTTTCAACATCTTGCACAAACAGTTTCACACCAATACACACCCTCCTTCATGTGAGTGTACCACGAATGTATTGTAACCTCATTTGATCAGAGAAAGATTCTAGACTAAGCATCAAAACAAGTGTAAGTCATGTCAATTTTGTCTTTGTGTGTTGTATATATATGTGTATAATATATATATATATAACTCATATATTTTCTGATGCAGTGAAATGCCGATGCATACATCGCAATAAGGATCTTTTTGATCCAATGATATTGTATGGGTGAAATTAAGTCAATTTTATTACTTCTTTATGTGGTTGTATATTCCCTTTGACTGCCTAATGGAGTGAAGGCATATCAAAAGCCTCATCAAAGCTGTAGACTGAGTGGTGCATTTATGGGGTGTTAAAGCGCTTCAAGAGCTGTGGTTTGGCATCATCCAATGACTGGAATGATGCTCACTCAAACTCATCGTAGCCTCTCAAGTTAGAGAAAACACTAAACATTAGTTGCAGGAATAAAAATGGTTGATTCATGCGGAAGACTGCTCTAAATGAGGGAGTGCATGTGTAGTGCATGCGTGTACTGGATTATACTGCGCCACACAGTTATGAGGGTAAAAGTTTAATAGTTGTGCAGGAGTTGTGAATAAAACTCTGAGAACTGCTGCTGAGGTGCCTGTAACTCTGACAGGGAAAGGAAGCAGCCTCACAACTCTTGTTAATGGTCTCTTCTCTGTGAGGTTGTGCTTGTTAATCGCATCACACTAAACCCCCCCTTTCCCTCTTGCTAATCTACTTCATGTGTTATATGGGTGCAAGGAATACAACTCTGTGAAGGTGTGCGATTGTATTAATAGAGATGGGGTTTATGATTGCTGCTGACTGTAAAGGGAACAATGTTTGCAGCAAAGGTTGGTGTTTTGCTTCATAAGTCTTACATTATGCAGTCGAGTCAATAGATGGTTTTGCAAACATCCTTATTTACCAGTAGTGTTGTCACAATACCAAAGTTATGACCTACCTACGATACCTGCCTGTATGTCTTTAGACTGATACTGAAAAGATACCACAGAAAATAAAAAAGGAAAATAAGCCATGCAACAGGATTAAAATATTGTACCATAGTGTGTTCATACATTTCATTTTGGCCTGGACTGCATAAACTCTTAATTAAGAGCTCTTTACACGTTCACATCTCTCCACCTTCACATGTCACGCTGCTGCTATAAAAGGTTAAATCCTTCCAGAGATGAGTGCGAGCAATTCTGTAAGCTATTTTGTTGAGTTGCCTCTCAGCAATGGGAAAATGCTTCACTAGAGTGAATTTCAGTTCACTCTAGTAAGCACTGATGTTTAGGTCTTTCATTGTGAGAGGTAAGAACGCAAGGAGTGAAGCTTTGATGCACAGCCGCTGCCATTGACAAGGTGGGAGCAATTAAGTGTTTGCTGTTGTCATACTCCGTGTTATTATGATTATAACTTCTTATATAACTTATAAGTATGCAACTCATAACCATTGGGCATTGGCTACAGTACTTGAGTGCAATTTTTCGGGCATCTGCTTTGTCGGAACACTTGCATTTGCAACTTGCATATAGGGGGGGGGGGGGGGGGGCAGGCTGGCATGCCCACTATGCCTGCAGGGAGTGGAAGCAGAAGTGAGCTGCACGCTCACACTGACCCACTCGGTATTCCGTGCAACACTTTTTCCCCAATCTTAAATTGAAGTCCCAGTAGGCTGTGAAAGAACACGTATACCTGATATATTTCCTTCCTTCCTTCCTTCCTCCTTCCTTCCTTCCTTCCTTCCTGTTATTGATCAATATTTAATTAACATGCTCTCAAAACTTTATCCGTTTTACATCTAAATGTTTCACTGGGGAAAATGAAATCATTGCAATATTTCCATTGTTACATTTGTATCTCCTCTGAGGAGCATTTAAATACACAGCAAGCTTTAAAGATAGCGGCACAACGTGTTGCCGTTGAATGAGCTACGCATTGACGTGCAATTCATTTGAGCTCGGAGGAATGCTGCAGGCAAGAGTTCATTTCTTAAAATTAAACTAAGCATATTGGTACAGAGGTTTATGGTAATCTGACCAGCATGTCCCCTGGGGCGTTACAGAAATTTTTCAGAGCTTGTGGGGAATATTAAATATCTGTTTGTTATTAATTGGATTACTTTGCTGTATGATGGAGAAACAGTGGGTGGATTTGAAGGGGTTTGGGCTGGGGTACCATCAACCACACAGGGAGGTGTGCACTAACATGTCACAATCTTGATGAATCACCTAGGATGCATCTTTTGTATTGTATTGTGTTTATTTATTTTTCTATTTTTATTGTGCTGCTTCTGCTCCGTCACATACAGTACAAAAAGAGGGGGAAAGAGGATAACATTAGATAAAGATTGCAAACTACTCTCAGCCCCACACTGTTGTATGCATTATTCCCATCCTAATTCATTGCACCTTTTATATGCAGCAGTTTTTCTCAGATCAATTTGTGCCGTGATATATTATCAATAGACATTGAAGTGGGGACTTAAGATGGTTTGCTGTTTTAAAGTCACCGTTGTTTCAGAGGTTCGGTATTCTTCTGATGTGCTTACACAGCCAGATTACGTTTGAACAATGTGAAATGGTCTTTCGTTCTAACTTAAAAGGCTTCATAGTTACAACTGCTTTGTGGTAACTTGGATAGCGACACGTGGCACATGGTCCAAGTAATTGTGTAGGGGCATCTGAAGATGAGAATTAATGGCAGGGCTCAAATGATGACCTTTATGCCTCCATTATAATAACTCCCTTGGCAGAACTGAATGAAAGGTGGCTTAGCACACAAGGTGAGATACATTTTAAGAGGTGAACCACTTTTTATTAGCGGAGTCACAACCATAATTGTTCTCTATCCCTGTTGTTCTTTAGGTCCTTCAGGTTATCCATCAATCAACCCATCCATCCATTATCAATCACCACTTATCCTGTTCAGGGCCGCGGGGGGTGGGGGGCTGGAGCCGATCCCAGCTGACATTGAGGGAAGTCAGGGTACAATCTGGATGGGTCGCCAGACTATCACATGGCTAAAATATAAGAGGCCATTCACATTCAAACCTACAAGCAATGTAGAGTCATCAGAGAGAGAGAGAGAGAGGTGCCAGATTTTGAATGAATGCACCAAAAGGCACACGTCATCCTGTTGTGGACTGTCTGCTCTCTCTCTGTGTCTGTGTCTCCGTTCGGTCACTGACACAGTCCAATAGCATAACACAGCAGAAAGACTGACAGGGGAAACATACACACAGAAGCATAACAACCACTTTGTATCAGATGCTAAAGAGTCCCACACACTTTGTGCCGAGGGGCGGGACAAAGCGGCGGTGTTTGACCTGGGAATGAGAATGGGCTGTACACCCTGCCAATTGGCTAATGCTCTTCTCTGACACCAGAAAAGTCCTGAACACAGAAAAACAAGAAGAAAAGAGAAAATACAGGCAGAGGGCATCTCTACAGAAACAGACGCACACTTCTTGTAGGTCATAAGTGATGATTGAGAGAGATTATTTTTGTATGAGTCACTGCAATAGCGTTGCAGCATGAAATAGTAATAAAAAAGGATTTCAGTAATGGCTACATCTGTAAATAGAGGAACTCTGGGAAACCATCCATTTTCCTTTCTTTACTGACCATGCAGAGTAGTCTACTGGGCATTGAAATATTCATAATCCTTTCTTCACAGATCCATTCCTTTTTTTAATGTTAAAAGGCTTGGAAATAGCACATCCATCTCCTCTCAATCCATTTTCCTCCAACTCTTCCCTGCAAAGGGAAGTGAGACAGACACACAGAAAGATTGTTTCTTGACAAGAGTGGAATATTTTGACAGAAAATGTTCACATGCATGTAAACCAAGCCATGACCTGTGTCATTTATCCATCTGCATGAGTGTTTTTGCTCTTTTTGAGGTGAAGAGCCTCACTCAGATGTTTCACTTTCACAAGTTATGGCTTTATACACACAGGTTGAAGGATAAGGTTGGGAAGAGATACTAGATAAAGAAACAAAGTTGTTAACCCCCCTACCCTTGTTTTGGGAAGTCATGAGTTGCACAATTACATTTTCTGGTCAGCCTTTTATCAGAGAGGCAGGGGGAGAAAGAGGTCCAGAGTTTTGGTAACGTTCCTTTACAAGTGATGGACTGTTTTATCAGCAAGCTAGTGTGCAAGATGCACCTTGTTGTCAGGTTGGTTTGTTAGAAGCCATGTTGACTCTTTTGTCTTCCTGTTCCCCCTCCTACCTCAGGCTACATAAAAAATTAAGGCCTTAATTGATTTGTTGTTCACTCCCACATACGAGAGCAGATGCAACATCGGCAGCTAAAGAGGTGGGAGGGAGAATACAGTAAGAAAAAAAGGTATTTGCAGAAAGGGCACCAATTTAGAATGTTCCCAAGTGATCCCTTGGTTGCTATGGGATGGAAACCGTGTGGGTGTGTGCATGAGAGTGGGATGAGGGGGTGATTTGATCTTGTACGCCATGAAAGGTTGCAGGGGAGAAGCCGTGTGGGCCATGTAGCCAGGTTGAGATTTATTCCCATTCAGAGGACCATTATTGTTGACCTTGCCTTGCCTGGGAAAGCCAGAGTAAACAGAAGGCTAATAAATCAACTTTAACAAGCCCAGTAGTCCTGGCTGGTGGAGCGACCATGCAGTTCTGCCACGCAGAGGTGGATTAATCCACACTACCTCCCCTCCACAGAGGATACCTGTAGAGTCTGATTTGGCTGATAGTTTGTATGCAGACGCACAGGGACGTTTAATTGCTCCACTGAATGCATCTCCCCAGCCAATGTGTGTGTATTCACTCTCAGGGCTGTGTTTGTGTGAGAGATACAGAACAGTCAAAGAGAGGATGCATAATCACACTCTTATGCAGGATTTGTTTTTAGAATACACTAGAAATTTCATTACATGCTTACCTGGTGTTCCAGTGCTGGCAATATTTGTTGAGCAGATTGACTCGGCTGCCTATTTGATTCATCATCAATTTCATATCCCTGCCACGTCAAGGGAGATCATCAATGATTCATACTTTTGACAGCAGCTCCTTGCAATGTAAATGCATTCATAAAAATCATAATATCCTCATGTTATGGCAAAGTAATAAAAGTGTTTGCCATTCAGTGAATGTCAAATTATGTTTTATTGCCGAATTTAGGAAATGATGTATACAAATTAAAACAATTAAATAACAACATGGTGTTTCAAAACACACACACACACAAAAAAATAATATGTATATGATATACATACATTTATATATACTGTATATAAACATGCGTGTTGTGGCCACAGACAGCTGCTCTCTCATTCTTTTTCCTGACTGATTCTTCTCTAGTTTTGTGTTCTGCTAGTGTCTGTCTCTAGGTGGTATCTGCAGCCCAATCGAGATGCACAGTTAGTTCAGCTCCTTCAAGATGGCACACAGATGCCTGTGTCTCCTCGCACAGTTTTAAGAGCATGCAGGAGATAAAATGACCTCCAGCAGGCAACTGGTGTGATTTCTTTTTTTTTTTTCTTACATAACTGTCAGAATCAGACACCATAGGGGTGCGTTAACAAGAACCATCCATTAACATGCAGTTGAACATTTTTAAGACCAATAGATGCTTTCATATGGGTCCAATGGATGCTTTGAAACCATCACCAACCACCTTCTAAGCTAACTAAGAAACAGCTCAGTGTTCCAATGCCCACAAACGGCAACCGCTATCACAACTAGAGATTGAGGAGCTACAACAACGATGCTACGGCAAATGGCAGCCAGGATGACAGGTCAGAAGGGGGATGTCATCATCACCCTTACATTCCGAGATTGGGTTCCAAGCCACACTAATGCAGATAGCCCAAACGCAAGGAAGAGAGATGCAGGATAGTCAGCCCCAACAGCAGTTAGCCTTAACACAAGACACGCCAGAGTTTGACGATCATAAGCCAGCTGGATACCTTGATCCCCTCATGGTCGATCAATATGGCTAAGTTACATATTATCCTTTGAAGGTCTGCTAGAAGATGTGAATACGGCACTACGTACTAAGGAGCAGTATCCCCTTGGAGAAGCAGACTGGAGGCCACACTGCATCCGAAAGGATACCTAGGAAGTACACCAAACTCTCCAAACCAGAAGCTCCGGGCACTTCAAGATGATGCTCTGTTGATGTTCCACCGCTGTTCTGCATAGTTCTGAACCCCCTCAGCCCCCTAAGAGTGTCTATGGATACCGGTTCTGAAGGGGAGTAACCACCACCTGCCACCTGATGAAAACAAGCTGTTTGCTAGGAATGAGCGTGGCATCAACTCACTGATCCACATCACCAGGATCTACAGCCACGGCATTGGAATGTCAGAGGCAAGATGATCACAACTAGGGTTGAATTACCAGAAGTCAACATAGCAGATGTCCAGGACAAATACAAATGCCTCCAGTCCCGCAAGCAAATGGAAACCATGAAGAAAGGCAAGTCCTGACAAGTCAGCTGAATGGAAAAAAAACATTACAGCCATCAACACACGACTGCCGGTCATCACATACACTGCTGGTATAATAACATGGCCAAAGCAAGCAATAGAAGCCACTGATATAAAGACAAGAAAGTTCCTCACCATGCAAGTAGGATTTTATCAGAGAGACTATCCAGGATGAAACAACCAAGATCCAAGAGTACATCAGGAAGATTGCCCCCAAGTGATGACCTGCTCACTGAGTATCTCAGACAGCAGAACAACGATGATTAGGAGGAATATGGGAAACATCATGGAAGGACAAGCCCCTGAAGGATAGAAGATCTGACTGATAGTGCCAGTGGCTAGAGAAGGCTCATCTCAAGGACAGCATAGAGGCACTCATCATTGCAGGACAACAACAGGCACTGAGAACAAGATCAATAGAGGCCAGGGTCTACCAAACCAGACAGAATCCCAGGGGGAGGTTTTGCATAGATGCTGCTGAGACAGTCCAGCACATAACAGCAGGTTGAACGATGCAGGCAGGTATGGTGTACAAGGAGGGCCATAAACAATTGGCTGGCATAGTATACAGGAACATCTGTGCTGAGAATTTGGGCTGGAAGTCCTGAAGTCAAAATGGAAGAAATCTCCAAAGGTGGTTGAGAATGGCCAAGCTAAGATCCTGTGTGAATTCCAGATCCATACATAAACTGGTGATGGCTAACCAACCGGACATCGTGGTGGTGGACAAACAACAGAGAAGAACAGTAGTGACAGATGTATTTATTCCAAGCAACATCAACATCAGGAAGAAGAAACACAAGAAGCTTGAAAAATACAAATGGCTGAAAGAGGAGATAGTAAATATGTGGAAAGTAAAAGCATCAGTGTTACCAGTTTGAATCGGTGCACTCGAGGGTTGTAACCCACAAACTGGGACAGTGGCTCCAGCAGATTTCAGGAACAACATCCGAGATCTCATTCCAGAAGAGTGTCATTGGAACAGCTAGGATACTGTGCAGAACCCTCAGGCTCCCAGGCCTCTGGTAGAGGACCCAAGCTTGAAGGAGGAAACACAAGACCGCCAATGGGGCGAGTGGGGAATTATGGGGAATATATATAATATATATATATATATATATATATATATATATATATATATATATAATATATATATATATATATATGCATGCAGCTGTATATATGCAGCCTCCCACATCCCAAGTCTCCTGTTCTTTGCCTCAGGGTGTAAATGTGAATGGGTGCTGAATAGTAATTTTGGAGTGTAGTTTGTGGGATGGGTTAAGAGTGAATATATAAAAACTGACACCGTCAGTCAGTCAGTCAGGCTGTCATTTTAGCTGGCAGGTGGTCGAGAGAGGATCCCTGATATCATGTACAGAGACATTTAGAGCTTCTCTTCCATGGCCGAGCACAAATAAAAAGCTGTATTCGATGTGACGGGAACGTCAATGAGTTGTAACTGTAACATGCTACCAGCAGCATCTGGATGACGGATCTCCTCAATAGTTGCCTACTGTTTTCACACGCTGAGTAAAGTTGGTGTGTATGCAAACACATGTGAATGTATGTGACAGTCTCAGTGTGTGCACGTGGGTATGTGTGTGGGCAAGTAAATGCAGGAGAGTTATTCTTCCAGTGTCATATTTTTGGCATGGTTGTGTTGTGTCCCAGGCTGCTGCACAGTTGGTGAATATCAATGCAGTGTGGCATAGTGACGGGGACTGGAGCTGACATGTTGTCACACTGTGATGAAAAGCACTCTGAGATGATGTGGCGGGAGTGTTCCTCCTGTCCGCAGAGAGATGGCAAGCTGGCTATGGCATTTGTGTATTCGTTTGCGCTTCCATGCCTGTGTGAGAGTATGCGTGTGTGCATACTTGTTGGTTTTTCTCCGAGTGCACTTGCGATTGTGTGTGCCTTTTTGCTTGGCGTTCAAAGCCATATCACTTTACACACAAAGCGTGTGGGTTTTCTCCTGTTGTGCTTTGATGTAGCAGTGGTTAAGCTGTATCTGAGCATGTGCGCCACATCAAACATCTAAATTAGGACGTGTTTAAGGAGCAGCTGGCCAGTGAACCAAAGAAGGTGCAGATAAACTTGGTTACTGAGTCAATGTCACCAAGCCCCTTCATGTGCCTTTTAAGAATAACCTGCCTTATCTTTGTGGATGCAAAGGTTTTAAAACATTTACTGAGGCTACACGGAAGGTGATGTGATTCACTATCTCTGCAATCGACTCTACCTTTCATGTGTTTGGTTTCCACTCTCCTCGTTGTTCTATTCTGTAGGATCCCAGTGGAAATATTCTATCAATCATATATTGAATTCTACATTTCTGTTTGATTCACATTCCAAATCTGACCGTAGAGACATGCAGCATCTTTGACATATGCAGCAGATTTACCGGCACATGTTTGGGTGTTGTGTGCACTCTCTCGGAAATGCCACTGTGCATCAGATGAAGCATTTCTTTTCCCTCTCCGTCCCTTGCCAGTTTTCACAAGCACTCCATCACTTCTCTGTGAACTTGGAATAGTCTCTAGCCTCTACACCCCTAGAGAGCTGACACGTGAAGGAAAAGAGTCACTTTTCCCTTGCTGTAGATGCAATCCTGCCAGGACTTGCAAACTCGGGAGGACCCTGTTCAGGCCTCCGGTTTTGGGCAAAGGTTCAGCTCTCACTTGGGCTCGGGATGTTAAAAGCTTTGCTTAATGCATATGTCTTTGTCTCAGTGGAGTTTCATAGATAGACATGAGACAGGCTCCACCTGGTCACTGACTGAACTCTGTCAGTTTAATTATTGAACAGAAGAACACAAGTGCACAAGGGCCTGCGCTGCACAAAACCGCCTTTGTCAGTGACTTTTCTGCCTTTAACTAAAAACATACACGCAAACACACACATGCAGATGGATATCACATGCACTGTTACATTTCCCAGGGGACTACTGATGTATAGGTGTATGCAAATAACACTGGAAGGGCAGAAGTAGTCAAGATAACAAAGCACAGGAATCTAATCCCATCATATACCTCTCCGTATGTTATTGAAGAAGTCAAGTACTGAGGGATGTGTTCGCCTTGATACTTGTGTTGTGAGATTTATATTACATGTAACCTTGAGGACTGTGGGGTATGAGACAGGGGATGCTCCCTGGAATCCACCTTATTTAATCTCCCGGTGTATGTGTCTATTGTATCGAGTGCTTGTGTTTCAGTGTTTGGAAGAAAATGGTTCAGTAAAGTTGGGGTAGTGAATGATATTCAGTTTCTTTGTTGGTGTTTTGTGCGTTTATGTGAGTGTGTGTGTAGTGTGTGTTTAGTGCATATGCTTGTATTTTTATGTGTTTATGTGGAGGCATGTGCGTGTGGCCCTCCAAGGCTGCCTGTCCTCCCGTGTTAGCGGCGTGTTACTGAATATGCAACACCGTCAATCAGGGAGTCGTCTGCTGTCTCCTCTGTCCTAATTGCACCCCTAACCCTGTCTCTTTTCTCTCACAGCCTTTGGTTGTAGCCTCGCATTTCATTTCCACAGAGGAGTCCTTTTTGATACAATAGTCTCATTGAAGTACTCCTCTCCAGATGTTCTCTCCATAGATAAATCTGCTATTCAGATCTCTATAATTGATTGTAATATGCAGAATTAATGCCTAGGGTTATAAAGAGAATTCTTGGAAACGTTTTTTCACTTTCCTTTTGAAATTCAAAACAAGAAAGCACCACAATGCACTTTTTTCTCCTGCCCGGGCTCAGCAAGTGCAGTGCAGCGGCGCTTATTTGCATATTCTCAAGCTGATTCTGTGCAAAACAACTTGGGTATTGTTATAGACGTAATTAGGAAGATGATCAAACAGGCTTTTTTGTGACGTTCCCTCAGCCTCTCTCATGCCGCTTGCTTTAACACTGATACAAAGGCTGGATTTCCATTTAGAGTAAAAAAAAAAACTGCAAAGAATGGCTGCTAATGATGATTCTCATGCGCAGCAGTAATGATGGTATATGGTGAATTTAAGAGTGTGTTGTTGTCTAGTTCAGAAAGATAGAGTCACAGAGGACAGACGAGGCAGACGGAGAGAGAGTGAGAGAGACAGACTGAGACTGAGTGACACAGAGCAAGGATGAGTAGTGAGTACTCATTTGGAATTCCAGTGTGTTGGTAATAATAAGGGAACCGCAGCAGCCCTTGTTGAATTATAGATCACACCAGCATGATTGGATGAGGTTAGGCCATTGTAACACCAACTTAATAATTCACAGATTGTATTATTACAGTAATGATTGCATGGAAAAGGTAAGCATTTTTCCAGTCCCCCCCCCCCACATACTGTATATGATAAAAAAAGAGCAGCATCTATTATTCTATGTTGAAAATTCAAAATAGACAGTTTAATGTATTTCGTCTTCTTCAAAGCTGCAGATCCGTACATTCTTTTCTTTTTTTTCCCTTTAGAGTGATTGAAGTGAATTTGAAGGCCAAAATATTTAGGTGCTGCTGTGGTTCAGCAGATAATTTAAAGTGTGTTCAACTGCTCGGTTTTGGAGTGATTTCCTGCAGGAGGAGTGACACTATGTACTGTGACTGCAAACTCTGCCCCCAAATTTCTCACTAACCCATTCCATCATTTCAAGCTTGTGATGAGAATGGGCATCGGGTCACTCATTGTCAGTGTCGGGCTCCATTATTCAACCTACTTGGCTTCATCAGTGTCTCACTTGCTGGCGTTTGGATCTGCATGGACGTGTGCACACTAGTGTTGTCACGATACCAACATTTTGGTACCGGTACCGGTACCAACATGTGTTTCGGTACTTTTCGGTACTTTTCGGTACTTTTTCGAATAAAGTGAATCCAAAAAATGTCATTACTGACTTTATTTAATAGAAATCCTAATTCAGTAACATATTAATCAGCAAACATAAAATACCACAAGACAAGCTTTTCTAATGCACACAATTTTAAAATGTTAAAATATAAATCTAAATAAATAATATAAATCCAGCTCTATTTTTTTCTTCCAGAGCTACTTTTGTTAAGAGTGAAGGCTGGCGCTTGCTTTTAGCACTGAATGTGGCTTTCTTCCTGAGTAAATGACCTGTCGTTCCCTGAGCTCAGTGTGCAGGTCTGGGTGCTTGTCCTTTAAGTGTTTGGCTAAGTCGGAGGTGTTTCCGCCGTTAGCCATGCATGTTTTAAACACCGTTTACACAGTGGTGCATCGGCGTTAACTGCCTCGCCTTGCGCATTTGTTTTAAGCTAAAGTATGGCTATATCGCACTTCGCGGCGCTGGTTTGTCCGCAAGTTGCGGCGTGATGACGGTTGCAGCAGCCGTTCTCCTCTCCGTGCTTCGCTCGCTCGCGCTCTCTCTCTCGCGCGCGCTCTCTCTCTCTTTCTCTCTCTCTCTCTCTCGCGCTCTCCAAGTTTTTCTCCTGCTCCGTTTTTTGCTCCAGTCCACGCTGCTAGCTAACTTGCTAGCCGTGTCCTCCGCTTGCTTGCTTTTTGTTTTTATTTCCCCAAGCTGCGGCTCGCTCCTCGTCCTCTCAGCTGTAGTTACAAGGCAGTGACGTCACGTGGCGAGTTCGCCGCGCTGTTGCGGGCTCTGCCGGCGGCGTTGCGCAAGTACCGGTCCCGTCCAAATGCAATATAGTACCGTTTTAAATGCCTCAGTACCCCGGTACCAAATTAGTACCGGTATACCGTGCAACCCTAGTGCACACACATACACTCATACACACAAGTACATTGTCAGTCACTCATATCTGCTCCCTATTCTTGTTAGTGCTTCATTTATCTTTTTTACTTCTCTCTGAGCCTGACGGACGTGAGTTTATGACACACAACGCCCGCGTATGTGTGCCATGTCACTGACTTCAAACGGCCACGCTTCAGTCCATTCTGTCTTCAGTGCCTGTGTTCATGAACAAAGGATGCCCGAGCTTTTATTCTGTCAGATATGTGGAGGAATTGTCTTTCCAGAGAAAAAAAAAAACGTGGCAAGGCGTGGACTTCATGACCATGGTGGTGGTGAAAATCAAGTCAGGCAGCCACACATATATCCTGGTCGCCCAGGTCCCCCCCCTCGCTTGTGCGCTTTTTCTTTTGTCTTAATATAAGTTGACAGACAGTTAAGTGTCCTTACTACACATCTGTGTGCGTTCGTGCACACCTGCATCAATATGCTGGCATGGTTGGCCTGTAGATTGCAGAGGCAGAACTTCCTCAGGAGATGGTGAAGTTACAGAGAAAGCAGGCTGATTGCCTTTGGGTTGCATCAGTTGGAAAGCCATGGATTAACGGTTGCATTTACCATCTCCACGATGATATTCAGTTAATGTAATGCCAGATAAGAAATTGGTCTCTGTGCTTTCTAGTAATTTACTATACATCAGGTGTACCTCTGAATACCTTGAAATGCTGGTGACTTTTTCTGATGAAAAGCATGGTTGTCTGATAATGGAGATGTCGTGTCTCTAAGTCATTACTTTTTTTGTCGAGTATGAGGGGTTTCTTATTTTTTCCTTGAGAAACTGCAGACCTGGGAGATGATATCAATGTGATATTGATAGTGTGATATGAGTTTCCTATTTTCCTGGAGTTTTGCCTATTGTAATATGGTGAAATAGCATAAATGAGGGGGTGCAACTATTGCAAATCAAAGATGACTTTGAAAGTGATCCAGCAGGGTTTTAAATCATTATAGAAGATGACATGTTTACTATCGTCTCGGTTTTTTGTTACGGGATTCATACATTTGTGCTTACATTTTTTGACTCCTGTTGGCTAGTCAACATGAAGTATTATACTTTTTACGACAGAGTTTCTTCAATAAAACAGATATTTGTGACTGTGTAAAGAGTAGGATTTATGTTTCTGCGATTTGACCTTTTGTCAGCAGAATTTTGTTTTGTGAACTCTGCAGTTGGATAGAATAATACTACTCTACGCTGCAGTTTTTAATGTCTCCATTTATGTTCATCAATGAAAACAATATACTTTTTAAAACAACTAATTTCCCACGCCCAGTTGGTTATACAGCCTATTTGTGACTGTCTGTTCCATTAGGTTTTAAGGAAGGAAAGCAAGTAAGAGAATAATGAGTGCTCTTTTTTTTTTTACAGATGAGAACAAAAATCTGAAATAATGTAATTGCTTTGGAAAAAGCCATAATTGGCCAGTCAATAAGAATTAATGAAGGGCAAGTTAGGCAAATTTAAATAGATGCTGTTGTAGAGATCGTTCTTTTTTGTCACCTTCATTATGCAATTTATGACAATGACCACACACAAGAATGCAACATTTCAAGCTCGATTCAACTAAAGTAAAATATATTATGCATATGATGCTCATTGTGCAGTATGCTGATAGTGACATTCTTACCACCACCCTCAATAACCCTGATCGTGTGAAAGATTAACGAAATTATGTCACCCTCTCTGTTGTCAGAGTGAACCTTCATGTGTGTTTTGTTCTAATAAACATAACCATAAACAAACATGCATTTTCACACCACAGACATAAAAATGAATACTTTATTTAGACATTGGTAAATATATTTAGCAGTAATTTTAACAGCAGAAAGTAATCTTTGGGTAAAGCTGTGATGTAAATTGGCAATAAGGCATTAGCTTTACCTTGGAAATTATCATTTAAATCTGAGCAATCTCCTCGTCGTCCCTCTCAGATCGAGGTCTGTGAACCACTTTCTTCCAGCTTTGTAGAGGAACCTCTTCTGCCTGCAACTCTTTTAATTGGGACGCTATGGTTGAAATTGGAGTGGCTGGGACCCAGAGGGACTCTCTATTTCTATCTTACCTCGTACACTTTCAGCTTGCAAGTTAACGACTGTGCCAGGCCGTTATGTTTAGACACACAGCATGACTCATACACCACATATCTCTCATTTAACACCTTCACCTCTATTTTCCTTAAAATAACCTACACACACACATGGAGCAGCATTTTTTAAATGGGAATATTTATTGAAATGCCAAGTTTGCTGCTCATATTAAATGGAACTTGTGCTGGTATATGGAATGTGGATCTATTGCACATTTTTGAACCCCTAAATAAAATCCTGCTGCTCTCACCTGATGAAAGTGGGCAATCCTCTCAGAAAGGTATATTGAGTTCTCCAGGAGGTTCAAAATGAATAATTAGAGGACAACTGGAGGTTATGTATTGCATATCTGTTGGGATAAAAATACTTTCAATATATTTTTATATATTATTATTAAAATATAATATATTATTTTATTAAAAGCATTTCATTTGCTACATTTACTTTTTTTCAGATACACATTTAGTTTAAATATATTTCTGTGTATAACATCTGATTGGAGGACTATAGCTTTCAAATAAGACTAAGTCTAAAAAAAAAAACAAGGTCTAAGTCATCAGGCAATTTACCCCTTTCACACTTTTATGCCCACTCAATTCTCTGACCTGCTATGGTAGCAATCATTCTCCTTTAAGTTATTAACACACACACATACTCACGTGCGAATGGGGTGACAATTACTCAATGTCAACGCACATTTACCAATTTCTTCTGCCTTAACTCATTTCACTCCACCTTTTGAATCATCACACTGGTGTTGAAGATCTCAGACTAACTAACTTTCTAACTTTCTCTCTCTGCAGGACAGAATATCATTTTTTCCTCTTAGATGTGTGTGGGGGTGGTGATTCTGTGCTGCTGGTCTCAACAACTCAGCAGCACCTTTAAAGCTTTGTGAGTCCCTGAGAGTGCTCAGAAAAGAGAAGGTGTTGGCAAGCTCTGGCATCCTGCCAGCTTGTCCATCTTTTTCTACATGGGCTGCTGCTGCTCGGGGTCACCAGTCAGGTCAGGTTTAGAGTCTGTCAGCAGGACTACTTTTCCTCTCACTGTTGGGTGCACACACACACGTACACAGACTGTGAAAAATACAACAAATACCCAACAGTATAACAATATCTATAGCTATTAAGGTGTGGAGGCACATTATTCCTTTCCAGAAGTTTTTCTTGCTGTGCTGTCTTTCAGTTCCTGAACCCCTTTGTAGATGGAAATCAGGACAGCTTTGAAATAAAAAGGCTTATTCTCCTTATTTTCTTCCAGTAATGATTGACATTACTGGAAAATCTGACATGCATTGGTTAATTTATGGATTTATGTATACTGTGATGTATTTCATGTTGGTATTCATGAGATCATCCTTGAATTTGGGAGACAGTATCATCATGCTAAATGCATGTTTTTTCAGTATTAAGTTGGAACAATCTTCATCTAAAAGTGTCCTCACAATTCTCAAATAAACATTAACATGTTATGTCATGACGGCTGTCTATAGCATTACAGTGATTCAAAAACAATTACATGAATAGTAGTTAATTGACACATTTTTTGGCAGATATTTGAATGATTAAAATTTAACGAAATGTTTTAATTTCATTCAGTCCCGTCAAGCAAATGTACTATAATATATCATTACACGTTGTGTAACTGTTGTGGGTTTTGGCACGCCAGTCTCACTCCCAACTCGTCCAACGTCTTGGTCAGAGCCCCTCGGCGTCCGATGCTGCCCTTTCAACCAAATCAATAAATAGTAAACCTACCTGCATCATTAGACGCTCTGAGCAACTGATTAGTAGCGAGATGGCCCACACAGGGTGAGTGGGAGGGAGGCCGGATGGGTCAAACAAACACAAGACTTTCTGTGTCCTATGCAAAACTAAAACTAAGTGAGTCGTTAGTCCTGCGACTCATTAAAAGGAAAAACGAGTCGTTAAGCTGTCAAGTTAATATCAACCATGCTCTTTTCCTAAACTTAACTAAGCTTAACCATTCTTCTTTTAAAGTTATTTTTGGGCCTGTTTGCCTTCATTCAGAGAGAGGATGGTGTGAGAGTGGAAGGGGGGAGACAGAGGGGGATGACATGCCGACTTCCATTATTTATTTTATGTGCATATGTGACTGACGTGTGTGTGAGCCTGTGATTCAGGTAATTACCTTTTTTTGCCTCGTGGTGCATCAAAAATGCACATATTGAAGTTGTAATTATCAAAGCTGACATAATAATAATTCACTTTTTCCATCCAATGTTGAAACTTTTCTGCTCTGGCCAAACCTCCTCAGAATTGTAATAGTCAGGGAGGCTCCTGGTTGTTCAGTCTCCCTCCTCAGTCTTATTCTCTCTTCTCTCCCCACCGTTTCTCCGCCATTCCCCCATGCCTTAGTGGCAAGTTTCAGCCGCGGTTTCCGTCAATTCTCCCTTTGATAGAGGTGTGGGGTCTAATGAAAGTGAAGCGATGGGGACCGGGAAGAGGCTGAGGGGCTGTGTAAACCCTAGAAGTCTGGTTCTGGAATTGGATAGTTAGAAGGTTGCCACAGTGCATTAGTGCAGGGGACTTGGAGTGGGAATGTTGGGAATGGCTTCTTTTTTCTTTTTTTTTTTTTTTAAACCAGTGATTGGGTCCCCTGTCACCAAGCCTGCTGGTTTAAATGATGCCTGATTAATTCAATGAGCCACACACTCCACATTGCTTGCACTGATAAGGACACTGTACAGCAGACCAATTCCCCTGTATTACTTGCACCACAATTGTAGCATAGATCTGTTCAAGACAGTTTAGATTATCCAATGAAACTATAAAACCCCACAGTGCAGCAGTTTACCAGTGTATCATGGTTTCTCCGTGGGTTCTCAAGTCTTGTTCAGTAATTGGCTTTATCATAAAGGAACAGTAGAAAAAACTTCCACATCTGGTTGTGTTTTTCAGAGATTGTCGTGGAGTTACTCTGCAGGTCAATCAAGCCCTCTTACCTCGCTTTATGTGCTTGACATATCGGAATGATGAAACAGGATGTCAACACAGTAGGCAAGCCGCCAGCACTACAGTACACTACGGTACATCAGAGAGATTAACCAGGTATTCAGATGTATTAGAAACTATTTCAAAGGATTAAAATGTTTCAGGCTCACCTAAAGTGTGACATCAAATGTGGTTTCTTCACTCAGGGAAGGTAAGCGGATTTAGACTCTCCTTTCATTATTTCTTGAATGCTGTTGAAACAGCCCACAACTGACTGGCGTCAAGATTTGCAGTAAGGATCGATTCCTCCCCGGTTAGAAGCCGATGAACGCAGGGGCTCCACGCCTTCATGCCGATGCATTAGAAGATTAAAAGTAATGTCTGGACGTGGCAGTCGCTTCCTAATTGATCCCAAGCCTCCTCCTCCCACACGCAATCTCCACTCACCCCTCTGCCACCAGATGAGGTGCTGCACTATATCGATCACCGACGCCAATTTCTTGATTGCAAATTCTGATGTGAAGAATCCGGCCTAATGCCATAATCATACACTTGTGATTATGGGGGAGTCTCTTCTAATCAAATATCCACGCTGCCTTGCCAGGAGGCAGCACGGGGAAGCAATCAGTAAGTAATCTTTTAAGGCGACTCCATGAAAAACATAATTTCTTTCTTTCACTTAGTTGGTTGTAGCAAAGGCATGATCCTCAGCCGTGATTACGGCAAACTGAGTGGATAAAAAGACAGAACTGTTTAACGTTAATTGAAGTGAATCTACAGTAATTGCTATTTGCATGTCAAATGATTGCATTCACCAGTGTTGCGGTAGGATCCTGTAGCTCATTTATGGAACTGTGAAGCAATCCACCTTGAAAAACAAGTGGTGACAGAGTTCATCGCAGCACATGAGGGAACTCCACTTTGTACACAGTCATAGTGATATTAGAAAAAAAACAGTTCACCATATTTTGGAGCCCTTTAAGCTAATTAGTATTAGTTATTTGTATTTTCAAAGATGAGCTGATTTGGCTGGGCAGCATTAACATTTTCGGGCATCTACTTTAATAGTGTATCAAAAGTTCAGCTGAGGTCACTGGTAGAAGCTGACAGGGTGACATATGTTGTTTCCCCCATTGACACCAGCTACTGGCCCAAGCATCTAATTAGCTTAATAAAGTGGTTGTGTGCAGTGAAAGGCAGAGCATGGATGCTTCCTCCAGAGCTCACTTTTTAATAAGCTGATTCCTCTTTTTAACAGAACAGAGAGACCCCTAGCATCCAGCTGACCTCCGGATTTAACATGTGTTAAGAGGTCTAGAAACTCAGGCTGTGAGAAAGGGAGGGAAGCCTTGATGGGCCTCGCACTCTTGGCTTCAAAGGCTAGCTTCCTCGCCAACAAGTTTTAGTTCTTAAAATTCACATAAATGTAGCTCATAACTGATAAAAACCTGATTGTCCATGGTAGATAAAAAATCACAACCACTGGGCTGGGAATATAAAATGTAACAGCGTCCTATCCTGCCCCTGGAGGGAAGGAGGAGAGAGAGAGAGAGTGAGAGACATAGCCTGTCTATGTGGACATAGTCGTGGTTTGTGGACTGCAGTTCTGATGGCTCTGCATTTTGGCCATCATCATCCTGGTTTTTGTTTTTTTGGCCACAAAGTGGCACGTAGAAGTACAACCGGACAACCGAAGAAATCTTTAGGCGACCAAAATTTTACAATTGACTTTCATGAACTGAATGTGAAAGGGTTCAACTTTGAAGACAATAACATGAACCACTCCCAGACTGCACAACACCGTGGTAGCGGCCTGTCAATCACAAGGTAGCCATAATTGTGATTGACGCCATAATTTAAAAAATGTACATCGTGCTCTATCGGGGAGGACTACAAACAAACACATGATCCCAATCTTTAGTGAGGTTATAAATGAAGTGAGAAGTAAGGTAATTTTTCTTATTGACCACAATCTGAGTTCTTTTGGCAACCAGCGGAGTCGCCCCCCTGCCGGAAAGAATGCAAGTTAAAAGGCACTGCATTTCAGACCCTGAGGTTGCCGCCTGCTGTGAAAGAAAATAAATTAATGTGCTCCGTGGACGTCTTACACCCCCTTAAATTATCCTGTTTTTCACCTCTTCCCCTGAAAAACGAGTCGGTAAATTTCACCTTTTAAATGCAGTCTTCAAGTACCTATTGTTTGTCACCTCACAATGTCAGCAACGCAGTGAATAATGCTAATCATTTCAGGATGTTCACCTTGACAGTAAACTGGCTGTTTTCTTTCAACAGCTCATTCAAAGACTCGTGCGGTACATTGTTTTTCGATGTGCAGCAATGAGGTACTTCAGCTGCTGTTGTTTAACCTATGGGGAATAGAGCTTGATGTGACTCTCATCTTCACAGAGATGGAAATGAAATGGGTGTGGATGTGCACATACCTTTCAGTGGTATTGATAGGTTAGCCCCTGTTTGTTGATAGTTTCAATGTTGCGTGTGTTTTTCATGTAGACCTGCAGGAAATTGAGCTATTCCTTCAGTAGTGCAAGCTGAAAGATATACGTGTTATGAAACAGTCCTATTGAGCAATCAGGTATCAAGACAGCCCTTAGTCAAGCAGCAAATGAATGAGGACAGAATTTTATGTCACTTGATTTGGACCCTGACATTTTGATTATGTTATTATCAAAACCATCATAACCACCATTGAAAATGCCATTCCATTCAGTAGTTCAGAATTGATTATAATGAAGGATATCATCATTTTTCAGAGGTTTATATTATGTTTGGAATGCGCTAACATTTACATCAGAATGTGCTGAATATGAAAAATGCCCTAAATGAGCTGTACTTGAGACACAGATTGCCACAGGAAAACAATTCTCCCTTTTACAACATAAATGTGTACAACGCAGCTACAATGAAAACATATTTCTCCTTTTGATAATGTGCTTGTCTGCTATGATGGCCCATTTTAAATAATGGTTTTCAGTAAGTAGTCAAAAAGCAGCATGCAGATCATCAATTGGGTAAATGGTTCTAAAAATGTGTCCTTTGGAAAATAATACATGCAGCCATCCGGTATTGCAGTAAGTGCTAGTGATATAATGGCTGTCAATAATCAAAAATAAACTGAAAAAAAAATAAGCCAAATGTTAGTTTTTTTTTTCTTATTTGGAATATGATCAACATTTAAACACCAACTGTATTCTCCTTTTTTCATATTGCCTTTCCACTGCTGTCTCCCTGCCTCTGCTGCTTTCCCAGTCTGACGTTCACTGAGCCTGCCTGCAGAGGGTAGTCAATGACTGCATCGAGAACCACACACCAATACCCTCATTTCATATAATAGCTAAGCACGGGCTTACATCTTCGCATGCGGATGCACAAGCGAGCAAACATACCGTAACATGGAAACACAGCCGCCTCCGTCATTCCATCATATTTTTGGACTAAATTTAAGCATAACATTTGTATCTGATGAGGCATTAGGCGAGTGAGGGGGGGAATGGAAACTGATTGCCAGATGTGAAGGTTTTTTTTTTTTTTTTTAGAAACCTGATAAACGGCAGTCCCAGTCAGGTGGAGCTAGTGCAGCCCTGTACCAGGCTGAAGCAAACCTCACACTTACCAGGGTTGTCTAGATGAAACGAATGGGATTTTATGTAAAGTGCTTGTCAGCTGAGATACACACTGATCCTTTTTTCCACGGGACCGGGAGTTGCTACAATATGATGGGTTGTTTGTGTGAATGTGTATTTATACATGTGTGTGTGTGTCGGTGTGTGTGATAATGCCTATTTATTTGTTCTCCTGAGCCAGATTTGGGGGGAGACGTGCATAAATGCATACCTGTACAAGCGCTTGTCGTTGGTGCACACTTGTACTCGAATATGATGTGGAAGCTTTAATAATGGATGTGAGTAGCAGCTGGAAAGGCGGAAAGGCATTGATTTATACCCACAGGTTTCCTGGGATTTTTATAGGATTGACTAAATGTCATTACACTGCAGGTGGGGAGGTGATGAACTGTAATAAACTTTGATGTGGATGGGTGTGTGTCTCCTGTCATTGGCTCATAAACCGGAACACTGTGACAAGTCTCAAAAGATCTACTACCCTCCCACCACCTGTCATCTTTTGAAATGCATACTGCACACCCGGCCAGGCTTGCGAAGGGAAATCTGAATATGAACAAGTACAAACACATACAACTGCATCCACAAGTCATGTAAAGTATGTATGTATGTAAAGCAAGATGTGCAGGAGGATAATATAACCACCAGACTGGCTGCTGTATGTTGACAGAACTGTTTCTATTAATAACAGTGTGTGAACAGTAGGGTTGCAAAGGGGCGGAAATTCGGTAAATCACGGGAACTGCTTATTTTGGAATACCTATTTGGAAACTCTCAATGAATAATGATTATGGAATTAATGGAATTTAGAACTAACTGAATATATTATATCCAAGCATAATAGCAGAAGTCAAAACATACATATCAACAATTTGTTTAGTCAACAGAATGTCTCAAAGATGTTGTTGTTATTTGTCTTTGTGACTTAGGCTTATAAATGTTTTCCACATTTCAGTGAACTACTTTGTACATAAGTAGAATGGGTGCATGTCTGTGCCAGGTAGGGAGGTGATGGTCTTTTCAATAGCCTGCAATCAGTAGCAGTGTGCTCAATAGAATGCATGTGTTCAGTGAATGGCATGGATATTCAAGTGTATTTGAATGGCATCTGTTTGTTTTAGTCAAGATTATGCTACAAAATAACTCCTCAGCTATATTTTTTGTCCCCTTTGAAGAGCCAACCATCAATTTTAAAAATGTCCAGTTTATTCCCGTTTATTCCCGTTTATTCCCATAAATTCACATGGAAAGTTTCCACTTTTGAAAATTCCCGGAATTTTGCAACCCTAGTGAACAGTATGTATGCTTATATATTGAATGGTGTGGAGTAAAATCTGGAATATTCCTACACCTTTCATGTCGAGAAGTGTTGACTTTTATGTATTGTGTCTGCGAACTTGTTCAAACGTACATAGCAGGGGCGATGCGACAGAATGATCCTACTTACAGTATTGATGTGCAGACATTCAAGGTTTCATTTGAACTCTGTAATGACATAAAATTCCATGGCTTACAAAAACGAGTTTTCAAGTGTCAATGTTGATCAAGATGCATGAAAACTCCAGGCCTGATGATGTAAGTTTGAAACTGGCACCATCAATGAGTTATGTAAAAAAAAATTGCTGAAGCTGAGTAGCTGTTAATGACTTGTTTCTGCTAATTGCCAGATTTTTTGCAATTTTACTCCAATAATAACTGAAAAGTTTGATTTACTTTTAAGTATGGTTTATGATAGATAAGAGATCCATCCATCATCTACCGCTTATGCTGTATTCAGGGTCGCGGGGGCTGGAGCCGATTCCCAGCTGACATTGGGCGAAGGCGGGGTTTACACTGGACAGGGTGGGTAGATAAGATATACTGTTCACAAGTAAAACACAATGCATCAACAAATTTAAAACATAACATTGTTTTAAATATATGTATATATATATATATATATATATATATATATATATATATATATATATATATATATATATATAATATATTAATAAATAACATATACAGATGCTTTGATCTGCTTTTTCTACGGTTTTGATGTCGAACAGTTTGTCTGTGCTGTTTTTAATATTGGAATTACTTTTTGAATATATTAAATACATAATATACTAAATCTATTTTGTCATTTAATTTTATATCCCTTTTAGACCATATTTTATTTTTTTTTGTAAAACATATTTGCTTGATTGGCTTTTCCCGTCATTCATCTAGTTCATACTGCTCTGGGATTTTTTTTTTTTGCCAGCATTAAACAAATGCATCCTAATCTCCTCCAATAAACAACCATTAATTCTTCCCCCACCCCTTACATCTCCTTGTTTCATGTCAACAAATAACTGCAAGTTGATGCACCTTGAAGGTCAAGTCCTGTTTTTTAATTAGCTTGGATGTTTTGGTAATGTTTGCCCGAGCAGAGATTTTGCTAAGTGCAACATTATTACACTTGTTTATCTGCCATTGTATTTTTTGTTGTTGTTATTGTCTTCGCATTCAAATGGAGCCCAAACTAAAAAGCTTTGTCAGGTTGTCGTCAATAACCTCATTGTACCATCGTGGGTGTCTCCATTAAGGAGTCCAGGTGCATCCTCAAGATGCCACTTGGGAAGCAGCATTCACTTCACTCATGCCGGCACTGAGCCCTCACCAGGGGAAATAGAGTAAAGCTCTCTCAGATCCTGTGGTTTCAAGGAAGTCTTCATTAAAAATGCCAAATGTTGTCGATGCCGAGCATAAATAGCAGAGAGATGATGACAGGCTCCTTGACTTTTGATTGAGGTGTGCACTTGATGATGAATAACTTCAGCTTTAAATCCTCTTGCATGTTGGATAATGATAGTTTTTTTTGTAAGTGAAAGCACACATCGACATCAACGCTCCTGCAATTCTTAGTGACACTTAAAGAGGTTCACGCCCCGCTGCCCATGTGCATTCGTCGTATTTTATCAAACAGGGCCAATTGAGTGCATTTACAATGCGATAAACCTCATTATGTAAGCCCACTAACCAGTTGTGCATTATCTGAAATGGTTTATGGGGCTTATACAGGCCAATTTACCACAGCACTTGGTTCCATTGTTGGTCTATGAATGTGATGCTTGTCTTAGCCTGACTGAGCTAATGTTACTCCTGCTCAGAATGAGGATGCACTCTTCCTTTAGAGTCTTTGTGTTGAGGTGATTAAACCCCAGGGATTTCACGTCCAGGGCGGGACATTATTGCCGTCACTGATGCATAGCGAGTTGAATGCGCCTTTATGCATGTTAATCATCCGAGGCTTGCACTTGTGTTGCAAGGAGGGAAAACGTCGGAGAGGAACTTTAAGATCCAAAGCGGAGCTACAGTGTTTTCAGAAAGGCACCAGCAAAGTTAGGCAATCTATATGTCTGTGAATTGTGTTATGAAGTGATTACAGTTTTGCATAAATTCAAATTAATTATGGATAAGGAAGTGAAAATAAACACGGCTGAGAGGTTAGAACAGCTGCTTGGAGCCCTTGCTTCTGCTTGTGCATGTTGAGTGGTGACAAATTGATTCTGGTATTGGTTTTATGGCACATGGTGTTTGGATTGGGGTCAAACAGAAATGTGAACTGTTCGGTTATGTCAAAAGGAAAAAACAACTGTAATGTTGAGGCTGTATAATCATCTACTGATCATGATATCCAGAACAAATCGTAGCACTGATGTTTATGTGCTGATTTAGAATTAGATTGGCTATTTTAGTGCCCTGATTCACATCCACAATGACAGTTGAGCCTATATTCTTGTTTTTCTCTGCTGTGCAATGCTTTGTTCCCACTGCAAGCACCATCCTTCCAAAAACAAATAACATTATTGTGACAACTCTCTGAGGTGTTTGTAGATGCAGTGACAGGCCAGTCATACTCACTCACCGCATTTCTCTTGAAACCTAATCTCCAGCATGGCCTTGCTCACCCACTGATAGGCAAATACTGGTGGGGAAGGCTGCTGATACACTTGCTGTCACCGGCTCCACTTGGAATATGTCTCCTCTCATTAGAATTGACTTTGCGCTCTGGTTTTTATAGTTTGTTGCTAGTGACCCGTGAAAAACAGAGTTACGGCAGGGCCACGATGCTCAGTAGCACTTGATTGCATCAGGAACACGTCTGTCATCACTACACCGGCTAATGCTGGCTCTAAGTGGTGTTGCTCCCCACAAAGCCACATGTACAGTTAGAAGGACTTGCGGGCTATTTAATATTTGTGGTTATTGATCGCAACCCCTGTAATATAATTTCACCATCCCTTTTCCTCTTAGCAAATATTGGGGTTAAAAGGAAACCGTCACCCATTGTAAATCCTGTTCCTTTTCCCATCTATTTCCACTTCATAGTGCTCCCCCCCTCTCTCTGTCTCGTCATTTTTCTCTCTCTTTTTCTGTCTCCTGTTGCCCATTGGGTGAGGGCCGGAGCAGTAAAGTCTTCTTGCTGATGGAATTTTATGGTTGGCATCTTGGCAGACTCCTTCATTTCACTTTTATCCTTGTCAGTCTAGAGGCAACCCAGAAAACTGTCTGTATGTAAAAATCATAAAATCCCGTCCCTGTCACCAGACAAATTTAGATAGCTAATTTTCAGATCAAATTATAAATCTTTTAACTTGGCTGGCTTGGTGGCTGCCTGTCTGGCAGAGGCTAGCCTACTGAGCAGAAGTTTGAGCTATCTCTGCCTACTCATCAGTCTCTTGGAGGAGGGATATCAGTCTGTGGCGGCTGGCAGGGGTAGTGGAACCAGACAGAGTTACGGTCAGCTAAACTAAATGGAATGAGATGAAACGCTGAGTGATTCTGGGGCAAGTAATATGTTCATCTTATATTACACACTGACATGATTCGGAGTCTGATACAAGTGGCTCGCCCTGCTCGTCTGGAAGGTTGTGTTGAAGAGATGCAGTATGTGTGTTGCAAGGGACGCCACTGGAAAAATACACTTCTACAACTTTCTCCTCATATTCAGCTACATAGAAGTCTCCTGCCACGATGAAAAGCACTCACTGGCGAAATCTTCTTGCATGTTGTGTCTTTATTACATTTGAGAAAAGCAGTCATGTATTCTGATAAAGCCCCCCCCCCCCCCCCCCCCACTCGATGTTGTTGTCTCAAGACAGAATCTGCATTGGAGAAAATTAAACTGAAACTGGAGATGCCTCACCTCATCATCCCCCAGAACCTCCTCCTCTGAGTCCCCCCGCTCGTGCTGTTTTGTCTGACGTTCATTTTGAAATATTAGAAATCATCTAAGCTTGCTTCTTGTTTTCCCCTTCACAATGCTGTGTGCGTACCACCACGGCGCTTGGGAAGTTTTTCAAATCATCCCTTGGAACGGCAATGGGTTTATCCATGAGACATCGCACATGCACACACAATCACATGAACGCACACATGTACGGGAGGAATTTCTGCCTGCCTCCGCTTTGAAGCAGCCATGCCAGGGCTGCCTGTGTGCTGCTAAATCCCATTCTCAGAGAGTGTTTTACCCCCCACGTCTGAGAGGCCCTTGGCATTGGCAGAGAACACACACACAAAGGCACTTACACAAACACGATCTACATGCCTGATGCAATGTTCAGTCACTCGAGCAAACAGACACATTTGTGTACATGAAACAGCATTCCAGTGTGTCTGCTCTTATTAGTGAAACCTAAGCATTCCTCTTCATGGGCTGTGTATATTCAACAATAGAATGGAAGGCTTTACTTTTGGATTGCTGCACTGCCGAACTATTGTTTGAGTATTGCAGCATTTTTATTTCATTTTTTTTCTTCTCCTATTGCTCTTCCAAGAACTATGTATCACAGGAGGAGCTCTCACACTGAAGGCCCATCTAAACCTACGGTTTTGAGAGAGAAAAGACGAGGATCAGAGAGACAGGGGTATGGCTGGATAGATGGAGGGATGAAGAAAGGCAGTGGACCCATGAGACACCTGGAGCTGTGGTGTTACTAAGAAATATGGTGTGTGTGTGTGTGTGCATCTGAAATCCTGCCGGCTAGCCTTTGGCATAGTCTGCTGTGTTTGTTATGTACCAGCTCGATGTGAAAAATCACCTTCACCCACTGAAACAAGCCCAGTCTTTTGAGCCATTGCTCGTCGACATCGCTTTTTTTTTACTTGTTAAAATAACATATCATAAAAAGAGTGCAAATTTAAGCTCTAAATTGCTATGGCGATTGAAAGTTTTGGGTGGTCTTTACTACACATGAGCTATGACATGCATATTATCTTTCCTGATCTCAATGTGTGAACCGTGTTTCTGAACTGTCTACATTTCTAGCTTCAGACTTTCGCTCTCATTACCATGTCTTCTAGGCATTGCAAAAATCCCTTGGCATAGAACCTTTAGGCTTTGATATTTTCAATAACTCCCCCCCCCCCCCCCCCCTCCAGGATCATGGTGAAGCATGTTGGTAGAGTGGAATTGTATAAACTAAAAGAAAGCAGTTCTTCCCAGTGTCCCGTTATATTTGGGCATGAACACATCTTCCTCCGTCGTATTCCTCTGCGACCTGCCAAATTCAACAGTAAGGAATGCAGCGACACAGCAAAGACGTATGAGAACAGATGTCATTACCAAGCCATACCCCAGGGTTTAGAAGTTCACTGCAGAGGTTAACTGGTCCGGCTGCTCTGCACCAGTTGGCATGGCTACCATTTCCCAGGGTATTCTTTTTTGCCCCCTCCTGATATTCTCTGTAGTTTTCCTGCAATTGTCATTCAAAAGGTGGCCAATGAAGGCAACCCACTGTGTTGAATCAAGTGGGGAAGAAGCACCACACGCGTCCTTCTGTTGATGTCTACTCTCCTGAGACAAGGATATCCTTTTTTCGTTATAAACATGAGAGATCACTTGAAGCACGAGTAGGGTTATCAAAAGAAAATAAAAAAACAAAGGACTTTCTATTTTTTGGGGGGGGTCAGGGGGGGTCTAGAAATAATATTAAAGTCTTACAGCAATAATAATAAAACTCCCCATCTCTCTTTATGACTCAAATAAGTGAGTTGTTTCTACATCTCAGTACTGAATAGAGAATAAGGAGTGAAGGCAGCACACAAAGCAGGCAGGCAGGGCCCTGGTCTTTGATGAATGTCTCTATCTCCAGGCATTAGGTGTTCTATTTTTCATACCAGGCCCTTTGGCCATGCTGGAAAGAGCTTGGGCCTTGCATGTGCATACGTGCAAGGCGTCACAATACGCAGAGATGGTGACTAATCGAGGCCCACTGTCTGATGGCGAGCGCGGCTACTACCAGCAGAGCCGAAAGGTCACACCTGTCAGATGTAGGTAAAAAGAGAGGTTAGGAAAGGAAGCCGGCACTGTAGTGGCCTCTGCTTGAAAAGGTACAGCTTCACAGCATCTCAAATTGTTTCACTCCTGCCGTGTGTGTGTGTGTGTGTGTGTGTGTGTGTGAGGGGATGAGTAGCTGTTATTTAATTACTTTCTTGTCCTTTTCTCCATCCTTTCTGACCAAGTCTCATACTTGAGTCCAGAGTTTTCCCCATATACCTGAATTTTAGTGCATTCAATGGTACAACAGTTGTATTGTATTTACATTAGGGCTGTCAAAAGATAATTTTTTTTAATCGCGATTAATTGCATTTTGTCCATAGTTAACTCGCGATTAATCGCAAATTAATCACATTTTTTGGCACATTTTTTTTCTTCTAAATGTACTCTTAATGTATTTTTTTCATATTCTTAATACTTTTAACAACATAAGGGCAAATATACTTGATTTATGAAAATGTTTATTTAACACTTCAAATATCCCCCTACCAAAACATGGGATCAAAACAGGGTTATAAGAATATATCACAAACAATTAAAGTGAACATGTCACAGGAGATGGTGTAACAGGAGATAAGTACAGTTAGGATATAAGTGCATTGGCTTGCAAGTGATATCTCAGACTGGACGTACTTCTATGGTAGCTCATTTCATACCCACAGTACGCGCAGATGACTTTGGTCTCATCGACTGAACCATCCGGCAGTCTTTTGAAGGTCAATTAGCCATTCACAAATCGCCCCTGTGGACACGCACCTTCAAGGTACGTGTCCACAGGGGCGATTTTAAACGCGTGTGGACGCGCTGCTTCCCAGTATTGCACGCTTGCTGGGCTGCCACTAGAGGATGATTGACAGGCGCTCTCCTTCAAACAACACATTTTTGCGAGCGTTTCCGAGGCGGCGAGTCGAGCCCGGCGCCTCTGATTAGCATAAAGTAGATTCGACTTTGACTTTAGGCAAATGAGGAGCGGCCAACTCGCGCGCCGTCTCTCGACATTTGCCGTGACGCTACCAGAATGCATTGCACGCTGCATGGCTTTTCACATAGACAATGAATGGGACGCGGGGAAACACCGCTGCCTGTGGACACGCACCTTCCCTCTGGATCAAGACTACAGGCTCCACCGACGGCCATAAATCATACAATGCACATTTTTTTCTTTTTTAAATACCGAGCGTTAATTGCGCGTTAAAAACATTTACGGCGTTAAGAGGATGTTGCGTTAACGCGTTATTAACGCGTTAACTTTGACAGCCCTAATTTACATATTTGGTAATAGTCTCCATTGTACTTAATAGTAATATTATTTTACTCAGTACAATCTAAATTTTCCCCTGTGGCTCGACAGAGCTATGATTGTTCTAGTTCTTATCAGTCCTAATATTTCTGTTGACTGAATACCATTTCCTTAATATCTGTGTCTTGAGCTGCATATCTGCATGGCTAACATTCATTTATCTTAGCAGTGCTTGTATGTCTTGTGTGTGGTGGTAAACCTGATATATTCAGAGCCAGTTATGTATGTTCTGTTATTCCCAGTAAAGCTGTAGGAGCCACGGATGCTGCTGGTGCATGGGGGAGGCACCACTGCACCTCAACATCAGCTAGGCAGCATGCCACTGCTGTAATATCGGCCTCAATTCAACAAGCAAATTAATCTTGCTTTGTTGGAGTAGTCAAGCCCAACCTGGGAGAGAGTTCATTTAGCTCTTGCTCTGCTGATGCAAGTTCTTTCTCTCAAGTTTGGAGCCCTCATTTATGGGCAGTTAAAGATCCCTCCATATATTAGAAGGCAGGGCCTGGACACAGACGTGTTGATCAATAGGTATTCCTACTGCTATTGAATAGCCAGCAGACTCTCAATGGAGACAAAGTAATCGTGTGTATATTAGAAGAAACATTTTTTTTTCTTTCCTGAGTCCTTAATATGAACCCATCCAATAATGCTTGTTTAGACAGGGAGCCGTTCAGGTTTGAGACAAACACATAAATGGCTGAAAATCACCTTGGTACTGCTTTGCTCTTGCTCTCACTCTCCCTCTAAATGTATTTCACAGTTTTTCTATTAACATGCTCACAGACATACATAAAAAACAGACCCTTTCAGTACAGATCACCTCTCTCACCCTTATCTGTTCGCTTTGCTGTCTGTGTGATGCGAAGATAATCTTCCAGTATGGGTTTTCATGGGAGGATATTTCATAGATCATGTTTTTCTCCTGATGGGGTAGCACCAGACAATTCAAAATCCTATTTATCTAGCTAACAGAGAAGAGGAGAGGAAATGCATCTGTGGCTATTAGAGATGAGACGACCCCAATACAGACATGAGAAGGAGATCAAAGCTGAACGCCCTGGAAATAATAACTAAATCCGCTGTGCCCTGCCCAGTGCTCTTTGAGTTTCAAGAAATGCAGAGCTTTTTCCTTGTGATATTGTACATGTGCGTATGTGTGGGTATTTGTGTGTTTACCTGGGCAGAGCTCAGTCTACTTTCTTTTACAAACCTGTCCAAGCTGAGGATCAGTACTGCAAACACAAACATGAACACAGATACAAACACACTCACATACCGGCCATTCTGCTTCTGGCAAGGCCCATCACCATTCTCCCTTGACTACCATTGTCGTAAATCATGCTTGTCCCTTCCATCACAATCTGCCCACAGAACCAGTGTAGGGATTGGCCATCATTAATGTCCCTGCCAAATCATGTTTACCTGAGCCCAGTTTTTGTTGTGCCTATTTGTTTCCTCTTTGTTATTTATTGCACATTCTTGGCAGTTTGTTCTCAGGTTGGAGGAGATGACTAGGGGATGATGGGTTATGGTTTTTGTGTGCTGTAGTGATAAGGGAGCACACTATTTCAGGAGCAGAGGTTAAGTAAGGAAGAGTACACATTGCACCGTTTGTTCATTGAAACACCGGCTTCAATCTGTCTGGCTATGTAGGCTTGCATCCTCAGGCTGTAGTTGAGTGCATTCTAATCTGCATGCATGTGTCAAATGAATCAGGATGGACCAGAAGCTCTCCTTAGTACAAGCTGCATAAACGGACACTATGCTCAAATTTTTGCATCCAGAAAGTCAATGAGTCAAGAAGCAACAGAGGTTAGAGGGCTCTGCCTGTCCACTAACTGGCTGTATAGGTGAAGCTAGATATTCCCTCCTGTACAACCAATACAACAACAAGGCTGTGACCTTTGGTCATGCAAGGGTCGGGGTCACTATCATAAAACAATTCCATAGTAAGGTCAGAGGTCCAGAGTTTTTCAGGAGCTGGGTTTGGCCCCTTAGTTCCAGTGAAAGGAACTCTGAATGCTTTAGCATACCAAGAGATGTTGGACAATTCCATGATCCCAACTTTGTGGAACAGTTTGGTGATGGCCCCTTCCTGTTCCAACATGACTGTGCATTAGTGCACAAAGCAAGGTCTATAAATACATGGAAGACAGAGTTTGGTGTGGATGAACTTGAATCGTTGGAAAGCCTGATTAGTCACCTTTACAACGAGGTACAACTTGTAAGGATCATGCATTCATGGAATGAGTGTGGGTAGTGGCCTAAAAAAATGTGCCAAAATCCCCTGTAATATTCTTCTGTTGGTATTCACTTTCATTTTGAGCTTCAAGTGCTGGTAGGTGTATGCCAGTCATATATATATATATATATATATATATATATATATATATATATATATATATATATATATATATATATATATAATTTTTTTTGTCTTAAGCATCATCAGTAAAAAACAATGTAATATCTCTTGTTCCTATGACTCTCAATCCTTTTTTAGTGCTATATTTGCTTTCAGGCTTTGTCGTTGTGTCTATACATATAATCTCTTGCAACTTTTTAAGTCAACAAAAGGTAATTGAAGTGTTGTTTATTCTAGGTACTAGGATTGTTATTCAGCTGAATCAGTGGGGAAAGGAAAGCAGAAAAGAAGATCAGATTGACCTGGACCTTTTACCCCCATAGCGTGTTTGTCCTATGTATGATTTATCAAGGTTAGTCCCTTACGGAGAGGGCTGGTAAAGAAGGACGAAGAAGCATAAAACAGGACTCGTATTAGAAACCAGCGTCGGTACTCCTCCTCATTTATTCATTGTTTCAGCATTTCCCTATTTTCAGACCTTTTTTGTTGTCCTTCCCCAAACTTTTAGTCAGCAGTTGCAGCTCTTGGCTTCGTACCCAAACTCCCAGAGCTGGAAACAAGAGCACAGAGTTCATTAGGCTTTCACATTGCAATCAATGCAGCAGAGACCACAGTGAAAACCTAAATTGGATCCTGTGTGACTTCTCCTGCTTAGCAGCTCACTTGTTAAGCCTCTCCATCACAACACTGGGAGTACATGCGGGGGAAACAAGTGCGAAGGTGGCTTGACATACCTTTCAGGTTTTTCTGCTGTGATTATTTGTCACTTTCAACTGTGGCAATTTGACTACTTTCTCACCTCATCTACATGCAAAATGCCTAATGTCTTCTTGCCTTACTTTGGAGAAAACAATGAGCCACATGCTGACCTTGAATTGATTGGTGAGTGGAGTGTAGCGCATTATCTTGAATGCATTGTGGGTGAAACAGTTCAGGGGCTTATTTTAAGGTTGAGTTTGTTGGGAGAGAAAATCCATAAGTCTCCATAATGATCTTATTTTCAGAGCTTCGCCTCTCAAAAACATGTCAGTTGGCCGACCGGTACAGAGTTCTCCTGTTTCTACCCGTTATAATACTTATTTTCATTCATGTTATATCTTTAGAGTCAATCCTAGTTGTTTTTTGTATTACAACGTTGCGAGTTGACACATAACGTAAGGCTTCTTTCTGCAGCTAGTGTGCACTCAATTTTACTCACTCTACTTTTCTCACTCGCTCCTACCTGACTTTCAGCGAGCTCGCTGACATCTGCTCCTATCTTTATAGAGGTGTCATTGAAATTCTGTGCAGACACGAGTCCTGCAAAGCACAGGGAGAACAGCTCAGAGGAATATTCTGCACCACACACAAACACAACCCAAAAACCGAACGTGCACAAACGCACACATGCAACCGTGTTCATAGAAATGCAAGCAAGCCTGTTTTTTGATACAATACAATATATTGCCAAAAGTATTCAATCACCCATCCAAGAACTTGAAATCAGGTGTTCAAATCACTTTTGTGGCCACAGGTGTATAAAAGCAAGCACCTAGGCATGCAGACTGTTTCTACAAACATTTGTGAAAGAATGGGTCACTCTCAGGAGCTCAATAAATTCCAGTATGGTACTGTGATATGATGCCACCTGTGCAACACGTCCAGTCGAGAAATGTCCTCACTCCTAAATATTCCACAGTCAGCTGTCAGTGGGATTATAACAAAGTGGAAGCGATTGGGAATGACAGCAACTCAGCCAAGAATTGGTAGGCCATGTAAAATGACGGAGTGGGGTCAGCGGATGCTGAGGCACATAGTGTGCAGCTGTCGCCAACTTTCTGCAGAATCAATTGCTACAGACCTCCAAACTTCATGTGGCCTTCAGATTAGCTCAAGAACAGTGTAGAGAGCTTCATGGAATGAGTTTCCATGGCCGAGCAACTGCATCCAAGCCATACATCAGCAAGTGCCATGCAAAACATCGGATGCAGGTGGAAAGCACGCCGCCACTGGACTCTAAAGCGTCTGGAGACGCGTTCTCTGGAGTGACGAATCACGCTTCTCTGTGGTTGCCAGGAGAACGGTACTTGTCTGACTGCATTGGGCCACGTGTAAAGTTTGGTGGAGGGGGATTATGGTGTGGAGTTGTTTTTCAGGAGCTCGGCTTGGCCCCTTAGTTCCAGTGAAAGGAACTCTGAATGCTTCAGCATACCAAGAGATGTTGGACAATTCCAGGCTCCCAACTTTGTGGGAACAGTTTGGGGATGACCCCTTCCTGTTCCAACATGACTGTGCATTAGTGCACAAAGCAAGGTCCATAACGACATGGATGAGAGAGTTTGGTGTGGATGAACTTGACTGGCCTACACAGAGTCCTGACCTCAACTTGATAGAACACCTTTGGGATGAATTAGAGTGGAGACTGAGAGCCAGGCCTTCCCATCCAACATCAATGCATAACCTCACAAATACACTTCTGGAAGAATGGTCAAAAATTCCCATAAACTCACTCCTAAACCCTGTGGAAAGCCTTCCCAGAAGAGTTGAAGCTGTTTTAGCTGTAAAGGGTGGACCGACGTCATATTAAACCCTATGGATTAAGAATGGGATGTCACTTAAGTTCATATGCGAGTCAAGGCAGGTGAGCGAATACTTTTGGCAATATAGTGTATGTGTGCACACAAACATGCAAAACACTGACAGTCTGTGATTTTTTCCCCAACATTGTGTTTATTGATTTTATCAATTTTACACATATACGTCAATGAACACGTGTATACCATAACGTAGGCAGCAAGGTGTAGGACATTAAAATAAAATAAAATAAATAAATACATTATTATATTTAAGCTTTACAGCGTTCCCTTAAGAAAGCATTAATCAGCTGCTGCATTAATGGCCTTTAGTGAAATACACACAAAAAGAGTGATAATTGAGTAAGATTCTGGTGACAATGTTTGACACCCACACTGTTTGTATGCATGACTGCTTTTTGGGTGTATGCGTGTGAGTGTTACTTGCATTAGGATGCAAAAAATGTGTTTTGTGCTCTCTCCACTTTGCAACAGCTCTGTGACAATCAATAAGTCAAGGCCAAAGTTCTGACATTAAGGTTCCAGGGCCTAAAGTCTTCCCTCTTTTAACAGCAACCATGAGCAGGTTTGTCTTAGGCTTGTTACACAGTAATTGTGAATAGCTTCCCACTATTCCATCTTTCCCTAAACAGTTATGTTACATTGTTAGCTAGGTTTGGGGGGTATTGAAATTCCCCTACTGCCAAAAATTATTTCAGAAAAAAACAATTTTACATGAAACTATCATCCAAGAAAAATAGCCGAAGAGAAAGATGCACACAGATATACATTCCTATGGACTGGAGACGCATCTTTAGCAGGAAGCGATACTTTCCCCAATGGCATGCCTAGATCAGTGAATCATATCAACCAACTGGCATTAAATGCTCTCCTACATCCTCACCACCATTTAAAGTTTGTTGCCTTAGCAAAACACCCAATGATTAAGGGTTGATTGCTCACCATGGCAGCAATTTTGCTCCGGCTGCTCTTTGTGGATGGAGTCGGTGACTGACTTGCATATTCATTTTGATGGTGTGTTTTAAGATGGGAGCGGATATTTTTTATATTTATATGACACACAGCTTACAAATCAATTGTTCATGTTTTTTATTTGATTCAACACCAAAGAATCGCCAAAAAGGGGCATTGTTTTGCGAACAAAAGTGGCCATCTTTTAGGTGATTACTAGGGCTGGACTGAATAGTTAAAAGCTTTAAAGCTTGAATAATAACATTGCCATTCATAATATTGACATGCATAATGTCTACAACACTGACCAAATACACACACGTAAGGTAAGTGATGCGGTGCTGTGGCCTTGTCTCTTTAATTATCCAAACCCCGAGTTCAAAAGTCAAAATGTATTGAAAGAAGATAAGTGGAATGATTTCTAAAATCCACATGTTTTTATCCTTTAGATAACAATATATTAAACTGATTAAAATATATATTACATGTATATGAAGGCAATAACACACAATTGTTTATTTTTTTTGCTACGCTACAATAAGGTGAAGCATAGAAAAAGCAAGAGAGTGAATGCTTAGTGTAGATGTGTCATCTACTCAGTCCCTTTCAACAATCGACACAAAGCAGAATGCTGGTTTGATGCTGCTCTGAACTCTTTAATATTTTTATAATATTCTGATGCTTCAAATACTAAAACTTTCATTCAAATGGCTACAATGGACCCAACCACCTGTGAGCTTGAAAGCAAGTCCAACAACACTAAAACACATCACACGCTGCTTCTCGAGTAAATACTTTTTTCAATGAGCAAAGCATTAAAACCAAAGTTTGATTTTCTGACTATTTGAACCTGAAACCACAAAATACAGGCAACTAACAAAACCATTATAATGCCCCCTTGAAAATTGGATTTCATACGCCCACGTGTCTAAAACAAAATAATATCAATGAAACATGATCTTGAACACTCTGGGCGAACATCGAGGACCATCCAGTACACCGTGCTTTATTCAGTGAAGAGTTGTTCAACGCGTTTTAATTAAATTAAACAATACCCTCATCACTATGTGAGAACTAATATTTCTGCAATCAGCTACATTGACGTTTACTTTTATTAAGGTATTGTCATTTTGCAGGGGTGGTGGGCAATAAACCGTATTCACACATTATAATAGAAACAAGGTTGAAACATTTTTCAATTTTGATTTTATTATTGTAAAAGTAGAGAGACGACCAAAACATAACATGCAACTATTTCCATGATATCAGTGAGTCATTTTTGCAGCAACAATCTCTATCTAGAAAACCCTCTCTGTTCTACTCATGCTATTTAATGCTCTTAATGGAGCTCTTTGATCTTCCAGTATTTTATTTATGTATTCATTTACCATTCTTTTTGTGGTTCCCCACCTTCACTCTCTCTCTCTCTCTCTCTCTCTCTCTCTCTCTCTCTCTCTCTCTCTCTCTCCTGTCCCTAGGTTTCTATTTGATTATCTTTATCTGTTTTGTAACATGTTGAGTTTTGACTGTCCAAGAGTACATTTCATTGATATTTTATCTTTGACACACATGCATTTAAACCCATCTGGCAGTCTCCTCAGTTCAAAAGGGTTTCAGTGGTTCAGTTCCTTGGCTTTGTTTGCGTAGACTTAAAGTGAGTGTTTTTTTTTAGTTTCAGCTTCCCTTCCAGCGGAAGTAGACTTGAGTTTTGATCTTAACCTAGCTTTACTGATGGAGACTGCTTCATCCCCTTGGGTCACGCAATGATAAAGAATCCCGCCGTCCTTGGCTGAATTTTTCTATCACTGTGGACATCTTTCAGCTACTATTTGAAACACTGATGATGGTACGTTTTAGGTCAACTTTCAGTGGGATTAAAGCCAAGTGAGTTTGCTGACACTGCCGGTTGGCCTGCCCTCCCCTTGTCCACATCTGGGGCTCAGCCAGTAGGATGGTGTTGGTTTGTGTGTGCACTTTTCTTCTAAAGCCTGAACTATCTATTGTGGGTCAGGCTTAAGTTAAGCAGGAAAGGGAGAGACGGGCCACTTCTGAGAGGTAAACACAATCGTCCTTGTTGTTAGTCTGGTAAGGGTCAAGGTGGGAGTATCACAAACACATTAACCTTGAACTGACTTCTACTTTTAACTTTGGCAGGATTTTAGTGGTGAAAGGCTGCAACAAATGTGCCACCTATTTTTCCACATTGCTGTTAACACAATACTTGTCATACAGTTGACATCTAACAAAACTCAGTTAGCAGTTTATTCGTTGAATGTTGGAGTGATGACACCGGATCATTACAAGATTGTCTTATATAATATCCAATGTATAATTCACAAGGACATCCTAATAGAGTTTTGTAATATTTGCGATGGAACCTGAGTCTTTTATTCAGCTGTCCATAGTCATTGCTAATGGGGTTGAAAGAATGCATTTTTTTCATTACTGTCATTGAATGTGTTCTCGTCTGTTGTCATGTAAGTTGTTTTTTCCTTTTATAAGAACAGAAGAATCCATTCATAACTCCATGACTAGGGACTTCTAGACCGAGCAAGGGGGGGTTGTCTCTTTTCTTTATTGTTTGAAAGTTTAAAACCCATTTAAAAGAACATGGCCTTTTTTTTAAATAATAACATATTCCAGCATTCTCCTAGTTCTAAATAAACATATTGGGCCTCATTTATCAAACGAACGTACGACCGAAAACCGTGCGTACGACCATTTCCACGCAAACTTCGGCATTTATCAATTTGGACGTAAGCGGAAGCTGCGATCAGATCTCACGTCAGGTCTGAGCTCGTGTACGCAAATTCGAGTCTGTGGATTTGCGGTGCAGCACAGCAAAATCTGGCGTAAAATAATGAACAAACCTCAGCTGTCATTAAGCATAAGCAGTCACATATTTAGAACAGATCCAAACGGATTATTAAAACGAAAACATTTCTTTTAAAGCCCATGTTTTTACTGATACCACTTTCAAAAAATTAAACAATAGGATAAATAGCCTAAGATGACAACTAATTATTACACATTAAAATGTGAAAGAATCATAAATACAAGCAGAAATGTGTGTTTGCAAATTAACTAAAGGCAACAATGTGTAATTGTTTTTGTTTTTGTCCGATGGGTGTGACAGAACTGGAACAAAAATGAAAGCACCTGTTGAGATAATCATCGTTCCACTGTGGTTGGTCAGATGTTAATTCATTCCCCTATTTAAACAGATGCTTTGACAGTTATCAAGTCTTGATGATGGCAGACTTGCTTATTTTGGAGGAACAATACGCGCGTGTCAGACGTGAGCGCGTTTTCAGGGACCGCAGGGATCTCTGTGTCACCTCCACCACTTATGCCACAGATCGACTCCGACCCAATTAAGGAGGCAATTTTTTCCTCCGTCCCCGTCAAGATCAGGCTGGAGTCTGTTTGGCCTCCTCCAGTCTGCCTGATGCTGCGTTTAAACGCAGCAACGCGTTTCTTGGTGGCCAGCTTCATATCCGACCATTTTTTCTTGACCTAAATGTAAAGAATTGTTTTGATCAGTTAGCAGACATAAGCTTTTAGGCTGCGGATGAAAAGATTAATTTAAGTCGTTAGGCATGGGTTAAGTTATTGAGAATTATATTCAAACCTCAGCTGGAGTCCGTTCCTCTGCGGCAACGCTGTTGACTGCCTCCGTTATCTTTTTCCAGACTGCGTTTTTGTGAGCCCCTTTTATGCCACCCTTCAGGCTGCCAACAAGCACTGTCTTGTTGTGTTCCACCTCCGATGTCAGGATGCCGATCTCCGTGTCAGAAAAGTTTCTTTTCTTACCCATGTTTCGTCTCTCCATGTTTGACCTCAGTGGGCGAGGCCTCCGAAACAGGAATATTTATGGGCGTAACATGTTAATGACGATCGAATTCAGCCGCCGCATTTATCAAGGCCCGCTCATTCGTACGCTGAGATTGGTCAGATACGAACGTTTCATAAATCGCATGTGTGTCCTGTCGTAAGACCAAATCTGCGCTCAGATTTGCGCCCGTTTTCACGCAAGATTGATAAATGAGGCCCATTGTGTATATATTCAACCCCATGGTTGAGCTGCCTCAAATATCTGACCTTTTGCTTTATTTACCCACACGTGGACACACGTCCACACTCTCACAGCCTCTGTTTATAATTGAATAACCATTACAAATTATTGTGGGGCTATTTGTGTTGAAGTAAAAAGGGAATGGACGTATTTAATATCCTCAGGGTTCGTGGTTGCTATTGTCACTGTGTGTTCTTCCACTAATTCTCTTGGGAATCAACATACACACACCACACACCATGAAACCTTGGCCACTGCCCAGTGTTTCTTACAAAGTGAACACCACGGTGTTATTTTCATGCTGTTTGCAGCCAAATTCTAGCCTCATTGTTTCTGTTTGTTTGTTTTTTTTGCTCAGTCTGCCTCTCTGTTGTGTGCTCGTCTTGTCTGCACACAAGATGTAATGCCACTAGCCTGATTATTAAGAGAATGTTGTAGGCCTAATTGTGTCTGTGTTATCAGCAGTAGTTTTGCAGACATGAGAGAATAAAGCAGTTTGTAGATTTTGTTTTCTGGCCTTGACAGACAGAATATAAGGGGGAAATGATACATAAAATAAATGCATAAAAGAAGGGGAAAATATCCACTGTGCTCACATTTTTTTTGTGGCTGTCACCCAGGGTTCATAAACACCTCGGGATAAAGTGAAAGACAGCAGCGGACTGATAGGAAAAAGAATGGAAAGAGGAGTTAAGAGACTGAAATGGAGAGAAAGGGGTGAAATGCCTGGCCACATGGTCTGGTGGGAAATCCCCCTCTGAGCTCGGAGCCTGCGCCCTGGTGGCTAGATGAAATGTCTTATCTGCCGGCAGCAGGACTCTGTCCTTTAAGTAGGGCTCGGGAAATCTCATTGTCCAGCCAACCAGCATCTCAACTGATCCGTGTTCCCTTTGACCTTTACCACTGCTGCCTCCGACACATGCCAAACTTTAGATTGTGTTAAACGTAAGATTGCTCAATTATATAATGTCTCTCACGTGTGTGTGTGTGTGCCCGTGCCCGCGTGCGTACATGTGCGCGTGTAGTGTGTGTTTTTATTTTTGCTCGCAATCCTTCCTCGCACAGTGTTGACAGCATATGTTATGTATCACGAGGGAAAGGGTGAGACGTGGCATTTGGATCTACCTGATGTTCTTTTTCCAATTCTTGCGGTATCTTCTCTCCTCTCAACTGATCTACCAACCCCTAATGAGCAGGAAATTAAGTTGTTACGTGGCTATCATACAGCATGATATGCACTAATTGCTCAGATTCTATCTTTATTCTTTTTTTTTTCAGAGCAGTAGGGTGCTCTGGTAATTTTCATTAATTACACACAAAGAATGAGTAATTAGGTTTTTCATTATTTATTTCTGAACTTTTTGTCCATGATTTTTTGGAAGCGTGGGTGGGGGCTGTATGTATATGTGTGTGTGTGTGTGTGTGTGTGTGTGTGTGTGTGTGTATATTCATATTTTGTATTCATTACCTCCCAAGAACAATTTTGTACACATTATGTGAGATTATTGAATTTACATAGCTGATCCCTCAAAATCTGCAAAGCCCTCTGTCCTATCAACAATATCACACAAATACCACCAGGATGTGTTCTTGTATACTGTATACCTCCACATCCAGTTATTCTTGTTGGTCCAAAGTGTTATTTTTTTTTAAACCGTCATACAAAAACACTTTTGTCCACTTGTATTATTTGAAGATGCTCTCTCACTCATACTTCTGTGCATAACCATTTTACTCGAACAGTAAAACAAGCAGTGTTTTAACATCATTGCTCTTCATAATACTGTATGTCAGATTCAAACAATCAGACAGAGTTGTAGTGATTCATGATCTGTAGGCTCAGTTTGTACAGTTTTGCTGCAGTCTTGCTGCAGTCTTGGTTGTGACAGCTTTGCTTCTCCTTAAAATAAGGCTGGTTCTAATGTCTCTAAATAGCATTTAGTGCTGCAATGAGACATTCAAATGAAAACAGCGGGGTCATGATTTTGCCATAAGGGAAACACATTCACAAGAAACAGCTTTGGATTACTGCTTGTAGTGGGCATCTCGGCATCTAAAGAAATCATCACAACATGCTAATCTCATGTTGTGATGAATTACAGAAACCAATGCAGTACTGTTCTTCTGTTGTTTTTAATCCACTTGCTAATTGCATTGATCATGCGACACTGTGCGAGATAAGAGAGATGGGGAAAACATTGTTTAGAAGTCTAAGAGAGACAGAGGGAGGGAGCGAGGCAGACTGAATGGAAGAAGCAGTGGCGGTCGGCTATCTCCCAGCTCCCGGCTTCCAGGCCAGACACATTGCCGCCATGTGGTTTTCCAGTAAGCTGAAAAAACGAAAGCTGAATAATGTATCCATCAGTCTGCCTGAGTGTGCCGAGGACTGGGCACTGAGGAAGCTGCCAGCTTGTTATAGGCTCATTACAGGTGAAGATGACATGTGGAGGTGCAGCCGCCTTGGCATTGTCTCCCTGCCCTGCCCTCCATAGAAGGCACAGTGCTCAGTCACTCCCTGTGGCATAGAGGGAAGGAGACAGAGGTGATGGAGGAGGAGGGAATGAGCCTCGATGCTCCCCTAACCCCCCAAAATGAAATTGACAGGTTCGCTGAAGTAATTGCTCCCAGCACTATTTTCTTTGGCAGGAAATACTGTTATCGACAAATAGGGGATTCAATAAGCGGCAGGAGATGAGGCTCTGGGCTGTGGTCAAAAGGCAGTGTCTGTCCTCTACTGTTAAGGTTGTCTCCTGGCGCTCTCTCTCTCTCTGCCCTGCCCTTTCTCCCCCACACATGTTCTCTCTCTCCCTTTGCATCCAAGTCCTACTTTCTCCTCATGTCTGCCCCCCTCGTACACCACCTTCCTCCACTCTTTATGTTTTACTACTTCATCACACATGCCACCCACACAACACCTTTCCACCTCATCCCTCCATCTTCCCTCAATAACTTTCTCTAGGGCCTCTTTTTTGACCATTTTCTTCAGTTGACCATTTTTGTGAGCTTGAAGGGGAAAACTCTATTACCCAGTAGCCAGCGGGTAATGTCGCCTCCCTCTAATCCTCCGATTGTTTCTCTGCTGCCAGTGTTGTGGCGTAATGTTGATATTTCCCCAACGGATTCCATTGATTTGGGCTAGGGTCATGAAAAAACAGTTTATGGTCAGTGTCTTTGGTTTCCAGAGGTCAAAGCAGGCGGTGAAACCGGAGCTCCAGCTTTTCTGGACATAGTGGTATGCCTGCTGGGAACTACTGAGAAAATAAGAAGATAAATACAAAGTGAGTGATGTGTTTCCCTCTCACTGCCCTGTGTATTATTGAGGAAGTGGTGTTCTGAAAATGCAGCCGTCTCATCAGCCACAATTCCCGAAATAGAATTGCAGTGATTTAAGAAGAGTATTTGAATTCGTGAATACTTTTTTCTCAGATGATATATTCTCTCACTGAGTTTGGGTCAACATTTTTGTTATGTAGGCCCAATTACTGAGCCAAAAGTGTATATACTTATAGTCGAACATTAAAGTTTCATCAGTGGCAGGGCTGTACGCTTAGCTTTTTCACTAGGAGCACAGGTGCTCCTAAATGAAAAAAAATAAGGAGCACAGAAAAAATTTAGGAGCACTATGAAATTTCTTAAATAACACAATTTTATTAGACCTGCAGGTCTATTTCCCTCCTGCTCTGGAGGAGAGACCCTGCTGCAGTGGTTGGCATCATGGCTGAGGAGATGGGGTGTCGTGGGGTAATAGCAGGTCTTTGCTCCATCACCTCATCCATGACAACAAACACTTCCAGTGTGCAGCAGTGACCTCTCCTCCCTCAGTGCTGACATCTTCAGTTCATACAAACAACACTTCTCATAATCATTGTTTAGATCAACTATTCACTACTAGTCATATATTATAATATGTACTGTAATACTGTTCCACATGTGACCAACTTAATGGACTCTGATGTTTGAACACATTGTAGATATTATCCAGCACTGACTTTGCCTGATTATTAATAAGAAATACAACTTCATCTGGTTTATTTTATGCTATAGTGTTCAATACTTTCCTTCTTCAATAAACATCCTATATGAAGAACAGCACGTAGAAAAGTGTTACAGCTCATTGATGATTTCTTGCTGTTAAACAGAATGCATCCATCCCTTTAACGGACAACGGTGCAGCGCGTTATTTACCGCTGTTAGTAAATATATAACCACGGTTTAACATAAGCACTATATTCTTAGTTAACGTCGGTAGAAACGGCACATTTGCCGCTTCGGTTACGCTCGCTAACCTCTATGGTAAATAACCGTCAGTAGGCTAGCCGGCTGGCATGACCTCCGATTTGTAACGTTAACGTACAATTCCAACAACAATAAAGTAACGTTCATTATCAATACGATTTAAAAGTCAGCTGGAAACATAAAAATCACGTTACAATATACTTACATGTGTACGCGGTTTGTGTCGGGCTGTCGCCAGAATCACCGCAATCGTCCGCCATTATCCAAAACTTTTCAGAAGTCAGACAAGCCGCATTTTGGGCAAGTTGAATAGATTTAGCAAGGTCCGCTGTATACTCAGAAATTCTTGCCAATGCAGTATCATCCGGCATTTCTCGCGTACACAAATCCACATACTATTGTATGTGAACGAACTACGTACTCAAATTCACGTCACAATTTAGTACGAGTAGGACGTTAGTTTGGCATTTCGAACACAGCATATGACTTGTTGATTTGTATACAGATGCGCGAAAATTTTACTCTACTTTGATCCACTTTGTATGGATTTATTTTAGGAGCAAAATGCAAATGAAAGGGTTGAAATCCGTACTCGCACGTGTGCTTCCTTTTTATTTTTTCTACTCGCACAATCTATTTTTAGGCGCATATGCGAGTAAAATGCTCGCACTGTACAGCCCTGAGTGGTGTCTTGAGTTTCATTTGAATTTGAAGTCAAATTCATACTCATGCTTACACGCCAAAAGCCAAGTGGCAGGTGCTTGCTTTACAGAGTTTCATGACAGCCAGCACTGTGCCTTAAATACATCTCACCTGCCATTATCTTTCAAGCTACATCCAGAAAAGTGGTGGCATATTGCCTCTCCACTGTCTACCCAACTGTGTTAGCATTGTTATTCTTCACAACCCATACACTGCAGACAGTAGTGTTTTGAATACCCGAGCCTTCTCTACAGCTTTATAAAGCTGCACGTTTCAAACACAGAGGCTTTACTTCAATGTATGTTGTTCCTGCATTTCTGGCATGTTTGGATCAGGCTCATGTGATGTTTAAATGGTCCTGGACCCAGGCCCTTGGTAGGTCCCTTTCCAGGGAGTATCAGCTCTGTGGGATAATGAAGACCGTTGTTCAAGCTACCTTCTTAACATGAAGAAACCCACTGGATGATCTGTAGGCTCATTTTACTAAAAGTGTGTTTTAAATTGATGAGCACTTTGTGCAGTGTGCTGGGAAAGGACATATGTGAAGCTTCCTAATGGTCTGCATACAGTTCAGATACACGTTCAGGTAGACCAGACCAGGGGTCCCCAAAATCCTTTTGCACTGCATACTGTTATATTGGCAATGGGAAATACATGTAAGGTAAGGTAACTTTATTTGTACCCGAAGGTAGATTTGGTTGCTGGTACAAAGAAAGAATTGGCTGCTTACACACACACGCAGACAACATTAACATCATCGACCGACATAGACATAAAAGTGACAACAGTGCTCCAGACATATATGGATAGGAAGCATACAAAAGGGTATTACTATCAAAAGATAAATAAATACTAAATGCAAGCCATCATGGCAGATACAAAAAAAAAAAAAAAAAAACAGGTCAGAATAAATAAATAAATACAATCCATAGGTTAATAAGTTAGTGAGTGGCTTAATTACTTATTGACTATTTAACGTTTTGACAGCTGAGGGAACAAAACTGCCTCTGTATCTCTTTGTTTTGCAGGCAGGCATTTTGTACCTACGGCCTGATGGGAGAAGTTGAAATTCACCATATAGTGGGTGGGATCCATCTTCTAAGATAGACCCAGCTAGTCTCTGTAGCTGCCTTGTATGCAGGGATTCTGGGTTCAGCTGTGGCTCTCCGATCAGCCTACTAGCCCACCTCACGATTTGGTTCAGGGAATTCTTATTTTTTAGGGATAGGTTACTAAACCAAGACACCAGGCTAAAGGATATAACAGATTCAATGAAGCAGCGGTAGAACATGGTTAGCATTTTACTGTCAATGTGAAACGATGAAAGTTTCCTCAGACAATATAAACGCTGGTTCCCCTTTTTGTACACAGCTTCGCAGTTTGTCTCAAAGTTTAGCTTATTGTCGATGATGGTCCCAAGGTATTTATAGTTATCCACCCACTCAACAGTCTCACCCTTTATGCTGGTGAGTTCCTTAGCACTGGGGAGTTTCCGGAAATCTATGTACATGTCTTTAGTTTTTGAAATGTTCATGTGTAAAAAGGACGTATCGCACCAGTCTACAAAATCCTGAGCGACTGGGCCATGGCCTGTTTCATTCCCTTGTAGCAGGCTTACAATGACAGAATCATCTGCATACTTAAAATAATAATAATAAAATAAATCTGTCTTCTCTTTTGCTGCGGCACATGTTAGTGTAAAGGATGAACAGGAGAGGGGACAGAACACAGCCCTGAGGGGAGCCAGTGGAGGAGCAGATCTGGTCAGACAGTACTCCATTGACTCGCACTCTTTGCGTCCTATTGGTTAAAAAGTCTAAAACCCATCCAACAAGATTTTTACTCAAATCAAATTGCTCTAAAAGTCTTTCTGTTAAAATGTGGGGTTGAATTGTATTAAAAGCAGAAGATAAATCTATAAATAAAAGCTGAGCATGTGTTCCTTTCCCTTCCAGATGTTTAAAGAGCATGTTCATCAGAGTGACTGTGGCATCCTCGACACCTCTATGTGGCCTATAGGCAAACTGCAATGGGTCAATATCAGACTCTGTTTTCTTTAAAATTTCATTTCTCACTAATTTTTCAAAAGCTTTCATGACAATAGATGTCAGAGCAATAGGCCTAAAATCATTCAGAATTTTTGGGCAGCTTTTCTTTGGAACTGGAACGGCTACCGCATCTTTCCAACATTTTGGGACATGCTGATTTTGAAGGGATTTATTGAAGATGTAATGAAATATTCAACTAAGTTCTCTAGAACACAACTTAACCAGTCTGCCACATATATTGTCAGGTCCATGGCTTTTATTTGGATTTATGGAAGAGAATACCTTTTCAATATTATCCTCTTCAATTGTGAAGTGGTTCTGGTCAGCTAATTTATGACTGAGCTCCTGTTTTTCTTCACTGAAATCATAGGTGTCAAAACGGGAAAAGAAATGATTAAGATCATTTGCAAGGTCATAATCTGTGTTAAAACCCTCTAAAGTGACAGTGCTTATATTCTTTGAGTTACTAGTGCCTGCAATGGCTTTCATACTTGACCATGCTGAGCCCAGGTTATTTGCAGCCATTTTATTTTCCAAAATAGTTTTGCCCTTAGAATTTCAATTTTCAAATCTTTCGTGGCTTCATACAATTCAGAGGCAGTCCCAAGTTTGAAAGCACGTTTCTTAGCCTGTATGCTGGATTTGACGGATTTTGTTACCCATGGCTTGTTATTAGAGTAAATTTTTATCCTTTTAGATGGTATGATATTGTCTCTACAGAATGTGGCATAAGAACATGTTACATCTGCTAACTCGTCTAAGTCCCCCCACTTGCCTCTATAAACATGTCCCAATCAGTACAGTCAAAACAGGCTTTTAGACACTGCACAGACTCTTCTGTCCAGTTTTGAATGTCCCTTGTATAGACCTTTTCCCTCTTCAGTACAGTTCTGTATATGGGCATGAGGTACACACAGTTGTGGTCTCCATGGCCCAGAGGAGGTAGCGGAAATGATTTATATGCCTCCTTTACTGACCCATAGCACATATCAAGAGTCTTATCCCGTCTGGTGGGACATGTTATATATTGGTGGAAGTTGGGGACTGACTTCTTAAGGGAAACATGGTTAAAGTCACCCATTACAAAAGCCGGGGCGTCAGGGGAGATAGACTGCAGTTTTTGTACTACGTCAAACACTGTTTTACAAGCGGAGGGGGCGTGCGCTCTCGGGTGGATGTAAACAACTGTGATGAAGATCTGGGGAAACTCGCGAGGTAGGTGAAAGGGGCGTAACGACACTGATAAAAGTTCCACATCTGGAGTACAAATGCGCTCTCTCACTGTAACAGATGTACAGTATCTCTGATTGATATAAAGACATACCCCCCCTCCCTGCGTTTTCTTTGTCACCTCACTGTTCCGATCTAGGCGGTGCGGAGCTCCAAAGCCGCTGATCATCAGGTCCGAGTCCTGGTCGCACTCGGTTAACCATGTCTCTGTAAACGCCATCACGCAGCAAGAAAGCGGGCATTCCCCTGGAGTTCATCCATTTTATTTCTTAGTGATTGAACATTTCCGAGGATCATAGAGGGTAGCAGGAGCCGGTTAAGCGGCATCTTCCTCAGTCGTAGCCGGACTCCTCCTCGCCTCCCCCTCTTCCTTTTCCTCTTCTCCCTTGTTTCTCCGTGGATGTTATTTGGATATCTTTGGATGAGACCCGGAATCTGTAGCGTGGTGTCTAGCACGCCAGCCGGTCTCACAAAGTTAAGTTGCAGCAACTCACTTCTGCTGTATTGCCTCCTGCCTGGGCAGGCAGCAGAGATGATATCCGGATAAAACAGGAGAGGTAACAAAAACAGCGATACGACCCAAAAAAGATCCATGTTGCTGCAGTCAAAAGCACCGTGCACAATTTAAGTCGCTTGGGATCTCGATGTCACAGACAAAAACAGACATCAAACAGTAAAAACACGATAAAAACATTGACAGCCAAACAAACTTTTCCTACAGGTCGCAGCGTGCGCATGCGCCCCCTAAGAGGTGTGCTCTGGTCATATGGTCATGAGATATTCAGTATGTCCAGTATGTGCTCATTTCATGTCATGTTGTTGGCATGTTATTATTATAAAAAGGATTTTACGGTGTAAATATTATATAATTGCTGACCATACATTTGTTCCTGCTTGTTGGGACAGCATGGGTATAAGTAATGTATTTTACGTAATGTAATTTACATAATTTCAGCCTTGCTATTTTGTTGAGACATCTTAGGTCCTATAATAAGTCCTTTGGTAGGTAATAGTACCTACTCATAAATATGCTCTACAGTATGCTTTCATTTGTGTGAATAATTCAATAGAAGTTTGACACTGGTTGTTGAAGAGGCACCATTTGAGCTTGGTTTTGGCAGGAATCCCTTCTACAGGTTGAGGAATGTGATGTTTTGTAATCATTTATCAAATAAACACTTCTTGTCTTTATTGATCCAACCAAACTATGAGCTCAGTTTACACCTAAAGCACAGACTCATTAGTCGCATGCTGTTGTTAGACTGCCTCTTTTTCTTTTTTATCCAAAGGATAAAAAAAAAGGATCTTTCATGTTGACTGTGCATTGCAGGAGAGCAGCAGGCCTCTCTTTTCCCCAGATAAATGAGCTAGCTTATTACTTCCCAAACTGCCTATTAGCACAGCTCACTTTGTGGGGAACCAGCAGTCCAGGAACGAACACAGTGTAGATGATTTTGTCTAGTCTGGTTCAGGCATATGCAATGCGTTTTCTGCTGAGTGTTTTCTTCACTTTTTCATTTTGTAAAGTACCATGACTCAATTTGACATCAAAACCTGAAAATCGGTAGCTATTTGTTCTCCGAGCTTGTCCTGGGAGTGGAGATAATGTCGTAATTTGTGCACAAAGCTTTTTTCACCCCATTTGTATTCCTCAACGTTATTGCTTGACTGCATGAAGACGATGTTAGACCGTATATTCAATCAATCTGTAACTTTGGAATCAAGCTCAATCTAATGGGAAATGTTGACCACACTGTGTTCTGAGAGAATGAGTGTTAAAATGTATTTTCCCCTGCTGTGTAAGCGTGTGTATTTGTAACAATGTGCCAACCTCATTGTGCAAGCATCAGTGTAGCAACGTGTGCATACAGCCCTCTGTTGAGATTATACACAAGGATCCATTCACTTCATGCAGGAGTGGCATCATAGAGCCTGCATTTGGCTCTCTGAGTAGAAAAATGGTGGGCTACATGAAGAGGCATGGCTCCCTATGTGGCTATGAAGGGGTCATTCTAAGCTCTAAAACATAACAAGGATTCTTATTTTTGGGTGACCATACACTATTGCCTGTTATATTCCATAACACTCTTTTAAGTCGAAACAGATCAAAAACTTAGCTTACAAAGCACACAGGATACTACTATCGTGGTGTTGTTGAGTCTCTTCTTCTAACCACCGTTGTTTCTGTTGACATTACCAAGTTATACTGTATGATGGTAATCTAATAACTGTCCTGTTGATCTTTCAGGGTGGACTAAGGAACAGCAAGCACGAATGCACACTTTCATCCCAAGAATATGTCCACGAGCTGCGTTCTGGCATCACAGAAGAAAAGCTCCTAAATTGTCTGGAGTCCCTCAGAGTGTCTCTCACTAGTAACCCTGTCAGGTTAGTAGCTTTTTCATACACTTAAAAAAAAGCGTTGCCTTGTGCCTGGAAATGCTCTCAGTGATATTCACAAATATCAAAGTGATGCCTATTTGAGTGTCTCTTATACTATATCACCTGTCATATAGGCACAATGATAAAAGGTTTGTCAAAAGCTTTGACTCCTTTTTTTTGACTCACAACTGGAAAAACTCTGTTTTCTCTGTTAAGGCCATGTTATAAAACTGGATTTCATGCTTAATGAAATGTATTTTCTCTGTGGCCCTGGTTACTCTTTTATGTGACTTGATCCCAAATAGATTGCTCTAATGGCATGCATACTATAAGTATGAATACATCAGAAGCAATTTTAAGGATGCAGTGGCATGCGGTGTATTGTGAACCCAAATGCCACTCTGACTACACTGAAGAATCACTTAGCTGCCTTAGTGGTAGAGCACAGAGTGGTGGATTTGACGAAAACCCACTAAGTGATGAAGTGCAAGGACGAGCACAGGCTGAATATAAGATCTTTGTACTCGTGCTATGAAGCTTTTCTTTTGTTGTTGAGCAGCTTTTGGATATAACGCAAAGGTTCAGTGCAAGGTGTTGACTGCTGTCCATCTCGGTGGGATCCAAACACAATTTTGGTACATCTGTAAAAGAAGAACGTAGAGCTTAAAGGGAAAGAATACATTGTGTACACACTCCAGTTCATTGGGTTCTCCTACGAAAACTAATGCGCTCTAATACACCAGCTCTGCAATAAATAATATTTTCATGTATGTTGTATTGTTCCGATCTGTTTAGAGAGGGGTTTATTTAACCATATGGTCATATTGTATGATAGATAGCTAGCTATCCACATAAGAAAGATATTTTTAGACCTTAATAAGCATGTGGCTCTATGTCATGTGTACATCCGGCAACATTTTAATGATCACATTCACTGAAGCCGACACTATGCTCCGATAGAACAACATAATCATCTGGTTTTAGAAAAAAACAAAAAAACCCGCCTCTACGTGCACGTAGAGCCTTTTGCTTGTTTCGCAAAAATTGACAGTCGCCCAGATCATCTTGTCCAATCAGCACGCAGGGCTGTGTTCCTGCACACACAGAGCCCCTCCCCCCTCGGGTGCTACCACTATCAAAGGGGGGAGGCGGAGGGAAGTAGCAACAAGCTTCCAATCCCTCATTAAAAACCGAAACGAGGAGGTCCAAAACAACCAAGGAAAAGAAAACACTGGTGGGAAAAAAAGAGATTGCGACGGTGGCCGTGATAAAACCAGAGTCAACATCGGACCCGCGTTTCAAACGTGACTTGATCTAAGGAATTTCAAAGGTGTGCCCTCGATCCGCCGGACTTGCAGACTGGGACTTTAATTCTATTAGAAATATATAGAAATGTGGTCAAACATGATCCTCGTTTCCTTTGGTTCTCAGCTCGGTCCTGTTGAGCCTAAATTGGTCCTCGAGTCATTCATTACGAGGCCTCACTGGTTTTGTAAGCCTCGTCTCTACTTTTTACTCAAATCCTCTGCCTCCTCTCTTTAAATGGGGTCTTCAATTTTAATTTGGTCCCACAAGTGAAACGGAACCCTTTGTGACAGCAGATCCTTTAAATTATTTACCAGCCCACTGTTGAGGAGATGTTTCTTAATGTGAATCAATGAGTGGTGCATATTAAATGGTCGACGGATAAGTGGGATGCTGTTTTATGTTCACCCCGGATACAGAGAAAGGACCCGCCAGCATGGCCCCAGAATGCCTTTTATTTCATTTGTGTGCCGCTACCAGCTGTACCGCTGCATTAACTGAGTTTATATAGAAATAGTTGTGTCCTGCTAAAATCTTGTACTGCTTCAGACCCCTAGTCAAGTTTGATACAATAAACATTTTTATGTTTTTAGTAATGCTCTTATAGCAAACTCAGGACAGGAAACTATCCCACCAACAGGATTCACTTTACATTGTTGGTTTGATTCATGAAAAGAATACAGAGATATTCAGATGGCTAACAAGGTACCATTAACTTGGGATGCACACACAAAAGGAACCACATATAGATTTACTGTGTGCTGAGTTTAACAATAAAGCACATTTTATCTAGCTACCTCAGATAGAATTATGAATACCAAAGTAATTGTCCCTTGAGTGATTGCAGAGCAGTGAAGTCAGTCTCCACAGTCGCTGGCGAGCTGTGGGGAGTCGAGTCTGCCTATCCACTCAGAAAGGCCAACGGGTGCCAAGGGGATCAGAGTGAGGCCAGGCTGGCCCTGTGGGTGTTTTCAAATGGCTGCACCTTTTGACCAGCACGTAAGGGACTGGTGTTTTATGGACGAATCACCTCCTACGGATGGCCAGTTCCATGCAGGGGAAACAGCCACCTTTGGGTACGTGAGCCATGGAGGACTGCGCGGTTGTTGACTACTCTCATTATATCGTTGCCGGGTAAAGCGACGGATTGTTTTCTTGAAGCACGGATAAGGTTACTCCTAATGAATATGAATGCACTTAATTGTCATGGATCACAACACACAGGAGATCCACGTGTGCTTTGCTACTCTTCTGACTCCACTATGTTAATGTAACCTTTCGACGCCATGTTATCATATACTGGAAATAGCCATGGAGTAGCCTAGGTGGCGGAGCAGTGTATTCATGATGGTTTTAATTTACACCTTTGAATGATGATCAGCTGGCTTGCTTTTGAATATTGATATTATTGTGACTTCACTTTAAAGCAAACTCCTAAATAATGCATCTGCTTACATATAGAGATATACTAGTGATTTTTGTATCATACATAACCATTTATTTTTGTCCCAGTGGTTGTTCATAGTTTGAACAGTTTTTCTCATTACAGAGAGAAACTTCCATGCCAGCATAGATGTCGGTGGATAGCCAAGAGCTGATTACTTTCTCGTTTTCTCACAGTTGAAAAGGCAGGACAAACTTTGTCTTAGATTGTCTTGCCTGCTTTCAAACTATTTGCTGAAATAAAGAGCAGGATTGTAATGTCTGGGTCTGCATTTAGTAACCAGCTTTGGAAGAAACAGTTTATGATGGTCAGGAAAGAAACCAACAGTTTTTTGTACAGTTAATGTTTCAAAGAAAATGGATGGTCCATGTTCTTTGTCAAAACTACATCAATGCAAAATGACCCTTCCCCTGATGATCATTGGATGGTAAGCAATTATTATCATTTTATTTTTTCATACTATTTATATCAAATGACTAAACTAAAATGTTCTGCATTTATTTGATAATAAAACCAGTGCTTTGTTTCACGGAGCATTAATCTGAATTCTATACACTGAAACCAAAGTCTTGCCATCAGTGTTGTTGTTCTTTCATAGTTAGTGCTTACCATTGCTTTTTGTTCCTCCTGTGATGTTTCGGCAGCTTGCTAATTTGCTCCCAGAGGCCTGTGTTTGTCTAATAGTTTAATTGGCTGGGCTGCACACCTGTTTGGCAGCACAGGTGGCCACAGGGCCATTGTGCTGAGGGCCTTATCTCCCAGGCAGCTCCACACAGGTGTGTGGCATGCAGCCTTTGCAGATCCACCCACAGATGGCATCGCCTGGAGCGTCCACCGCTTACTCTGTTTCCACTCTCATTCTCCTCAGCTGCCATGTTTTCCACTTCTCTTCCCGTCAGAATTTCCCCAGCCAATTATTTATCCTCTACTTCATTCTCTCCATTTTAATTCTATCATTTGGATACTCTCCTCTTAATTTAAAATTGTCAGATTGACGAGCCACTTTTCATTAATTTCTTAATCCACTGACATGAAGTGAGATGCCAACTTAGAGAAAATTACAACCCTCTTATTTTCTCATTTAGTTGGAGGGAAATCATGCGGCGTTGCAGTCCGGCCTTCCTCATTACACTCATTTCACGATTTCTTCTCTCTGTCTCACACAAGGGGATAGTGAGAGCCATATAAAAAATATGTCAGCAAGTTGATATCTCAATTGGCAAAATGTTTAATAGTCACTGAACCAAATCTAATTTATTTTGTATCAGGTGAGTTTGAATTGACGTGTATGGGCGTACCTTTCTTTTACACTTTATTTGATAGTTTCCGTGTGAAGCGGCTCTGAAGTAGTAGGGCAAAAGCTCACTTTCTCTGATCTTACTCGGCTGCTGCTCCATCAATAGGCTTTCTAATATAAAAATAGGAGAGTGGTTTTAGTGGCTTTGAGCAGCAGAGCACACATCCATGGCCCAGGCTTTAGAGTTCCCTATGTTTAGCCCTCAGCATAACACTATGACTCTGTCAAATCCCAACAGTGACTTCCATATTAGATCTGCTAGCTCTCAGATCCCTAAGACATATTTAAGCAAAATTGAACCAGGCTCCTAACTTTTCATTATGTGAAATCTTCACGGTACAAGTCAGACATTTTCTCAGGGGCATTTTCTTCTGTGATCTTTTTTTATGGAGGCGGGAGACATTTGCTGACACCAGAGTTTCTCCCCATGCATCTAGATACTGAAGGTGTGGGTTGTTGTGATGATCTTGCTGCTCTGCCAGGCAGGGCGTCTCTGAGTGTGAATCAGTCCCACCAGCTTTTCTCCATTGAGTGCTCATACTATAGCACAGACACATTACATGGAACGCTAGTAATGGTCTTTTTGTGAGTTCGAAGTTTCTACGCCTGCTAACATTAAGCTACTCGTCCTATTGACTGTCTATCCTAACGCGCAGCTTGATAAAGCTTTGGAACGACTTACCGACAAGCACTCATTTCTGCTCCATTTGTGACAATTAAGAAAGCGCTCTCTCTTCTCATAATCTATGTTAATTATAGTCAAATCGAGTCAATATCTCCACACAATCTTACTATGGTGCAATCACACTTTTTGATGTGAATAGTGAGATGCTGACTGGAAAGTGAAAAGATATCACTGTGCTTGGTTGTCATTACATTTTATGCATGCTGCACTTACTCACGCAATTAAAACAAAGACACTTAAAAGGTGTTTGAGAAGCCACTCCCTTAGCACAAATTATTTTTTATTATTATTTGCACTTACATCCACGTCTCCTCCTTCTAGCAAACACTCAACACCAACTCAGAGGAGCATATCCATCTGCTATTGCGTCTATACGCACAAATATGAGCATTTAAATGTCTCGGCATCTGTATATAACCCCTTGACAGTTTAGGCCAGAAATCTTTTCTGGCACAAGAAAGATAGTGTGAATAGTGGCTCTCAATGCAACTCCGATAAGTTAACGCTGCACTGATGAATGAGCTCTGTTGAGGACTTAGGTACAGTAGACATCACTGGGCCCGCTCTGTCTGACATAAATTCTTCACATAGATGAATAACTGTTTCAACTCAGTCATTTTTGATGTGGAAATAGCTTCCTATCTCAGTGAATCATCCATAATTGATCCTCTGTATTCACTTTGTTATCTTGGATAGTGCTTTTGTAAGCCCAATCAGACTTTGTGTCAATTTGAATATTTTAAATATAGCATTAGCAATTCTGATGTCCTTAGTGGAGTTGGGGGGGAACAGGCCACGCCAGGACACATGACAGTCTGATTCCTTTGAAACGTCTGGATCAAGCCTCCCTTTCTTCCCATCCCATCACTTTGTGGAACACCGGAAACATAGCAATTAGATTCCGTACCATGGCGATCATGATCTAACATCCTCCAGGAAGGAGAAGAGAGACACATGATACTCTATAACCTAAGCTGTCATAGAATATGGTGTGGCTGTTACACACACAAGAAGTAAAGTGGAGGTGGAAGCTCTCCATTGGGGCGATTTGCTATGCCGCATGCTGTGGGACTCTTCTCTCTTGACTCCTAGTGTTATTGCAAACCACTTTCACCCTCCAGGCCTCCTATGAGTTTGCTCTGTCACTTGTCAAGGAGAAACGAGACGGTTAAGATGTGGGAATTAAATAATAATGTAGCCGAGGTCTGTCTATGGTCAGCAGCATTTTCAAAAGTCACAGAAATCATTCAGTCATTAGTGAAGGAAGACACATTGTGTCTTTTTTTTAACATCTCAGGGCGGTGCAGTCATTCTCTTTTTTTATGGCATTCAAAGAGATTTATTTTACTGTTAAATTTGGCACAAATGTTATGACACTGTCTTCAACAGACGTGACGAGCAGTCAGAAATTAGCAAGTTAACTAGTTTTTACCCTTGCAGCTGACTTCAATGTTGACGTTTACCCTTTTTCCTTAGAGGCAATGAAAGCAATTTTGGAGACATAAATGTCCTCAGTGCCTATATTTTAAGAGTGATGTCTATTTCATTTTATGATACCATCTGTTAACCTCCAAGATACCCATATCTGTTACGGCCCCGGCGTGATACATACATAATTCAGAAATATTTGTTTCTAAATTTTGCTTATGTTTATATTTTGGAGAATATGCACACTATATATTTTACTGTGTGTGATTGACATGTATTTAAAGAGCACAGCTTAAAAAAACATATTGTATCCTCAAACATATATGCAAACTTCTATCTTCTCTCTATAATGGTTTCCTGTTTTTTTATACTCATGTGACCGGAGGTCATATATAACCTCCTGGGTAGGAAATCTGTCTAACCTGGTCTACATTCTCAGAGTGACGCATACTTGGTTCCACACTAATGCGGAGGAATAAAAGCATTTGTCAACTTTCCATCCTATGAAAGTCATCTTGTGTGCTGCAGGATTTAGGAGGGCTGCAGAGCTGTGCTAACATTTTAGTAGATCCCAGCAGATATCAAATAATAGCACAGACACAGAGGCGCGTCCTGAGAGGTGTACGCTGACACTTTGCAAAGGGTTATTATACATCTTGTGTTTAAGGTGACAGCAACAAAAGCTGTAACGAAATGGCAACTTTATGCCTTTGGAAATATAATCTGTGCTTTCAAAGGAGTGCTTGCCACTGCATTTCTCTTCCCTCCTTGAAAGATGAAACTCATCTCTGCAGAAGCCAGAGGAATGAGGAGATAGATCAACATTGATGATTCTTTCTGTGATCTTAGACACACAGATTAACAGTAAGCAGGGCAAGTAGATGAATTGGTTTTATCAACCTGATATCTGCCAGTTGTGCTGCTGGTTTCTGTCTGCCGTCACCGAGAAGCGATGGACTGCTGTGTCGGAATCCTTGGTGTTGTTCCGGGGATAATTAGAAATGTCAAGACTGTTTTGCACTCCTTAGGGGGTCATTTCAAAGTGGCTGGGGTGCATGGTGTTCTGTCAGCTGCCTGCACTTACTAGTTGATTTAATTCTGATAGAGACTCACACTCCAATCTCCCACGCGTCTTTCGCAAGGATATAGACACACCACTGTGGCCTTCATCGTGTTTTGTGCTGTACTCACACAAGTAGCTTCAATACGACGAGAAAAAAGTGGAACATTCATACCTGTCTTGACCTGAAATACAGTCTTTGTCTGAGCCACCTTTTCGGCATCAAGGTCTGATTCAAATACCACTAGAAGTGAAAAGGTGCTCCTATTATGCTTGGTTGGCTATACTAGCAGTCACATTCGCTTTAGAAGCAATATCAAATATCACAACTGTATTACACAATATACAGTATTGCCTTGTATGCAGTTACTATGGCGTCTTCCTGTTTTAAGCAACTCCCCCATATAAACATCTCCTAGAACCTTCTATGCATTTTATCATTCTGTGTGTTTTTGTTTTGGAAGCCTCTCACTGTTTCCCATGCTGCAGTACCACACCCCACCTGAACTGTCACGGCATCGTCAGTGGGGGTGCTAAGGTTTTAATTAAACAAAGTTAATTATAATAATTAATTTTATATATTTATAATTAATAGGAACATTAATTTAAGTTCCATATTTCGTCATCTATTATTCCGTTAATTTTCCTGACCTTTTAGATTTTTGCCATATTACCGTTTAATAAGTATTGGTGTCAATATTTAAGCAGCGTAGCATAGCAACATCACAGATTTGGTTTTAGACTCAAGTCCACTCACCCCTGGTTGTTTTTCTGTTGTCCATGACATGTTCTCTGCTGCAATGCATTATAGTCAAGAACTGTGCCAGCCATCAGGAGATGGAGACCCGAGGTGTTATCAGGACAGCTCAATGGAGTGACATAGCAGCTGTCACTTGGATGGAGAGAGTGCACTTTACCTGGAGATACAAGTGAAGGGTATCAGCTGCTCTTTCAAGGACGGGATAAGTCAATGATTTTGGCTCTTTGTGCGTAACCTTGGTAATACCATATTCATCTACAATCTCAAATATTTGAGTCACTTTAGTGCAGGGCTCCAGACTAACTTTTTGCATTGGTTGCACTGGTGCGCCTAACTTTTTTTTTTAGGTGCACCAGCACAAAATTTAGGTGCACCCACATTTTTCATCGTGTCGCCTTTAACGCCAAAAAGTCACCTTTTTATCGCTCTCCTTTTACATAATGACACCCCCCTTATGGCCTAGCTTAACTGCAGCACCATCAGCACCCAGAGGAACCGTTTTCTCCAGCCAATCTGCACACTGATGCCCAAGCGCAGTAAATGCTTGCTTTGTGGCAGCATAAAAAGATCATACAGGTCACTAGCCTATAGATTGCAAATGGAAAACTGTTTAGGTGATCTTAGCCTAGCCTACTTATATTTTTACTTAGGCTATTCATTTTTAATAATAATATTAGGAATAGGCTACTATACAATTTCCTATTCATGATGTCTCATGCTGTAATGTGGGCCTTCAAACATGTCCGTGTCCATGCTCCACCTCGACATGTCCAATTAACATGTTGACCGGCCTCCCTTTACGCAAAATGCGGCAGTAGACAATAACGCACTCCTTCATAGAGACTTCTGTGTCGCCGTCAATCATGAATGACGTGTACGTGGCGTTTCCAACCTCAGCTGTCTTGTTCTTCAGTGTGTCGGCATTTTTTTCATCAGAATAATTTCGGACTTAAATTTAGTGAACGGCAACTCCTCCGTTGCAATATTGTATGCAACGTTGACTTTGATAATAATTTCAGATTCCTCAGCGGACGTGATCGATACAGCCTGACGCTGAAACGCAGCTGGATGAGGGGCCACTTTATTAACACACTTATCACGGCATGTAGTATGCTTTTTGGACATATTGCGCTTTTTCAATGTCTCGATGCGAAATGTTGTTGACTCCTCCACAAACGCACTATTACCGGCCAAATTCTGACCGCACTCCCGACAATAAATGCAGTGCATTGAGTCCCTTTCTTTATCGTACATCAGCCAGGGAAATTGCTTCAACCAGTCCTGTCTGAAGGCATATTTTTGGGCTTTTTAATTAGTCTCGGGGCGAGGCTTTCTGCCTCTCTTCACTTTCAAAGAGAATCGAAGCGCTCAGAGTACCTGCTCCGCTCGCTCGCATTGTTCGAACTGACACAAAGGACCACAGCCAATCAGAGGCAAGGACCCGCCCGAGCTCCGTCTCTTATTGGTTTAGACCACGATGCCATCAGGAGAAAATAAAGAGATACTGCGCTTATGATTTTTTTTGGTTAGGTGCACCAGTGCGACCTACTATTTTTTTCAGTCGCACTCATAAAAATTTTGGTCGCATATGCGACCAAAATGGTCGCACTCTGGAGCCCTGCTTTAGTGTGAGGTGAAGGATTCAAAACAGCAGTGGAAACAGCATGTGGTAGACTTAAATAATTCAGTGAAGCATTTAGTGAGAGGTAAAATAGAATTATTTTGTTCATAGATGCTTTAAGGTTTAACAGGCGTGTGTATTGCCCTGCAGTCTGGATTTTCTTCAGGCAGTTTCACAGCTAGGATGCGGGGTGAATTCATCAAGCTAGTGAGATGAGAGGCTGAATTGTAAAGTCACCAAGATGCTCGATCAACAGCATACAAGAGAATGATTTATTATATGAGCACTGTGTGATTGTGCTGATAGCAGAAGTTGTATTCCGTGTGACCGTATATCATTTCTGATTTGCTCAGTTTCTTGTTGTTGTTTGTCTTTCTCATTTTTGAAAACCTATTCTTTTTTGAGATGTGATGAACAGAAACCTACGGTAAATATTTAATATCTAATATTTGCCATCTGATATGCCTTGTGTATTACCACATTTTGTCTGGAGAAAGGAAGGAAGCTGCTTTGTCTCTTGTTGGTAAGTCAGAAACTAATTGTAGATTTGAGTTTAGGCATTGTGTGAGTAAAGCTAGTGGTAACATTCAGTCTAGTATTGATAGCTTGTTGTTGAAATTCTTGTGAAGCTGTCTGTGCTAAGTGAGCAATCAGCTTGTTTTTGAGCCAGCTCACCTGTAGTGAATAGACTTGATTAGAGGGAAGGAGGAGCCACAGTCAGTACTTGCGGTAAATTGAGCACTTAAAAGGCTGTCACTTCAGCGTCAGCTGCAGCGTCGGGCCATCAGAACGAAGACAGCTGAACAAAGACACAGGGAGTCTATCTGCGGGAGTCAAGACAGCTGAACAAAGACACAGGGAGTCTATCTGCGGGAGTCAAGACAGCTGAACAAAGACACAGGGAGTCTATCTGCGGGAGTCAAGACAGCTGAACAAAGACACAGGGAGTCTATCTGCGGGAGTCCATCGAGGAAGGCCATTGAGGTAGGTATATCATCTCAACCCCCCCCCCTCGCAGCCATGTGTCTTATCCCAGTCAGGACATCGCACTGGAGAAGATTTCACCGAAGTCCCTTCACTCGAGGCTGTAACCCATCCAATCTCTGCTACCCACCACTCTCCACCGGTAAGGAACTTGAAGTACTAGGGGGGCTGTGGAACTGCCAGTCTGCAGTCAAGAAGGCGGACACCATCTCAGCCTATGCCTCCCTGCAGACTCTCCACTTCCTGGCCCTCACAGAGACCTGGATCACCCCAGAAAACTCTGCCACTCCAGCTGCCCTTTCAACTGCCTACTCGTTTTCACACTCCCCAAGACGAACAGGGCGAGGAGGAGGAACTGGGCTCCTCATCTCACCCACATGGTCCTACCAGGTCCTTCCTCTGGACCACCTACCCCGATCTACGCTTGAATTTCACGCCGTCTCTGTCACGCTTCCTTTCAAACTCAACATCATAGTGATCTATCGCCCACCCGGTCCTCTTGGTGACTTTTTGGATGAGATGGATGCCCTCCTGAGCTGCTCCCCTGATGATGGCACACCACTCGTCGTCCTCGGTGACTTCAACATCCACCCGGGAAAGCTGCATTCATCTGAATTCATAGACTTCTTTTCCGCTTTTGACCTTACACTGTCCCCCTCTCCACCAACTCACCGGGCCGGGAACCAACTTGACCTTGTCTTCACAAGATCCTGTGGCATCTCGGCACTCTCTGTTACCCCCCTCACCGTGTCCGACCACCACTTTGTGACTTTCTCCCTCCCCATGAAGCCCACCTCATCCCTCCACTCTACGCCTCGAATGGTCACCAGCCGCCGCAACCTGAAATCCCTCACTCCCTCCGCTCTCTCCTCAACTGTTATCTCCTCGCTCCCATCCTCGGAACAGTTCTCCTTAATGTCTACTGAGGAAGCCTCCTCTATCCTGATGTCCTCACTCTCCTCTTCTTTGGACACTCTCTGTCCCCCAATCTCACGACCGGCGCGATCATCTCCCGCCCCTCCCTGGCTGTCTGAACCTCTGCGAACCAACAGATCATTGTTGCGAGCATCAGAGAGAAAATGGAAGAAATCGGGACATCACAAGGACCTTGCTCACTACCACCTCCTCCTCTCTGACTTCACCTCAACTGTTTCGGCAGCCAAATCTGCCTTCTACCTGGCTAAGATCAACTCTTCTGCCTCCAACCCCAGGAAACTCTTCTCCGTGTTCTCTTCCCTCCTCACCCCTCCTGCCCCTACCCCCCCTTCCTCCCTTACTGCCGATGACTTTGCAACTTACTTTACCAAGAAAGTACATGACATCAGCTCCTCATTCACACCTATTCCCTCCCAGAAGACATCTCCCCCAACTCTCAACTCGGATGGTCTTACCAGCTTTAGCCCCCTCACCTCTGAGGACGTCCACGCACTTGTTACATCTAACCGCGCCACCACCTGCTCCCTTGACCCGATTCCCTCCTCTCTTCTCCAGGACATCTCACACGACATCTTGCCATTCCTCACCACCCTGATCAACTCCTCCCTCACCTCAGGTGTCATTCCAGCGGATTTTAAGACCGCTATCGTGAAGCCTCTCCTTAAAAAACCCACCCTAGACGCTACTGACATTCAAAGCTACAGACCTGTATCTCTTCTTTCATTCCTCTCTAAAACCTTGGAACGTGCCTCCTACAACCAACTGTCATCCTATCTCTTGCGGAAAAACCTCCTAGACCCTAATCAATCAGGATTCAGGACTGCTCACTCCACTGAGACGGCCCTCCTCACAGTGACCGAGTCCCTGCGAGACGCCAGAGCCTCGTCCCACTCCTCCGTTCTCATTCTCCTCGACCTATCTGCTGCATTCGACACAGTCAACCACCAAATCCTCCTCTCCACTCTGGCTGAACTTGGCATAACTGACTCTGCTCTCGCCTGGTTTACATCATACCTGACAAACCGCACCTTCCAGGTCACATGGAATGGCTCTATGTCCAAACCCTGCTCTCTGGACACGGGCGTCCCTCAAGGCTCAGTATTAGGACCGCTTCTGTTCTCACTATACACCAGATCACTAGGTTCTGTTATCACATCGCATGGATTCTCCTACCATTGCTACGCAGATGACACCCAGCTGTTCCTCTCTTTTCCCCCGTCCTCTGACGCTCACATTGCAACTCGCATCTCAAACTGTCTGGCTGACATCTCTGTCTGGACAACTGCACATCACCTCAAGCTCAACCTGAACAAAACCGAACTCCTCTTCATCCCAGGGAAAGACTGCCCTTGCATGGACCTGTCGGTCACTGTCGAGGGCATCACAGTATTACCTTCCTCAACTGCGAGGAACCTGGGTGTAATCCTCGATGACCAACTATCCTGCACCCCCAACATCACTGCTGTGGCCCGATCCTGCAGATTCGCCCTCTACAATATCCGCAGGATTCGGACCCTCCTCACAAAGGATGCAACGCAGCTCTTGGTCCAAGCACTGGTCATCTCCCGCCTTGACTACTGCAACTCTCTCCTGGCCGGACTCCCGGCCTCTGCGATTAAACCATTACAGCGTATCCAGAATGCCGCAGCACGCCTTATCTTCAATCTACCCAAATTCTCCCACGTGACCCCCCTCCTCCGTGACCTCCACTGGCTCCCTGTTGCAGCACGCATCCAATTCAAGACGATGACACTGGCCTTCAGGGCCATCAATGGAACGGCACCCTTCTACCTTCAAACACTGGTCAAACCTCATGCCCCGAAGCGAGCACTTCGCTCTTCTACTTCAGCTGGCCGGCTGGTACCACCATCGCTGAAATCAAGCAAATGTCGCTCAGCAAAGTCCAGACTCTTCTCTGTTCTGGCGCCTCAGTGGTGGAACAAACTCCCAACCAATGTCAGGACAGCAGAGTCATTTGCCATCTTCCGAAAAAGGCTCAAGACTCACCTGTTCAGACTTCACCTTGACTCTACATAGCATGACCCACTAGCACCCTCCCTCGACAACCCCCCCTCCCCAAAAAAAAAAAAAAAAAAAAAACACCTTACCTATAGCACTCTGATCTTAGCACTGTTGCTCTTGAAGTACTACTTTACTCAGATGAGGACCTAACACTTGTTCTATTTTTAGCTCTTTATCGGCAATGATACGTCGTGGTTTCTTTGTTTCCTTCTTTTGACAAATGTACTTATTGTAAGTCGCTTTGGACAAAAGCGTCTGCTAAATGACCTAAATGTAAATGTAAATGTAAATGTATTATTGTTATTTCAGCAGGCTATTTAATTGATCAAAGTATAATGTGGCTGCTTGTTTGGCATGGTAAATCACTACGCGGGCACTGACGGTGCTTGGTTTCAAACTAAAATGTTCAGAGCTCCTTGTAGCGCCGAGCGCTGGGGTTCAATCGGAATGCTTCAGCACTGAATAGGTCAGTACTCCCAGGGAGGGAGAGTTGTCTAGCTTTGCCTGTAATACAATAGGACACATATTACACTTGCACAGATGCTTTCAATAGCAAAGCCGAGCCATGATAATTATAATATATAATAAAACCGGTCCATAGACTGGAATCGATGCCCATACACGCCATCTAAATACGAGAGCAGCGATCAGTCATACAAAGGGTGAGAGAGTGTCTGCCTCTCACTGTTTCTGTTGCTGTTGAGCCACTTACTGTGGCTGGTGATGCGCAGCAATCTTTTCATCATGTACTATCATTTCTCTTGCCAAGTGTTTGCAGAACTCTACACACACTCTGCACTGTTTTCCCCACACTCTTTGCTATGACAGCCTATCAGCCCTTTTATCAATATACAGCGCTATGCACTGTGACTACTTGTGACTGTAAGCTGTAGACATACTGTGTGTGTGCGGCAGAAGAAAAAAACATGTGGGTACCTTGACTCCATTCACATTAGCGCCTGGAGTGCTAATGCGGCTTGTGTTGTTCGGGCTGCTTTTCCACGTTTCAATGAAGAACCTTGAAACTACAGTTTGAATTGAGCCTTGTCAAGATTGGATGTTGACATTGTTGTTTAAAAGCAATGCAAATGCTTACTGCCGTTTCGCTTGGAAATGCTGTAGCATATAAATAGAGATAGATGTTTTTCTCAGGGTTGCTCGTTGCTTAGCACTGTCACCTCACAGCGAGATGACCATCTGCGGTGTTTCTGGGGTTTTGCATGTTCTCGGGTTCCTCAAGATTTTCTCCATCTGCCTGACTGTATGCGTATGCCTGTGACAGATCGCTGACCTGTCGGGGGGGTTGTGCCCTGCCTCGGGTGAAATGCATGATGGGAAAGTCCCATGTGACCCTGAAGATAGGAGGCAGTGTAGAAATTGCATGCATGGATGAATATTTGCTCATGCATAACTACATTTGTTAGAGAAGCACATGTCAGAAAGTCAGTAACATCTTTTGGGGGAACAAATGTCATTTGACAGGAAGCCAGATGGTCATCTCACTATATGACATTTTCACTTAGTCCTATTAAGTTGAGACCACAACATAATGAACGCATCTTGCTCTTAAACATCTTGTTTATAGCCAAACACTTAACATCGTGCTTCAAATTTTTACAATTTTAAGGGATACTTTTTATAGCAGTAAGAATAGTAGAGATAACACAAAATATAAAATAAGAAATTGTTTCTGAAAGGCCGGCTATGAATTTTTCATTTTGCCTGTGGAAAATACATGAACGCAGAAAGTAACACAATTTGGTGATGCTTAACCAACGAATTCTAGTCATCAATATTCGATGAACAAGTTCTCCCCCAAGCAAATGAAATCCTTGGATGTATGCCCACATTAGGAGACTGATAAGGAATGGGTTTGACCTCTTGTGCCTCAGCCAACTGTTTTATCTAACTATAATATCCATTTGTAATACCCTAAGCTTGTAAACTTTATTGATGCTAATGCGACTACTACAAGTAAAAGAGTAAGAGTGTCATTTGTGTCATTAGTATGTTGTCTACTGAAACCATTTCTCAGATAAACAGATAAACGGCATTGCAGGACAAGTACTGTAGAAGTACCATCTCTAATTTCCTTGGTAGTAACTTTGGGGACATTTAGAAGGCGAGCTGCAGAGGACCTAAGGGTATACGTGACGGGACAGAGAATGATAGACACTCTGGGAGGGAGGAGACAAAACATTTAGTTCCTTAAAAACCTTGAACAGGACTGCATTATGTTGCATGGATCTAGGCATACATTTTCAGGTGAAAAAAGCGTCTGTGCAGACAAACACAGTCCCTCCTCTCTTGTGTACATTCTGCTTCAGTCCGACAACAATAGAGAGAAGGTGAACATGGAGCAATACATTTCCAATTTATATTCTGTTTTAATCAGTGTGACTTCTCTATTGAAAGTGTTTATTCGTTAAGCTTCCTGACATGTTTTGAGTGAAGTAGCAACTCTTAGGAAAACATCACTATTGCAAATGTTTTGCTACGAGCTGTTTTTACAAGAGTGCATATGTTTATTTTAGATTCATCTTCCTCCAAGTATTTAATTCTCACTTCACGTAGTGATGTTTGTTAAAACACTTTTGAATGTCAACACCAGGGATGTAACGCAATACACGGCTGGGCTATATTGATATAATATACACTATTTTGATTTTGTAGAATCGTAATATGGCAACGCTCTTTGTTTTCCTGCTTTTCAACGCTTTATTACAGTGAAGTGATTTCGTTTGAACTTCTTTCATATTCTCTTATTTATCTTTACCTACTTAGTCATAACATCCACATTACTGATTATTGTTTATCACATATCTCATTGCCTGCATGTGTTTTCAATCAACCCTGTAATATCACCATCCAGGTATTTGTTTTGTTGATATTTGATTTCCTCCGTATCTCCCAGCCTTTGTTCACTACATACAAATGTGACAGAAGTCATTATAGAGCTGGGGAGAAAAATGGATCGGAACATCAACAAAATTTCAACCAAATGGCTATGTGAAAAGTATAGAATGGGAATTGGAGTGTTGGTATTAAACGCATGTTTAGTATTTCCTGTTGACACATCGTGAAGTGAGATTTTGGCTTGCTCCCACCACGGGAATGGCTTTCCAGTCTTTCAGTCATTAGTCACAGTCAGTCAATAGATAGGTTCCCTGACTGGTCGTTGTGTGACACCATGTGTATGTATGGAAGCTCATTTCCAAACACACCAGATGTCCACTTCCTCTTATTTCCCTCCAGAGCCTCCCTTCTGCTCTGCTCTGGTCATCATGAGAATCATCATGAAGACATTCCCATCTCCACATTTTTATCCTCAAGTAAAATTTTATGGCGAAAAGGATCAACCTATAAAACAAGATGATTTATTTATTTAAGAGAGTTAACGATTAGCATTTCTCACCAAAAACGAGGAAAAATAATGGGAAAAAAGGCTTGCTTTGATAAGTGTAAGAGATGGCAGGGTCATTTTGTAGAACCTCTTTTTGTCCTTGCTGCAGAGGACGAAACTTTTTTTTTTTCAAATGCTGTTCTCACACACCTTGTTGAGGTCACAATGCATTCATAGAATGTCATATTGCAGTAACACCATGTAATAAACATAATTTCTCCTCACAAATATTGGTTTGGTTTCCTGTTCTCTGAAGACTGACGCTAGCATCATTAGGAAGGAGCATAAACAAATACTGGATTCTGAATAATTACTCTGCAGTAAACTGAGCTGGTTTGTTCTTTCTGCTTTTATGCCCTTACATACTGTGTGTTCAAAGTCCAAGCATGAAAAGCTGAAGCATTCAAACAGGGTGTTTATTATAAACAAATTTGCAACAATAAAATGTTTGTTTTTATTACGAAAACATATCATCATTATACACCACACTAAATGTCAACAACATATGAACTGGTTCTGCTTGTCTGCCAATTAAATTAGAGAAATAGTATGTGGGGGGGAGGTCAGGGAATATGTCACCTTACTTTTGCCAGTTGCCTCAGGCTAAAGCATCTCATCCCTAACTCACCGAGTCAATACAAACGACTCTTATACTCAAACTTATCATTTGAAATCATTGTCAAAAAAGGCGGGATAAGTCATTGACTTATGCACCATTAATGTGCTGAAATTGCTCCATGCATTACACTTTATTGACAGTTAGGGGCCTGAAAACAAGTAACGCTAATGACATAATCTGTGTGGATGTGACCGCACTATCTCGCCCACCCCCCTCCTGCCTCGCTCTTCTCCCGGCTCAGACAAACAGGCTCATCTGTACTGGATCATTTGCCGTCTCTTGATACGCTGTGGTTTACAGCCAATTATCGCTTGCGATCCATTATCGATTACAATGTTATCTTTCTCGTATTGCTTAATCTTTTGGCACAGGAACAAAGCAGCTCACAGGGGGGGGCTGGATGCAAACTGCTTAGCAATGGGAGCACTAGTTAAGATGGATGGGTGTTAATTTGCTTGAAGATGGGTACAGTTTAAACTCAGAAAACACTCAGACCATATTTAGTATCAGGAAAGGCAGGGCGTTCTTTCATTTGCAGCCTCCCCTGTAAGGAATGGAAACAGTCAATTTATCGGAGTGTTGCAGCTTTAATATGAGTCTGAATGACTGATTTCTTCTGAGGTTATTACAATATGTGTTGTGTCTGCTTCCTTCAGTATATCAGCACGACTTACCAGCAGGGCGATAACATTTATTTTTTTTACTGAATATTGTGTAACACATTTCTTCTGTGTCTTCTCTCTAGTTGGGTTAATAACTTCGGTCATGAGGGTCTTGGACTGCTTCTGGATGCTTTGGAGAAGCTGCTGGACAAGAAACAGTAATTGATCTCTTATGACATCTCATCTTTGTGTTATTTTTATATTAACAGGTTATTTTCGTGTAATCAAAATATATATTTTTTTGTTTTCAGGCAAGAGAATATTGATAAACGGAACCAGCATAAGCTTATCCAGTGCTTGAAGGCTTTCATGAACAATAAGGTTTGTATGAGTCAACAAAGAAACCCACACAATTTATTTGTTGCATAATTCATTGTTCCTTAGTATTCCTGCGTGGTGAAATGATATTTGTAGGATGCAGTCTTAAACAGATTTAAATGGACAAGTAAAAGTATAACGGTATATTTAGTATTTTGGAACGATAACAAACACCTTTCGTTGAACATCTCAGACGTTTCTAATTGTAGCTCAGGTGGCCAGGATTTAAAAGCTGATTTGAAGCTGAACTCTGACAAGCCTAGGATAGTGGCAGTGCAAAGTGAAGCTAATTTTACCATTTCTCTGATCTTTTAATTATCCTTTTTTTGGGAAGGTCTGCCTCATTTCTCAAAAGTGGCACACATTTCAAGGATAGATGAACTATTGATAAACTGCTTTTCATAGAGTTAATCCGCACACGTGGTCATCTCTGCCTTCACTTGTGGGGAGACAAAAAGGTACAGGAGACTAAGTATTGTCCCCACAGTCCTGTCCTGAATTGAATTAATCCATCATCCTCTCCGTTTTCTTCCATGACCTTGTTGTCCCACCTTAAGAGAAAATGAAGGCTATAACTACACTACATCTTACGTACATTAGCTTCCTTGTATAATTAATTTTCCCTTGAAGTGAAAGTTCTCCATTAATGCAAATGCTCTCATTAATTTATAATAAATGGGCCTTTTCTATATCTTTCCCTTTCCCTTCTATGTCTCACAGTATGGACTGCAAAGGATCTTGGGAGATGAGCGCAGCCTGTTACTGTTGGCACGAGCGATTGACCCCAAACAGACTGGCATGATGACCGAGATTGTGAAAATCCTCTCTGCTTTCTGTATTATTGGAGAGGAAAATATGTAAGTTGAAGTCAAATGACCTGATCATTTCACCCATCCGTTCTCACACATTGTGCTCTTTCACACTTTATTTTGTGCATACCATTAAAGACACATTTCTAAATAACCTATCATAGATTTACCCACCCAAGATTTACATCATATCCCAAGAATGTTTGAAACCAAAATCAAAAATACCCATTTTCCCTCTTATCTGTTGTGCTTTTGTATCAATCTAGATTGTTTTGGTGTGAGTTGCCTAGATATGGGCTGCGGAGACATATGCCTTCTCTCGGATATAATTGGACTTTATGGCACTCGGCTTGTGGTGCTCAAAGCACTAAAAAAATACATTTGAAGACCTTGATGTGAGCAGTTCTGTGGATTATCTTGAGTAACTGGGTCATGATTTCTGGAAAGAGACATTGAGCTTTTCTTATGTATTTTTGCACTTTAAGCACCACAAGCCAAGTGCCATATAGCCCTGTTATATTAGGGAGGATAGAAGGCTGACATCTCCACGGCCGGTATCTCTAGGCGACTCACACCAAGAATCTAGATCGATACATACCACTCCAGCTGGGAGAGTGCGTTTGCCTGACTTCCTCCATTCAAAGTCGCAGGGAAGTTTTTAGTATTCAAAGCTGAGTGACGGACATGCTTCCCTATCTTTCTCACTAAATCATGGCTGATATGGAAACGGCACAATGCCAATTCAAAATCCTGACTGATGACAGAAAAAAAATGAAAATATAACTGTGTTTACACGTTCTGTAACGTTTGGCAAGAGGAAAGGACATGGCTGCTTCTTGTAAACACTGTAAAATCACTACATCTCCAATCTTCTCTCACTTGGTGGCATATACTCAGACAGAGATTGCACCGCATGCATACATGGTTACCCACTGTGATCATATAGTGCATTCACAGATGACCCCAGACACTATGGATATTTGTTAGGCCACATGGTACGATGATGCAGTTTAGTCTATTTAATGTGTTGAACTACTGAGTGTAGTTTGCCACGGACACCCAACCTGGCTGACAGCTTATAAATTGGATTTAGGGGAGTGTTTTTTATTGTTTTCCACAAGGCCAGACTAGAATAACAATGGCACTTCAAAGTCAGTCTTCATGCAGTGGTGGAAATAAAGAAACCCACAAATTCTGTTGGAGCAGCTGATTACAGGTGTGTCTCTCACATCTCTGCGCATGGTTTTCAAAATGTTTTTTTTTAAGTTGCAGAAGAGTGTACAACTTAAACATAATATTAAGTTTAAGTATTTAATAAAAGCTGATTGACTTACAGAGTATTCTCTCTCTCTCTCTCTCTCTCTCTCTCTCTCTCACACACACACACACACACACACATATCTATATTTATGGCGATACAGAGGTTTATATATAGTATACATCTCTCTCCATCTCTGTCTCTCCCTCAGTTCTCAAAATGTTCCAGAATAGGTTGAAGTAAACATGGAACATCTTTGCCATGATCACAGCCCTGAATTAAAATGTACAGACCCCGTAGAAATGACAGCCGGAGGAGCTGAGGTGTCATTTTCTTGCTCAGAAAACTTCTCTGCCAACCAGTGTTGTGACGCTGGCTCATGTTCAACACCCACTTCAGCTGACAGCATCAAACGGGAACAAGACGAGTTAAGCAGATCTATCTCGCCCGTTTTGAAGTGTCGTCTGAACTGGCTTTAAAGCTACTCAGTATGCAGCTCCCCATGCTCGTCTGTGACTTTGTAACCCCTATCACAGAGCATGGCCGTTCCATTTATCTCTTTGTCAAGCTCACCCCACACATGCAGTCGTTTTGGTTCGACACATCATATCACCCTCTCTAAAAAAAACAAAACAAACATCTGCTAGTAGTTTGTCATCATGGACGTGTTATTATTTTGGGGTGGATATGAGCTAATGAACATGGCAACAGGAAACCCGTTGTGGCGTCTGTGAGCACACGTCCGCGCGTGCATACACTAGCTGATCCCTACAGCTTACAGCTAGTGTGATCACTTATCATTATCATTTCTTAATGTATGCATCGGAGCAGCGAGGTGAACTTGTAGCTAAGGGCTCCTTCGCACTAACGATAAGAAGAAGGTTGAGGACAGGGATTTAGCAATAAGCTCTGCAGTTTCTCAATTGATGAAGGCAAAAAAGTAAATGTGGCTTTGCAGTGACAGAGAGACCACCTCTGGCCAATTATTATGAACATATATTCTAAATCACAGTTTACAAAGGTGCTTATAAAACATCACTTGACATCAATTGCGGTCTCTGTGGTGTGTGCGCGCGTGCGTGTGTGTGTGTGTGTGTGCGTGCGTGTGTTTGTATGTGCACCACATAATTTCTCTTCCATTCAGACTTTAGAGGCTGTAATTCTCTGGTGCTCTATTTAGCTGAGCTGCCTTAAACCCTTGCAAGTACTTAATTTGGTTCCATTCTCAATAGCTATATGTGCACGTTAGTCTGGCCCCTGCTATAATTTGCACCATTTCTCACTCAGCCAAATATACTCCACCTCAATTGCTTTGATAACTGGACACATTTGCAATAAAAACCCCATTTTTGTCAAGCATCACCTTAGCAACAAGCATGATGAGGTCAAAATTGGATACTGCTGTAATAATAGGACCGAGATTGCATTCAAAGAGAAGGGAAAGGAGTAGCATCTGTCAGGGTGACCAAAGACTGGCCCGAGCAAATGTCCACACCAACACACAAGGAAAGATAAGATACATGGTGTTTGAGCTGGAAATTGTGAGTAAATGTTCTGTCGGTGAGGTGATAAAAGTGTTTGTTGACTTTTGTGTTGTCCCTGCTCCATGTTCCCTATTTCCGTCCAGCCTGGATAAGATTCTAGCTGCCATGACAATTGCTGCAGAGAGGAACAATAAAGAGAGATTTGCTCCTATTGTGGAAGGTCTGGAGAACCACGAAGCCCAGCAGCTTCAGGTGAGGAATCACAAAGCAAAACGCACATAACGTCAAAGTCTGATATCTGTTGTGCATTCATCGCAGGTTGTTTATTAGATCCATAGCACTTTAAATACTTTGAATAGTCATAAACACTGATTCATACTAACAAACAAGCAACCTATCAACACAAGTTGTGCATGTGCAGTCGACAGAAAGCTGACACAGTCGAGTGTCTTTCACACATGTTCTGCACCTTTTGGGATGTGATCACGGGTCTATTGAAATGCACATGGAGGGGCTCCATTTGACAAACACAAGAGATATTGAATTGTTGAGCGCTTTGGCTTTTCTGAGCAGATACCAATGACAACAAAAGGTCAAAAGTTGAACTATTGATGCAAAGTTATGTTGAAATTCCTTAACACACGTGTTTAATTCAGATAACCCTTCAACATGACCTCGACACAAAAAGAGCTATCAGCAGCATTCTTATAAAGTTGAACACAGTAACAAACAAATAAATGAAGTACAATAGTTCCTTGGATTTTTACAAAGTAAAACTGCATCGCAGCCAAAGTAACACATATTCAGTTATTTATGATTAAAATTGTAATTACTTAATCAGCAAATTACCTTAAGAAATGACAGATACCGATAAAATGAATGCTGAATATCAGCGCCGATAATCCCTCGACCCCTGGTATAAAGCAGAGATCTTGAGTTGCTTTCAGGCTGTTTTGTCATCCTTCTCACTCACATTTTCTCCTCCTCTCACTTTTTCTCTTACAAATGCTCCCCTTTCTTTTCTTTTTTTTTTTTAAATGCTGCTATCAAGTCGGGTCTCAGAGGACTCTGTGTGAAAGGGCAACTGAAGCACCACACCTCTCTCCATTTCCACTAGTTTTCTTCAGCAGCAGGAAAGACAGCAATAAAAACACCCCTTAAAACATGTTTTTTGTGAAACCAAAAGCAGGGAATTACTTTAGGAATTACTTTTTTAACTGCAGGGATGGTGAAGTCATGAAGGAAAAGTCATGAAGGAAACTGATGAGGCGGGTGGTGGAAGTGAAAGTAGATATTCTTTTATTAGGGGGCTGTTGTTCTTCCTTTTAAATTTTGCGGTTAATGAAATGAAGCTCTGCTAATTGTGAAGTAAATTAAAATGCTTTGCTGATGCAGGGGGTTCAAGGAAATTAATAGCCTTTTTTTATCCAAAACCTGTGATGGGCTGTAGAAGTAGACTTAGCTAATGTGATTAAAATGTGTTTTGCTGTAGTTGAGGCTATGCTCATCTGCTAAGCACGAGGGCAACTCTGCATTTCGACTTAAAACAAAATTCCCGGTAGTGCCACTTTTAATTACGATGTTTGGAACCCCCCCGATGGCACCAGTGCAGCTCTCCAAGCAAAACACACATACTGTCCCCACCCTCAGCATGACCTCTTTCCACGCCACGGTGCACGTCTGAGGTGTGTTTGCGATGCTCGGTGTAAGTATCAATCTCTGTGCAGAAGACGAGAAATCATTTTTCATGAGCTCGATGGCTTTCTTAACTCACATATATTCTGTTAAGATTTGGTGGTTTGTTTTATGCATGTGGCCTCCGGTGAATACAGTAAAATGTCAGGTTTCAGTGCACGGATCTTGCTTAGAGGCTGTCAAGCTTTAGTGGAACATGGATAAGTCTGCCTGCCACCGGCGCAACGTAGTCCATGGTGTTGCATCCTTTACCACAACAAGCTAGTGCTTTCCCAAGGGTGTATGCAGTGTCTTACAGTACATCTGTATTGAATTACATGCATTTCCCTCATACATTTCAGATAGCTTTTATTGTGCCTTTCATCAACCAAAAACTCAATTTTTCAAAATAGATTTTATTGTAGTGCTAATTAAATATTAAACGGGTGAAAAGAACGTTTTCAATAGCATATATGCAGATGACATTACGTGTTGACCCAGAAAACCAATAAAAAAAACAATACGGGAAATCTCACAAAATCAGCTTTGGTCTGGCTCTCATTAATAACACATACAAGCCAACAGTACAGGGTCAAGGTTTCAGAAGACAATGTTTCACACTGTCCATGGAAATCCTTCAGCCTGCTATTGATTGTCTGTCCAAGGAAAACTGTCTTATCCGTGGGTTGCTCCCCTGGAACACCTTACTGCTCATTATAATTCATCAGCGATTTCCTCTTAACCCCCTCCTCCACCCAACACACACACACACACACACACACACACACACACACAGACACGTCGAGGCCTTTTCCTTTCCAATAAATCCATTAATAATGCACATGTAGACACATCCGACCTCCATTCCGTCTTTCCCTCTCCCTCTCTCTTTCTCCCCTCATTGTTGTTGTTGGTAAGAGAATATTAAGAGGAAATAATCAATCCTACACATTCATACAGGTAAGACCACTTGCAAAAAGGACCATGGCATTACATAATCTTATATTAAAATAAAAAAAAATATATGTTTAATGTTTTTTCCCCCACTCCACAGGTTGCTTGCATGCAGCTGATCAATGCCCTGGTCACCTCCCCTGATGACCTGGACTTCCGGATACATCTACGCAACGAGTTCTTGAGATGTGGCCTCAAGAAGATCCTACCTGTGAGTTATCGCAGCACGCGTTCCATTATTCACACAAGTTCATCTACTGGTCTAATTAGTGGGATAATTAGTAGTAGTAACTTGTGTCAAGTGTGATGCAGTGCCAGCACCTCATCACACATCATCACATCAGCGTCATTATCAGCGGGCCTACACGTCGTCACATGAGGCGGAGGCAAACGAGCTCCGGCTCATCACTCAAGCTCTCATTTGTAGTGAGCGGGGTGAGCGTGTCACCGAGCCAGTTGCTAATAAGTCATCCCAGCTGCTCCTGTTGATTATTACTGTCATTACTTTAATTATCTTCAATTCTGCCCCCCGATATGAAAGAGCCTCAGTGTACAGTCATTTGTGAATGCCACGTTGGCCGCTTTTAATGCCGACATTCAAACTGACACCCGTTCATGTAATTATGAGTTATGCTCGTGGGCCTGCGCGGCTGTTGGCAAAGTAAAACGTGAACTCTGCTGGCGGAAAAAAAAGAGCACAATTTGTTTTGTTCTTATAGTCCTTGACTTGTGTGTTTTGGCCTTCTCTCGCACCCCCCCCCCCCCCCCCCCCATCTTGTGCCACCATGCACCTCCCGCCGAACCACCGTTGCTCAAGACAGATGGTGCGCCCAAAAAAAAACAGTGCAGGGTGATTGATATCTGCAGAAATTGGGTTACATTTGGCCCTGTCTCCGTCTGTAAACTCCTCTATCGGTGATTCATAGAGAAGTGGTAAAGAGCACTGCCGAAGCCCCTGGTGGCTGGAACAGGTGTGCAAGAACAGGTACTGTCTGGAATACCTAGTGAGGGGGTTCAATGCGTCTCCATTCACAGTTCCCTGCAGCTGGAACCGGAAAACTAATATACCAGTATTTTACAAAACGCCTTCTAAAGCAAAGTTATTCCTTGCAGGTGCCACTGCTGTTTATCACCATCTACATTGCGAGATGACCTTTGTGTAACTTTGTAGTTTCACCCTTGTACTGTGTAGGAGCTAAAAGAAACAGAGGAGCTTGACATCCAGCTGAAGGTGTTCAACGAGAACAAGGAGGAGGACTCTATCGAACTCTCGCATCGCCTGGATGACATCCGAGCGGAGATGGAATATCCTTTTGTGCCTTCCTCTGTGTGAATATACAGATAAGTAGGCCTGCAGAAATAGAACTAGAAGATGTGTATATATTGTGGGTTTGGTCAAGCTTTACAGGCTAAAGCCTCTCGTGGCTTGGTTCATTAGAGAAGGATTTGAGAAGCCTGAGCACAATATCCAGCTCCATCCTGGTCCACATATACTAGGTAAATAGCCCTGTCAACTCAACCTCCCACCTCTTCACTCCTCTTCTATTTGCTCCTCTCTCCTCCTTGTCTGTTAGTACTGGGTAAAGGGGGGATATTGTAGGACTCAAGATGAAGATATTCATCAGAGGATTGCTTTCCCACTCTTACCAGTTACAACAGACGATTACACATTCCAGTCCTATCATATGGAATCATTTCTTATGTTCGGGCATAGTCACTCCTTGGCTCTTGTGGAATGTGAATCCCCCAGCACTTAACCAATGTCTGTTTAACTCCATGCAGAGTAGAAGTTGATAAGGTGCGCAGCAATTTAGACCAGAGTTGCAAACTTCCTGACGCATTCCACAGAAGACCCCTTTAATAATTCACACATATTCTCTCCGGCTATGTGCGGATGGCTGACAATGTGAGGAGACGAAACCAGACGCTGACTTTGTTATGCAGATGTTCGTTCCCACAACCTTTTTCTTCCCACAAATCCCAGAGTTCGAGTACTGGCACGGTACGCTGCCATGAGTGACATTTTCTGTTGACACATGTAGGTGAGGGGAGGAGGTCGTGTATTTGTGTGCGTGGAGAGGAAATGGAGAGGAGGGAGAAAAAAAGCACCTGGATTAATGATGTGCTTGAGCAGGTTCACAAATGAGAAGGCCCAATGTTTGTTTCCAAGGACAATGTGGTATTGATCTGTGGGCTCTGAGCATGATTCGAATGCCTAGGCTACCCTTTGTCGCTTATCCTGCATGGCACACACACACACACACACACACACACACACACACACACGGTGTCAGGCTGGTAGCACTTCTGCTACCTGAGCATTGCATATGTGTCTTGTTTCTCCCAGCAGTGTCATGAATATTAACCTGGAGAGGCTCGTCTCCTCCGTGTCCGGCCCGGGTCCAGGTGCCGAGGAGGTGACTCCAGGCCACTGATACATATTAATGAGCCGTGGAATGGTGATTGATTGACCCCACCACTGTTTGGCCTACGTCACACTTGACTGCCGCTCATGTTTATTCATTATTTGGAGAGGGAGTGTAAAGAGAGACAGCGAGCGAGACAGAGAGCGAAAAAGAGAGCGTAGAGGGGTTGTCATCGAACGGATTGGCATTCTACATTAGGTTTATGTCTGCAGCTTAGTGATAGATGAAGCTAGTTGGATACTTTCCCAGTCTGAGCTCCTTCTCATGTCCTCTCAAATGCTGCTGTGGTGAGGCTATAATTGAATCTCACAGGATTGGGTAATTCTCCCAGGCTTCATACTCAGCTAATACAAGGGAGGGGGTAGGCGATACTGCAGAGGAGCCTGTATTCCCATCCCTCTCTCTCTAAAATTTGATATGGAATAGGAGTTTAATTACAGACATTGTTAAAATTAATAGGAAAACTGTCAAACAGTATTTAAAAGAATTGAACTCCTCCAATTGCAGCGGCTGCAGATTGTTTTGTGAGGATGATCGCATGGGGAAATGGAGAATGCAATTTAGCGCCGGGCTAGTTTGTTTGGGTTCTTTTTTTAGGAAATACATTATGTGAATTATTGATGCTCCCTCAGAGAGTCATCTTTCATTATCTGTTGATGAAGCCTGACAGATGCTAATAGGAAACAAATCAAGCATTGACAGAATCTTCAGATTGACCTGTGAAAACAAGTTAGGTGGAGGGTTTCCTCTACTCTGTCTCATCTTTTTAAACCATTACATTGGTAATGTCGTCAACTATTATAACATGTTAGTAGTGTTATAAATATTGCTGCTGCTCGGGTGGTCTGATCACCCTTCATTTGACTTTAATGTATTCTAATGTCTCCAGCTAAAGATGCATGCATTCCTTATTGATATTGTCTGTACCATAGGCAGAAGGGAGGAGAATCACAACATATGCTGCCGCCATGTTGCAACTGTCACTTCATTGCTTTGCACTATTTAAATATTTTAGCACACATTGTCAAGATCCGCACTTCCTGTTACAGTACGATGGCAATCAGGTTTTCATCACTGCGAGCTTAACAGGGTACTGCGTCCTTCGTCTTCTTTTTCTCCTTCCAGTGTGCACATATCTGAGAGGCTTATTTCACGTTTTCTAACAAGATGAGTCTCCACGGGGAAATCCTACTTTCTCAGGCAAACAAATTAAATAGGCTCCAAATAATTCACTTTCCCGGCTTCTTTGGAGCTGCACTTTTAGAACACTAATAGAAGATTTACGAACACAAATGTTATTATTTGTAAATGAACCCTGCACTACGAATGAACCATTACCATATTAACACGTGTTTCAATACAGGTGCTTATCTTCTCCTGTACTGTGTGTTGTTTAGTCCTCGCTTTGCTTTTGATTCAATCATTTCAGTATCAAACGGTTTGTGTGTCTTTGAGAAAGGACTGATACGTACTTTTAAAACAGACACTCAGCAAATAATACATATATGTATGTGTGTATGATATTTAACATGAAAGAGTAAAGATAGACGGTCTGATTGAACATCTGTTTTAGATGTCAGAGCCATCACTATTTCCTCCTGGGGGATGCAAACATAAGACACATAATCAATACCTTTTGCAAATTTAATAACACGGATTTTCGCGCCTGAGTACATGTCAGGTTCAATCTGAGAGCTGAACTATGTCTTTGCCCCACGAATGATCAGTTCCCCAATCACTCTCGCCTTAAATATTCAATCCAGTGAGTTTCTCGTGCAATTAATTTCCTCCATTCTGAGCGGTTTGGAGTGACGGGTAAACCAGAGGGAGCCTTCTCTATTACCAGTCCCCTCCTTAAGTTAGCTGTTTACACTGTTTAAACTCCCTAGGGGGGGAGGATGGATATGAGGAATCGTGTCTCTGTTTGATTTTGCACAGTGGTGCCTGTCAGAGAACCTGAGGTGAGGAGCTCAGGGGGGATAAATAAGCATTATATACAAAACAACGACTAATAAAAATTGAGATGTTTACAACGAGTTGAATTCAACTGTGTGATGAACTCAGATTGACTGGAATTACTTATAGACCTAGAAAGTAAGACTGTGATGATGTTGATTTCCTTAACCTTGCTTCTCCACTGATATGAGTGAAGTGTACCATCTCCTGTCCAACATGGTGAAAGACACCGGCTCTGAGGCCTACTTCCTGTCAGTCCTTCAACACCTTTTGCTCATCAGGAATGACTACTACATCAGGTTGGTTCTGTTTAAATGCCTCTTATTGATGGATGACCTTGTGGTGCTCTGCTGTATGGCAGTGTGCTTGGGTAGTCTCTTTGTTTTTTTTTTAACATATTACGGCATTCTGAACACATTTCTTTACTTAACAGGAACCCTTTATTGCCTCTTTGGGCCTATTTGTTTGGCTATGACAACATAAAAGTAAAAGCCCAGTAGAAATGTTATATAACAGTACTGTTTGTCACTTACCTAGAACTGTTTCCTGTGAAAGGCAACATCTATTAGCTCGGCTCTCTTTTTCATTAATTTGGTTCAGCTTTAAGCTCCGTTGTGTGAGAGAAGAACTTAGTCTTAGAGTCAGGTGAAACATAGACACGGACATAAACATAAAACACGTACTATATAAAACATACTACTAACAACTACATCAACATTTTTGTTGAAGTCATTTTAAACTGTTTCCTTGCCATTCTACTTATCAATTGAAGGGCATATATGTAAGTCACTGGGTAGGAAGTCCACCATTCCTCCCAATGGAGTGACACTGATGAATTCACTGCTGTGTCAGATGTTTTTTTGCCGAAATAAGACTTAAAAAAACACGTCGGAAGACGAAGGGAGGATGCAAGGAAGATTAATTTACCATAGACAAGTTGCTGTTCCCTTAGAGTTATGAATAATGTATTCCACATCTATTCGTAGTGAGTGAGAGATAGAATTCACATTAACTAGCTGGTACATCTCCACGTACGTCCACCTCGGCTCCAGTGTCGATGTACCCCTCTGTGAGCCGGCAATAACAAGCGATCAGTACCAGTGCTCATAAAAAACTGATAGTCTTTTTAAAAAAATATGATTTTGAAATATTTTTTTCCCATCCCACCTCCCACCACAAATGCAAGGACACACACATACACACACACACACACACACACACACACACACAAAGCCAAGAATTCACTCTGACTGAGGCGTTTTATTCCCCATCCATCAACGGTGTGTGATTGAGGATGATGAAAGATGCCGCACTACAGTAAATTAAGCTATTTCCAATAGAATCTTTCTATCTTTTTTCATTGTTGACCATCTTTCCATGTCGTAGCCAAAACTGCATGAATGTGGATGCGTCTGAGCTCAAAATATTCTGCCTCCAGTAAATAATGATGTTGTTTTGATCATTGTTTGTATTGGAATTGATAACATACGGGGGTGCCTTGATTTCTGTGTGAAATAATGATCTCCATTAAATGATTATTAATTGAATAGTATAATAAGCATTATAATAATGCAAAGGTCTACGGTGGACAAATGGCTGAAGTGCTCTGCCTACCGTCGTTAGTCGTAACGCAACATTAATTGTTGCGCTCCCCTCTGGGGCTCGGGTTTATTTTTGATAATTAATCTCTCACTGCAAGCCTAATGAATGGGAGCACATCAAACCCACCCAGTAAATGTAGAGCAGATCTGCTCTGTTGCAGACTAGTGATAGGGGGATTACACTGGTTATGTGGAGCAGAGCTGGATCAAGTGGCTGGGGATGCGCTGAACTGCGAGCTATCATTGGAAGAAATGAAGGTGCCAAAGTAAAAAAGCCGAGGTGGGGAATGATGCAGGGGACATATGCTAGCTTCTGGAGCCCGGCCCTGCCCACTGTAGAGGGGCCTGACAGTTCTGGGTCACTGTCTCCATCTCTTGTTATCTCCACCCAGCCCCTATCTGCTTGGTAGTGGCGGAGGAGGATGGAGGACGGAGGGAAAATAGGGCGGCTTATTGAGATAATAATGTGGTGTACATCGGTGACAGTTGTAAGCCTAGTGCCACAGTGCTTAAGCCATGCAGGGCGATGTGTGAGCTTTCACTAGCTTGTTTCAATCATGAGTGGGCGAATCCGCCAGCTCCAGCTTAATGTATGGCATTTCATGCTTTCAAAAACAGTGCACCTAAATGCTGATTTATTCTTATTTGCTTTGGCTCCAAATTCTTTCATATTTCTGTTCTTAACGTGATACGGCCTGTCCACCCACAAGGTACCAACGGAACATAGCCTTTGAATTTATGAGCAACCGTAAGAGTCACAGCCTTGGAAATAAACTTTATTCCATTGAATGTTTATAATAAGAAGTTGCTGTCTGTCACGCTCATTTCTGCCACCGACACATATTTCAATACATCTGGTATTACAGAAAATGAACCCACGTGACAACTGATGCTTTGCCCACAGCTCTGCCTGCTTAAATTACATTTAAGTCACATTAGTGCGCCTTCCTTTAATGCCTCCATGCAGAGACATCAGGCAGGCCGGCTTTGATCAGACATGAGTTCCTTATCTGCATCAAAGTTCTCATAAAACCTCCTCTGAATCTCTGAATTTAAACTATTACCATCAATTGTGCCATCTTGAACTGCAGAATATTTATCATGCATGGTTTCACCAAACATCCAGGGTTAACGATTTCATCTTCCTGATTCCTGAAAATTATGTATAACAGGAGTTTGTTTTTAGCAACATAATATGTGTCAACTAAAGACTATTTTAAAAAGAGATGAAAGGAGTTGTTGTGATTATTGAATCAGGAGGTGGTCCCTTATCCAGTTGCTGATACTGTATTCTTTCTACTAGTTATATATTCATAATGCTCCACCCCTATCCCACATTTCAAAGCGTCTGTACCAGAATTACGCTTGCCCAGCCGTTTGCCCACACGCTGCAAGGGTTAGTTGGTCACACCCGCATGCACGTGCACGTGACATTTGCATCATGTGTCATTGTTGCTCCTGGAATTGCTCTTTTATAATTGCATTAGGGTATTATTCATGAGCATCATTAAGGGTTAATTTTCCACATCTCGTACCACAGTTCAAATCCCAACTTCCAATTTACAATAAATGGAGCTTGAGTCCTTAAAGGAATTTCTTTTTTCAAAAAGTTGGTTCTTTTTGTGAATTTAATCATCGATTTCTGGTCGATTTCGTGCTTAGGAAATAATTATTTCTCAGGATGGAGTTCAGCTTAAGTTGCCATTGTATTTACTAAATGTCACTCGCAATTAAAGTTGGTAGCGTTACTGAGAAAAAGGTCACATACCAAACCTGTGCGGCGGAATGGGACTCAGCCACGCTGCTCGACAACACCGAGGACTCAGTCACACTCGTAAATGCCTGACATGTTTCCCCGGTCATTGTGCTTTCAATTACAAACATTACGCTGATTAGATTTACATTTCAGTTTTTATGGTTGCTCTAATTGGCAAAGATGATTGCAAATTAGGCAAGAGGGCAAGCGTAGCCTTGGCTACCGTCTGTCACCTTGAAACGGACAGACTAACAGAGACCTGGGCTCTGTGTGCCCATTAATCTGTTAATTTCATGATCAGGGTGAAGCAAGTGATCAAATTTAATAGGGCGCCTATTTTCTCCAGCCGCTCCCTTTTTTGACTTGGCATTTTGTGACCTCTAGCTCGGATAAGGGAATAATTTGTGGTTAATTAGCCCTGTAGAATTTGCGTCACTCATATTTTTCTGTGCCTTGTCTAGTTGTTCCGCTTTATGTTTTTCTGACCCCTCAGGCCTCAGTATTACAAGGTGATTGAAGAATGCGTGTCTCAGGTCGTCCTGCATCGTAATGGGATGGACCCTGACTTTGGCTACAGTAAAAGACTGGACGTGGACTTCACCCATCTGATTGGTACTTTATGAATGACTTCACATCTCCTCCCTCATTGTTTTAACACACGTGTTGGTCTAAAATGTGTAATAAATCCACATCTTAATATCTTAAAATAAGGTTGCGGTAATTAACAATAAGATGTTCATATTCTGCAATCACCCTAAACACATTTCTTTTCTTCTTTGTGCATGCAGGAGGCATGATGGAAATGTGTCGGTACCTTATAGTCATTCTCATTATCCTCCCAGAGCCTCCTGAGCTTCTTCTGACAAACACCTGCAGTGTCTTGACAATTATTGACGAACAACACACAAACTCAAATGAATTCAGCTAGTTCAGAATCATTTTCGTTTCCTCAGTTCTCAGCCGTGTTCCTGGAGTCAGAGAAAAAAACATCTATTTACACTGCATTGCTAATGGAGAATGTCTCTTTCAAAGAGAGAAAATAAATAAATATCACCACTTTTGTGTCTCTCACTGTGGTGTCACTGACAGTTCTGTAACTTGCCAACAAAGGGTCATTAAAAGTTTCTAAACCTATCCCCAGTTAAATGATGCAGCATTGAATAAGTTTTGTCACTCACTTCACTGGGATTTAATCAGTTGATAAAAAAAAAAGAAAAGAAAATAACAAGGATTTGTTTTGTTTAATTCAGACCAACCACATAGAGGCCACATCCACATGACTATATAAAGTTGCCTTTCCACCCTTTTTTCTTTTCTTTTCTGTTTTTTTTTTTTTTTTGCCTTCACATTCACATAATGGTGCTGCTTCTTGATAATTATTTGGGAAAATGTCTACTGCGATGTGTGATCTAACACTAATTCACACGACAACATTGCACATTCACTCTCTTCCAGATGATAATTGTTATATGTGATTTGAAATTATACTCAAATAAAACTGAAATACACAGCAGTTTTGGAACACTTTTGGAAGACATTTGAGTAAAATTGAAACTGACTGATTTGTTCAAATAATACATCCATAAGCGTGATGGACTTTGTCAGCAAGAATAACTGAAGAGAAGAGGGGAAATATTAGCACATCTGCATTCGCCAAGTGTTCTTCCAACAGCAGATACTTCTATTAATTTTTTAAAATATATTGAATTATTCAGTGACTTTTGCATTTCATCACAAGCATCTATTTAAAACAACCTTCAAACAGAGTCTTATACAGTACATGCCCACGGATGACATGAAGCACCTCATCGGAAAATATATAGTTAGAAACTTTAAAAAGTATGTAATACTTGACTGCTAAATCTTAAAAATGCCGACATAAATTACTCATTTCCAGGGCGGGTTTTCCTTCTCAAAACACACTTGGCATTCTTAGGTTGGGGGAAATGCTCCCATGAACTACACCATTTGTTTAGACTTTCTTAAGTCATAAACATCTCCCAGATCTCACAGATGCAGAATAAATCCATTTCCATGCGTTTACGTTCTAATATACTTAGTCAGACAAGTCCCGCGTCTAATTGAATATCTCACACGAGGAGCTAATGATGCACAGTGCACCTCTGGAGTATCTGATGACTGTGGCTTTCTCGTCTTGCAGATCAGTGTGTGGATAAAGCCAAAGTTGAAGAGAGTGAGCAGAAGGCTGCGGAGTATTCCAAAAAGGTGAGACATTAATCACTCCCAACAGTCCCCTCGGTTGGCCGGCTCCCATCAGGAAAGTTTTTCCTTCCTCCGAGCCTCCCAGACAAGCTATTGATTTTCCATGCCCTGATCGATACCTGGGTGTGACGCTACATGATCCGTATCAGCATTACAAGAATCAATGCCAATGTTCTGATGTATACTTATTTGTGCACGGCGCTGCGACAGATTTAAGTTAGTTGTGCCAGCTCTTTGAATATAGTTGTGCATTATAAGCTGGTTTCTCTCTTTGTCTCACATTTACGTGTAATGAAGCGTCATTGATTGAGTGTGTTGAAAGAAATAAACTAACTGCCAACTTAAACCCTTCTATTTAAGTGTATCTTAAGGAGCCCCACTGCCACTGTCTGGCAATGCCAAAGGGGGTCCTGGATGTTTTTTTCTTAAGTCTTGTCCCACCACGCACCCTGCTGGGACAGTGAAATCATTGAAGTGACATGGTTTGGTTTCTGTAAAGGTTAGATCCATCAACATACATGAAAGCCAGGCCTGAAACAAAGACAAAGGACAACGGGGCTCTAGGGCTGTGAGAGCTATGAATAGAAATCGGCCGGAGAGTGTAAGATGACATGTTTTGGTGTCTGTTGATGTGCCCTGTGGCAATTCTCTGGAGACACCGGTGCCTCTCACCGCACACAGGTTGTGTGCGTTTGTGTGTGTGTGTGCTTACATGTGTCCCATATGTGCACATAGATAAACTTGTGTCTCTTTTCTTGCAGTTTGATGAGGAGTTCAGTGCACGGCAGGAGGCCCAGGCCGAGTCTCAAAAGCAGGAAGAGCGAATCAAAGAGCTGGAGGGGAAGATCCAGGCTCTTGAGTCCCAGGTAAATCCATAAAGAGCACCCGCTACTCTGCAAAACAATGTTACATTCACCCAGAGATCCTTTATATTGTATTTTTTCCAAAAAAAAGTACGAAGAAGAAGATAGTGGAAATTGTCCAGACACTATTCATCAGTTTTAAAGTGGAAAGAAAAACACGTCATACGAACTCATACCAAATACGAGTGTTTGTCTTAAGACCATAGCGATGAGAAGTAATGGCTCCACTTGAAAAAGAGATGATTTGGTCAGGATACCTTTCCACCTCGCTTATAGATGCACTACTGCTGTAAGTGGGAGTTATCATCCACGCAAGAACATTTGATTTAATAAAGAGTCAATCACCTTCTTAAGTTGTAGCTCTTTATATGGACAGATTGCTCTATTGAAGCTTTTCCTATGTAATTCTATCATCACAGAGATGGATTGCGTTTCTTTTCTCACTCTCTACATCATTTCTTCCCAGGCAAAACCCTCCATTTTGAGCACAGAAAATGACTGCTATTTCCCCCTTAACCCAATTCCCGATACTTTAGTACTGCCTTGGGACAAAAGGGCAGTTTGCTTTCCTGCTTAGGGAATTTAATATAAACCAGCATTGGAAGATGGTATAGCTACATTTATACCGGAGATTGCTTTTCCTTTCAAACATTCATGTGTGGTTGCTTAGGTTGGCGCTCCCTGTCTGATAAACGGCACCTGCATAGGTGGTCCAAGCATCACTGTTACTTCAGTCCTCCAGCAATCATTTTTCATGTCGACAACAAATGCTGTTATTTAGTCCCAACTTTGTAGACTGTTGTTCTCGCCAAAGTCACACAGTGTTTTTCTCCTGAGAGAACTATAGGGCTGCAACATGAATCCAATTTTAATTTAAATCAAGATTTTGCCTTCCCACAATCCGATGAACATATTTTTTTATATCGTTTAATATGCGTGCAAGAGCAAGATGTTTTGGTAACAGGAAAGAAAGAGGCACAACACACCATTGCAAGCTCTGTTTATTCAAATATGAAAGCGCAATACATTATGTCCTTATATCCAATGAATAATCGTAAAAATTGGACTGTCACTGTCGAACAAAATAATGGTGATTACCGTTTAGGCCATAATCATGCAGCCCTACTTTGAATGTATTTGTGTGTCACTCTTCATATGGCTAAGTGCTGTCTCACCACTTGTTACCTGCGCGGTTCATCACTCACTCTATGGCTGATGAATGCCTGCCTATTTTAATAAGACCACCAGAATCTATAGCTCCTCTCCACCCGCTCGCCCCTTTTCTCCTTTGCTCTCTCCTTCCACCTTATGTCAGGGAAGAATGCACCAGCCCGTCTTACCTTTGCTTGCCCTCGTTCCCTTGTTGGGGCTTTTTATGTTTTTTTTTTTTTTTTTTTTTTCTCCCCACATTACACGCCTTCCCCTCACCCTCCCCTGGCAGGTCTCTGTCTTTTGAAGACTGACCGACTGTGGTGCATTAACAGGTAGTGTAGAGCCGAGGAACCCTGGAGAGTCGAGCCCTCTCTTCCTCTGTTTGTCTGAATGCTCCTTCAAAGAGGCTTTACTGCCGGAGAGCCACACATCAACAGACATTAACCTCAGCAGGGAAATATGTAATTTGTTTGGTACAAACCCGCATAAATGTGGCCATAAGGACTTTAGAATGTGCCCTATGCATCTTGACAGCACATAAATAACGCGTATGCACTAAAGGGATATCTGACTGAGCATAAATACACTTTGCTTTAAATGTGGATATTTTTAATTGTTTGGGTTTATGGAAAGTGCAGTTAATTTTCACTGGCCCCACATATGAATTTATTCTTAATTAGACTTGATTGTTGGGCTGTAAGGGCTTAATTTAAAAAAAAAAGGAATCTTCTAATATATGCAAGTTCTGTAATAACAATTTAGTTATCCCCTGGTTTTTTATGTGAGCAGGTGTTCACACAGACATTCGATTGCCACCTCAGGCAACGAGCAAAACAACAGTGTCATCCTCTCCGGCCGCTGGGATCCTTCTGCTCGGGGATGACTCGCCTGAACGGGTGTGTTTTGAAACCTAATCCACATTTGACACAGTGTTGAAGAAGACCATTAGCCGTGCGAGCGCAGAAACCTTTAAATCAACGTTGCACTTTCAGTTTGTCCATCAGAGTTCCTGCGTGATCGCTGTCGTTTTGCTGAATATGAATGAAGCAGGGAGCTACCCCTTACCTTTCATCTCCCAGACAGAATTCCTGTCAGCGAATGCAACATATGCATGCCTGAGTCGCTTCCTCCTCTTCTTCTTCACCTTGTTTGCAAACCAACACATTTAATGAGAGTCTTTGTCTGGGACCTTTGGCATCGGAACAAGCTGCCTGTTTGATTACCCCCCCCCCCCGTTTGAGTTGAGTGGAGGTTCTGCCTGTAAACATCAACAAAGGACAAGGGAATCACAACAAGTGGAAAATCATCCACCCTTCCCCAAACCTTTTTCGCAGACATTCAAGGCAAAACGGGGGAAGGAAGGTATTCATTGAATTGGCTCTGTATGTGATGAATAATGTAGCACTGCAGTGGTACATTGGAGCACTCTGCGGCATCCCATTAATAGGTTTTAACAACCTGGCGGTCTTGTAGCTGACCCAGCTTGGCCCCGAGAGGAGCGGGGGGGTGTAGTGGACCACTTTTTCTCTCTTTTTTCTGCCAAGCTGTCTTCCGCCCCGGCTGATTATGAAATTTGACTCAACTGACAATGACAGCAAAACTCACAATTTGTGTCAGCATTGAAATGTGTATTTTGCTGTCTTGAGATAGAGGCAAAGAGAACAATTCACTGTCAAATTCACCGTCATTCAAATGTGTCATACATGCTTTCTTACATTAACAGCCTTACCAGAAAATGGTGGTGGAACGCGCCAGACTTCTCAGGCAAACAAGACTGTATAATACCTGCTGAACATCTCTGAGGCCTTTTCTTTGAAACTGAAACATCTCTAAGCACCTAACTTTCTTATCCCTGAGGATGAAAGATAAAACAAAACTCTTCTTTGCTTTACATATTGCACTTTACTACCATTTTATGAAATTCTTTCGCAATGGTAGTTCTTTTTAAGTCACCCTACTAAAAGTTCCCATCTCCTTTTCCATTATGGACATTAAATATTTAGCTCTCCACAGTTCATAGGAAGAGGTGTTCCGTAGGAATGACGCCATAAAATAATGCGTTTCAGTTGCCGTACACTACGCTCCCCTCGTTTTTGTTTTTCCTCAGCAAGGTCGCACAGAGAGAAATATCAAAGCAAAATGGGCACATTTCAAAATGAAGACTGCAGTGCAAAATCAGCGCCCATCATGGATCTAAGAGTGTTAAGTTGAAATGTGTTTTCCCATGCCAAAAGAAGAAGAAAAGGGGGGAATTGAAGAAGGTTTTGAAGGTGCACCGACTGTCAGCGGTGCGGTGCCTTGTTCCTTTCATGTTGTAGTCAGTGCTCCACACTGATGCTCTTTTGATGGTGGATTACATTTAGTTTCAGGTGTAAAAAGTACAGTACACTCTGCCTTTTGCACATCCAAGAGCTCATTCAGACAAAATGGGAATATAACGCTGTTTGCCATTAACTGTTCAAGGGACATCTTCTCTCCCCCTGCTCGCCTCTTTTTCAGACTTTTTTTGTGTTTGGTGTGAGTACTGTGGTGTACTAGTGTTCTTCTTCTCCGTCTGTCTAACCCACTCCCTGTTTATGCCTCTCTGTTGCCCTCTGTGTCTGTTGTGGGCATGTGTTCCCATTGTGTGTGTCTGTGGTGTGTGTGTGTGTGTGTGTGTGTGTGTGTGTGTGTGTGTGTGTGTGTGTGTGTGTGTGTTGTACAGTTAACTATTGAAAAAGACAAGCTCAAAGAGGCTCAGAGACTCATCAGGGAATCTGAAGCCAAGGTGGGTGTCCTCTTTGCATGCGCGGCCCTTGACATAATCTCACATTTAATCACCTGCAAATCCAAGTTGCATATTAAATGAATTGGATTGTGGTGCTTGGAATCTTTAGTTGGAGAAAAAAAAAAAGCTCAAACTGATTATTGGATTGATCTGGCCGATCTGTCCTTGTCTCTGCATGCACGTCCCACTCCATAATATGCATTTCATTCCTTTTTACTTTATATGCAATGATATATTGTGGTTTCTTTCAACAAATGTACTCATTGTAAGTTGTTTTGGACAAAAGCGTCTGCTAAATGCCCTGAATGTAAATGTAATTCCAAAGGTTTGTCCTGAATCTGACATGCAAAACACTCTTAAAGAAGAAATACCTTCACTCAATTATAATGAATTATATGTTAAGCTATAGAGCCGTTTTTAGCTCAACACATCTCCTGCTTGTTTAATGTGATTTCCATAAGTAAACACTTTGTGATTGAATTCCTCTATCGGAGATGAGATTAGGGCATTGATTTAATCACATCACATTCAGAGTTGATTACCTGCCACGTTGACCTCCCAATTGAGTCCAGAAGACTATGAATCAGAATTGGATGGGTTAGATTTCATATTAACCCGGTTTCCCCCTATACACAGAGCTCCAGATGGACTCTGCAAAAGCCAAAACACATCAAAAAGACCTTAACAAGCTGGCAAGAAACACGAGCAACACCTTAGAAATCAACCCATAAGATAGGGAAATAATATTTCTTCTTGGCTCAGTAGGTAGAGATTGTGCATTTTGTCTGACATAATCACATATTGTATTCATACAATGTTCTTAAACTACTGGTAATTGTGAGATCAAATGGCAGATATCATGCAAGTCAAAATGCACGATTGTTATACACTTTACAACATATGGATCACTTTTCATTCAATTTTTGTTTTTGTAGCTGAGCGTGAAGAAGCCTGTGGAGGTGGTATTGGATCCCAAGGGTTCTGTGAAACACTGGTTATTATTGGGTAGGAGAGAGAGAGGGAGAGGGAGAGAGAGATAAAGACTCGGAGGGCCCCTCAGTATGGAAACCACTGTACTCTAATTTAGCACGTAATTTGCTTCCATTCTCTCGTATTAATCATAAACGAGGAAACGGGCCACGGAGGTTTTAAGATTGACAAACGTAATCATTGGATGTGGATTTTCACTGAAGGGCTCTGGGCGATCTGTGTGAGAAGCTCCTTGCAGAACACCTTTCAAAAAATGGCCCTAATAAACAATCCACTAATGTAACGAAACACAACATAATGTCTTTTAACTATGAAGTCAATCACATTGTGAGCACACAATCAAGTGACTGCGGCAAAAAAAGAATTGGTTTTGGAAATGAGAAGTGCAAGTGGATGTGCTTTTGGTAAGAGCTGACATCTAATCAGCTTCAAAGATCAAATGGATCAAACCCTGTCTGAGAGCGGGTGTCTTTTTTTTCTCTTAAACATTTTTCCATTGGTTTTTCCACTGACTACCTGTGTATGTGGTTTGCATGATAGGGCCGACATGTCAGAGGACTTAAAGACCGTCTTATCAGTCTGGGCTCTAATTACATCCCTGTCTACTGTTTAATAGCCTGCCATTGTGAGGACTCATGAAGGAAATTTGATGGGAAAGCAACATTCTTATCTTTTCTAAATTAAAACAGTAGTGGGTCATGTTTTTCTCCAACATCTTGCTGAGTCTTTGCATTTATATCCACAGAGATTAATGAACACAATAAGCCAAGACTTCACACTACTACTCTCCATACAAAGCAGGTCATCGGTGTAAATATGAATTGTGATTCCAATGGGAAAGTACAATCAATCTGCAGCCAATTTGGCTTTTTTTTTTGGCTGTGTGATTGATAATCACGGATTCATCTGCTTTTATGATTTCAGTTTTGAGACTCGTTTGACACAATTGCACATTTTGGACACGCAAATAAATAAATTCAAATTGTTATTGTGATTCAATTAATTAATTGCTTTGGGTAATCATTGCAAGATATTACAACGGCGTATTAGGGCCACTGTAGGAAAGAAAAGCGGTAGCTTTCACTTGTTGTCATAGCAACGGCAAACATCCGGGTCAAGCATCGTGTTTACTTTCTCTATGACCTACCGCTAGCTTAGCCAAACCACCCGATCAACAAACACCCATAAGATGACAATTTGGCCCATGAAAAATTAACCAACAATAACCATCAACAGCCATCAGCCTAAGGACCTTAGCAAAGCGTTGTCACATGTTGGGATGGATTAATCCGAAAGACAAAAGTGACACTCATGGGAAGTTAGCTAGCATAAATGCCGGTTGTTAGCATCATAATAAACTAGCAAAATTGCCACTTTAAACTAGCGAACTAGCTAGTTTTAAAGTCGCAAATTTGCCCCTTTATTTTGTTTTTTTCTACAGTGGCCCTAATACGCCGTCGTAAGATATTCCAGTTTTATACAAGTGTATTTTATTTTTGCCTCTAAAGTTCAACTTGTAGAACTGCATGTGTATTTTCCTCACAATTAAGTAAGTATGCTTAATGGTGTTTTCCAATTTGTACCTGAGCAGTTTCTCATGTTTTATGTTAATTTCTCCTAATATAGACCTGATGTCATATGTACAGTAAAAAAAAATAAAAAAAATTCTAACCCAGCAGGTGTACAAGGACTTGCTCACGTGAAAATAACGTGTGCAATTCTAAAACAAATTAGAATGTCTTATAAATAAATGGACAAGAAAAAATATATATACAAATATAAAAAAAAAATATATATATCTAATTTTGATCTGCAGATCTACATATAGTGAGAAGAAACCAAACGAAAAGCTGCATTTTACTTTTCCTCCGGCGTCAGTCGACTTGGCATTCACACAAATGGTTGCTAAACTTTTGATCATGATCTCTTTGGCTTGTGACATCTTGAAAGCAGCAGAGGCTGTGACCTCCTCATGTGGTCTGAACTTGGAAGCCCTTGCACCAAACCTAGTAATCCTTGTTATTGACACACACACCCTGCCCTCATCCCACAGTCAAAGCTCATGGCCAGTTACTAAGATACTGAAATTTTGCAGGCGGTAAATTGTTGATTTTCACACACAAAAATGCCTCCTCATCGGCACGCAGAAAATATGCCTGGCTTTTTCCCATTACTGACACAGATCGATGTTTAGATTAAAGCAAAGGGCATGTGTGGGCCATCATTAACATCTCCCCCCTGTATTTGCAGATTGCAGCGGGTCCAACTGTGACTGGGGCACCACCTCCACCACCCCTGCCCGGGGGTGCAGCAGCTCCACCTCCTCCTCCACCACCTCCCCCCCCAGCTCCACCTGGTGGCGGCCCTCCTCCTCCTCCTCCCCCTCCTCCCCTCCCTGGTCATGCTGGCATTCCACCACCGCCTCCACCACCCCCTCCCCCCGGTGGAGGACCTCCACCTCCCCCCCCGCCACCTGGGTGTGGGCCGCCACCTCCACCTTTCCTCCGGGGACCGGGCGGGGCCCCACCACCTCCTGCATTGCCTGTCATCAAGCTGCCTTATGGACTGGAGGCCAAGAAGACCTACAAACCTGAAACCGTGATGAAGAGGGTGAACTGGACCAAGGTATAGTAACCCTGAACTCCTCATTCACTGCAACACATTCTCATGTTGGCTGATAATATTGGTGGTTTGAGACTGTACCGGCAATATTCTTCCACTGAAAGATTATACGTAACTCTTTCAAATCACATCTGCAAACGGTAAGTGCTGGTTTTAGAGAATTTCTGAAGTAAGCCTAGACAATTAAAGTGATGCAAAGTTGAAGATCCAGACAAAAAGGTGCTCTATACAAATGAACTTTAGTGTTGCAATCTAGTCAAGCAACTGTTCAGCCCAAAGCCAAACTATTCCACACACTGCACCCATTTCAAAGGATTCAACAGTAAACAGTTTTCATTGCCCAAATGTCCTTGGATATGCACAATTAGCATAATTGAATGAAGACTGGGCTGTGTAAGGTTCCATCACATTTGAATACAATTTCAAGGGGACATTCTCTGGTGTGTGGGCTCTACTTTACCATAGATAATTTATCCAATGTCTCAGGAGTTAGAATTAATTTAATGGTTCTTTGCCAACGCGTCTGTGACCTTTCATCTTTGTCTTCCATTTCAGCAACCTAAACATTGAACTAGTTCTTTTCACATCATGTTAGTGCTGCATATTATATGTAAATTGTTTTAGTGGAAAAATAGCTATATATTGTAAATACATTTTGAATGTGGCTTTTCAGTGTGTTTAAGGCCATCTTTACAGTTTTTTTTATTTTTATTTTCCAAACAACAAGTAGAAAATGAGAAATATTTTTCTTTTCTGTAATATATTATTTTTCCAACAACAGGCCACAAAATGACTCCACTAATGAGAGAACAAAATGTTGGAATGCAAGTCAATGGTGACTTGTATTGTAAACAGCGAGGTACAGTTTGAATTACTGTCACCTCAAGGACTCTTTTAAATGCCATCTATGCAAATGCTCCTGCGTGTGGGTGTTTGTGTTTCGAGAGGTAACATTATTAATAGTTTCAGTATGAAACAGTAAGAAAAAAAGCTATTTCGTTTTTGGTTTCTCAATACCAAGTGGGGCTGTTTGTGGTTTGTGATATTTGAGACATTATGTGCAGATGCATTGACCTTGCCACCACAGGAATTGTTGCTTGGTGATGCAAATGAAATTCATAACCACCTGTGGAAAAACAATCTGCGTCTCTTGTGTCGATTAATTGGGACAAGAATTGTCTGTCTTCTCTATGTGCAGCAGATGGAATTATGGGAGAACCAGGAGCAACTTTGCTTTGGTTGTATGAAGAAGGAAGGGGAAAGAAAATACATGTTGGTATTTTTGGTACCTCTTTTCAACATACCTCATATGGATTTGATAAAGAGGAGACCATGGGGGCTGCCATAATGAAAAGTATGCAATTATTCCTGGACAGTGGGGTTTCACATTTAGCCATGCGGGCCACTCAAAGTTCATGATTTGTTCAATCACACCATTGATGACTACTCACAAACGCAATCCGACATAAATGCATGCCGTTTTACTGTAGCTACAGTGACATATTCACACTCAGTTGGGGAAGCTTTTAAATTGAGGGGGGGTGGGAGTATAATTACTTTGACATTTTCAATTACGAGCCAGGTCCTCCAGTGGAGCCAGGGCTGTGGTGGCAGTGATTTCCTCGTCGGTAGCGGCCGCACACGGCACTCACATGGGGAAAAAGCGGCTCGTGCACACGTTGGGAAATGTCAGCTTTGTTTAAAGTGCTGAGAGCATTTTAAATCAAGTTATCTTTTCCCCCTGCATCCATATCTGTATGTCAGTGGACAGTGATTCCCACAGAAAGTCATTAGTGAATATTAAACATGGGACTGTATTAATTATAATATATTTTGACTTTAAAAAACTTTAGGTTATTTACATAACCCCGGTTCTCTGAGTAATATGAGTGAGATGTCTCACTATGGGATGCACGCCCCGCTGCAGCCCTCAGAAGCATTAATCTCATTACGCCAATCCTGATTGGCTGGTGAACGTGTACGTCCGCCTCAGGTAGTCCCACCTACCATAAATAGTGCAGGCGGACGGCACCACGCCATTCAAAATAAGCACCTCTTCTCACTCGCCCAAGCAAGAAGGGTTGTCTGGTGAGACATCTCACTCATATTACTCAGAGAACCGGGGTTATGTAAATAACCTAAAGTTCTCTTTCATAATATTTCGTTCGATGTCTCACTATGGGATATGGTTGCTCCCGTATTGCCAGACAAGCTTATCAAGCGTCCACCAACCTGCAGGGAAAAATGCTCTGTTCTTAATCAGGACAGCAAAACCGCCCGTGCCACGCACGGACCAGAGACGTCCAACATATAGAAACGGACAAAAGTGAGAGGCGAGGACCAACTCGCTGCAGCACAAATGTCCTGAACAGAAACTCCCCTGAATAAGGCCCAGGATGCGGCCAAGCCCCGAGTCGAGTGCGCTCGCAGACCCACAGGTGGTTGCAAACCCTGACTCGTATAGGCCAAAGCAATCGCCTCCACCACCCAGTGGGATAGGCGCTGCTTTGTGATAGGTTTCCCCTTATGAGGATTAGCCCAGGAGACGAACAGCTGATCGCTCCTCCTGAAGCCCCCCGTTTTATCCATATAAGTGCGCACCGCACGGACTGGACACAACACACGCGACCGCTGATCTCCTAGAGAGGCAGCAAAGGCCACGAGGTCGATAGGAGAACATGAGCCCACCACCTTCGGTACGAATGCCGGGTTGGGCTTCAAAATCATCCTTACATCCCCCGGGAAGAGCTGAGCGCATGACGGATGCACCGAAAGTGCATGGATGTCACTAACCCGTTTAGCTGAAGCCAGGGCCAGCAACAACACTGTCTTGAGAGACACGTGTTTCAAGTCCGCTCCCTCCAGTGGCTCAAAAGGAGGACCTTTAAGCCCCTCCAGAACCACAGCCAGATCCCACGGTGGCACCAGTGGTCTGGACACGGGGAGAAGCCTGCGCGCTCCCTTCATGAAACGGCAAACCAGTGGGTGCTGGCTCGCTGTTTGCTTCCCAAAACCCATGTGACAGGAGGCGATAGCAGCCAAGTACACTTTAACCGTGGAGAAAGCCTTTCGTTTGTCAATCAGGTCCTGCAAGAATGACAATATCACCCCTACTGGACACTGAAAAGGAATGTGGCCGTTTCTGTGACACCAACCCTCGAACACTCTCCACTTACAGTCATACAGAGACCTAGTGGAGGAGGCTCGAGCACTTTGTATAGTGGAAATCACACGCTGTGAGAGCCCCACAGCTGACAGATTGAGCCACTCAGGGGCCAAGCCCACAGCGCCATGCGTTCTGGGTGCGGGTGGAAAAACTGTCCCTCCCCCCTGTGACAGCAGGTCCCTGCGCAGCGGGAGCCGCCAGGGCTGAGCGTGCAGCAGCCGATAGATCTCCGCCAGCCAGTGCATCGCAGGCCAATGCGGAGCTATCAAAATCAGTGCGTGGCCATGCTCCCTCACTCTGGACAGAGTGGGGGGTATCAAGGCCAGCGGAGGGAACGCGTAGAGAAGCTCGTGCAGCCAGGCATGCGCTAGTGCGTCTACGCCGAGGGGAGCAGTCGTGCTGCGCAGAGAGTAAAACAGCGCGCATTGCGCGTTCTCTCCCGACGCAAACAGATCCACCGCGGCCCGACCGTTACGGGCCCATATCTGTTCCACAATCTCCGGGTGTAAAGCCCATTCCCCGTATACTGGCGCACCCCTGGACAACAGGTCCGCGCCTGTGTTCAGGGCTCCCGGGACGTGCGTCGCTCCCAGGGAGAGGAGACGACCGCAGCTCCACAGGATCAGTTTGCGTGCCAGCATATGCAACTGACGGGAGCACAACCCGCCCTGTCGGTTGATGTACGCCACTGTCGTTGTATTGTCCGTCCTCACCAAGACATGATGACCCATGAGAGACGGAAGGAATTTTTTCAGGGAGAGGAACACCGCTGAAAGCTCCAGAAAGTTTATGTGAGACCGCTGGAGGTCCGCACTCCAGTGGCCCCTCACAGACCGGCCCTCGTGAATCCCGCCCCAGCCTGTCAGGCTGGCGTCCGTAGTGACCACCTTCCTGGACAGGACAGCGCCCATGGGCACCCCGTGTGTCAGAAAGGACGGGGCTCGCCAGTGTCGCAGCGTCCTGGCGCATCCTGGTGTGACCAGCACTCTCCGTGCGCCGTGACGCACGGGATCCAGCCCGCATGAGGCCACCCAAAGCTGGAATTCCCTCATGTGGTGGCGCCCGAGATGGACTACGAGGATGGCAGACGCCATCAACCCGAGTAATCGAAGACACAATCTGAATTGAACAGATTTGCCCGGATGAAAAAACGCGAGACATGCCCTGAAAGTTTTCACTCGTTCCGCCGAAAGGCGCGCTGTGAAAGTCACCGAGTCCAGGGACAGTCCCAGAAAGGTTATGTCCCGTGCCGGGGACAGCATGCTCTTTTCCGCGTTTATCACGAAACCCAGGTCGGACAGGTGTCGTATGAGAATATGCGTGTGCGCCCTGGCCTCCTGTTCCGACTGTGCCAATAGCAGCCAGTCGTCCAGATATGTGGCCAAGCGGATGCCCCGCCGTCTCAGCGGGGCTATCGCTGCTTCCGTGCACCGCACAAACACCCTCGGGCTTAAAGACAGACCGAAAGGGAGCACGCGGTACTCGTAACAGATCCCCTGGAAAGCGAATCTTAGATACTTTCTGTGGAGAGGGTAGATCGGAATGTGGAAATACGCGTCTTTCAGATCGACGGAAGTGAACCAATCGTTCTGTCGTACAAGACGCAGCAGGGATGCATGTGTCAACATCCTGAACCTGTATTTCCTGAGATATTTGTTCAGAGCACGTAAATCCAGGATAGGGCGAATCCCGCTCCCCCCCGTTTGGGAACGAGAAAGTACCTGGAGTAAAAACCGCTCTGACACTGTGCGGGAGGGACGACACAAATTGCTCCTTTGTTTAACAGTGAGAGGATTTCCTCCTGTAAAACGCGAGCTGACTCTCCCTGAGCCTGGGAGTGTATTATACTGGCGAAGTGCGGAGGGACAGTTGCGAACTGCAGCCTGTATCCCCTCGAGATCGTCTGTAACACCCAGGGTGAAGCTGCGAGCGCGGTCCATCTCTCGCGTCTGAGGGAGAGACTGGACACACACTGCAGCCCCTCCACCAAGAGAGGCTCCAGCCGCGGTGCGGTGGCGCCCTCTCTTGGTGGAATAGTGATACTGCCCCCGGGCGGCGCTGCGTGCGCTTGACCGGGCGGACAGCGCGACGGCGGGAACCTCACGTCCCGCGCCCCGGCGAAGGCCGTGGCCTTCCGCCGAGGGGGGACAGCGGGTGTCGCCACATTTTATTCTGTTTATTGAAACATATATGTGTGTGCGTGCTTGTGGACATGAGAGAGGGGCAACAGCTGAACCCTCTGCCGTCAAATGTCCGTCTCTCCCGACTCGCTCTGGCACGGTCCGTGGCAGCCAGTAGGTGGGGGCGTGGGTGGTCCCCGGTCGCACGCTCGAAAGCTGAACCGGTGAGGCTGGAGAACGGGGAACGTCCAGCTGAATCACCGATGGAGAGAGGGGCGGTCAGGCCGCTCTCTTCTTCTTCCTGGCCTGGTTGGGGGCAGCTTGCGCGGGCTGTGCCGGCGGAGCTGCAGCCGAGGCCGAGGGTTTCCTGGACCAGCTGGCCCGACCGGGCTGAGACGGTGGGGCGGGCTGGTGCTTCGGCAGTTTAGGGGTCCTGAACCGCGGGCTTTGTGAAGCGGCCTGCGCAAAGGTTTTGCGCTGTGCAGGCGGAGAGGGAACTGGGGGCTTCCGGGGGAGGCAGAGCTGAAGTGCTTCGTCCTCCTTCTTTTTGGCTTCACATCGCCGTTGCATGGAGGCTAACGCGGAACCAAAAATCCCCTCCGGGACAATGGGCATGTCCAGGACGTCGTCCTTCTCCCTGTCTGACAGGTTGGCGAGGTTGAGCCACCGCGCCCGTTCCTGCAGAACCATGGCACCCATCGCTCTTCCCGTGGCCTGAACCGCGCAGCGTTGGACACGGAGACACAGATCGGTGATGACCGGTATCTCCTCCCACGTGGCTGGGTCCTGATTCTGCGCAAAATCCTCGCATAACTCTGCCTGATATGCCGTGAGCAGGGAGAGGACGTTGAGCGCTCTGGCCGAGAGCGCAGCCGCCTTGTAAGACTTCTCAGTCAGCGCTGACTGAAAACGGTCCGACTTGGATGGCAGGCTGGGGCTCCGGGAGGACACCGCTGACAGCTGGGGATGAAGGTGCGCTGCAACGAGTGGCTCCATCGGAGGCATGCGAACAGACCCAGGCTCTCCATTGCCTCGCAGTCGAGGAACGAGGCACCGGGAATCGGGCTCCTGCTGCTGTAAGGGCGGTCTCTCCACGAGCGCGCTACCTCGTCCAGCAGCTCTGGGAAGACCGGGAGAAGTTGCTTCGTCGCACTCTTGACCAAGGACAATTTCTTCCCCTCGTAGCGGGATCTGGTGGTCTCAGCTACGACAGCGGGCCAGGGAATAGCCAGCCGGGCAGCGGCGCGTTGGCACACGTCAAACATGTCCGAGCTGGGGAGAGGAGAAGCTGGTGTGCTGCTCTCACCTCCATCCCAAGAGGCGGCGGAGGCCGCGGGCTGCGCAGCCCGGGCCGGAGTGATGGATATGTCGTCCTCTTCATCCTCTGATATGAGGAGTTCCGAGGTAACGTCATCATCGTCCCCATAGTCCAGTTCAAGGATGTCTTCCTCCAGCGGGGGAACCGCGGCTACGTCGAGCTGGGAGCCCCAAGGGGTCCCAGCTCGTCCAGACCAGACCCAGCATGTCCAGACAAGCTAGCTTGGCGGGCTAGCCGTCTGCGGAGACTCTTCACGGTGAAAACCGCACAGCACCGACACGAGCCGGGGACGTCGATAGCCAGCCGGACGTGTTCCAGCCCCAGGCAGCTCGAGCAGACCTGGTGTGGATCCTTACTCGATATCTTATTCCCGCAGCGACAGAATCGGGCTCCGGAGTCTCCAAGTCCTCTGGTGTGAGGGGTTTTAGCCTCCATTCCCCGCGAGCTGGTGTGCAGGCAGTGAGTAGAGGCAGTTAGCTGGTGTGCTAACCGTGAAGTTCGAGAAATTAGCTGGTGTGCCAAATCTCGGTGCTCGAACAGCCGTGGTGAGGCGCCGAGAACAGTGCTGGCCAAGCCGTGGAGGGGCGAGGAAAGCACTGAGTTCGATCTGGTGTGACCGACGAAGCGAAAATAAATCCAAGGCTAGTAGCGCCCGGCGACAGAAGCTACATAAGATCTGTCTGTGGACAGTTAAGCTAGCTAGCCCTGGACGCGAGATATGCTCTGAGTGAGAAGAGGTGTTTGAATGGCGTGGTGCTGTCCGCCTGCACTATTTATGGTAGGTGGGACTACCTGAGGCGGACGTACACGTTCACCAGCCAATCAGGATTGGCGTAATGAGATTAATGCTTCTGAGGGCTGCAGCGGGGCGTGCATGCCATAGTGAGACATCGAACGAAATATTATGAAAGAGAACTGAAATACTGATAGTATCGTTGTCAGGATATATGGATTCCCTATAAAAAAGATCATATGATCGAATTCAATTAAGCATTTCTGTATACATATGGCAGACCAAGGGGCTACATTGATGAAATGGGATGATGCAAGTAACTTTAGGTTCAGCGTACCATGAGACTTAGACACCTTCTCTCAAACAAAGTGATGACATCCTTATTCTGCTCCCATAGGAAACATCAAGACTCCAGGCTGAATGTTAAGTAATGGAAAATCATCAATACATTCTCACCAGCCATGCATGGTTACATCGGCTGTCCCGGATGTATTTGTCTGGTCGCCCAATGCTGCTTTTAAATCAATGTCAGAGTGTATTATTACACACCTGATGACTAGTTATTATGTTATTTTTCCATGTCAGTATGTCCGTCTTCGTCAGTTATCTTAGCTGCACAGGTTAGAGAAGGCCCTTGCTTTCTATGATTTTAGCTAACTAATACTTTAACTAATTTATACACATTATCACTCTTCATCATTGGAAACAGTTTTGTTTTTGTGTAAACCAGACAGGGGGATCTTTTGTAGCTAATCATGTTTTAATAACTAGGTGAGATATTCCTGTCGCATCTTGTGGTGTGACACAGGGCAGTTTTGGAATTATACATGCCTCAAAAATGATCTTCTCCGACACCCACACACACACACACACACACACAAACACACACACACACACACACACAAAAACAATGATGTGTGTGACTATATCTTACATTTTTGTTGGTACAAATGCATTTGGAGTAGGCCTTTAAACATTCTGTGTCTAATCCTTCAGTTTACACCCCCTACTGTAAGAGACACAATGCTATATTTATCTTGGATTCAGGACCTTAAATTACTTAAATGGGCTGTGACTACCAGCTGGGTTAGATTGTTTTGTGCCATGTGCCTTGACTACATTAGCAAACTAGAAGTTCATATAATTTGCAGTTTCTAAAATAATCCTTCATCAGGGTTGTTTCAGGTTGTATTGCTGTCCACTCACTAAGTTGTTAGGTTATTCAACATTACTTTTGCTTAGTCTGAGCTTTAACTTTTGTTTAAAAAAAAAAAAAAAAAAATCTCTTTCTCAAGGCTCTGTGAGCCTTGAGTTAAAAAAAAACTCAAGGCTCACAGAGTTGAGTTAAAAAAAAAAACATGCTTCTGTATTTTCCTTATTCAAAATGGGGCATTTTGAAAATAATTTCAAGTTCATTTGGACTGAACAATATTACACATAATTAAAAGTAGGAGTAATAGAACAGTAGATCAAACATTATAGAATACATGAAGGCCAACAGAGACACACACACACACACACACAAATAAATGGAGTAGCCTTGCAGTATCTGACGTAGTTTGTAATGTTTCATTATGTCATTTAGATATGATTTTTCTTTTACTCGTCTGAGAGATCTGCAGAAAACATCCAATGCCCTTGCACACTTTAGAAAATGCCGTGGATACGTTTTGAGTCCTGAATAACTGAATCAATACTACATATTTTACATATTTTAAATGTATTAATTTGGTGGAAGGCCTTTTCAAAGTCTGCAGAGCAGAATCATGATTTATTATTATTATTATTAGTATGATTAGTATTGTTAGCATTATTGTTTTCGTTGTTAGTAATAGTTGTAGTAGTGATGTTGTTGCAGTGGGTGTAGCAGGGATTTTGATAGTACAAATCAATGGTATCATTATAATTCTGTGCTACATTTGGTGGGTCACCACTTTGCCTGAAACGGACTGAATCACAGCCTGATTGAGGGAGACAGATTTAGACATAGACTGCTGTCCAGGGATTTGAGGTGGTGGTATGAAAGCAGAAAAGAGTAATCAGTCAATCAATCATTAATGACCACACTACCAAGGTCAGTGGAGTCTGGTTTCAGTACAACATGGTGGGTGAGCTCATGGCAGCAGTGTCAGAACATCAGAAACATAGACATCAACATTAGACGCTGGACAAACACCACAGGCATTATTCACATAACCGCAAGTTGAAATTCACAGACAGAGTTTTAAAGTGGAGTATCAATCAATCAGTGTTAGTGAGAAGTGCTCAGAGTGCTTATTGGGACACACAGCGCCAACTACAGGGCGCCAGCTTTTAAGGCCCCCACACACCGCCCAGACGTCCAACTGCCTTATCCGACCACTCTCCGCCCAGTCTGTTGCCTCTCGTCTGACCCGTTCGGCAGAAAAGTTGCGTTGTACACACCGCTTCGACGTGCTTCCGACAACACAGCAGCGTTTACGATCTGCGCTTGCATGAGATGCAATAAGCCTCCTAAAATCTGTACTCTGCGCCATCTCTGTTTATGTGGTTTGTTGTTTACCATCGTCACTTCCGCCCCGCCCACACACCGCCATTGGATACTCTGATTCGCTAGCACACTGCCAATCAGAGTATCCAATGGCTCAGACGTCCAACAGCCCACCTCCTCAGACTTTGTATGCTCAGTCTGATCAGACAACGTCCATGCGGCTCTGAAAGCTTCCGACGCAGCTGTACACACCAAACATATGTGTTCCCGACCTCGTCAGAGCCTCTCCAAAGGCTTCAGGCGTCCAACGGTTGGGCCGGTGTGTTCCTGCCTTTAGAGATGGTGGGCCGGATGAGAGGCATCGGAGCATATTTTTGTTTTTGATATCGTGATCCAGCTGATGGACACAACATTTCTCATTTTCCGCTTACACCAAAGACAAACTATGAATTTCTGCCTATAGATCCCACTGAATGCTCCACACTGTTCCTTTAAAACACCTATTGTAAGACAGCATTTCTATATGGACATGGTAATGACTGCATATGTGTTACACGTACACAGATGTGCTAACGTGTTTTCTAAGGTTAGCACATCTAGCCCTCCTTGTCTTGGCCTACCCGCATATAAACCGATGCTTTTGCCACATGAAGTCTGACGAACAATAACGTTTTTTGAATCACAACCTCACTATCAGAAATAGCCGACAGCGGCCCGCACGCGGAGATAACCGCGCAGCAGCACTCGGTGAAATGAAACAAAGATATCGACGGACCTCTCGAAGCGATGACGTCATGACAAAGATGCGTTCATGCTGCTTACTGCTAGCTAGATCGACCTCGGCTTATTCATCTGGAACGAGACCAACAGCAGGATGTACGTGAGAAAGTGAAAGTCGAGCTGACGGTGAGAAAAGGAGGGCGTAGCCATTTTTTGGAACACCCTCCAGTGGACAGAAACCAAACAACTAAATTGCCATTAATGGCATTGGCAGCGTGTAAGCCTGTGTAGTGTAGTTAATATTAAAGCAGCACTTAAGAGTTTTTAGTGCCTTAAAATAATGTTTCTAAAATAGTTTCAGTGGTTCATCACCTCAAAACCGGGTGAACGGCACTTCAGCATTCACTCTGCAGCCCTCTATTGGCTGTAACCGCACTATGTAACTTTGCCTCGTCGGGTAGTGGTTTTGTAGTTCTAATGAGACTACAAATTTGACCTGCTTTACAGAAAGCGTTACAAAAGCCGGTAGGTGGAGGCTCTGCGTAGAGATCAGTGGGAGAACACCCGGCAGGTGCGTGGAAGATAGCTTGCAGCTAGGTAGTTTATAAATTGGTGTCATGGCAGCGCCTGAAAAGAAAAGGAGGAGTATAATGTCCGATGAGGCGAAGAAAATAAAAGGGGAGCATGACAAAGAACGAGCTCGAACGAGATTGAATATCGGACCTGCTCACACTCGTTGGCGAGAGCTGAAGGAGGCTACAAAATGCAAGACGGATGGTGACTTGGGTTTGTTGCTGCTGGACTTGTAAATAATACCGTTAATCATTTTTTTTCCAACAGTGTGCAACTGTGTACAATACATTGTCGATTATTTTATTGGCTCATGTTAGCTAAGGCGTTAGCTATTGTGCTAATATATATGTTACTATCGCTATGGCTCATGTTAGCTAACCTTAGCTTAGGCATTAGCTACTCTACCTTGTCACTGGACATCGTTCACATCGTTCATCATTTCCAGAGCCGCACACAAAGAAATAACGTGCGTGTGACGGTAGGCTGCGGTAGGCTAAATTATTTACGACGGCAGTAATGGACAATTCCCTTCCAACCTGTAGGGGGACCGAAGAGGACAACTTCTTAAGTGTTGCTTTAATAATAGACTGAAATTAACATTCAGTATTTGAATATAATTTGAATATTGAAGAAATATGAAATTAAATCGAATTGTATTATTGGGGACAATTGACAGCTCTACAGCAGATTCACACATAATAACCTACAGTACTAATACTTACAACTGCAACGTGTCTGATGGGTTGGTCTGGATGCGTCTGTTCCATAGACTCTCTTGTCTATGGAAGCGGTGTGGAGAGAATGATAAACGAGGGGTGTGAAGGCGTCCCTTTGGCCTGCTATCACCTCGCTGTTTGTAGCTGCTTGGCAGCTTATTAGAGGCTTTGCTGTTTCAAGCAGATCTAGGTATGAACAGGGATGCTGAGGTGCACAGCTGCAAACTGAAATTCACATATTTCATTCACTTCTGGAGAGGTCAACGTGGGCTTTCATGTGAGTAGTTCAGTCTGGGGTCTATCCACACATTGCTTTGACATATTCATGCAATTTGTCATCACATGAAAGAACATAACCTGCGGGCTCCTCTTTTCCTTTCCTTTTTTTTTTCTTTTGTGCTTGTTGTGTTTGCTACTCGGATGCTAAGGATGCACACACAAGGACATGTGTGCGTCCACACACGGGGAAAAAAAAAACATCTCCAGTGAGAAGAACTTTTTGAGTGGCAGGTTGGTGGAATGGCGGTCCCTGATTGTGGTGATAATGGGATCCTTGTGTCATTGCAGATAGTGCCTCAGGAAATGGCAGAGAATTGCTTCTGGATCAAAGTCAAAGAAGAGAAGTTTGAGAATCCTGACCTATTTGCTCAGCTCTCCCTCTGCTTCTCCTCGCAGAGCAAAGGTAAGCAGGCATCATCTCTCTTCACTTCGTCCTTAATTAATCTACACACACATGCTTCATTTAGCCTCTCAGGCAAGAGATGCCAAGCCACTTTCATCTTGTGACACTCTACGAAAGCCATTTTCCCCTCACTGAGATGTTAATTATCTTTAAACCAAACAATTTTCCCATTGCATTTGAACTCCATCTATGTATACTCCCGAGTCAAGTATCGCTGCCAATTACGGATACCAGCGCTCTTGCTGCAATGTTTTTATACGTGTGCAAGGAAGCTAGAATGCAATTCTTTGTACCCGCTGAGTAGTTTCAAATCAGTTCTTTTTTCGTGTGTGTGTGTGTGTGTCTGCATGTGGATGTACACAACTTGAACTTGTACGTATATGTGTGAACAGAGAGAGTTATGCTTGGTTTAGCTTCTTGCCTTTTCCAGTCCAATAGGCCAATCCTCCATCGGGGGAAGACGGGAGGCTTTTGTGAAGGAAGCTCTGGGAGTTTTTCTTGTCCCGGCCAGTTTGTTTCTCAGATACACAACCAGGCTACCTAACTCGCTGATGAATAACACAAGCAGTACAGTGCAGCAAGTTTGTTTTTTGTATGGAAAAGGGTGTGTGAATGCACTTGATGTATTCCTCCCGTGGCAATTTGAGTGTTTTCCACTATTTTGACAGTGTGTCTGCATGTGCGTGTGCGTGTGTGTGTGTGTGTGTGTGTGGCATACACCCCTCTAATTCTAGCAGCAGTAGGAGGGGAAAAGTCAGAACCCTGTCAAGCGCAGAACAGTCAAATATGAGCTCTGTCAGGGTGTGTGGACATAACTGTACAGAATCCTCCAACTTTTCTCATATTCCCACCGTCTGTTTGGATGTCAGTCAGCCCGCCAGCAGCTTCGTTCTCCATCTCTCTCTCACAGCCCTGCAGGTCTACAAACTAGACTTGATTCTTTTTGTTGGGGGGGGGGGGGGGGATAATTTTGTCTCAGCTGCTGCAAAGTGATCTGGCAGCATAATACAGATGGGAGGGGAATGTGGATAGGAAAGGACAGTTGTTGTGAGGCTTATCGAAGTAGAAGGGATGGGCTTCGCTTCCTTCACCAGAGGATGCCTTGATGTTAGACGTCGTGTCTTTCAACAGGCCCTTTGTGCATCGCTGAAAAACCTTTGCAATGCCTATTTAAGTATTTTAATCTTCATTCTTTCATATGGTATTTGGGTTTCTTTATAGTGAGAGTTATGTTTAATATTTAGTGTTAGTAAATCAGTAAAAGTGCAGCGCACACCTGCTATAAATACATTTCTTATAATTAAATACAACTTACCATTTGGAGGTCCACAGACGCAGGGTTTTAATTCAGCTTTAAATGTCCTTTTAAATTCTTTATTAAATTCACTTTCTCACCCACTGGGTTTTTAAAAAAAGAACTATAGATAGTCCATGTTCCCGCTGGCAGGGTAGGAATTCATGATCCAGCATTTCCCCTGGGAGTTACCTTTGCTGGATCCCTATCAATTACCCCTGCAGCGACTTCACTGAATCAGCTCTTTTCCCTCTATTGTTGAAAGAGAACATGATTTTTCTCATGAATGAAAAATGCTGTTTAATGTTTGATATCGACCCCCTCCCACACCCACCCTACCCGTCAGTGAAGTCGAAAGTCAATGAGAAGGGCTTTGATGTAGATTGTACTGCAAAAAAAAAAAAAGGTGCGAGATGGGATCTTCCTAAAATGAGACAGTAGTTCATTTGTTTTTCTCTTTCCTCTGTTACATGATTTGTGCAGAATTTTCTTTCAAATGCATGCCGTCTGGGGATACGCAACAATAAGCGTGCTCCAACATTAAACATTTTTGTCGAAAGAGATCCCTGCTTCAATTCCACTTTGAATATGACCTATTTGGGTAGCGAGTCTTCCTTCATGTCAAGTCTAATTGGTTAACCGGAATCGGATGCGGTTTAAAGCGGTTTCGGAGGATCAGGTGGAAGGACGTAGTCATGCAAGATTAATTCCTGAGGTCTTCCACTCTCATTGCAACCTCTCATTGTTAACATGGACCATAAATCCATCCTGCTGATTTGACAAACAAGTCGCCGGTGAAAACTGACTCCATTTGTCTGCGATATTGTCCCCGACACACACATACAGTATACATTTATTTTTCCCCCTCCATGCTTTCTTGTGGTACTTCCATCTTTGCCACATCACAGACATGGATATTTATAAGTAAAGCACACTTTGGGGGACTAGTGTATCGTGAAAGATGAGGCAAGCAGGTGTAAATGCCTTCCCTGCAGAGCTGCCCTCAGAAATTGGTACAAAAAGGCGTCTGTTAACTCCATGTTCCTTGGGATTCTTGCTTGTTACTTGCATTGTTGAAGAACAACACTTTAGCAGTAAAAAAAGGAGAAAAAAAAAGAATCACTTTAACAGCCCCCAATTTTCTGATGCTTATTGCACTCAGAGGCCTCTAAAACAACTGAGAATGCAAGACTGTCATCTCCCCTGCTGCTTTTATGAGTCGCACTGTTTAATGAGTTTTTCCAAGAAAAGGAAATGATAATCAAGAGGGATTTCAACCTCAGCCTCAATCTTCTAAAAGTGGCTTTCTTTTCTACATTGTCATTTGTTATGCGATGGCTCTTTGGCCTGATTGAAATTCAACACCTATATCAGTGATTTGATCAGAAGACCACTGACATGTCACTGATACAAGATACAATGGTGACAACACCAATTTGTATCTCAGTTTGGGAACCACATATTTTTTTAAAGAAAGTAACCACTGTGGTTGTTGTCCATTGCATTTAACGCAGGCCAAAGTAGCTCTGCAAATTATTTTCACACAGTAAATAATGATGTTGCTGTGTTGATGTAGCAATGTGGTTTAAGCTACTGAAACTCTGTTGCAGTAAATGACAATGGAGTCTTTTTGTTTAACCCAGTGATAAATCTTGATATTCAGCTGGCAAGGCATGTTCTGAAGCTTTTAAACAGTGAGCATCAATCCTCTTTGTATTTCAAAGTTTGTATCCGTATTACATGCTGCATACTCTTCTTGTGTGTTGAAAATGTTTTGCACTTAAAGCTACACCTCAGTCACTGATGTCAAGGCAGGTGTTTCACCTTTGGCACCATCGAGCACTTTGTGATCAGAAAATTGTTCCCACCCACGCTCCGAGCCGAGCGATCTGTTATCAGAGGCACACACAAACCTCCGTTTGCTCTTGCTCCCCACCCTGGTTTTTCACATCTTTTGAACATATGTACAAGACATTAAATAGACATTTTAGAATCTACAGTCAACCAGGGTATGTCATAGTTATAGTTATAGTTATTTCCCATTAAAACTTTCATTTTTGCTTTCTTTCTTGCCATTTTCCCTACTTTGCTGCTTTTTTCCGCTTGATTGTATTGGTTTATTTCTCTTTCTTTACCTTTTTCTCCATTGACTTGGCTCTCTCTTTTTTCTTTTACCCTCATCTCCCCTCAGTGCGCTTTATCAATCAGTGGGTTGTGCCTTTGTATGGCTCTTGGGATCAAATCAGATTCACTTCGGGATTGAATGTGTGTAGCCATGGCCTGCTGCATTTGAAAGGCAATTCATTCAGCTGGAACTTTGCAGTTCAATTTGAAACAAGATTGATGTTGGCAAACTTCACACCCCCTTTCTTCCAAAATGTTTCCTCCATTGCACGCATCAATTGCTGATGGACAAAGGGCATATGCCACTTGGTAATGGCCATGTGGAGGCTTCCTCAGCAGAAACAACGCAGTGCAAGCAGGCGGATTACTCAATAACAACTGAAATCCCTGAGTGTGCTGTATTTCCATATGCAATAACCATTGTTATTCTGTGTTTTTAAACCACTACTAATGATGTTGGTGATGAATACATGCATTTCAGGAGTCAAACATGAACACAACCCGGAATCGTCAAATCAAGAGGGTTGTTGGTGTTGTTCAGCCCCCCAAAATGAATACACTTCATGGTTTGAAAGTCAATGACACTCATACTGCTGCAAAGAGACACAGAGGCCTAATGAAGATGTATGTGCATCCTGGAGGAGGAACCGCAGTCTGCATTGCACCCCTATGTGCAGGGTCATTGGGACTTTCTTTCCAGGCATGCCACTGTGTTAATGATGGCAAGGCAGCTAATGAACACGCACTTGTGGTGAATAAGGCTGGAGGGGACAGGGAGAAGTGTTACCAAACCAAACAGCACCTTTTTGGAAATAAATCTTAAAACTGGTCGAGACGGGAAGAGAACGGGGGAGGGAATGTCAAGGGAGTTCTTCGCCCGCATCATTTGATTTGCACATCATGTTTTACTGATGTCTAAAAAATGTGTTGCAGCATTGTGTGCTTTTAAACAGTCTACTTTGATCTTTAAACATGGCTTGCTATTATTTTTATTTTGTTACTATTAATATCTTTGTGTTAACGCCAACAAAAAATAAATCCTCAAACTTGTGTTCTGGCTGTAAAGATCAGCCTTGGGAAAAAGTAACTTTGTGAAAACCTGATTGCAAGTGATGGCTGCAGGCCTCCACCCCTTTATCATATGGGATTTGATCAAATCCCTCAGGATTTCTCTTCATTCCTGACACCCCCCCCCCCCCACACACACACTTCCTGTCCCCACTGAGCCTATGCGGTGTGCACACCAGCAGATTCTCAATCCGAGCTACAAAGCCTCAGCAGTAGGGCGGTAATGACCCTGCCACAACGGCAGTAATGATGGAATCAGTGGGGGGTTTAGCTGGCTCTCTGACTCTCCCTAATAAGTCCCCTAATAACTCTGTTAACATCAGGGCTGACCCTGCCACCAGATCAAACACACTCACGCTTGGTCGGCCACCCCTCATGACACTCGGCAACCTCTCAGTCAGGCAAGGAAACTGTTGCTGACCAGCACACTGTGAGCCTGGGGGCCCTGCGGAGCGTGTTCAATACGGTCCGTGTGAAGTTTTGGCTCACAGAGTACAGTAGCAACCGTTGCCACGATAAGCGTCACTCAACATATTTTAATCCTGTTAAGCCGTATTCATTCACTAACACTATGTCTGAGATAGAAACCTTTGAAAAAAAAAAAAAACAGACTACAGTTGGAGCTGTGCCTTCTCAGATAGTCACACTGTAATAAAGGCTTTTGTCTAATGAAGCTCAGCTCGAGACACTACAGCCCACTGTGGAATAGCCTTGTTTTAATTAATAGCGTGTGTACAACAATAAGCTTCTGATACATTCCGTGTCAAAGTGTTGGGAAGTCAGGCTCAGCGGTTTGGCTTTTCTTCTCCTGCCATCGCGTCCCGTCTCTCCTCTTATCTTGTTCCTCTCTTCTTGCTTCTGAGACCATCTCTTTGGACATGACAGCATCCATCTAGAGTCAAGACCAGCCTTGTAAAAAATAAAAATAAAAACACCCCTACACTCTCTCAGGGTCACTGTTTAACAGCTGCAGTCTCCCACAAACAAGATCAAATATGGCACCACACACACAGAGATGCTTTTGATGTGACCCGAGACCTTCCCTCACATCAGTGGGCCATGCGTTCTGGATTTAATGTGCATTATTACTTGATGCAAACCAAAGGGAATATTATCCCATTTTGCAAAAAAAAGGCCTCAAATGGTACCGTTTCCTCCTCATTGTAGATTATGGGGCATTAATTGCTGGCACAGGCTGGAGGCATTTGTCTCACTAAAACACAAAACACCCCGATGTTCATTTTTCTCTGTTTGGGGCTGTGAATATCTAGGTGTCAGCCCTTTTCCTCGCTCGTCCCCGCACATTTTCAATATATCACATATGAATGGAAATTAGGCCCTTAAATATTAATGAAATGTAATTGGTTTATTGTAGGAGACTATATTATGTGCGTGTGCATCTGTGTCTGCGAGAGGGTGGGAAGAGCGAGAGCTTCATATTGCCTTGCTGTGATGTCCCACTGATTTTAATCTTCTCTTCTCAGATGAGAGCCATTCTGGCTTTCACGCTGCACTTTAACTTTAGTCCTCTGAATATTAGCTTTCTTTGATACCTGCCGCTTTCAGCCTTCCAAGTCTACACCCTGCTAACTTTTATATGCCTTCAGGTACACAGTAATGTTCATCAAAACCTGTCTCTTCAAAAATAAATACCCCCCACGCATCCACATTTTTTATTTCACGTTTCTCCTTGCTGGAACACCTTATCTTACACATTCGGGATGTATCAATCTTTCTATGTTGTCTTTTTAAATCAAATTCTCCGCTGACTCTCAAACGAATGCGTCTCAGTTCATTAACACCATCTCTCAGGATTCTTCTGATTCATTTTTTTTTTTTTTTTCTTTCTTACTATTACACAAGCATTTGCTGCATCTTCATCTGTCTGGAAAGGTTCAGACTACCCATATATATATATATATATATATATATATATATAGTGTCAGGTCACATACTGTTTTATATATATATATATATATATATATATATATATATATATATATATAAAAAACAGTATGTGACCTGACTCGAACAAAATCAGACTGAGTAGCCGAGAGATGCATCTGGTTCTTACGCGCCTGCCTAATTGAGTGATAGGATGCTTATTAACAATGGGACTTTTAAAAAGAAGACAATGTCAGCGCCGTCACCGGAACTTTTCACATGGAAAAGCCCCAGCGGAGCTTCATTAACTCCCCCACATGATCCCAGACAGCAGAGTATGGAGTGCATATCTAATCCAGCTCAGAAGTATGAGTACGAGAGCAGTGGGTTTTTATATGAAATATACTTGATGTGTGATGGTTCACTGTTCCCTGTGTGGGTGCACTGCTGTAGTGGATTGGCCATTTTTAAGTGATGCATGAGAGGATTAGAATGACTGTGGAAGTTTGCCATGCTGCATTTGTTAGTTTTAGACCTTTTCAAAAAAGTAAAGATACTGATTAAAACATACAGATGTGCTGATAATAATCAAAAGGACATACGTATTCCTATTCCTTCCCTATTTGTTTGTACGTTTCTATTGTGGCAGATCGTTTCAGTGATATTCACCATCCCGTGTGCAACTTATACTGCTTTGTTTTTAGGTACTTCAGGGCTGGATAGCTTTTCCTCTACATCAGCGACGGTTGCCACGTTTTTTTCCTCTGATAGGCTTGTAGACACAATTTGGTTTTCAAACTGTTACAACTCAACCACCTGCTGTATTTCATAATCTCCTCTTAAATGAGATCGAACTCAAGCTCTCTCTGCTACACAGTTAACAACAGAATGCATCCGTCGTAATTGCAATTGTTTTACTAGTATCTCAATTGTACACCACCTCCTTGTACACGACCTCTCCAAATGTGCTGAGGATCTGGCACCATGTTCACTTATGATTTCCATGCAGATAAAAAAAAAAAATGCACATAACGTCTCTCTCTACTGGCTAACAGGATGCCTGAGAGTGAGCTGCTCCCTGCCTAGTTTGTTACGTGGCATTAAGGAAGGAATTGGTTTGCGGCCACAAGTGGGCCAAGGGGTTCGACACTCCACAGTCAATCTGGCTGGAAAGGGACAGAGAGGAGACGGAGGAACACGGGAGGGAGAGAACAATCACGATGTCACATACAGCATGGGTAAACAATCAGAGTCCTGCGTGTTCAAGATGGTGCCACCTTGAATATAAACAATCATGACTGATCATGCTACAGCAAGGTAAATTACTGCACAGATGGAAAAGGTTGAGATGAGGGAACGGTAGAGTAAGGGAGACAGACCGGCCTGATTACAGACTCCACAGTCACCTGAAAAAGAAGAAGAAGTAAAAACAAAACAAAAACAGAGTGACAATAAAGAAAAATTGTTAAAGCTGGGACATTCAAATTTAAACTTAATGACTTTTGTAGCTGTTTAAATAGACTTTTGTAGACTTTGATTTATTGCTGTTTGTGCACAATATGCAAGGAGATAAAACACGTTGTTCAAAAGCTAATAAAACATACTAATGGGCTTCTATGATTCTCAGACGGCTAACTTAGCAATGTGTCTTCTTCGTGTATGATTTGGTTGTCCTGATTATTTCATTACAGAAGCAACTCCAGCTTCGCACCACAAGTTTAAGTGCCATTTGTCTTTAAGGGCCTCTTTGTTCATCAACAATAGACTATTTATACCTGCACACTGAGGCCATTCTTTTACTGTTTTCGTTGAGGTGCCATGTATGAGCTCTACTCATTGTCTGCCTTTTTTTCCTTATTATAGAATAATTTGGTAATAGTAATAATACTACTAATTACATCATCTTGACCACCATCAGTATTATTATTATTCGCCCCAGGGAAATGAAGAAGAGTTTGATTGTAACACTATCCCAGAGAGCACTGTTTGCCTATTTATTTAAAAGTATTATTAAAGTGTATTATTACACTTCTACGCAGCACGTCCTCGGGTCCTCAGTAATTAACCCGCTGACTATGAAGTAGATCAGACGAAAGGTTCTCGAGATACATAGCATACCGACATAGACACAGTCAGACAGACAGTCCTTGATTTCTAGTTAAAATGCAGAAGTGTCAGATGGTCAGTGTGACCCCATATGAGACTATATGATTTTTAAACCACAAAAGCGCTCTACATATAGAATCTGAAATCACCTCAATTGAGGAATACAACATTAATGTTGAGTTCAGACGCTGCACTTCTGAATATCCAGATTGATCCATTTTTAAAGCTTCCCCGCGCCCCTCCAGAACACCGAGCACCACCTCTGCATGGAAGGCACATAAACTGTCCATTGCACTTTTCTTTGCAGTTTCCCTTCAGAAAATACATATTGGTACAGTTAGCCTTTTCTTTTATTTATTTTCCCTTTCTTGTGCTTACTTCCCCCTCCTCCCACGCTGTATCTTTCTGTACTCTTCACCATCTTCCCCTCCTTGTCATCTCCCTTGAACTTAAAGTCAGTATATTCCCCTCTTTTTCTCTTATCACTGTCTTGCTACAGTATCCACAGCATACATATTTTACATCTAGCCGTATTTCATTGTCTGTATGAATGTGTGTCTCTTTTTTCTGTTTACCATCTCCGTATCCGCTTTCGAATCAGCTTGTTTCTTTGGAAAGTGAAATACATTCAAGTTTTTCATCACTTTTAGTGCCAATATCCTGAATCCATAAACAAGGAACAATGTAAAAAAAAACCTAACGTTTCAAAGCACCTCATAATGAATCCCCTCATCTAACAAGCATCTATGGTTATTTTTGAACAGCTTTATTTTCATTTTCCATATGTGATTCTTCTTTTTGTCTGTCTACTTGAAGCCTCCTCTGAAGAAGATGAAAGGTGAAATTATCATTTAAAATTTGGTGTGTTAAATTGAGAGAACAAGGCATGAACAAGGCATACAGATACTGTTTTGTGCAGTGGAAATTATAGATAATTGGCAGTGTGTTATTTATTGTTGCATTGTAGAAGCCTTTAGGGGGAAGATACTTTCTCTGAATTGCAGCATTTGCAGATTGTTTTCTCCTTTGTCCTCTCCTTTTGACCATGTTTTATTAAACACACCGTCTACTGTTGAAACCCTGCAGAAGAGAAAACCTGAAAAATCTGAAGCTGTACTGTGACAGATGTGGAGAGGATGGAACACCTCTGCTGTGTGAAGTGTGAACCATTATTTTGATGTTGTTTTTGGCCAGTTGTTTGCCTTCGGCCCGGTGTTTTGTCTTATAAACAAAGAGAAACTCTGAGACTGCCTGGGCCCCACTGTGATGCCACACTCAGACTTAGCCACGATAAGCTTTTGGTCTTTCGCTGGTGTTGCACCGTTATTGCACTTCTTGCTCCACCCACACATGCAAGCAAGAGTAAAGTAAATCAGTAACACTCCAGAGTAGAGGCAGGGCTATGGGAATTTTGCTTATGTACACATAAGCACACGGAAGCCAGCTGTAATGCTACGCCAAAATCAAGCCCATTTCCCTGAAACAGGAAGCATGCACTGAGCAATGTATTCCAGCAGGATATTTCATCATCGCCGCATTCTGGCACGACCTTTGACCCCAGTCGCTCATCGCCAGATGAGGGCTGACGGCAGTCAAGCCCATGGATAAATGTGCCGTTGCATGTGAAGTACAGGTCCAGCCGTGGTTGGGAACTGTTAAGTAGAAAGGCTGGCGGACTAGATTACTTTGACTGTGTGGATTTGCATGAAGGTGTTTCTGCTCTCCTGGTCTTTCTTTCGACCTCTCAACTCTCTTCCAATCCATCGCCGGCTGAGGTAAAGCAGCTTATTAACCTTTCTGAGGCCACAGGCATCCCCGGGATGGGAATTCGCCACAGACATACTGTGTAAGACAAATTAACTTTAGAGGATTGATACGCCTTGATTTTAATTTTAATCACACTAAGCAGTGAAACGCGTTGGATATTTTATGTCTGATTCAAATGTGATGAATATTTTACGTTCAGCCATACTGAAATTGAGATTTCAGCTGGAAGAATGTGTCTTACATTGTGGATATGATGTCATTCCACACTTTTGTATGGATCATAATCACACATTTTATTGTCTTATTCATATTTAAGTGCCATATGAAGATAAAAAAGAAACAAACGGCCAGAACTTTAATTTTGAAAGTATTCCCTTCTCTTAGTTTCCTGTACTGATTGATCTGGGGAAGTTAAACGCTATTGTAGGAAGTTAAGCATTCCTACACTAGAAATCTTTGACAAATATTCTACAGCTGTATCTGTAATTGACTATCTACTGCATAATTGTGATGCAGTTACAGGTCCCGCAGTAAAGGTGAAAGTTATGTTGGTGGTCCACCCTCCAGGTGGGGGCTTCCAGGGTAAAAGACAGCAGCAGCTTAGTCTAATTTCTGCTCCCTAAAGTATTTTGACATGACTGGGACAAGCACATGGTGATGTTTGTAGATAAGATTTTGCTAATGTCAACTGAGTTTCCCCTAGTATTAATGGGTGCCTTAGGCAGCAGAATGTAATGAGCATTGATAACAGGCAGACACGAGGGCCAGTGAATATACTCTAGGGTTAATTGTTTGTGTCTCACCATTGCAATCAGCTTTACTTTACTGGCATTTGCCAAATCTAGCGCCGCGGCGGAATGCAAAAAGCCCGCACCGGGATGTGATGCGCTAGCTAGCGGTGTAATGGATGACTAAGCAGGGCACACGGGCCACTCGGGCCCATGGATCCCTCTCGACATCTGAGGCTTGGGTTTGTTCATTAAAGGTGCGGGAGACGGTTTGACCTTAGGCGAGTCTCATATGACCCCCTCTCTCAGTAAATGCTTCATTAGCTTTGCTTTTCCCATACTGGACCGCCTCACTTAATCTGCTCTTCTTCCCCGGTCCACCTAAGTTGTGTACATAGTCTGTTTGTGTTTGTGTGTGTGCTGGTGCGTGCGTGTATTTGTATGCGTGTTAATGAGGGCTCCTGGTGGTGTGTAATTAACACAACAGCAAATGTCCCCAAAGGGTAAGATTAACGTTGAACACATTAGACACAATGGAGCCCGGGAGAGGTTTTTTTTTTTTTGGCAATTAAATGTTTTGTGTTTGTGTGTGTGTGTGTGTGTGTGTGTGTGTGTGTGTTTGTGTCTGTCTGTGTATGTTGGTGTATGTCAGACCGTAACTCATGTTTGCATAACTGCATTGCTGCCACTTCTGTCCCTCACACACGCACGCACACACGCACACACACACACACACACACACACACACACACACACACACACACACACACACACACACACCAGAACACACACCCAGACAAAGCCAACAGTCCCTCTGGATTTGCGGGCTCCTAACATGCAGGCTGGCAGGATTCTGTCTGCCTTCTTCTCCCGACCACCTTCTCCACACAACCTGGTCCAACAAAGATAAACACATGCTGGGTAGATTATTAGAGAAGTACCAAGGGCCCCGCAGCAGAGCAGCCAGTGCCCCATTGTTTTCCGAACGCGGTGGTACCTTGTAGAATCCGATGCAGTCACCCCCAGGGTGTTCTGATACATACTTAGACACAGGTGGGCACTGATACCAGCGTGAGAGCTACAACAGACTCCAATGCCATTTCATTGTCAAAAGAAACTCCCGGCACATTGTTCTCACTGGTGGAATCACTGCTGGTTTAGATGCTCTTGCGGCCGGTACGGTAAGAATTGAAAATTGAAAGTAATTTACAGATATATTATACCGATATTCAATGTACACCTTATTTTTGCTTAATCTCATGCTGACAGAACAGACCTGGGACTGTGATATGCTAAGTGACAGCGGTGATTGTGAGCGCCAACAGTGGCAATCTCACTTTGCCTTGCCACATTTCACCTGCCCTGCTGGACCAAAACGCTTCTACAGCAATTCCCAGCCAAAAAGATGTTTGCTTGGTGTGTGACGTATCATATAAAAAGACAACCTGTTGTCAACCTGTGTGTGTGTGTGTGTGTGTGTGTGTGTGCGCGCGTTTCCAACAGGTTGTCATTTTTAATTTGACGTACTACACATAAATGTCTGTCTTTTGCTGAACATTTCTCACTGTGTTATTAGTTACTCGGTCTTGCATACCACATGACTTTTTCATGCGGCCATTCCCAAAGACTCTATCTATGACATTGAATCTGAAAAAATGAACAGGAAAGGCTGGTGTGCATTCTGTTTGTTTTATTGATGAGAGGAAAACAACAAGGGCCTGTTAACTCTGCCTCAATGTATTTATTTGATCTAATTTCTAAATTATTTAACGCATATATGTTTTCGATAACTATTATAATATTAAATAAATAAATAATATACGTATACTAGGGCTAAATGTTTTTGATCAACACCATGCCACAAAAGCTTTATTCAATTGAGTAGAGAGAGAACAATATGTGAGAGCAAAATAGGATGCGTTAAAGAGTGAGCCCAGGAAAAGAGAGAATGATACCGGGGTTAGAAGAGAGACATAGATGGCGAACAAGCGAAATAGATGTTTCAAGAAGTAGTATTATTGGAGATGAAGGGAGTGATAGAGTGAGAGGGATGGTAAGTACACCGGCGGAGGCTGTTATTGCTGCGGAGGAAAATTATAACATTTCTCAGTAGAGAATTTGCACCGCACTTCCTTCAACATTATTGGATCAGGAGTAAACTGTGAGCATTTGAGATTATCTTCCTTCGCTGACAACAAGACATCACTCAAGTATAATGTTTTTTGGATTTATTTCATTGAGATGTGTCGAGGAAAACAGTCAGTCATTTTTAAATAAGGGTTAATTGACAGTCAGTTAAGGAGTAATTATATTACAAAAACAAGTGTACCCTTGACATTTGCGTGTCACCGTGGCACATGTACTGCCAGGAAATACACACTTGGACATATGCACACTGGCCTCAACAGGCTGCCTGCACCGGCATTATTGTTCTGTCTGTTGTAATTAAGAAAGACATGGCGTCAAACCAACAATCAACATTGGTTCATTGGTGTCTGAGTTTTCCTCTCCCCTGATTGTAGCTTGATGGCAATGTCCTCCAGCACTGAGTAAATAAGCCCCAATTAATGTGACACATTCTCACCAGAAAATATGAATAGCTTGCTTGCAGTACCACAATTCAAAGTCTGCAAAGCGGTTAATTGCTGATCAGTGCTGGCAGGACAAGGGTATTTAGCGACTTTCCAACAATCATCACTGAACAAGCTGCCAAACCTGGAGGAATTATATTCCCGCTGTCTGGTGCTCGACCAAGTCAGCACAAAATGCTGTCACCTACAACATGTGAACTCGTTATCTGACTCTTTGGGAAAATAGTGCAATAAACACACAGTGAGGGGTGTTGATGTGTATTTAGACCAGCAGGACAAGTGTTAAGGCGGTAGCAATTGGTGATAAAAATAATGGTAAATACCTGTCACGATTATGAAGAGATTTCACCTTCTCATGTTCTGGAAAACTGCCAAGAAGCATGACACATTAATGACGATCAGTTCTTCGTTTTAAGTGGGGGTTGGGGGGGGGGGGGGGGATCCACTATTGCCGGTGAATAGCTAGCACGTTTGCTCGTTTTAATTGATGAACTACTAACATTTTAGTTTTTTTTCCAAATTTGGAATTGATCTATTTTCTCTTTCGATTAATTTATTAAATGACCAAAATATCAAATACTTATTATAATGATGCATTAAGGTTATTAAATCATTATAATCATTTCATATTTATTAATCCAAAATGTAGAAGTTAGAGTTGTGCTTAATGAACCTGATTTTACTTAGAAATACAATTATACACTTGGACAATACAATTTACCTGTTGTCTTAATATTCCCTCGTTGAGCATTTAAACAGCAAATATCAACTGATAATCAAACTAAACCCAATAACATTCAACTCTTCAGTAAAAAAGCCCCTTTTATCTAGCAAGCTAATTTAGTCTGCCTTGTAGATCTGAGAAGCAGCAAGTTTCTCATTGCAAGTGCATTACAATATGCAGCCCACGACAAAGCTTTTGCTTGTCTTATAACATTTGATTCTTGTGATGATGTATTTCATCATATCCTTCTTGGCCTGTCCACTTGGAGTGATGTTATATATTTGCATGCCGTAGTTCTTGTTCAGCTTATAATATTTTTTTTTAATACGTTACCTGTCATCATTCCACAGGAGGTGCCTTTATCAGAGAGTCTTTCTGCCAGTAGGGGGCACTGTGATACAGGCCAATAGCCTCTCTGAGGTTTGAATCTGTGGAGTGGGGTGGAGTGGAGCACACATCCTCTCACAGCCTCCTCAGGGCTTTGGAAATCATAGACATATCAAATACAATCCAACACAGCATATCCACCATCAAAATTTCATCAGATCACACGGTGAGGGATTGCTATATGTTGAAACGGGGACCGATGTGGACGTTTGAACTGCTTCGACCAGGAATCAATGCAAACTTATTTTCTGTAGAAGTGCCAACATACTAACTTTCACATGTTTCATTTCCCAGAGGAACGAGTGTATTTCAATGCAACGGTCAATCTGGTTTTTATCAGATCATGATTTGTGTCAAGTCCAGTTGAACCGTTTTTCTCAGGAGCATGTGTCCTCAACAGTGGTGAGTTCAGTGTCATGGCAAAGTAGTTTTCACTGTTTTCTTTCATGTGTGGAGACAGCTTAGAAAAACAGTTGAAGCTGACGGAAAGGCCAAACTGTTCCTTAAAAATGTAGTGTTTGTATCTTGGAATGTTGAAAGGTTATGTGATACACTAAGTGAGCTTTAAAAAAAAAAAATAATGTTATCAGTAAGACAGGGACACACTTTTAAGGCTTCATAAGATACATATTTGATACACTTGGGAAAATAACATTTTTCCCCAAACAATTCAGAATGCAGCATGTGATTGAATGGCCACCAATCTCAATCCTTGCATTATTTATTTTGTATTTTTATTTGTTTTTGGAATGCATGTCTAACTGATGCCTAGTGTTAGAATATACGTAGCTGTCATACTGACTCTGGACACTGAATAGGGCAATGATTGTGGCTTATACAACTACACAGTAACTCCATGGACAGATAGGCCTTGCATATTTCATATCAAGCCAAGTGAAAATATATTCATAGAACCAGATGCATTAACAATTGATACCAACCGAAACAACTCAACAGGACCGTGGCTTGTGTTGGGGTTGTAGCAGGAGCAGATTTGGTTATCAACAGTTAATTATTAATGTCGATATGATTATCGATATTAATAATTATATTTAATATACTATCATGATATAATCATGAATAAACGGGGCACCACCCTGGGATCAGGGAAAAGATAACCTAAAACTGTATTCAGTCTCAATATAAAGGTTTTATACTCAAATGCCAAGGATCGTGATCATTGGCATAGAAGCATAAAAACAATCTAACAATTAAAAAGGCGTGAAATTCAAGCACTAGCCTTCACAACCTGCTGTTAACCAGTGACATATACACAACAAGCACAAGAGACCGCTAGTTATAATATGATAAGTTTTATTAAAATCAGTAATAATGATCACAATCAATAACACTGCAATTAACAAAGCCTTATTACCTAACTACCTAACACACAAAACTAAGCTACAGAAGACACACGTGGTGTGTGTGTGTGTGTGTGTGTGTGTGTGTGTGTGTGTGTGTGTGTGTGTGTGTGTGTGTGTGTGTGTGTGTGTGTGTGTGTGCGTGCGTGCGTGCGTGCGTGTGTGTGTGTGTGCGTGCGTGCGTGCGCGCGCGCGCACGCGTGCGTAGAGAGAGAGAGAGAGAGAGAGAGAGAGAGAGAGAGAGAGAGTGAGAGTGAGAGTTGGTCGGGCGCGACCACCAGATGGAGCTATTCCTCACGGCGTTCAGGGGCGGAGCCACTGTCGTTAGATGGAGTAGCGAGAGAGAGAGAGGTGGAGCTATGTCCTTAATGTCCGCAGCTGGAAACAGCTGGCGGAGGATGTGTGTGGTTGAGCGGGACACAAACAAAGAGAGGGGAAGAATGCGCGCGCGATATTTCTGAGGGACAGAAGGCGTGCCGCTATCACACGGGCTCGCGTGAATGAACTGGCGTTTATTCCGCGAGACCAGTCTTTTAACTGATAGTGGAGGCTTTCTGAGCTCGCGAATATGGCGGAGGTTAGTCGAAAACCCTGTTACAGAAACCAACCCAGCTGCGTGGGTCCACGATCAGTATTCAAATACAGCAGCACATGAACAAACAGACTCGGCGGTCCGCGATCAGAACGTAAAACACATTAACAAGAATTACAAGCATGTCCTACACTATCACTTATGTCTCTGCCCAGACTGATAGCCTCTTACTGGTGTCGTTGCATAGGTTGCGAGTCCGTCCTGGCGTTTGCGACGGTAATTCGTGAGTCCCGGCGTTCGCGGGAGACGTGGCGAGTCGGCTTAGTCCAGGCGAGAGCGGAGCGGGTTTCCTCTCGTTGGGCAAACTCGAATAAAGAAAACAGTCCGTGTTTCTTTCTTCCACGGACGGCGATATAATCGCGGCTTGGCGATTAAGTCAGCTTACTTCAGACAGCGTCTGGTAGCTGGACGGCAGGAACCGGTTTGGTTCCTCTTGTTGCAGCGGTGGCTGTGGGGCCGTGTCCACCTCCTGTTGGTGGAGGGGTCGGCTCCCGTGGCAACGTGGTGTTGCGATGGAATCGCTGGAACCAGCGCCCGAGTAAGAGCGTAATGGAGTAAGAGGGGAAAGAGAGCGTTCTCTAGGCGGCTTCAGTTTATAAAGCTCCCCAGGGACCACCTGGGGTGCCTGTTGTGACGTCACATCCTCACCTGGGTGAGAAGTGAAACTAAAATGGCGGTGTAGTTTTTAATCTCCTTTGTTCCTTTGTCCTGGCCGCATGTGTAGGCTTTTGTAGGCCGCATTGTGTAGTCCTAACGGTTAGGTCCCCAACACTTGTTAATATCAATGAGTCGTTTCACAATTTGTCAATGAGAATGATTTTACACTTATACACTGCCGAGCATTAGGTCTGTATTTTCTCTATCATTGATCCGTGCCCTTCTAATAATAATCAAAACCAGCATGATGGCACTGACTCTTCTATCGCGATCTATTCTGCTAGGTGTATGCAACATCCACACTATGTTTATAAATGTTCTTCACACTCTTACCTCAGCTGACGACGATTGCGACTAATTTAATTTGTGCATAGACATGGTTCTTGCAGTCAGTTAGGTAGCACTGCATACGCTATCACCCTTTTTTATTAGACATGCATACAATCTAATAATAATGAGACTGTGCAATCTAAACACCATTTGTAAATGACCTCTAACCTGCATTTCATGTTGAACGGCAGAGTTTTCCTTTTTTTATTCCGATACATTTTTCACATACGGGTAATAAAAATGGTTACTTTATTGCCTGAAGAAATATTAAAAGTGAATACGGTTTTTTTGGAAAATGATAAAGCTGGTGGCTCTAAGCAAATTAATCGGATTTCCACTCTACAATAGAAGAACAGTAAATGACGTGATGCCCCCCTCCTCCTCTCCTCCCCAGCGCGTTTAGCGTGAGTGCCGGGAATAAACACCATGATCCCGCCAATAAATACAACTGATCCTGCGAGAAAATGCGAGGCAGAAATTTGCTTTGCTTTGGTGCGAACGCACGTTTATGAACATCAATGGAAATGGAATAGAGACGTGTGGGCATGTGGGCATTGGACTTGAACTTGGCTGTGACTCGGCTTTCATAATGGCCTGCATGTCTGTGGTCTTTTGAAAGCTGAGACGTTGATAGTGGGAATTGGCCTGCTGTTACCTTGAGTGCAATCTTCATCGGCCACCTGCTCTGGTCTGAACCACTGCTACTGTTTGTGTTACATAAATCTGTTGGTTTGTCATGTTAATCCAGTTTGCCAAGTTTTTTTTTAATCATTCACATAGCAAAAAATAAAAAAAAACAATATCCAGATAGATACCATAGATGGATGACATTATTATCATCAAAGTCTTAGTGTACAAATACAGAGAGCGTATTATTAATAATGAATCTGGGCATAGTGACATGAATCTCTCGCATAGCGACATCTTGTATAATTGATTTATATAGTTAGAACATCGAACCGCATCCTAAAACCTTGTCCCTCCTAACCTGTAACCATAGCCAAAGTGTTCAGGAAAGACCAACTCCAAAGGTGGATCATTTTACAATATGGTTGCCAAGGCTTCTGGTGGGATTTCCAATTAAGATGCAATCTGTTATCTGTTCAGACGACTAATAAGCACAACAAAGCCATGGAGGGGAACCCCTGGAATTCATATCAGACCACTTGAAATAACCATCAAGCCCTCCTATCTGATGCACTGCCAATACCTGCTCACTTTCCCAATTAAAACCCCAGGCAGGTTGATCTCCTGTTAATAAGGAATGTATTCGGGCTACTGTCATCGTGACATATAATGGGGTAGACACCGGCTAGATAACTGTGTGGGCTGAGAGCATCTCATGTTGTTTGTGGGCTTCTTTTTTTTAGATATCTGAAATCAATGTGCCTGTGTTCATGTGTGTGAGCACAAACACGCCTGTGCGCTACGAGAGGGTATTGTGGGTCAGCACCGTTATGTTCTTCTCTGATAATTAGGACTGTGCTGTGCCACATCAGACGCAGAGACCGCCAGTGACAGCACAGCATTGATGACCTTCATTTCATGATGAAGCCAATTACAACATGAAAAGGAGTGTGTGTGTGTGTGTGTGTGTGTGTGTGTGGGGGGGGGGGGGGGGGGGGGGGGGGATTAAGGCTGATGAAATGTGCTTTGAAAGGACAAGGACCCACTTTTGTCCTGTTTTTCACTTAATATCTTTTTTAGCATTATGGTGTCGGTACCCGTGTTTTTGCATGTGGATGAGTGTACACAGTCCAGTTGCCTAGTGTTGGGGACCTAACCGTTAGGACTACACAATGCGGCCTGCAAAAGCCTACACATGCGGCCAGGACAAAGGAACAAAGGAGATTAAAAACTACTCCGCCATTTTAGTTTCACTTCTCAACCAGGTGAGAAATGTGATGTCACATAACTGGTGCCCTATTGGCTGACAACTGGAAGTACCCCAGGGGGTCCCCGGCAGCAGCCGTGAGCTTTATAAACCAAAGCCGCCTGGAGAACACTCTCTTGCTCTTACTCTTACTCTGGCGTCTCCTCCTACAACCGACGCAACACCACGTTGCAACGGGAGGCGACCCCTCCTGCAGCGCACTGCTGCAACAAGAGGAACCAAGCCGGTTCCTGCCTTCCAGCTACCAGACGCTGTCTGAAGTAAGCTGACTAAATCGCCAAGCCGTCCGTGGAAGAAAGAAACACAAACTGTTTTCTTTATTCGAGTTTGATCAACGAGAGGAAACACTCTCCACTCTCGCCTGGACTAAGCCGATTCACAACGTCCCCCGCTGACGCCGGGGCCCACAAACTACAGCCGCGTTACGGAACGCCGTCATCGCCAGGACGGATTTGCAGCTTACGCAACGACACCAGTAAGAGGCTATCAGTCTGGGAAGAGACATAAGTGATAGTGTAGGACATGCTTGTAATTCTTGTTAATGTGTTTTACGTTCTGATCGCGGACCGCCGAGTCTGTTCGTTCATGTGCTGCTGTATTTGAATACTAATCGTGGACCCACGCAGCTGGGTTGGTTTCTGTAACAGTGTTTTCGACTAACCTCCGCCATATTTGCGAGCTCAGAAAGCCTCTACTATCAGTTAAAAGACCGGTCTCGCGGAATAAACGCCAGTTCATTCACGCGCGCCCGTGTGATAGCGGCACGCCTTCTGAGCCTCAGAATATCACTCACGCATTCTCTCTCTCTTTGTTTGTGTCCCGCTAACCCACACACAAACGCCGCACACACGTGTCCTACGCCAGCTGTTCCAGGCGGACGCTGAGGACATAGCCACATCTGGTGGCTGCATCCGGCCATCTCTCGCTCTCTCTCTCTCCCCCTCTCGCTACCCCATCGGACGTCAGTGGCTCCGCCCCTGAACGCTGTGAGGAATAGCTCCATCTGGTGGTCGCGCCCGGCCATAGCTCTCTCTCTCCCTCTCTCGCTACCCCATTGGACGTCAGTGGCTCCGCCCCTGAACGCTGTGAGGAATAGCGCTATCTGGTGGCCGCACATAGCCATCTCTCCCTCTCACTCTCTCTCGCTCTCTCGACACACACACACACACACGCACTCCACGTGTGTCTCTCCTTTTGTTTAGCTTAGTTTTGTGTGTTAGGTAGTTAGGTAATAAGGCTTTGTTAATTGCAGTGTTATTGATTGTGATCATTATTACTGATTTTAATAAAACTTATCATATTATAACTAGCGGTCTCTTGTGCGTGTTGTGTATATGTCACTGGATAACAGCAGGTTGTGAAGGCTAGTGCTCGAATTGCATGCCTTTTTAATTGTTAGATTGTTTTTATGCTTCTATGCCAATGATCACGATCCTTGGCATGTGAGTATACAATCTTGAGACTGAATACAGTTTTAGGTTATCTTTTCCCTGATCCCAGGGTGGTGCCCCGTTTATTCATGATTATATCATGATAATATATTCAATATAATTATTAATATCGATAATCATATTGATATTATTAATTAACTGTTGATAACCACAGTGTGTGTGTGTGTGTGTGTGTGTGTGTGTGTGTGTGTGTGATATACAGTACACCTTGCGGTTGCATTGCATCAAATAAAGCAGCACTGTTACTGACAGCTTCAAACATGACGTCATCCAGGTGTCACTTTTCTTGAGATCATCCCCTCTGCATGTGCAGTTGTGGTTGCCTCTGTGTGTTCTTGTGCATGGGCGCGTGGAATTCTCCCTCACTGGGGGAACTTGCTGGCTCGGCAGGGGGAGGTATGAGAATTTCTGGCTCTGCTGAAGGTTGATAGTCCCACACACACACACACACCGCAGAGATTAAGCACCATGGGCAAGCCTCTCCTCGGGGCAAACGGCACCGGGTGGGAAATAGCTCTCTTCCATACTACATCTTCTGCCTTCTGCTTCTGATACAGACCCGGCATGCGCAAAAGACACGCACGTTCATTAGGGCAGACACACACATGATCGTATACACACACACACACACACAACATATGCACTCAGACAGAAGAGTGTGGATCCAGATTTCCAGAGAGGGAGGCTAACATAGATGGTGTAGTTTAATTAGGCTCAGCCAGCACACACTGATAATCGCTCCTGAATTTGTCACTGTTTTTCAAATGTCACCGGCCAGTGCTTTACTTAGAGATTTGAAATTTGAGTCATTATTCGGATTCTGTGACACATTCATGCCTTTTTTCCCTCTCCTTGGTTTCCTTGGAATAGCACCGTTATTGATGCTTTAATAACAATGTGTCACATGATGGATACAGTATGGTTATTTTAGAAAGTCTTCAGGATGACCAGTCGTCTGATTAATCTACAAATACACAGTCATTAAATGTGAGCGAAGGAAAACAAAATGGCTGGTAGTCACTGGTCAACCACAACGGGATCCAGAGAAATGTGTCACTACGTTTTTACATATATGCATCTTTCTGCAAATGAGTTCTGTGGCAGCACAATATTCTTAAGTGCAACAGAGTCAGGCACTTCAGACTCCATCAAGATAATATGAAAAAAAAGTTTGTGTATATTTAGTCCAGCCTGCATTACACCAGTGGCAATTTTGGTTATGCAACCTGCTGGCTCTATTAAAAAAAAAAAAAAAAAACATCCCCATATTAACCAAGCTCACCAGGGTCCTGTTCAAGCCTGCATGCTGATGTTTTGTTTTTAAACAAAAAACTAATATTCAAAATGGTACTCAAACTTTCTCCAAGGTTGGGAGGTCTACATATTCTTGATTTTGACAATCCGATGTTTGTAGCCAATGTTTCTCTAAAGTTTATTGATTCGAGTAAACATGCACGCTGCCAATGTGAAGCTATACGGTTGCAGTCATGTGCCTCTGCATTAACTGGGAAACACAAATGAAGCAAAACAAGAGGTTGCAGCCACTGGCAGAAAAGAGAGGTAGCAAGGCTGAATCTGGATGGTCACACTAGTCAGGCTCCTTTGGCTCCTTAAGTACAACATAGGTAGACACAGTATGCAACACACATGCACACAAGAAGCCTACGCGGGGACTGTCACAACGTACAGTACAACATATTTCACCAAAGCCTGTTATTCTCTCTGCGTGCACTTTTGTGTTTTCATGCTCTTCCTCCGTCTCCAATTCACCCCCTGTTGGAATCCCCCATTGCCCAGTGAGTTTGGACGCTCATATCAGTTGGGCAGCACTCTGTTTGTGCCTTCAACCCTCATCTCCGAGCACAGGCGTCTCCACTGTGATCAGTGGAGTCCACCGATGATACTTTATCAACTTTTATGGTGCTTTCCACCACATATAATCCTCCAGCAGTGCCGGCTGGTTGGATTTCACTCGGGGCGTCCCCCCATTGTGTGATCCAAAGTGACATCCCGTGTAGAAACTGCTCTACTGTAGTGATAACATGTTTACCTCTGACATAGACTCTAACCAGTCAACGGCCCTTTGGTACATCCGTTTACACAACGCTGATTTACTTGAAAGTTATCTTAGAAGCACTGCACATCTAAAAGACCTCTGTTTGTGAAAATGCAAGTAATACTTTCAGAATTATATTATTTTTCTTTTTGTTCTCTTCTCTTTTCCACACACACTGTTTTACTCTACCTGGTTTATTTGGAATTTAATAGAACATTGCTATTTTCTTTTTGCAGTGGTTCTGTTCACAAGAATGATGTGTTTGCTGACAACAATTGTTGTTTTACAAAGAAACCAAAAAAACTGAGAAAGTGTTCTAAGAAAGAACTCAAGATAAACATCTTGCCTTGTGTTGTTCTTTTAGGCTCTCATCAGTTACAACATATTTTTCATATTATTTTCATTTGCTTAGTTTGGCAGCCGACTGCTATGTTTCTATCACAATAATTTAAAGTTGCTTTTCACTGAAACATTACGTTTTGCTACATGTTATAATGCCCCCCTCACAGTCACGCTGTGGGAAATAATAAACTGTTCTTGAGGAAAAGGTATTTCTATAAATAGAAGAATAACAATGTAGAATGACAATTGACTCTTTATAATAACTCTTTACTTATTTAATTATTTTGGTGTTAATTGAAACGGCTTACAGGTTTATGAGATTTGGCATGTAGCTGCTGGTGAGGTATGATTTTATCTGTCCTTGTGACTTGGGTTCAGCACTGGCAGCTATGCGACACTGTCAGAAGAGTGTGTGTGTGTGTGTGTGTGTGTGTGTGTGTGTGTGTGTGTGTGTGTGTGTGTGTTTGTGTGTGTGTGTGTGTGTTGGGTGGGCGGGGAATGAGAAATGTGTTTGGTAGGATTGCGTCAATAGCACGGACAAAGTCAGACTGACTCTTGTAGTCTTGTGGTCTCTATGTAGACTTTTTATACCAAGGGCATTTTCTCAAATTGAAGGCTGTCCTCACATTTACTGTATCCTTATCTTGCTTTGATAGAATTCAGGATAAGGTAAGGAGTACACTGAATTGAGGTTATGGTTCGGGGATATGTACTTTATATTGCCTATGAACTGCCCTCATGGTGGAACAGTGAAATCCGTGTGTGCGTGCATGCATATGTGTGTAGAATCGTGTCTCTCCTTTCTGGGCCGGTCCACAGTCTACCCAGACTGTGTAGTGAAGCGCACTGTTGGCCACCATGGAAAGTATAGCACAGCCCTATGGGCATTCCACATCCATTTGAATTGTTTTCAATGCACCTCCATGGCAGAGCACAGGACTTTGTTGAAATTTTAATGGATCTTTGACCTAGATTTTGTGTGTGTGTGTGTGTGTGTGTGTGGGGGCGAGTGAATATGTGTCTGATGTGTGCCAGTCTCAACACTGTCAGCTGAAGAAAAGCCTTCGCCATCGATAGGGGAAGGGTAGCTCAGCAGAAATGTAGTGCTGGCAACTATTGTTTTTCGTTGCACTGGCTTGTCTACATGAGCCTGCGTTCACTCCTTAAGGAAATAATGAAGTCATAAAAAGAAACCCCGCTGATGAACATGTGTGCCGCTGCACTTTACAAAATCAAGCACTGTGCTCTGTATAAGGCTTTAACCCCTCATTTATACATTCAAGTAAGAGTCACCCATGGGGTTTCGAGGTGTACTGCGAAACCTGCTTTGTCTGAGGGAAACGAGGGGCTGAAAAGTCAGACAGACAGAAGTAGAAAAAAACGGAGGACTCATCACTGACAATCATGTCATAGCTTAGTGTATGCACTGACGGGGGGAAAACTGAATTATAGCTTTCTTCGTTTCAATTTGGCAGCTTCGTGTTCTGCCCCAGCCACTTTGTTTTGTTGCTAGTGGAGCAAATACACCTCTTAAGCAAAGTGAAGCTTCTTCCTGTGAATGAAAGAATGAATGGCCCACTCAAGTGTAATCATCTTCCAATGACACAAAGTATGTCTGCCATAATGTCTTTTTCTCAGCACGAGTTGGAAGTTTAAGATTGAGGCCATTTAAGCATCAGCTGAAGTGTTTTGATAACACACTTCACCTGACTATGACAGTTTTGACCATTATTTAAGATGGTCTACATACAGTATACATGTGTGTGTGTGTGTGTGTGTGTGTGTGTGTGTGTGTGTGTGTGTGTTCACTATGCATACTTTGCGTTCTCCATGCATACTTCATTAGTGGAGTTGCCTGCCAGATGCAACGCCATTGCACAGTGGACGTGGACCCTTGACTGGGATTACAACAAGGAATGGGAAGCTAGAAGAGGATTACTCATCGGGTGATTAAAAGTAACCTTTAGAGCTATGGGCGAGCTGTTAGCCATGCCCTTTCTTTTTCCTGTAAATGCCATCTTAGGACTGTAGTCTAATGATGCTACAATAGTTTCAAGGCAATTACACTGCCTCTAAATTGATCCCAAAGCATCAGGCACGTGAGCGAGAGGAGTAAAGAGGTAGTGAAAAAGCGTGAAAGTAGATGGCGATCCAACCATCAGGTACACAAGCACGAAAGCAAGAGGCCCGAGGTTGTTAGCTGTTCATATCGCTCGTCAGAAGCTGATATTCAGCTCGGTTACAAGGGGGCGTGCTCTATCAATGCTCATTTCTTCTTTGATAGCACCATTTTCTCATAAGGAAGCTGATTTTGGAATTTTTTTTTTTTTTCGCTGACCGAAAGCCGACCCTCGTTAGCTGTTAACAGACACGACCAGGGCCATTCATGCAGGGGTGCTTAGGCTGTACTTCCTCACAAGCTGCCCGGTTGCAGATGCGCAAACAGGTTAAATCAATCATTCATCACAAGCTGCAGTGCATGTGCAAAACAGCTAACTGACTTAGCGCTCACAATGTTGCCCGCATTGTCATGGACACATGCAGACATGTACTTTCCTACTTTAGCTGTGAGTTTGTCTGCGGTGTTTGATTGCCTGACCCAGTGTAACATTAGCGAGCACACTTACCTGTTGACTGCTTAATTTGGAATTGCGATATGAAACATCGGTTTCTCCGTTATTAAGCAATAGGGCAATGAGCGCTGTGGGGGACTAATGATTTGCCTATCAGGACCAGGGGTGGGTCTAACATTCAAGCTGTTGTGAAGCGTCGTCAAGCTGTGCACTGTAGGGGCATGCCTTCGATATCACCCGCCATCACTTTTTGAAATGGTATTGCCTTTCTTTCTCCATCTACCTCAGTCATGCTCATAATTCAAGTATGTTGTGACACTTCCATGCGATCTCACACGTATGTGACAAGTGGAATGGAAAAGTACTAATCCCACCTACCTTTTCGCAGAGGCATGTTCCCCTCGGATCTCTGTGCACATGTGAGAATATAGAATGTGGCCACCTATTGTTAGGGTACAATAATTGCTGTGAATTCATGCATGAAACAGCATCACGTCATGCATGTAATACCTCTTGAATTATCAGTATTGCAAAATAATTAACAATATATCATGCATAAAAGCAAGGGCAAAATATAAATTAGTTCAAGAGCTAGTGTTTCCATTCCCAGAGTTATTAAACATGTTCACGTTTTCTTTATAGCTGTCTGCAATTAAATGGACGAACTAATAACTGTCACTTCACGGCACGGAGCACATGCGTGCAGTTGAATTGCAAATATTCTAATCATTGTTAACAGAGCTTCTCATGGTTTTCATCAAGTTAGTGGCCTTCAACTAAACTGGCGGATGGCTCCTTCTTTAACACTGATGTGTAATGGGTTATCAATGATGAGTCAATTAAGAAAAAATCATTCAATAGACCTTGGTGCTGTGGCAGGCAAAACAGTAATGCCAGTGCAAGTATAATTAACATATAGACATAGCACACCAGTCATTAAATGCCTTTCATTCTTGCTTGTGACAAATAAAAACAACACTGAGGCAGGGGAATGAACAACTATGATTGGGAATATTACCTGAATAGCATAACAGTGAACAAGATAATGTACACTTTAAGAAAATAACAGCAAGCTAGTTAAATATGCCCAGAGTACTGCTGGGTGATGTTTGTGGGCAGAGTGAAAATGTCCACATATGTGTTGGACATGACTTTTGTGCTCTCTTTTGAGACGAAAAGGCCCTTATTGCTCTGTGGTGACACTTTTAACCACTACACCACTGTGCCATCCATTTTAGCGAATGACTGGGACAACAGCGGCCCAACGTGCTGCCATTGTTCGACTTGCATGGTCGAGGTGACACACTGCCTTCTCCCAAGGCTCATCGGAGCCCACAGTAGGGCACCAGTACTGATATTGGATATCATCGTGATAACGACTCAAATAGCTGGATTAGGTGTCGGTGACAAACACCTTTATGCATATGCGTTATGTGTTACATTGTGTGTTACAACAGGGACGTTGAAATGCATTTACGTCCACACATTGAGGCATAGTTGATATCTGGATTGTTACTTGATATTGGTCGAAAAAGTAGGATTGGGATTATTGCATCCCTAGCCCCCAGAGCACTGTCAGCACTTTTGCCGTATTTTGTACTGTTAGCAATGTTAGCTCCGGTAGCTACGAGCCACTGGCTCTGGCGTCACCATGTTGAGAATCGTTGAGAAGCACTATAAATGCTCCCTATATCACATTATGCACCTTAAAGACATCTTGTACGGTGGTTTTACGGCAGTGTTTCATAATATAAGAGTAGAGGACCAGATCAGTAGTTAATTAGTAAAAATACCCCCCCCCCCCCCCCCCATTACATATGCATTGCAACATGTGTGAACATGCCGATGTCTTCCTCCATCTATTGAAAAACATTTTATTAATTTGCGTGGAAGCAGTTTCTGTGCAAATGAAAGACTTAATGTGTGTGGAGTTGATGACAGTGCAGTGTGTTTAGAGCTCACGAAGTAGGGCGATATAGCAGTCAGACAGAAATAAAAAGGACAAATGGGCCAAACGTACGTGTGAAATTCACTCAAGGAGACAGCAGGCTTCAGAGTGAACTACCTGTGTTCCTTCCTCTCACCTTAGGGAGTCCTAAGGCTCATAATCACAGTCCAGCATGAGCAGGCAGATGGCCTCCAGTTATACTGTGACCTCACCAAATCTGCCATGCATCAACTGTCTCTGTGTTCATTAGAAAAAGCCCCCCCAAAAAAGAAGAAAAAAAAAAGAAAAAAAAGAAAAGTTTTTGGGGACATAGTGGTCTTGGAGTCTAGAGTAGGCTTAAGCGTTTAGGAAAGCAATTTCCATTTTTTTTCTCAAATCTCTCAGCCTGTCTTACTACTGAAGTTTGAAAGTGGGAAAGATGGAGAGCAGGCGTACGGTGATTGGGATCAGTGTAGCAGAAAGCTGTGGGATTCAAGGGACCTGGCCTGACAGTTACAGTATGCTCCTCTCTCCTCGACTCCCTGCCAGGCCCCAGCTGAGGCCATCTGTTTGGGTGACACCGCATGCCCAGATATACAGTATGTTTGATATATTATATTATTGTCTGCAGGGGAACTGCCTTTCCTGAGCAAAACTGAATACAGAAATGATTCAACATGACACGGGGGTTATACATTTGTCAAGTGATGAACAGGTGAAGATAGTTTTTTTTTATTTCTGGTTGTTTTAAATGAGACGTGGCATCATTTTTATTCTTAATTTAATTTTACATCTCTTTTTATGAGATCCCCTTTTTGGCGATTAGTGAAACATTGATGGTACTTAAACAGGTCCTCACTCCCATCTCGTCAAACGCCAGTGTTTTGTCGCGCGCCTCAGCATCTGATAGCCACGCACAAAGCACCATTTAACGTCTGTATGACACACACACACGCACACACACATCATGCTTTCAAGTATCTACAATGTAAACCCAGCAGCATCATTATAATCCGCTCAGTGTAAGTGCTCCGTGAGTGTGGTGATGAAAAGTAAAACATAAATAAATAAATAAAAAACACACACTATGGAGGATGGGTCAAACAAACCAGTCCAGTGTTCTGCTTTGTGTGAAACACGTTTATTGTGTTCACAACATTACGGTTCACTTTTGAAAGCTGTTTGTGTTTCACAGACCATGTGTGCTCCCGCTCATTTTTACATATTCAAGTTGACTTTAGAGACGTCATTTAAAGCCAATACATTGTGTTTTATTCTACCTAACAACTTGGTTTTGTCAATTAAAGGTAACTAAGTGTTTTTGTTTGAGTTCATAGCATCGACCATCTGTTTAATGTGACCCTAACGGAATGGCATAGTTAGGAAATGAGAATGTGTTGAATATTTTGTGGAAAACTGAGTTTTTAGTGAGAGATTGGGTTGCTGTGGCACTTATTTGCAAGGCAATGTTTCAAGCTGTGGAGTCGGCTACTTGTGGGTGGTAAAGTAACCGTCCTCAATGCAAAGCTTGCTTTTTTAAGCTTCATGCTGGCCAATTTACTTTTTTGCCCTCAAAGTTGTATTAAAAATATATATGCAACTTGATATAAATTACTGGACATAATACACATTTTGATATAAAACACAAACCAAAAACGATGTGGCCTGATTGCCAACAGCCATGCTGTCACATTAATGGAAGGTGTTGGTTGCTGTTTGTATTGATTTTTTATTTCTTTTTATTCATCTTTTGCACTCTGCTTTTCCCATACTCAAAACTCTATGGGCCCTAGTTTCGTGGCGCAGCGCAGGGAGGTACAGGGTGGTGGAGCCAGCGCAATGCAAGTTTCGACCCGCGCAGCCTTGCGCACCGCCAGTTTAGCAGTTTGGTGGATCGCCTGCGCCAAGATGGGTGTGTCGGCGCAGCAGGGGGAGGCGTCACATATTCAGCTTGGCGTAGCGGAAGTTTCGTGGCAAAAAGCATCGCCGAGACTGCGCTGAAAGCTCGCCAGCCAGCGTAAATAAAGTTCATTCATTCAATGCAAATCACAGCTTGCGGAGTGGAAGTTTGGCTGACGGCGCGCAGTGCGTACACGTCACCGTTTTTTATAATGTCGGCATTGTTGTTATTATGATACACGCGCACAGCGCGTGATGCACGTGGTGAGAGCGGCGGCGCTGCTTCTGTCATCGGGTTGTCAAGTGACGGATCTTGCACTGAACCTCCCCTAACGCATTAAAGGAGAGGAGAGGAGCTCATTTGATTGGTGAAGATCTGAATCGGCTGTGTTAATCCCAGTCCACGCCTCGTCTCCTCCTCGGTTCCCACTCAAGGTGCGTGTCCACAGGGGCGATTTTAAACGCGTGTGGACGCGCCGCTTCCCAGTATTGCACGCTTGGTGGGCTGCCACTAGAGGATGATTGACAGGCGCTGTCCTTTAAACAACAGATTTTTGCGAGCGTTCCCGAGGAGGCGAGTCGAGCCCGGCGCCTCTGATTAGCATAAAGTAGATTCGACCTCAACTTTAGGCAAATGAGGTGCGGCCAACTCGCGCGCCGTCTCTCGACATTCGCCGCAACGCTACCAGAATGCATTGCACGGCTTTTCACATAGACAATGAATGGGACGCGGGGAAACACCGCTGCCTGTGGACACGCACCTTCACACCTTCTTCTCCTCCCTCTTTCCCACTTGCGCCGGTGGGCGAGACGGGAGGTGTGCCTGCGCGAGCCTGCACGGTGCACGAAACTTGCAAAGTCCAGGCGGACACGCCCCGTCGGTGTGGCGCAGGTGCGCTGAAAGCTGACTGCGCCTGGTCTACGAAACTAGGGCCCAATGTGTTCCTGTGATATGATGGAGTGAGAGCTACGGTTGAGCTTCACATAACCAATATGATCAATGAAAGGAATGTGTGGGTTTACCCTGAACCCCGATGACTAATTACGGTACAGCTGTGTAAACCAACCTTCTCCATTTGACTACCATCCTGCAGTGTGCTCAGGGTGGCCATCTGAACATGCACTTTTCACCATGTCATTCATTGCCCCCTATTGCCTGTTATTTTCAACAATGTCATGTAATTGGTTGTGGGCTGCATATCTTGGTTTATTTCTACAGTATGTTTACTTCTTGTTTTGAGGAGCTTGAAAGTCATGTCTGCTCCCACTGTCACTTGCAAGCTCCATCTGGTGTGGAAGCCATTAAATGAACAGACCTAGTGTCACAGTGAGTATATTGGTGTTTGCTCACAGAGCTGCAGTCAACAGCAGTCTGAGAACATGCCAAAGTTGATTTTGTTTGGAATAAACTTCTGCCTTTATTGTTCTTATAAGAATTTAAGGAAACTTTGGAGTGATTTTAAGCTATAGCTATCAAGTTCTTTGGTTCACATTATATTGCATTGTGTCTATGATTGGTAAATGAAATGGTTCATTTACTCACTTACTGAATGAACATACTTGTTTTTGAAGTACTTTTTTTATTACTTTGAAAGTATCCATGTTCAGATTAAGTTTATACCACAACATGCCTGATTGCATATTCATAATCGTTAGAATCAACATATGTTAAATCCCTATCTAGACTGCAGGGTTTGAATATAAATCTGTTAGTACCAAAGAGGGAATAGTATCCTTTGAGCAACTTCTAGAAGATGTTACATCAAGTCACATATCAAAAACTGTGCTACATATTTAGCTACATAAGCACAACATTGTGGCATTTACGAAGTTAATGTGCTTTTATTTTTGTGCCAGCTAGTATTTTCACATATGAATATTTTTTTTCTTTTTTTAATGCTGCAATGCTCACATAAAAGAAAGTGACCGATATGCAAGATTGCTAGAGCTAATGTGGAACTGAATTCCTTCACAACCACTTCATGCTTGCTTGATCAATCAAAGGCAGCTTTCCCAGATGTACTGTAGTTTGAATAGGCACGCAACACATGATTGCTCATGTACAAGCATGCGAAAGAGACCACCACAACCCCACTACCGCAATTTAGATTTGACATCAAAAGGAAGTTGCTGATCAAACCCTATATTGGAAATACACATTTGCATATATTAAGTTTGCTTTGATGAGTAGTGTTCCCGTGTAACAGAGAACACGGTTCGTAGATGTTTTCCCCTCTTGGAATGATTCTCTGACATTATCTCTTCCACTTCGGTGTGCATTGCTGTTTATTTTGCAGGGAATGTTGTCTTAGCTGAGCCCTGTGACACAGAGGGAGATTCTGGCGGCCTCTGCACTCAAGAGAGACATTCCTCGCCTTCATCTGCTGGTTTGGGTGGGAGGGCGAGGCGCCGCACCTCCCAGCACTTGATATGCCCCAGATAGCTGGATTCTTATCCCCACTCCCTACCTTACCTCCTGCACACACACTCCCACACGCACGTACACACGTATCGGCCCACAGCCACCTTTTCCCACTCTGTCCTCCCAGTGTAATCATCTGGGGAAATATTTATTCATGGTCTATCATTACTTCCTGTGGATGTGCAGAAGAAGTTGTTCTTTTTACCCGCACTATCACGTCGAGTGCCTTCGAGATGAACTATATGGTCTGAAAGGGAGGTTTCTGCCAACATGCACACAGCGCTGGTATACTGGGATATTGGAATGTGTTGCATTGTTCTGGCTCACCTCCAGTAGACCAGAATTCAACTGCAACAAAGACTTAACATAACAGTATACACACTCTCAAATTAGAGGTGAAAGTCAGTGTATTGTATATAGTCCGTGTTACATCCCACAGCTTGGAATTCAACGACGACTACAGAAACATTTGCTTAAAACTTGTCGGGCTGTACAGCATACAATATATTGTGGAGTGCACATGTTTCTCATCTGTGTCTTTACTCAACAAGGCATGTGTTATAGCTAATCCAAAACTAATGAGGTCTCCACATTTCACTAACTCATAGTATTATTATAAACTAATTGTCAGATACTGCTGTTTGTTCAGATAGCTAAAGCTAGCGTGACTTTAAAGTGGAACACACATGATCTTGTGCAGTGGGATTCTAAAAATGTCACGCTAAGCCTCTGCGGGTGTTTAATATCAAACCAGGGAGCGCTAGTTCTTTGCAGGCTTCTGATTCTGTAAACTTTTAAGTCTATCAAAGTCTTGGTCTTGGATGTGTTCCTGTTACTGTGAATGAGAAACCTTTCATGATGCAACGCCTTATTTTTGGTCCACAGAGTCAAAGACTGTAGCTCAAGGAATTTGGTCCTCATTTGAAATTGGTTCAGTTACTTCAGGGTAGGCACCTATAGAGGTATTTTTATATATTTATAGATCTTGGTACACGTTCTTGTGACATGGAGTGTGTTGATTTTTGCCTCCCTGCCTGATTGCTAATATTAATATCCAAAGCAAAGATGCTTTGCTGAATTTAAAGGGGATTTTACTCATTGCTATAATAAAACCACGCTACTCTGTTGCTCTACCTTTGAATTTGTATTCAATTTGTGCTCTGTAACATTATCTGACTGTGCTGTCAAAACTGTAATATGCATCTTAATTTATTTATATTATCTATCCACTCAGGTAGTTATTTGCAATCACCTTGAAGCCCAGGTGTAAATCAGTCCATGGGTTGATAGCTCCAAACACCATCATCCCCCACTGTTCAATCTTCTTTTTCTCTGAATTATTTTTTCCCTCCCTCCTAAGAAGCACAGTTCTGACAACTGGGACAAAAGTTGTGGAATTTGAGCAGTGCCTTATGCTGTTTTTAATCCCATGAATAAGTATGCCTAGAGCAGCACTGTCACATTCACAGAGCAGCATTTTAAAGAGATCTACTCCAGTGTGCTCTGTGATCAGCACTGCATTGTGCATATCCAACATGTCCTTAAAGTGCTTTAGGGCATCACAATCTGACTTATTTCCTTGAGTGATTTACCCCCACATCAAAATCGTCTTAGTGTTGCTTGCCCACAGAAATAGCAACCGAAACAAGGTTGCTGCCAAATGCTCAAGTCTTCTAAGAGGTTCGGAAATTACATTCTCATTTTCAAAGTCAGTCCTTTGTCACTGAGCAGATTTGACGAAAATAAATAAGAAAAGCAGCATACCGGTAACCATAAAACACAATTTATAGATTTAAATTCACATCGGTTGGACTCTTGATGGTAGTGCTCATAGACAATTTTGATGCTCAGGCCTTAATTTTCCCCATGTCTCAAGCTATTTATGTATGGCAGTGATAGGATAGATGGGGGATGCCACACATTAGTTTGGCTGGAGGTCATACATATTTAGGCACCATATAACTTATTTCTACTTTCTCTTTCTACACTCGACACAAAGCAACCAGTAACCATATATATATATATATATATATATATATATATATATATATATATATATATATATATATATATATATATATATATAAAGCAGGGGATATGCACTTAAGATATACTCACTGCTTTCTGCTCGACTATGTTTTTTAGCTCACAGCGCAAACTGCTCGAGTCTGGGCACTGCCTTAATTGGCATTTTGGCAATTCATTTTTTACATTTCCTAACTTAGACAATACAATCTAGTGAAAACTGGCCACAGGTAAGATTTGGCGTAGGTTAGGGTCAAACATCATTACCAATGTAGCACAAACCCGTGCAGCTGCTGGGATGTGTATGCTGTCGGGTTCAACTGTCTTTTATCTTGAGTTACCTTTATTGCATTTCCGATGTTTCTGTGAAGCCTTGACGGTCATCTCTTCAACGTCCAGATAGCACCAATCCATCAAGCCTCACCGGAACACGTCAAACTCCATTCAGTTATGCTGCACAATGAAAACTCATCATTTACCAATCAATACATCTGCACAGCTGTAGTCAGATGTACAGATGATGAAATATGAATTATGAGTTTGCTGAGGCCTCCTTTCTCGCAGACATCCATCATTGTCAACAGAATGAGTCCAACAAATATTCAATTAAGACCTCAGGGCTCCATTCCTCATTCATTATTCTGGGGTTAATTTGCAACTGTGAGATTTGTCTTTTGTCACTTTGCGGCTAAGAAAGGATGGCTAATATATTACTCTTACTCTTCATGCAGTCATCGTGTTTTTATCAAGTTCTTGAAAAATTGCTTGTTCCATGTTCCCGTTAGCTTTCTCACTTGCTGCTGGCTTTAGTGCAAATAGCATTCTACTTCACGTCCACATGATTTCCCCCTAGCTTTTGCATCTTTCTAATATTCCAGATATAGACAAGTCAGGTTTAATGCTGATACACATACAAGTGAGGTAGTGATAACAACATTTTTCAACAATATGTTAAAAACAGTTATGTTTCCAAAAGAAAGAGGTTGTTGTCCATCTTCTGAGTTTGGTTTTAGCCTAAGTTAAGCATTAGCATGGGGACTTTCATTTAACCTTTGAAAGACAATGTCTTCCCATATAGTTGTCAGCTCCTTCAGCCTTGAACGGAAAACATAGAAAGGAGGTGGAAAGACAAGTGAGTGATTCATTTAGTCATGGCTGTATGATATGTAAATTAGTTGATAAAACTGTGATTAATATTTGCTCTGTAATTATATGTGTGCATTCTGAATCCTTAAACATGTTAACGTTAGTGTGGTGTGCAAGTGGTGTGTTAGGTTGCCAACGTTCTAGTTGCATTAATGTGCACATTCATATGGATTGTTTTTCTTTTTTCCCAACTCTGCAATTTCCACAGTGTGCTATCTCACAAAGAGAAATCTTGACTGCAGATGTTTAGTCTGGCCTTAGGCTACCATGCAGGCAAGTCCAGCTCATTGATTGCCTTTTCATCAAATGGCGGCAGCGGGGAGGGGGAGGGAGGATGGAGGGGGGTGCAGTGAGGGGGTGAATGTCACACTGAGTGGCAAGTGGTGTGGGAGCAGTGGGAGAGCCATTGGCTGACGGGATGAAAGTTAAACACTGGCCTGTGGTCTTGTCCCACAGCAGGAGCCAGCTCGTTGCCTTGGGGCAGGGGCCCAGTTTATTGACCAAGCTGGTTCTCCTCACCTGCCCAATCCCTGCCTGCTTCACATGGATTTGTCTTGGGCCCAGCCAAGACTTAAGAGATGCCCATGTGTTATTGATTTAAATGTTCACCTTTCTAGCCCGCATGCAACTTTTTTCTGCTTTTGAAATGTACCATGTAGTGTGTGACTTTAATGTTTCTTGAAGCCAAAGCTGCCGGTTGAGAGTAACACTTTAGTCCAACCAGTCCCAGGGATCCTCATTCTGTGATTAGTCCCACTAAGATCCACATCAATACCATGTGGGCGAAGACGAGTAGAACTACTTGTTACTGTAACAGCACGTATCCTGAGGCAGTGAGGGCACTTAACTCCTGATCATCAGTTCACTTTATGAACTTAACATAAGCTGAGTCCCATAGCGGGTCTATTCATGCACCAGTCACTGGATCTTACATTGTACCTGTAAGAGTATTTTTGATATGCCTTTGCAGAGGTGTACGTTTAGTGTTTATGTGGATGCCTATTTGTTGTGTTGTTGTTGTCTAGCTTGAGCACAGCAGCAAATATACTAACAACCTTAACATTGCAATACAATCCACAGAGAAACCCTTTTGCATTTCAGCTTTTTCCCCTCTCAATCCTAATTGAAATTATGCCCAATTCCAGTTTAACCATATATTTATATATATAATATATATATGTAAATATACATAGTTGCCTCTTTGAACACCCTCTATATGTTTGAGGGATTACAAGATGTTTGGCAAGCTGATGATTCTTCACAAATTTGCTACACTGGTGACTAGTGTTATTAGTCAAGATCTGTACATCTGCCAACATCGTACTGGCCCGAAAATAGAGGAAGTACTAATATGGAATTCTGCATACTGAGCAAATTCTTGGATTTTTTTTTGATGTGCATAACATTAGTATCTATATACTATTATGTGGACAACATTGACACGACTAAATATTATGCATTTGTCACAATTTTGTATTTTTTTCTACTTCTGAATCCACTGAGACTTGTTGCACTGCTGGCATGCTATCTGTATCGTTTTTGGTTCATCTAAAGATCTATACTATTTTATTATAGATTATTTTATTGTCCACCATGGATTCATGGATGTCTGGAGATGTCTGCTGGTGTGGGGTTTACTTATTGCCTCTGGACAGGCAGTGATGGAACAATGGTGTGGTCCTGTTGATGAATCTGCATTGTCATCTTATTAATACCCCCACACTACCAGGGCGGCTGCCATGGATTTTCCATCTAAATGGATTAAGCTTTCATTTCTTATGCCTAACCACCAAGAAAGAGAGGTTAGGAACCACGAAAACATGAGATAAAGGGTTTTGCCTCCACACAATCACTCAGTTACTTCTCACCCCCCTTCAGATTGACCCCCACCTTTTTAAGGCTCCTAACATAAATAGATCAGCATGTTTTGAGCAAGACCTATGCATATATATGAGGGCTTAGTGTCTATTTTTTGTATCTCTCTCACTTAATATGTATTTCCTTTTTACGGTTACTGATACAAGCCACAAAAACCACTGGAAACATTTTATATTTGGGTTTAAAAGCCTTGGACTGAGGCTTAATCTCAAATATATAAATATGTTTTTCGACGAAGACTATCCTGATAGACATTTGACAATTTGTGAAATCAGGAAAAAAAAAGGGAACATATCCACTTTATATGTTCAATATTTCTTTTTCAACTTGGCATTTTGTGACTGAACCAAAACCTGTGCTTTAAGTTAAGATTATTTTATGTTTAGACGATCGATCGGGCCGGAGACAAAACAAAAAGCACTCTTCCACATTCATCACAGTAAATAAGTGTGACTGAGACAGAAGTGTGGCTAGCCATGCGTCTGGCACGCTGCAGGTGGGGAGATAGCACCCCCCCCCCCCCCCACACACACACACACACTGCATTCACACAATAGGTTTCAGCTTGACCTCTACAATGTCACATGTTGCCAAGATGCATCTTGGCAATTGTCCCGCACTGAAGGGACTTGCTGGGGGAAGAAAAGCGATGGGAATGGGGAATAGAGATAGGTTGGTGGAGTCAGCCCCAGATTTATATGTCTGTAACAGAGCCATTTATGAGGAGACAGTTGCCCCTTTTTCTTAAGGGGGGGGGGGGGGGGGGAGTCGCTCGCTTGCCACAGAAGCCGCTGTGCAAATATTAGCTGTCTCAGTGCACCTGCTGCCATTGTGGGATTCTCCCCCCTCCCGACTGGTTTCCCACCCAGTACTGCTATACACTTCATTTGTCAAAGACACAAAGGAAGGCAGACACACAATAGAGGAACATTTTAGCGTCGCCGTGGCCTCGCATTGGTGTCCTGACATGGGGCAAACAGTGAGATGACCTCACATCCCCCACGGCTGGTGCTGCTCTCCTTTAATCTGGAGTAGAAGGCATCTTAATGGAGCGCTGGTCATTGGCGGGCCACGGTGTTCACAAGGAGCTGACCGCTGCTGGCCAACCCCGTTAACCTCATCTACATATATGTGTAGCTTGTGAAAGTGTCTCGGGGCAGTAGATGGCAGTATGTATTTATGTTGATGGAGGGACTAATCTCATTGTCCCCTTATCCAAAGTTTTGTGCTCACCCTTAGTCAACTTTTAATCCTGTTAATTCCCCCCTTTCTCATCAATATGTATTTTCCCTTGTTGCATTAATGATGCCGGACTTGTCCCACTACTTTCCAACATTTTATTTTCCCCATGATTGCCTCATTCCGTTTTTATATTAACTAAATAATTTGCAATGTGAATTATATGCAATTATAAGCAATATGACAATACATTATCCTTACTATTAAATGATGTAACAATCTGCATAAAATGAGACATGCACCTTTTGTTAGTCTTAATCATTTTTGTTCATTTTGTAATACTTTTTATATAATTTAAAATAGAAAAATGAATACAATTCAAAACATTTCACTCTGCTTTACTTTTTTCATTGTAACTGCCCAAGTGGCTGTAAACCAATTGTAAGTAAGTCTTTAAGCATCACAACTCCATAACTCCTCTTCTTTAAAATGATGTTTCCAATCACACTTACTCCTTTCAATTTGCATTGCATTTTGGGAAAATTGGAGGACAAATGGCCCAGGTCAGTTTGAACCAACTGAGGGGTGTTGCTGTAATTACAGTCCTGCATTCTTGCAAGTGGGGCAGGGAATTAAGTTATGCTTGAACACACATGTACGATGGGTAATCAACTATCACTGCATCATAGAGATAAATGTCTTCCTACAAGTATGTGTTTGGCTTCTTGTGGTTTTTAAATGCTACTGTTGCTGTAACTTTGTGTTGCCAGCATGCTTTAAAAATGTTTTATGCAATCAGCATGCGGCACAAAGTGTTTATAGCCTTTTTTGTTCCCTTCAGTCTCACCCTGTGTGGCTGCCCCCAATGTGCCCTTTCTTCCTTTAACGTATTGCTTTCTGCGTGTGTGTGTGTGTCCCTCCATATCCTCACAACCACACACAGAGGGGCTTTCCTCGTGTTGGCCACAATTATTGTGTGTATCGTTGCTTACTCATTATGTCTGACAGGCCACACCACTTCTGCTCTCCTGCTGTCTCCTGTGCATTGCCTCCTACCCTACATGAACCACTCTTCCTAGTGCGCGCGCACACACACACACACACACACACACACACAATGTGTATGGGTGGGCAGTGTGGACCTATTTAGGGATTTGGAAAACCTTCACAGGGTGTCAGCTTTCCCTTTGCTCCTACTAACTACACTAAAACCCTTTTTTTCAGAGGGTTTCCTGCAGAGCACATAGCTTTTTGTTTTCAATGTCTACACCTCTGTTTTTTTTATGGGTCTTCCCAACTGATAGAGAAACAATTTTATCTCTGCTATGTATTATGAAGTGAAAATATAAATAGGTTATTACTGTCTGTTTTCTATTTCCATTACATTTGCAGGGCTAAATATTTATACCATATTGGACACATTACAAACTGACATATGATTTTCTCGCAGTTACTGGGGAAGAAACAAAAGTTGGCAGATGTTTTACTACATTTGTGCACCTAAACGACAACTTTAAATCACTAGTGTAGTCAACCCGTGTTGATTGTGGATCACAAGTGCAGCATTACTGCTGCTTGCGACACATTGCCTGAAGCTAACCCCAACACACTTTTGTCAAATGGGGAAAATGCAAACGGGATAGGCAAGACTCCAATTAATTGGCCATAGATATGCAGCTACATGAAACCGTTAATGGGGAGCAAATAGCTTTAACTTTGTTTCTAATGTAATATAAACTTTAATTAATAAAGTGTGTGATGAAGTGGAGACTTATCAAACAAGCCCTGTGTCCATTAAAGGCCCTAAACCCTCAGAAGGCAGGTTTATTAAACCCGGTTTCCAAATGTGTTTATGAGCCCCATGGAGAGAAAACAGGGAGAAATGCCGAGACATGAAGAAAAAGAAATGAGTTTGTGTAATTAGTGAAATTTAAGAGCTTTTAATCCAGGAGGAGGAGTGGTAGGAAGGGAGAGAGTGGGGAAGTAGAGGGAGTTAAGAGGGAAGTATTGGCGCAGTGAGATGGGTGGGAGGGACTGTGGAGCCAGTGCTTAGCGTACTTTTGTTTGCCCCAGTAGAAATGAGTGAGGACCCAAAAGCACACACCTAATAAAGAAACTCATAATAAAAAATATGGTTATTTTCGTAAGGGGCTTTGAAAGCACAGCCTACTTCACCTAAAGGACCTCTTCGTTAAAAAAAAACGGTAGTATTGTCACATTTTTTTGCACCGGTTTGCGCGGGTCGATGCAGATCCAGTTTGTCTGGTCAACTGAACAGTAATGTCCCCGTTTTCTCAACACTATATAAAAGTCTCCATCTATACAGCTAAAAATAATAAGCTTAATAGGCCTCTGTGAGTTTCGTATTGCCTATATATTAATGTAATGCAGCTGAGTGCCGATAGCACTCACTCCCACCTCTATCTTGGCAGAAGCTGTCTCAGACGTTATATCGTCAACAGAAAATGTTATTTCCTGGTCCATCTGAGGATGGCATTTCTTTGCTCCTTTTCATGACACCTATCGAGGCACCTTCCACTGACAGTTTCTGCTTCACTCGCCCTGACCTTCTAAAATGAATCCAGATGATTTAAGTGATGGACGGAGGAAGTGAAGACTGAGGGGGCGGTTGTGTTCTGGAGACAGGTTTAAGTATTACATTAGATGGCAAGCGTGCAATCAACCCCCCTGCAGGATTTTCTCTACTACAGTACAACGAAAAAATGCGGACCCTGCTGCACTCATTCAGCGGGGTTTGGCATCACATACATGAGTTAAATGGGCTCTTCATGCTCATACTGCCAGTCAATGAGGCCAATCGTCTGAGGAACACAGACCATTTGCGGTTTAAGTGCAGCAAAGCAGTTTTCACACCCAAGTGGAGGATGTTAAGTAATTTCTGAACATTGTCTCAGGTAAGGACCCCCTGTTGTTTACAACGGAGTCATGAGCCATTTTAGTGTGCTTTTTTTAGAGCCAGGAGCCATGCGAGTGATTGCTCTTGCCTATGAGCTCACTTAACCTCTCCCTCCTGGGGAGTCATTCTGCCTTTAATGGATGTTATAAGTTCGTCTGAGGACTGTGCCTTCGTCTTCATGGAGAAATTGCAACTCTCATTAAATCAGCTTTTTTGTATATTCATTTCTTTCTTTATTTGTTTGCTTGTTTTTTTCATTTTCAGCTGAAAGTGCTTTGATACAATAAATGCAAGTCTTACATGGACTACATGCTTTCGTGTAGCATCACATGATTCTCAATGTTCATGCTATAGATGGAGCCCTCAATAATTTTTTTCTTTAATGGTTATTGAACAGAAAATCAGAAAAACACGCCCTCCGTTCATGTCTGATGCAGTCCTGCATAGCGCAACGGGTGGATGGTAAACATGAAGCTGACTGCTGACAATTATTTCATCCGGCGTCTAAGAAGCACAGCCAGCACAGATTCCTGTTGAATTCCTGCCCAGGCTTCTAAGTGCAGAGCGTTTTTGATTGCCATATTATGATTGTCCCGCCCTCTAAGCAACCGCAAGCACACAGCAGGATCAGGATGTTTGTTTGAACGGCGATTCTTGAGAAGTGTGTGTGTGTGTGTGTGTTTGCTTTAATCCTGACCTTCATTCCAGTGTGTTTAATTTCCAATTGTTAGTACGCATCGTACATAAATCAAATCTTAACGATACGCCCACCTTAAAGCTGGCAGAGCAAATATGAAAACAAAACGGCATATGTCAAAGCTGGTGTTGAGGAGAGCCGGGGCTGCCATGACTCTACGCTGACTTTGAAAGTGACAGGGATGGTGGTACCTGTAATGTTTCCACGATCTTCCAACTATTCACTTTGTTCTCCCGGGAAATGAAGTCAGTGTGGGCTTCCTCTGCTCCTTTTTAAATTGGCGGATTCCCATAAGGCTGGAGCCCGTGGATGGCCACAGGGAATACTCGCTGAGCCTCCTGCTCTGATAAGAAGACAGCTACTTACAACAGAGGCAGTGGATTGACAGAGGAGATGAGGTTGGGAGAGAGTGCGGAGTAGAGAATGAGTATGCTACTGCAATGTAGGGGATTGTTTTCAGGGGACTGGGACTGGGAATGTGCACATTCCTTCTTTGGAATAGCAAGTAGTTAAAAAATAAGGTAGTGGGTGTCATAATTGCATAAACATGACCATAAATCAGGCTTTTTTAATATGTTGTGAGAGTTCAATCACACGCACAGGCAAACACTTTAAACCTTAGGGGGGATGGAGACCACTCATCCTCCATCTGATTAAATTAGTCGGCAGGGAAAGGTTATGTCCTTTAGTGGTGGCCTACTTCGAAAGGGATATGGCAACTATTGGGGGAACAATATAATGCCAATACTGTACTTAATATGTGTGTATATCAGGCTAGTGCAGTGCTGGGGAGGCACACCTGAGAGGAATATGAAACTCTGGGCCAGGTGCTTGGTTCCCCTGGAGAGCGGGGACCGGAGGGTTTGGGGAACAGAGGGAGTGTTTGAAGTCCTGGAGGACGCTGCTGATTGTAGGCGGTATGGGAAGTCATAAGCCTCAAAAACACATGCCGCCACCTGGTTGTGTGAAGTAGGCTGCCATGCAATTATCGTGCGGGAGTGGATATGCGACTTGGAGGTGTTGCAGATTCATTTTCTGAGTGTATGTGTCTCGTGAATTGACTTATACATTTCTTAGATGGAACACGTGGTGGAATAGGTGCTTTTCACTGCATCCAACTCAAAACGGAGGCGAGGTGTACCTGTGCTTTATACCTGTATTTTTTAAGTCACGACTTTGTGAAAATACTTGCCGTTTAGGAGGCACTCTGGAGCCTGCGTATTTACATACATTTTACCATTCTTTGACAGAATAGTGTGTGTATATATATATATATAGTATATATACATGCACACACACACACACACACTCTCTTCCATTTTTAATGTAATTTGATGTATTGTAATTGGTCAGAGTTGGATGTAAACATTATACAGGATTTAATTTGTTCTGTATTTAATTTAAATTGACTGTATTTTCCCTAGTGAATGTAGGCTTAATTTTGTTGGTTGCTTTTTGCTTTAACAAACAGTGGAGTGGAGGGGTGCTCCCAATTGTTTCTCACGGGCGACCCGACCAACCGTTCCGGGGTTAAAAAAAGAAGAGGCAACAGGGACGCTATCTGTAAGAATTAGGGAAACCCCAACACACGTATCTAGTTATATGCATGTCAAACACACCTACACTACACACACACACACACACACACACACACAAGCGCACACAGACAATTCTGAATTACACTAGTTACGGATGGCCAGCAGGAGACTACTGTATATCGCTTTCAAGATTATCCCTTCCCCTCTCCTCCTTCTCCTCCAATGGAAGGCTTATCCTGTGCTCTAGGCTCCCCTCCTCTCCGGTCCCAGCGCTGCTGCGAAGGATCAGTGGGAATCAGGTGAAGATATGGTTGGAAGGAGAAACGGAAGGAAGGAAGGAACAAAAATGTAATCGTGGTTCACATAAACATGGATCAGTGGCATTTTCATGTTCTGAAAGCGTTTATCCTTTTTTCGGCTGTTCCACTTCAGAAACGTCTCCAAATTCGTAAATGTTTTCCGACATTGACTTTTAAATGAATGTGACACGGCAGAGTGCACACTGTAATGCATAATGCACCTGTTTGTGTCGCCTGGCATTGTGAAATACTTGTTACGGATGCGTGTTGATTCAAAAAGACACATTTCTGAGGTGGGGCTCTTCAGTTTGGCGGCTGGTGCTTAAGAGAATGGCAGCAATAACCATTCGGAGCACCAAATTGCTTAAGTGATGTACTTACATGTCAAAGCACCACCACCACCACTTCCTTTAGAGCTGTAATGACAGTACAGCAGCGGTATCTTAAAAAGCGTATCAGATGTAGGTAGACATACCATTTGTCTGGAGGCTGTAGGCTGCAGCATGTAGAACAGTGTGACAGCCCTTCCTTCTTACACCGTGATGTGCTTGTGTGGGGAAGTTTGATAACATGCTCTCATATGCTACCAACAAATCTCCTTTTGCAGTGAATGCTGCATCGTCCATGGTCTGCACACTGCATCGAGAATTTAAAAGATGCACCGTGGAATAAACAAATTGTGCATATTAGAGTGTATCAACTATATGTGTGGATTTTCCCCCACATCTCTTTGCTTTTCAACCCAATTCTGTCTTCTTTGCAGCTGGAGAAATGCCATTATGCATTTGTCTTTCCCCCTCTTCCACGATGTGTCTTGGCAGGATTCAGCCATTTTCCTTTAACATGTGTGCACTTACGCTTTATATGTCAGGGGCAAAATCGGAAGATCCATAAAATCCACCTGACATCTGACATCTTGGCTGGAGATACCATCTGGTGCTAGCACAACCTGTGATTATCTGTTCTTTATGGCCATTAGTGATGAGATGGCAAAGGGGGAGCAGAGCACTTTGAGAATTCACATTGATCATTTCTTTTTTTTTTTTTGTGTGTGTGTACTCCGGACTTGGCTTTTTATGAGCATCAAGTCCATACTTGCTGATCCTTATGCACGCTGTATATGTGTACATGTTTTTGTTTGTAGAGGTTGTTTCAATCCATCAGAGAGGAACCAGGGAGTCGGGAAGTCTGAGGGCTCGTTTCATGATGAGGGCCTGTTTGTGTGTTTGTGTGTGAGAGTAAGGGATTGTAGTACAGTAAGCAGACGGGCCAAATAAACTTGAAAGATAACACATTCCAGAGATCATCTTATGCCATTGGACATGAATTTGCCCTCATACTGTTCCCCTTCATCCAGCAGTACCTACCGAGAGACTTAGAGGCATGTGCACTTCCTTTTGATCATCACACCACAGCAACTTCTGTAAAGTTTATGTTTCACCACATGCCTCCACATTATTATGGAGCCTCTGTGGATCCTGCGCCGGGCGTTCTGGTGCCGACATCACTCGTCTGAGAATTTCATTATCAATGTGATTATAATTTTTGACATCTCGCTAATATGAAATGAACTGCTCAATTGAGATGATTTTCGTGGAGACATTTACTGTCAAATCTTGCTCTCTTTGTGGATTTGCTTCAACTCGAGTATTGAGGTATTATTGGATTTGATCAACGTTTTCTTTCTCAAGCGATCATAGAGGAGGGATGCATGACTAACTGTGCATCCCTGACGCTTCCTTGTGTTCAATTCTAATATCTCTATTTATCACATCCTCGCTAGAAAAGAGAGTGGGTGTCATCACGTTACACCCCCCGCCCCCTGTCTTCCCCCACTGCAATGGTGGCTTTGTAACATGGTGACAGAGTAGTTCCTTTCAATAAAACTATTTTTTTTTTTTAAAGAAACTTTCCAACTTATTGCTTTCGATCTTGAATCTCTAAGCTAACATGGCCTCCCGTCTTAATTGTTTGCAGTTAAATGCAAATTGGAGAAGGTTTCTAGGCAACTCACACCTTTTCTTTTCTTTTCTTCTCTTTTTTTTTTTGTGTATGTGTAACGGCAGTCCCTAGCTGAAATGCCACTATTTCAGTCAATATAATATGGTGAAGGTAATAACATCTAACAACAACTAGGTCATAGGTATGTTCATTTTTTTATTGGACCCCTCCACAAACTCACTGGCTTCCCTTTACAAGAGAAGCTTCATCAAGTGAGTTCTCAGTTCCTCAGCATCCCTTCTACAGGTTAATCCAGAATCCCATACATGTCATCCAGACAGCAGGGCAGCAGCAGGACTCTTAAACACACCATAATCAACCCACTAAGGGGCCGGTTGCACTGAGATGGTTTGTGCCCCCCCCAAACACCATGCACGCCCCTAATTTCACAAGTCAAGTATCCAATTACAGAACTGCCGGGGTCATCAAGCATGTGGTATCAGGGATAAAGGCCGGCTTTACACGCAGGGCTCCAACTACCTTTTTCCTACGGCACCAGGGCAGGTCATCATTAGCACATTTTATTCTTGCTGACTCAACAGAGGATCGTTGTGATCAATATTTGGACTCTGTGCTGTACAGCATGCGGTGACATGAGCTGCAAGCCACATGTAATGTTATTACAGCTTTTCACCAAATCATAAATGGCACACATTTCAATTGCACAAGAGGGGGGGCTTTTTACTTTCTGTATTTTTGTGTTAAATACAGTCCATCTATTTCTATTTCTATTACCTCTCACTCATCAAACTGTCTTCCTGCAGTTTTCTTTTCATTATTTCCTTCCCTTTCTTGTTTTTGACATTGTCTCAATACAATTGATGTTAGGCTATTATTTCTCTATAAACAATAGATGCATGCTAGATGAATAGATGTTTGGACTGTTGTCACTTGCTGTGAAACAAAATGCTAGCATGCTAATAGCAGGAGGCAGGAGGGCATCGAGCCACGGCGGTCATTAAAGCAGCGTTCGCAATGAAGGCACTGCTCGGTATCATCACAATGTTTGAAAACAGCTGTTATACATATATGTATGAAAGGTGCAACACAATGTGTGTGTGAGAGAGAGAGAGAGAGAGGGAGAGAGAGAGAGAGAGAGAGGGAGAGAGAGAGAGAGAGAGAGATACACTGCTTGTAACATTGAGGCAGTTGAGAAACTACGGTGGTTTTAGTATTTATATACAGTTCACGACTGGCTGCCTCTATTTATGCTCACATTCCCCTTGCCTCGCTTCTTACTCCATCCCCAGGTCCCACGCTGCATCTTTAATCAGGGCATGTATGCTTTGACACCTTCATGTCACCGGGACATGTTTCTCTGCAGCTGTGTGAAGAATAGTCATCAAGAGGTGACATGATGAAAGCTGTTACAGCCTCCATCACATGGCGGCAACCGTCCCCGCTCCCTATATAACGCGTGTGTTTGTGTGTTACGGGGGCAACACACAGATTTCGGTGGCAGACGCAGCACCAGCTGTCTTTGATTTGATTGGGGACTTCCAACTTTACTGTACATATCTGTCCCGGCGTTGATTACCAAGGACAAACCTATTGCCGCTAACAAGCGTGGAGTCAAGCTGCCAGAATAAGAAAAAGTCATTTCCCCTCCTCTTGTCCTCATCTCTCAGCAAACCTTGACATTTCCCAGCACAGAAATGTGAAGTATTTCTTAAGTCCTTTCACGCCTCAGTTGACAAATTGGATCAACCTATCGGTTAACCTTCAGAAGAAGAAGAGATAATACTTGAGCACATTTCTTGAAAATAAAACATAAGCATGGTCGTCTTTTCCTTGTTTGACAACCCTTCATGCGTTACTCTTCTTAGCTGGATGCTTAGACACACCTGCCTGTTTGATTTTTCCATCAAGCAAAGATTGTCACACTGAAAAATAAATACATAACATTATCAGTATTCACATTATTAACATATTAGCTTAGTACGTCCGCTCTCTACTAATGGTTATTATTTAGCAGTAATTGAGTTTGATTCAAGAATTAGAAAACATATATTCAAAGTGTCAAGGCATAAGCAACCCCACTGGCCAATGCAGTGAACATGAAAGGTGGAATAATGATACTTGATGCCCTGAGTCAGAATACAAATCAAACTAGTTTTGCTTGGATAACATCCTATTTTCATCCTGGAATTACAGAGAGAAAACATTGAAAGGCCGTGGACTGACCTTCTTATGAATTTGAGAGAAAGAGTAAAGGAATAACTGTTTTTGAAAAATGTAGAAAGAGGACCGTTTATGTTTTCTATCATCTAACAAATGTTCAAAATGCAACGCTATCATATGCACTCCAAAGTAGGACATGCACTGCATTCACTCAAGATAGAAACACTTGGAATTTTAAAAAGCACATTTAGTCATTGTCATTATGCTTTTATTGCTTTTCTACCACAGGTTGAACGAGATGAACTGTATGTGTTTAATCTCATCAGTGGAGGGTTTTGTTTAAGTATTTTTACAAGACACAGGAGAACAAACAAGACTCAACTGTGGTTTAAAGGCTTCTTACATGGCTTGTTCAACCATGATGTGTAATTTGTGCATCTCCACAAAAAAAAAAAAAAAACAGTAAGTGCAACCTGTGACATGTTTACCAGTTGTTCAAATGCATGATTTACCTGAGGCTTGTCTCTTGTTTCTCCCAGTATTTCATTGCAAAACATGTCCTGGACAAATCTCCTAAACATCTCCACGTATTACAGCCCCTTTGAGGCCATTCTGGAGTCTCTTTTCAGGACTCGGCCCTCTGCAGCATGGTGCTGGTATGGCTAATAGAGACCGTGGAGGCAACAGTAATCCAGCTGGCTGTCCAAGCAACAGCCTTAGCCTCAAATCTCTGTTCTTCATCTCCTCCCAGTGACGCGAGCTCGGGCTCTGGCGATCGCTTCAGGTTGGATGGCGTGGTTTGGTCTTAACAGATGCCAGGGGCAGCCGCTCGGACCATCAGCTAGTGCTTTTCCCACCAGTGCTCAAGCGCATTCGGTCACAACGAGCTGCCTTGGCACCACCAGAGAATGGTTTCCTAGAACTGATTGGCTGTCAGGCTCAATCCATTCGCTGCCCCGAGGAGCATGTCTCCATGACCAATTTAAGAGGCAGAGTCAGAGCCTTCCCACACTCCCTGCCTCAGAGAGAGAGAACAACAGGCCTGTATAGATGTGGGCAGATTAAATATATACTTGTTAAAAGGCTGTATCAAGCCCCAGGTCATTGACAATGCTCAGAGTTATTGATTTGAGGGATTTTTTTTTTTTGCTCAGCATTTGTTGTTTTTTCGCTTAAAATTTAATTTCACAGTCCGTTTTGAACAAATGTGTTCCGTGTCGGTGTAAAAGTTAACTTGTAACCTTATTGTGGCATTATTGTTTCTCCGTTAATAAACATAATGCCTCACTGATAATGTTTGGGGATACTTCTAGTTTGGATTAGACATTAAGAAGCTCTCACCACAAGAGGATCTTAAAATGACAGATTCCTATTCAAAGGCATACAAAATGAAATAAGCAAGTCATGTATCACTGATTCTCCAACTGACCATTTCAGTAGGAAACATTAATCGCTTGCAGGAGGCCCTCGCCTCCTCTCCTCTTGGAATAGAAACAGGGAAGGGGGTCACTAAGGGAGATCTGTGTTGTCTCAATTAGAAGAGGAGGTGTTTTTCTTTTTTCTCACTGGGCCCAGCTCCAAGCCCAGCTGTGTACCTTCCATCGTGGGCTGAGCCTCTCCCTGCATACTGAAAACATTACTGGCCACAGGTCAGAGTGTCACTCTGTGGGACTGCTCCTGCTCACTATACACACACCGTTGTTTTACAGATCTTGGGTAACCAGAACCAGATGGCTTCAGATCGAATAACTCCAGAAAACTAGTCCACTTCAAAACTCACAAAGTTGACTGTGGGAGGTGCATGCATAATTATGCATATAAGTGTGTTTTGTGCATGCACGTTCAAGAGATGGTCCACATGTTTCATCATCATTACCATTATCAGCCACTTCGCCCACTCCCTGGTATCAGTAGGCATGGTGTTGATTGCATTGCTCCACTGTAATTGTTCACCTTGAGCTGAGGGGTATTTCTGGAGAGAAACACAAAACACTGACATAGCAGCATTCACGCTCTGTCAACATTCAAATTTGACGAGGAGAAAACAAAAAATATCCTCCAATGCTTACGCCAATAACTCGTAGTTGTGCTTATATTGAGGAGAGCGATATGTATTCATTCTGCAGGAAATCATTTATTTATTATGACAAAAACTCAAATGCCAAGTGCTTTTATCAGGCACTCATCTTGTTGTCACGGCCAATGTTATGTCTCCGTCATACTGGATTTGCAGATGTTTTTCTATTCTGTTTTACTATAAACAATCAATACAGGTTTGAGATAATTTTTTTCAAGTGTTCTGGGAGAGGAGTTGCCTTTTTGCTAGTGGGAGCCTGCTTTTGAGATCCAAGCTAGAGGGAGGAGCGGATAGAGAGGTGTGGATCCACACAGCAAATTGGCTTTGGGGTTGAGAAAGAGACCTCTGTTAAGCCTTTGTCAGTGGGAGAAATTGGTCACAGCTGGATTTCACTGGTCAATTGGTACGTTCAGATCTTGTGTGCTCTCTATTTTTGAAGGTCTTACTCATTATTCCATCTATAACTGGGCCAGGCATTCAGGAAGCCCCCCCCCCCCCCCCCCCCCCCCACCCGGTACTTTAATGCTTTTCATTTATTCACTCGTGGCTCCCTTTCCCCATCTGTGTTGTTTTAGTTTCGTTATGGTGTCTACGTTTCAAATGGTAGAGCTATGGAACTTCAAAGGATTCAGAGTATATCCACCGGTCAACTGGTGCATGTGTATATATATTTAACACTTCTGTGGGATTGGTATTTCTGGGGATCCGGCCTTGCTGCGGCCAATGACTCTTTCTCAGAATTCCATCTCCTTTAGACAGTCTGGCTGCTCTCCAGCAGCTCAATCCTCAGTGTGAGTCCCTGAGATAGAGGACAGGGCACATGTTTGCAGGCACATTTAAGGGAATAAATTGCCTCGCAGAGGGCCAGACTCCACATTGTCGGTTCCACTCTATGTTCCTTTGCCTTTAAATATGTTTGTTGAAGACCTGTCATCTGCGGTTTCTTTTTATTTCTCTTCGAGGCCTGCTCATTTTTATGGTGTCTGGTTGGTAGCGGGGGCTCAGTAGAATGTTCTGTGTCCGGAAGTGAACATGTGGTAGTGTTTAGCTTTGTAATGCCGTGGGTTTTATGGACGTCTTGAGGGAGATATTGCATGGAAGGCAACCAGAACGGTGATTCTGGGCCAGCAAACAGACTGGTTGTCCAAGTGTTGGAGAACTCTTGTTTTCACAGAGCTCCCCAAGGGTATACCTCAGTCCAAGGCCCACAGTGAAGGCTTAAAATGGAAGCCAAGTCGTCGTTAATAAGCCAAATCAGTTGTTTTGCTCAAACAGTTATGTATTTTTTTTTTCCCCCAATGAAAGCTCTATCAATTTGGTGACTCCTTTTGGCATCGGACAAGTTTTAACTCCCCCTCAGTTAATGGAATGTGCAACAGTTTTGCTCACCAGAGGAACATCACTTCATGTGATTCATTTAGCTCCAGTGAATCTTCCATTTGTTTTGTTCAGATGTGGTTGTGAAACAACACAGTTTTTCTCAGGGCTCTCCAGCCCGTGTTAGTGAATCTATTCCAACAAATCTATGTGAAATACCAATTATTTATAATTAATTGGTATATTTCTCTTTTCAAACTTGCATGCCGGATATCAAGTCAAAAGCATTTGACCTCAATGCTTCCCATGGGGGATCATCCGACCCAAGATGTAGCCATGCTGACGTTGAGCTCTGCATAATACAGTCAGTTCAAAGCTTAGAAGATGTTCATTTTTCAGCAGATTTCAGGTTTCTATAGTGATTGTTAAGATAAAATCACATGTCCATCCTCTCGCCTTATTACATCAAGCATCATTTAATTAATGATTGTGGTGCTGTCATTAGCTTGTAAGAGAGTATTATTTGATCCGATGGCCTGATACAAAAACAATATGTCTCTATGTGTTGTGACTTAATGTCACCATTGTACATAATGGCATCAAAGAAACCAGTGAGCTGCCAAAAGCCCCTCCCAAACTCAAACCCTCACAATTGGCTCTTAGCTGAGTGATTGTTTGAGAGATCCCATTAACAAATATGAATCTGTGCATGAGGGATGGTTTTGTTGTCGGAGTATTACATTTTAGCCACCGGGCAACTCGTAAAACACGTTTAAATGTTGGCATGGATTTTGACCAGCTGCTATGGCCCGACACTGTAGCACAGGTTAAGCTTCCTTGGCAGAAAAAAAATAGACAGCCACACATTTACAAAGTTATATTGTAAGTTAAACAAAAAACACAAACTTTTGTCAAAACTTAACATGGCCTAATTATGATGCCAAGTGGAGGATGAGATTTTCAGTAATGTATTAATGTTTTTGAGACATTTAGGAAACTTGCTTTATTGCTGTGGCCAACCATCTGGTTGAGACGCGCCACCTTTTGTCATCCGCTCCACACACCTGGGACTCCAACTAGTGTGGCAGCTCGAATGTGTGCAAGCCCTCCAGGGCCCGTCAGTCCACATGCAGCGCTCAAAGGAAACATGTGACATGTGGCATAATTGAGTCAGCCAGCAAATACAGGAGCAGGAATCAGCCAACTGATGCCGCTCCTCATAGCCCAGCAGGAGAGCTCTGAGCTGTATGGGATCGCATCAGAAAGGCATGTGCCTGTTTCAGATTATTAAAGGTACTGTTTTTATGTTTAATTTGAGATAGCATGGGGCCCCTGGGGGGGGGAGGTTAGGGCAAAGACAGCTGAGGCACTGACAAATGGGCTGAGAGCACCCCGCTGAGAGTGTGTGGTACCTAGGTGAAAGATTCAAGTGGCAGCAGAGACAGGAGAAGGGTTTAAGAGAACAATTTAGCACCACACAGCCAAATCCCTCTTCTAAGTTTAATTTGCCCTCTGTCTGTGGGCCATTCTCTAAGGGAGATCATTGTTTCCTCATGTTTTATTTTTGCTGGCTCTCCAGTTTCTTTGTCCAAGCCTCTTGCCACATAGGAAATCCAGCAGTATTCCTTGGGCCTCCATCGGCACTGACTCAGTACATGAGAGTCGGCATGTTGGATTTATTTATGCAGCGATTAATATGCATTCTGTCTTATTTGGGTGGTTTTGGGGTGAATTCTGATAGGAAATAGCTGAAACTGAGAAAATACACATTTAACTGTGAAAATGCATATCTCTGCCAGTCTTTTCCAATCAAAGTTATCAGAAAAAGCCTAACAATAGGTTTATATGTGATTTATTTGAAGCACATTTGCATAACAATCAGGGAGTGCCTTGTTGACTGTGATTGTTTAAACTTCTTTCAACCATCTTCACCTCCACTGAGCTATAACAGGCACTTCACTAAAACCTTGACATGGTCTTGATCCTTACTTCACCTATATCAAATCGTCAGTCACACATTCATATCTTTTTAATGTGCTGACCCAATAATTAATTTATTGTATTTTAATTAATGTATTTGAGGAGTTGTTTAATCCTGACAAAGAGGGACACAGAGTCCCATGAACGTCGTTAAAAAAACGCATGGGATTTTCATCCCATCATGTGGGTTGTGTCCTGTTTTTATGTCCGCCCCACCATGCTCCTGTTAACAAAAACTAAAGCCACTGCCTGATAGAAGTGTGTGTGTGTGTGTGTGTGTGTGTGTGTGTGTGTGTGTGTGTGTCTGTCTCTGAGCTCCAGTGGGTGTGAAGGTGATGCAGCATGTTGCGTATCTTGGTCCGACTAGCCTTAAAGTTAGAGTGCAGAATCCTGTCAGCCTCCGAGGAACATCCTCAGAAGTTGACAGAAAATCAAACCAAAGCATCGGTACATACTTGCAGCATTTTTTAGCTCTATTTAATAGAGTAAACAACCACATCCCTGATGTCGTGTGTTGACAGGAAACACCAGAGTGAGGCAGGTGCCTTCAGCATCGCTTCTTCTTCTTCTTCTTCTTCTTCTTCTTCTTCTTCTTCTTCTTCTTCTTCTTCTTCTTCTTCTTCTTCTTCTTGCTGCCCAGGAGATGTTGCCTCTTTGATTGTTTCTTTAAATATGCAAGGCGGCGCTAGGGGAGTGGATTGTTTGTTCTGGATTCCCTGGGAGACTCCCACCTTGGGCTTAAACAGAACAGTTATGATGATTAGCAACAGAATGTGTTGCCTCTCCCATCAGCCAGCGGGAGGAGAGGGGAGGATCCGAGACGTCATCTTCCTGATATCGCTGCCTCCTATACTCACCCCTCCTCAGTACTGAACCTCCAGTTAAAAGGTTCACCTTTCGTCCTATACACAGGCACTTCTTTTTGAGAGCTTGATGCAGTCGACGTGTAATTCAAGAGTAATACACGGTGACATGTGAAGTTCCCCCAGAGTGTGGCCTCAATAATGTCTCCATGATGACAACCGAAGTCTCTTCATTCTTGGACCAATTTGTCTATTGTGTTCAGTCATGTAACAGAGACGTAATGCCATTTCCTGGGATTGGGGGGGGGGTAACACAATTATCTCCTTGGCTCCAGCAAGTTGACAGACAGGGCCTAAGGGATGGAGCATTGCTTATCAACCATCTACCCGCTGTCACAATGGTATAAATGTTGGCAAACAAATGAAGAGGGGGGAAGTCATCCACATGATTGTGATGCTACAGCTGATATTGCACATTATGCAGTCCGTTATTTGGAAGGGGGCTGTCATCAATCACATCTGCCATTCAACAAATGCATGTTATACCACATTACGGATGCATTTTTATGTTGCCAGTTAGCTTATTTCAGCAATATTGTTTGTGAGAGCAATTGGGATTTGCCATAACGCCTTTAAGACATGATATGGCTGTAATTATTACGCTGTAATGCATCATATTCACTGTGTTTTCTGAGTGTAGGAATCTTTACAAAGTTGATCATTTTAAAACCCTCAAATGTTTCAGCAGTGGTAGTTCAAAGTAGTTGAGTAGGAGATTAGTCTGTTAGCAAGAGAAGTGTCTTGAATATGCATAAATGTTTGGATTTGAATGTATGTAAGTTGTTTATGTCACTTTGTTGTGGGATATTTTTTGGTTTTGTTTGAACATCATTTAGTGTTTTTCTGCAGTGTAACATGTTGATTAAAGCATCCTGCAATTTCCAATTGACATAGTCATGAAAATATTTTTGTTCATTTATTTTCCTGCAGTGAGAAAAGACGTACAAGATGAGACGGATGACAGAATGCAACAATTCAAGAAAAAGGCGAAAGAGCTTCGTATCCTGGATACCAAAACAGCACAGAATCTTTGTAAGTATCCACCTTTTTTAGAGTTTTTTTTTTACGACCAGTGATGACAAATTTAACACCGTTTGTTCATGAAGTACTCTATTCTGTTTAAGCGTGACCTTTAAAGACAGGAATGTCAGTGTTATTTTACTTAATACCCTAGGCCTTTTCATACCTCCATGAACAGCTCAACAAAGCTGTTTGTGGGAAACAGATTGTAGAAAGCCCTCAACAGTGATAGTGTTTTACCGCGCCCTTTGGGGAAAAGTTTTTTTCTCAGGTGTTTAGGGGTCGCCACAAGTGCATATAGATTGGGTCCGAGCACTCTGTCTGTAATCATGTGTAAAGCAAATTCCTATTAGACCTGAGCACTGAAGCTACATGTAGGTGTTTAATCCCCAGGGAGCCTAGTCTGACTAGGTGATACTACTGTACAGATTTTACCTCACCCTCAAAACATTCCTTTATTTTGGTGGCAGATGGAAAGGTTTTTCTGGGATCATTTCAGGTTAGATGCAAATAATCTACAAAAAAAATAAAAAATCATTCTACTCATTCATACTAATTCATTTCACATCATACATCAAACCAGTGACTACTGGCAGCCTTCTTTTTGATCGATAGAGCATTTATTATTGTTTTCCCAAATCTTTGAGATTTCATCTGCATCTTTGCTATCTCTTCCCACCAAGATATCATGTAGAATGATGGCATCTTCTGAAATATATAAATGTCAGATGCTAGGATTACCGGTCAACCCTCACTTCACCGCTTTACTCATCTATGCTTTTCTTACCTTTCTTCTGTAAAGGATGATTAGAAGGGTAGGCGATTCAGTTTTCTTGGATGCACAAACCAAAGTGGACACAGACCTGAGCTGTGTTTGTACAGAAACTTATCTCAGAACAAAAAAAAAAAAAACAGAGAGGAGATTTTGTATTTCTGTAATTGGACGTGCCAGTGCCCCTAAACCTGTCATGCAGGTCAAATCACACCAATCCCTACAGCAACCCAGGCTGTCAATGGTTGGCCATTTAAACTACAACAATAGTTAAGCTGACAAAAGGGAAACATTTCAGGGCTTGGCATCAACACCTGTCTACTTGCCCGGGGCAAGCCAGTGGTTTGTCTGATAACCACATTACAATTATTATTGTAATGCATTAATTTACGACCCATATGAATAGCATGCCCTCCTCAAAAATACTAGACTTCATTGAAAGAAACTGTAATTTTACCTCACTGATCATTGCTAAAAATTGTCTTTCCACTGTTCCAAAAAATCCCAGAAATAAACTCTTAATTCACCAAGTTAGATGTGAAACCATGCTGGCTATACACGCTGTTTCCATGCTCACACGCTGTTTTGTTAGCCACCGTGTTGGAACATTGCTTTGCCCTTCAGCTCTCCGTGCCAGTCACGTGACTAAAGCATTCAGTGGCATACTGTAGGCTGGGATGAATATGTTCTTCGGTGGATACATACCTGTGCACTGTGGTTGGGACTGGAAGCAAACTTGAATGTCAAAAGCAACATTATACATGCATCCCCATTCTGGTGAATTATATCTTGCAATGGCATCATATCCTTGCATTTCCCATGAAGAGATGTTGGCGAAATGAGATCATCAGCAAAGTATTGGGGTCTGGTATGAGGAAGGGACATGTGGCATGAACATAAGGGTGTCACATTTACATTTGTGTGTGTGTGTGTCACGCATCACACACATATTGGAGTGTCTGCACATGTCATTGGATTTGTGCAGGGCTGTGACAATGTTGATAGGTGTCACTGCCATCTTTGATTACAGCCTCAGCAGATGGGCATTGAATTTGGCAGGAAACGAGAATACGTGTAGAAAATCTCACCTCCAGAATGGCGAAGGGTGGAAGGCATGTGGTCCCACTGCTCCTTGGCTCCCCCGGGTTGCAGACACACTCTGAAGCGTCATAGATCATATTCACTGCCTGCTGCAGAACCCTCTAAGCTCCCTTTTCAATTTTGATTTGTGTTGGTATTAAAGGTCCAGTGACTGGGATGGGTAGTGGGACAAAATGAATTATTATTATGCTAGTGCCACTTTATGTGTTCTGGTATTATGCTTATGCCAACCGCTTTCTGATAAATTGTCTACCTATCTGTCTATCCAAAAAACCTACTCGTGACTTTTCCTTGAGCTGCAGGTAAACATTTGACATCTTGCTTTTTGCAGTGACCCTACCTTGAGGATCATTGCATAACTGTAGTCATTTTTGAGTGGAAGGAATCTGAACTAGACATATTTAGAGTTCAAATTGTGATACAAATGACAACCTGCTTTTTAATTGTAGAATTACATCAGAGTGGCCCCATTTTATTGAATGCATTTTATTGAATTAGGTAACCAACAAAGATTCCAATGTGCACTTTTTAAAATATCTCCAAAGTAGAACTTTCTCAAAAACACCCTTGGTGTTCAAATGTCTTGGCTTGATTTATTCAATGTAGGAAAACTGCTCCATGAAGCAAAACATAGATACAGACATAAACATGACTATATGGAGCCTTGAACATCCGTGTCAAAACGGTGTTGATGCAACCATTAACTCAAGGTTCGGAATTATTTACTACAACCTCGTTTTACCAGCTGTTTTTTACCAGCTCACTCTTCAAAAGCTACATTCATACAACCGGGCGACATCTAAAATACTTTTTGTATGTGGCGCAGCAAAATGTTCTTTTTCACAAGCTATATGTGAAACTGACTATTTTGGAGACTGATATGATCAGTGTATCAATATATTGCATCCCTATGTTAGCCATATGGACTCTCTCAATTTGCAATTGATTTATTTAATATATATTTTTTTATTTACTTGACAAGGTCAGATGTATACCCTGTGAAAGCAAATAAAAATATGTTTAAAACTGTAACTGTATATGACCCAGTATAAATGCCAACTGGCTTTTAAGTTTGACATGCATTTGCTGAGAATATGTACACTTAAGTTTGTGGAAAAAGTAAAAAAAAACAACATTAATTTGAATCTGCGTGAAAACTTCTTAAACACACCTCCACCTGCACCCCTTTGCTCAACCTGGCCTGTTAGGTTAGTATGCAGGCAGTAGCAAACAGGAGCAGGGTGGCCACGCTCCTGTTGATTGTAAAGTTAATTACAGTCAATTGTAAGTCAGAAAACGTATATTTTATGCCACACATCAAAAGCAATAGTTGTGATGTACCAAGTGAATCCAGTAAACAAATCTGTATCATACATAGTCAAAGATTGTGACCAAAAAAATGCATGCACTAGCTCTGTTTGTTACATGTCAAATACAGACATCAAGTCCCACTGCAGCAGAAGTATAGCAGCTGGTGAGTGTCTCCTCCAACTCATTACCAATCCCCCACCTGTGACTTCCACCTGGATACGCCATCAGCTCCAATTTCCACAGTAGACACCCAACCTGGAGAGTGAAACACCCACTGTCCCCCCGAGGAAATGCAGTGTTCTTCTATGTCTGCACCCAAACAAAAGCATGCAGCCGTCCCAGATGACACATCACTGCTACCACAAGTGCAACTAACTAACTAGTGTTAACTTACTAGTGTTAGCTTGCTATTGTTATTATTATTATTATTATTATTATTATTATTATTATTATTATTATTATTATTATTATTATTATTATTGTGCTTTACTTTTTAGGACTATAGGGCATGTTGTATGACTTTGGCACCCTTCTGTGTTACCGGTAAATCTTGAAGTTTCTTACCAATGTCTGTCATGTGACACAAACTATCCTGTTGAGGGGCCAGGAAAGGTATTCGTTTTTCCAAGTGACAAGTTAGGTCTGTGGTCATTCTGTCTGAGGAGTGATGAGTGCTGAGATGTCTCTTTGAACCCTGTGGTCTAATAATAAAAACTAAAAAAAAAAAAAAAAAGTGAGGAAATGACTCTCTTCTCTCTCCATCACAACAGCAATTTTCTTGGGCTCGTTCCGCCTGCCTTATGAAGAGATCCGGGACATTGTGCTGGAGGTAGACGAGGAGAGACTGAGTGAATCACTCATCCAGGTAAGACTGATGTTCACTGCGGTGTGTTGATATTTCCACACACACACGCACACACACACACACACACACAAGTTGTGCTTTTGTGTGTTAGGCAGAAAGAGTGAAAGACATTCTATACAAGTTCACGTGAAAAGATAATTTTTGAATTTCAGTGCCTGGCGGATAGCTCTGCGACCCCATTTCACACCTGCTATGGTCTGTTTTTTGGCACGTCTTTCTCTTCATTCTCATGTGGACCATAGAGACCCCCCCCATTCATCCTCTTATAATGGATGATGAAGAACAAGCCTTGGCAACGTCACCCCCAACTCCACCCTCCTTTCCTCTTGCCTTTGTCTTAAACCATAATTGATGAGCTTTCTGGAGGCTAGTTGTGTTTTGGTCCCATTTTATTTTGTTTTTTTTTCTCTCGTCGCAGAATGTATTAATTGAAAGCCGGGCGGGTGCATCTGAGGGGAAGATGCATCAGTGGACAGCGTCAGCATCACCTTCACTAATATTCCCTGTATTGCCCGTGTGTTAATCACGGAAGCATCAATGTTATCTTTGTTTGTTTTTTAGTACAGACGCAGGAAGTGTACATTTCAGTGGTGAGCAGTAAACGGACGATTTAAAGTAAATATAATAATAGCAGTGATGCACTCTTTGTGTGCAACAAGGGTATTCATTTATTGTTATTTTTCCGACCAGCAGTGGGTATCATTGAAGTGCAGGTTTGGAGCTTAAGTTCAGTGGTCTTTCCTACCTTTAAAACATAAATACATACATTATCTTTGCACAGATACAGTGTGTATTTTCTTCCCCACATGGTTTATCAACCAAGACTTGCACAGGAGCTAGACTGCTTCCTCCCCACTTGGATCTCAGACACTAGTAAAAAGGTGGTGAGACAATATATATTTAGATGGGGCCTATCTAGAAAGCTACCCTGCAGGACTATTATTTTGAGCCCTGATAAACTTTAATTGCCGAGCAATCTGGCAGAAAGTACAGAGTGCAGGTTATGAGATGGCAGACCCCCCTCTGCCTTATGAAGGAGAAAGGAAGTTAAGGTGTTGACCTTTCCCCACTAGAAACAGTGAGAATCTGCCAGCAAGGCAGCTGTGTCCCAAACACATCCCCACTAGGGCCTCGTTGCACACAGCAAATGGTTACCTGGTAGTCTGGTTTGCTTCGAAGGAAAAGAACCAATCAATTTGTCACAAACTGACCCTGATGGAGCTACCAACGCTAAGCTGGTGTCAATACGACGACAAGACACGACAAATAAAAACAAGAACAACATGTTCTGATAAACTCAGCGATGCAGTTTTTTTATTTTTTCCCCATCTTTATTTGAGGTTACCTCTTCCATCCCCTCTTTATTACATGTGGAGCAGGACAAAGAGGCTAGTAAGAAAACGAGGAAGCCTCAACAAGCCTCCAAAGAGCAGGTGTGAGTCAACATAAGCATCTGGCAACTGAGCGAATGTCACAGGTGTCACAGGGTTCATGGGGAGGTGGGGGGACCAACGGAGTTAACTTATCGGTGCACAAGGAACCCACATCTGGCAAGTGTGTCACTGCTGGTTAGCTAACGACGCTGGAGGCAGACTAAAGCCTGGACTGGACAATTAGGAAATCACCTTCAAATATTATTATTCATTTACTTGTCAATGTTCCCTCCTCTTTCGTTTGTAGTTAGAATTGCTCAGTTTGTTCTCCATTTACATTAAGTACTTTATACACATCAATAATACACAAGTATTACTTAATTAAGTTATAATCACAATTATTTTATAATTCACCCATGTTTCTAGTTACACACAGGCAGTTTTGATCTGACTCATTTTTACAGATACATCTTGAGATTAAAACATAAATACTCAATAGACAGAATCTCTCTCCTTATGTGATGCTGTTCAGTACCAGGTCTTGGCAAATGGTCAATATTACAAGTCTGTAGTATTGAATTTGCCCGCCACACAGTTGCAACGTCGGCTTTTGCTTCTCGTGAAGGGAAACTGAGAAAGCGGCTCTTGTATTTGTGTTTCACTGACACTTGACAATTTGCTGTTTTAACAACAACATAAAGTGTGTTTTTTCTTCTTCTTCTCCAGAATATACACATCGTCAGGTACAAATTGGCAAGACAAGTCGAGAGTTAAATGCATATGAAAACATCACTGATTTGTATACCGGGACAACCTTCCTGGTGAAATAGGGTAGAATAAGATCATGCAGAATTGAGCTCACAAATGAAACAAGGCACCGAGCGAGCACGCCTAAGAAATACAGTTAGAGCTGTACAGAGGCACCGAATGGGATCAAAGAGACTTCATGCTGGGTGACACAGTCCTGAGTGTGGGCTCCATCTGCACAGTGTTCATCTACACTCATTATGCTGATTAATCACTCTACACCACCCACTTTCAGCCACATGCCAATCACCATTTATCCACACGGACAACTGCACACACATGCGGAGTAGAAAGATGTGTCTGAATGGCTTGGGCAGTGCTAAAAAGAAATTAATTTACCTTCTTGCTAATGTGAGAAGGAATGGGCCTACAATAAGGAAATAAACGTACATGACTAAAGGGTCTGTGCAAAATGAAACCTGCATTTCTGTTGCTTGGTGCCACCTGTCGCTTTGGTGCTTTTGACTTTGAAATTAATTGACTTTGAAAATCATGAGCGTGCTCTTGTCCTGCTTTATATGAAAAGTGTCCTGAGCTAACTGTTGTTATGATAATGACACTATGAATAAAAGTGAATTAAATTGATTAATTTAAACTCATAAAATAGGCTTTGCCAAACAAATATGGCAGATTACTGGGGCCTGTCAAATCTGGAGTCAAATGTTAAAACGCTGAGTAGTTTCTGATAGACTTGCTACTCTGATATTTATTGACACGTGTGTCACTATGAGTAGTTAAATACCATTATTTATGTTAATTAACGAGGTGATAAATATGTTGTTGGTATGAATAACTATTCTCTCTTGTAGCACTTGGTCTAAGAGGAAAATAAAACACTACAAAAACCTGGTCAAATGTCCTAAATTGTGGGGAGGTGAGTGACAAGCAGGTGGGTAATTGATAGATGAAGGGGATTGTAAAAAAAAAAAAAAAAAAATGGAAGGAAGGAATCAAGGAAGCAATAGGTGTTCATAATGCATCTAAAACTCTGTAACTCAATCTTATTATCTCCTTTCTCCATCAACGTGTTTAATGTAATGATTTGTCAGCAGAATGTGGCAGTGCGCTGGCCTTGAAGTACCCCTACGATGTGTCACCCTGGCAGAGTGGATATATAGGAGTTGATTGGCTCTCCTTATTCTGCATTAGGGCCCATCAACGCCTCAGAGATGATGTGCACATCCCCGAATGCTGGCAGACAGTCGCCATTCATCCACACACCATATGAATCCTCGCAATCCCACACTTATTTCCATCCACATGGGACAAGCATATAAACACACAAACAGCGCGTGCATGCATATGGATAGATGCCGTCACTTATCCCCTCTGTCTTCTAGTCCCTGCAGGATTGTGTCACTTATCATCCAACCAAGACATGGGCGTAAGCTCCATGCAATCTCCCTCTTACACTTTCCATCTCATTTGCCTATGATATTCATAGTGCTGGTGGACAGAGGTCACATTTGTATATCAGGTCAGCTTCCTCAAATTCAAAAAGACATCAGAGCCGACCCACTGCCATACCCCATATAACAATGAGATGAAGAGGACAATGAAATACAATAATGAACGCTGGCTCAATGAAGACAGATTGAGCCTCAGAAAGCTTGGCATAAGGTCTGGTTTTAAAGGGCTGACAGCCTGACAAAGCTATTCATTGCTATTGTTGGCTGGCAACATAATTGCCAAGGGAAGGTTCTGTAGACCTTGTCTGTGTGGGGAAAGAGTCGGGAATCGTGTGCTCCGGGCTTCAGGGGCCCTGGTTGCATTGTGTTTGGCACTACAGGACGTCCAACGTCCCTAGATCTTTTTAGTAGTACCCTCGGTCAGTGCATATACCAGTCACCTTGGTTACATCGTGACCTTGCTGTCATTGAGTTGGCTGTCCTTTGGTGGCTTAATTTCTCCAAAGGTCTCCAAAAGCCAATGTTGGGGTTGTAGCAGGAGCATATTTGGTTATCAACAGTTAATTATTAATGTCGATATGATTATCGATATTAACAATTATATTTAATACACTATCATGATATAATCATGAATAAACGGGGCACCACCCTGGGATCAGGGAAAAGATAACCTAAAACTGTATTCAGTCTCAATATAAAGGTTTTATACTAAATGCCAAGGATCGTGATCATTGGCATAGAAGCATAAAAACAATCTAACAATTAAAAAGGCGTGAAATTCAAGCACTAGCCTTCACAACCTGCTGTTATCCAGTGACATATACACAACAAGCACAAGAGACCGCTAGTTATAATATGATAAGTTTTATTAAAATCAGTAATAATGATCACAATCAATAACACTGCAATTAACAAAGCCTTATTACCTAACTACCTAACGCACAAAACTAAGCTACAGAAGACACACGTGGAGTGTGTGTGTGTGTGTGTGTGTGTGTGTGTGCGCGTGCGCGTGTGTGTGCGTGTGTGTGTGTGTGTGTGTGTGTGTGTGTGTGTGTGTGTGTGTGTGTGTGTGTGCGTGCGTGCGTGCGTGCGTGCGTCCCTCGTTTTGCATTTCGTTCGGTAATCGACACTTACGGACTATCCTTCGCGAGGAGCTGGCAGGGGTAGAATTGGTGAGTGTTCTCAACTGTCTTCTGTTATAAACTTCGGGTTCATGAACTGAGTTGTTGGTGCTTCGTTTTATGTGTAGACACCCAGAGCAAGCTGCTGACGAGGTTTGGCGTTGTTTTGAGCAATGTTAGTGGTTTAAAAATGCGATTTTGAAAGCGTGTGGCTGTATGCCCCATGCTAACCCACTGTTTGCGATTTTGGACTCTAGCTCCCGGCGGTGCTAGCTCTGAACTGCGTGATGAGCGAAAATTACTTCCTCCACGGCTTAGTTGATGTATTTTCATTCAGAAAATAGCTTTATTTTCAATTTCCGCCAAACTTACACTTTAAGCAGTTGCAGAATCTCTGTGATGTCCAATTTGGCCCATTTCTAATTTAACCATGTCACATTAAAGCGTATCGCTACATTGACCCTAGTGGATCAGAGCTAATGCACAATCACAGTTAGACAAAAGTATTTATTGTTGCACTTAAGTCAGCAACAGAAGTTTAGAAGTTACATCAAAAATATCTGCAGTTAATGCATTAAAAATCTGACGTCTGCTGCAGATGTATGTAACTTGATTTAAAATGACCCACATCCAGCCCGTGCCTTCGGCTTATGAGGATCTTCTGAGCTTTTTGGGACCAAGGTTTTCCAGTTGATTTGGGTTGAGCAATTTTGACACTGTTTAGAATGCATATCTTGTATTATAACTTTTGACTAAGTTATCGTCACTAAAGCTTCTGCTTCTAGGGCTTTAAATGTGTTGTTTTAAAACTACAGTGTTACGCAAACAGAATGATATGGACAGTTGTGCAATTTATGCCCTTATTGCCTATTGACCAGCTACATGAAAAGTTCAAGCCCACAGGTCAAAGGTGACTTAAACCACTTTCATGTCGATTAAGAAAGAGTGAAAGTGAATTGTCGTTGAGAAACAGTAGATACACACACAGACTGAGGATTTATTTCAAACAAACATCAAGAGCAGTTGTGTCGGCTACTGCAGAGCAACTTCCTCCCCTATCCACCCCTACCCAGAACAAGCCGTGTGATCTGGCTGCTTGAAATGAGGGAGTCATCACTAAATGTTTAAGCATGCCCCGTTTTTGGTGTGTGTGGTAAGCTAACTCTCATCAGTGGATGATACGGCCCTGGAGGCTTGTTTTGTGGAATATAAGAGTGGCTTCTTAATGTTTAATGTCTGCCAGTGTATTTTATATTACCCCATCTCTTTTTCAAAAGGAAAGGCTAATGACTAATACTGCACCGCCGCTGTTCATTTGTAATTAGTAGTGCCCTATACTGTGTGCAAATGCACTAGTAAAAATATCAAAGAAGTGGACAGCATCTCGTACATTTCAACATGAAACCAGTCTTAATGAGTAAATGTGTGCGGATCTTTTTGAACACTCATCGGTTGACATATCGGGTCTTTTAAGTAAACAGTGGGACACATTTGCATTTAGTTTCTGATTTAAGATGAGCAGTGCGATGTTGAACCTATTAGACCATTTTTTGTACATTCTGTTTCAGCATCCGACATCTGTGTCAAAGTCACAATGATGCAATGGTGCAAAAATAATACAGTCCAACAGCATATATCTATTGGTCACATATTTCAACACATTTTTGCATCTTCATGGCTTTAAATGTAAGTGTAGTTTTGAAAAACATAGAGAACATTGCCTAATTGCATGTTATTTTACAGCATCTCTTAGGCCCTTCTCTTGCTTTGTGTGCACTTATGGTGATTTAATATACACTGCCTTGTCAAAAAAAAAAAAAAAAGTTGATTTGATTACGCATGCAATCGCCGTGGCATCTCTTCAATAAGCTTATGCAATATCACAACATTTATGTCTCGTATCGGTGATGAGAGAGTCGGACCGATACCTCTCCAGCACATCCCAAAGATTGTCAATGGGGTTAATATCTCGAGTGTGTGGTGGCTAGGGGTGTAACGGTTCACCAAAACCACGATTCGGTTCGACTTCGGTTTTTGACTCACGGTTCGGTTCAAACCTCGGTTTTTAAAAACATACTGAAAAACCTTTTGGAAAACTTCCAGAAAAAATGTCTGGATTTTATTAAAGGATATATCAAGAATATGAACATTAGTTATATTAACAAGTATAACACTTCTCTTTAAACAAGTCTACAACAAAAACATTTTTTTTTAAAACACTTCTATTAATCTCTTAAGGAATACAAAAAATAAACATTTGTCTTAAGACCAGTCTACATTGTCTAAATAAAGTAAAAATGAAAAACTTCTTACACCAGTCTGAGGTATAACAAAAATAAATAAAAAGCACTTCTCTTAAAGTGATGGTCCGGAGTGAAATGGACCCTAGGTAATTTCCACCAAGACCTCCAGCCAAACACCCCCTCAGAAGCATTTTTAGCGATGGTCAGCAGTGGTCAAGGTAGCCGCTATCAGCCGAACGACTTCGTAATAGCGCTATGGTACTTACAGTATATCTCGTAAATGTCCCCACTAATAATGCATGGAGTGTTACCAAACTTCTGCAGTAGTTCACATAGGGTCTGTACTCACAAAACGAGGCATTTTAAAGTTTGTAAGTACACCAGGATTTTATTTAAAAAGAACACTTGCCTGATAGCTTCTACTGCTAAAGCTACGCTGTTTGCGTAAACGGCACCGTGTTTACACAGCTTCTTCTTCTTTGTTGGTGTTTCATGGCAATGGGCGTTTACCCAGCGTAAACACCAACGAAGAAGAAGCTGTGTAAACACGGTGGATCCGCTAGCTCAGGTTTATTAGCCATCTTACAGAAATGAAACTAACCTGAGCGACCTGACACACGTTTACGGTCGGGGCGGGGATGAACCGAGGTTCGGGAAGAAAGAATGAGTTTCTGAACCAAAGTCCTCTGAACCGAGGTTTTCCGTTTCGGTTCAGAACCGTTACACCCCTAGTGGTGGCCAATCCATGTGTGACAACCATGTGTCATGCTTCCTGAACCACTCTTTCACAAGTTGAGCCCAACTAATTGGGCATTGTCATCTTGGAATATGCCGGTGCCATGAGGAAAGAAACAAATCCATTGATGGAAAAACCTGGTAATTCAGTATATTCAGATAGTCAGCTGATCACATAATGTTGCTGAAACCTGAAACACTGAAGCGACCCACGATCATTACACTGCCCACACAGGCTTGTACACATGATGGGTGCATCACTTCATCCGCCTCCCTGCTGCGCCCATCACTCTGGAACAGGATCAATCTGGACTCGTCAGACCACATGACCTTTGTCCATTTCCCCAAATTTGCTTAGTGATATCCAGGTGGTCACTTATTTTTGGCCAGGCAGTGTGTGTGTTCACCTCCAATCTAGTGGAGATGATGGAGCTTCTGACCATGTGCATGCAACAGTTCTCCTGAGTTTACCACAATGTCATGATTTCTTATTGTAGTGTTCACTAAGTCTGCTTCCCCAACCTTGGAAATTAAAGATGCAGTTGTAGCATCCACACTTGTTTAAATAAGAGCTCACATATATGTATTTATATACTCTAATACACACAATATAACACACACACTATAAAATTCCATAGTGCGTCAAATACAATCATAATACACACTGACGAGGTCGTCTCACGGCAAACACCAGCGTTGTCAGCTTACAGCTTCTCACATTCTCGTTGTCATGGCAACAACCTTTCCGCCAGGTCTCACAGGAGTCTTTCGTACTAGCCATGCTTGTTATTATTGTTTATCTCTCTTGTCAATCACCCAGATCACCACGGTGCTCATCCATATGCATGGGCCCGTCATTACACGCAGTTCATTGGCTGCAGGGTCTGGCGGTGCCGTGCCAGCCTTTGTCCTGCGCTGTAACAACAGGTGATTGTAGCAGCCTGGCACATTGTCGGGCATCATTTGCATGGTGTAAAAGTGCACATGTGGGGCAAGGTGATAAGTATTGCTGTGCACTGGGCCTGTTGGATTAGAGCTTAAGCAGTAGAAACGGGGTCCCCCTTGGGCTTAATTGTGGTTTATTTTGGCACACGGCACATAACTCTCTTCTGCATCAAATGCTAATTTAACAATGAAATGTGAATTGCATTATGCTGATTTTTGTAGGGCTGGAAAAGTAAGAGAGAGAGGGAGAGAAGGAGGAGAAATACTGAATAAACAAAGTAAAGGCAGGGAAAGGGAGGCAAGTCTTGGTACAATATCAAATGTTCCTTAGAAATTGATGGCCGGGACCTAAGGTACCGCGTGTACTTTTCACCCATCATCAGCACGCTGCTGATCTGTAGCTGCAGGGTCCAGACCAGGTACTCCGTCCTCAGGCTGAATATTGATTAAAAGCTCAGGCATATACACGAACACACACACACACACACAGAAACAAATTCATACTCACAGACAAAACCATGCACAAAACAGCACATGAGTTAAATTTTGATTAGGTGGGCTCCATGTGGCTTCTCCTTAGGCACACTGGTGCTGTGTTTCCTTAAGCGAGCAAAATTTGTTTTCGCTCTCCAATTCAGTGTCTTTGTTTCTCTGACAGATGGCACATCACTCACAGAGACACTCCCAGACACCAGACTCCACAAACAAATTAATTTCTATTACTGTTTCACATGCTAGCTCTCTTCTTATTTGATTGACAGTCTCATCATATACGAGCAGTGCGTTATTGTCAAAGGAACATCATTCCAAATGAGGGATGATTTCAATGCAGTGCAGCAGAGTCCTCCTCCCCCCCCTTTTCCCCACCTTGAGAACTTTGTTTCTTTGAGCACACGTCCTGCATATTTGTCTTCATGTATTATGCAAAACTGTTTTATCAAAGCTGATGTCATTAAATGCGCATATGTGCATTCACATGTTGAAGCATATTCCCCTTGCAGTTGATATATTAAATGCATCTGTAAGTCCAGAGGGCTCACAATAGATTCGGGTTAGAGAGGAATAAGCTTTCAGAAACTCTGTTTATGTCTCTGTTTTTTATCTGTTTGTTTCCTTTTCAGGTCACGGCTCTGTCTTTACCAAATTCTATATTTATGTCTTCTCTTTCTCGATGTCAACCCCCCTATTTGCTCTATTAATTTCTTTCTTAATCATGCTTCACACCACAGTGCCCAGGTGTACAAATTCAAACAGGAAAAAAAAAATACTATATTTCCTTCTAAAAGACACATTTAATGTCACACTTAGTCTGTCAGGTTTCCAGCCCCCAACCCTCAAATTAATCCCTCCCCCCTCTATCTCTCCCTCAACCTTTTTTTCCCTCCCTCTCACTGTATTTGTGTCTTTCTTTCTCAGACTGCATTTCTCATTTAGTTTAATGCGATTTAAGAATCTGTCACACTCAGTTCGTTGCCTGTCAGCCTGTCGCTGGAGCTTTACTCATAGTGAGATTTGAGGTGTTTGTGCTGTTTGGCAGGCTGTAGATTCTGTCAGACTACAACAGCCTAACTGATGTTCACTGCTTCATATTTACCTGTTCCACCACATTTTGACTTGCGTTGTTGGTGTTTGTTTTTTCTGGGGGGTTTTTTTTTCACTTAAATTCTCCTCTACTGTTGAGGTTTAATGTTGAAAACACACGCTTATGTCCATACATATTTTATAGGATAAAACATGTATTATTATTGTAAAGGATTTGCATATCTTATCATATAAAACTGTTTCGGGAAAATTCTAAATATTCATGCATTACATTCCCGTTCGCGTCAACCAAAAATACAGCTCAATAGCCTTTGTTCCGCATCCATATATTCAGTTTTCAGTTCTATGGTAGTAGCGGGTGCTGTCTACACCCACAAAATATTGTGCAAAGTTACAAAGTTCTCTCTTGTTTGATTTACTTCGAAAATAATCTAACATTTGAAATTCCTCTTCTTTTCTTAGAACTGTCAAGCATTGACTTTAGAAGATAAAGCTTGTAGGATGTTGACGAGTCTTCTTGTCCGTCTATTACTTTGTTATTGATTTGAACTGAAGTCTTCACTGATTTGCCATGAGCCAGGTAGGGAGCCTGCTGAGGTGTCACGGCAGGGAGATGGCACTCCCACGCTGCTGCTCATCAGGAAACATGGGCAGAATACCACATGTCTCTCTGTCGCCCCACAATTGAGAAGAAAATCAATTAAAAGGAGAAAATCACAGATCTGTCGAGCACATGGCAGACGTGGCTCCTCTTCCGTCTTTGTTGCGGACCTAAGCCTCGTAGAGGATCACAGTTTACCAGAATCATCTGTTAGACATCAGGTGATTTCTCCGTCATTTAACCCAGCTGAATAACTCTTTAATTGCTGCGAGAAAAGCTTTATCGATTGACATGCCTCAGACTAAATCACAAGATTTCTCGGTTTTCTTCATCATTTTGACATTACTTTTGGGAGTATGCCTTTTTGTGCTCTAATTATATCTCAAAACGCTGGTTTGATTAAGGTGTGGTACATGTCACACTGTCAGGCCTGGACTAAAAGAGGACACAAATGCAGAGGGTGAACAGCTCAGGCTGGTTCCTTTGTTAGGAACTTCAATCTTCCCTTGACAGAGTGAAAACAAAACAGGCTATACAACGCCAAGACTAAAGTCGAAAAGACGGGGAACCGTGAAAAACTCAAACTAAACACAAGAACCTTCAAGGGAAAAATATAACAGAAAATCACTCCCAAGGGAGGCAAAGTAAAAGGCTGAGAAGTACACTACTCTGGTTGAATTAACTATGGAATATACACAAATGAAAATCACTAAGTACGTTTGAGATAAGGCTACAAACCAAAAACTAGCTTCTCTAGAGCTGACCAAAACACTACAACAAAAAAGCACTCAAAGCGAGAAATCCAGATCATACAAACTCATGGGCTCTTGGCGTGGGCTGTGGACAAAAAGGGCTGGAGGTACAGGGACAAACGATATACTCTGGCACAGGACAAAGGGAGACGTGGAGTATAAGACACATGAGGATAATGGGCAACAGGTGGAAACAATCAGGGGGGACGTCAGACCGCAAACACATGAGGAAGAGCAAGTGACCTGAAACGAGATTTCAAAATAAAACAGGAAATTCAAAAGCACACAGTTTCCCTGGTGCTATTTGGTGTTTCAGAATACAATTCTGCCAATGTTATTTAGATGCACTTTTAAGGGTGCATGCTTGGCCATATGGAGCACGTGTTACAGCGCTCTTCCAACTGCTTCTCTCATCCACAGGGACACAGCAGGTCCGATTGAGTCAAACCATACATAATTACAAGACACAATAATTAAAACAAAATATTTCAACACTGGGGAGATAGTTGTGGAGTCCATGGCAAAATGAACACATATATCTAGCGTCACATTCATCCAAATTACTAATTGTAAGGGTTTCTCCTGTGAACCTTGGTTGTTGTTGTTGCTGCTCCCTCCACTGCTTGGCCATGCAAACTGCTCCTGAGACCAGGATCTTGGTGTTGGCCTGTCATTGTTTTGATTTAGCTTTTACTGCCCTTACCAGTACGTCAGTCTCTTCTGCAGTGAACTGCTCTTGCCGTGTTTCCGGTAAATCCGCAACTATAACAACAATCCGCTAAAGAACAAGCCCCCCTCACTCTTAAAGGGAATGGGTTGACGCTTTGATTGGTTTATTGTAGTTTATTGTAGTAATCAAGCCACTTAAACCCTTTTTAGATTTGTGTTGGGCGCAAGAGTTAGATATCCACCACATTTCAGACTTTGCGTTTCACACTTCTAAACTAGGGCCCTTTGTATTACTGTGCACACCTTGTCCTTGATCCCTATGTGAAAGAGTGCACACTTTTACTGATATTCATTGTCTTCTGAATATCAAAATATACTCACTCTGCACTACATCAGCACCTGCTGCTTTTAACAGCATGCAGTGCTGTAAACTCTACCGTTAAGTGTGTGCCTAATACATGCCTAATACCCCCCCCAGCTGCAAAGATCAAAGTGTGGAAGTGAAAGCCCTACAGATACTGTCATCTTCTACAAATGTTTAGTGAACCGTAACCTGCATCTCATTACGTTTAGACTCTCCTTTACCCTCACAACTGCTTCCATTCCTCAAGTAAACCTTTCACTGCCAGCAGTAGTGGAATTATTCCACCAACATTTACTATACTTGCTTTCCTTCTGTATATGTACAGTACAAGTTCGAGTGAGGAGAAAGCACAAGTAACAGTGCTCTGAGGTTCTCTCAGAGTCTTTGAGTTGACGTGCTGACAGTACATCTATAATTCACTGATTGTGTATTCATTTGCGATGGTATCCTTATCTATTTCAGAAAAAGGAAAAACATCTAAAACAATTATCTGCTCATTCATGTTTTGTTTATTCTTTAAATTGAAATTGAACACATTGTGACAGACAGCCATTTTGTCTTCAAACTGATGGAAATGAATTGTGCATGTGTTATTGGAGTATCGCTGTCACCGAGGAAGATTGTTTTTTATTCTGATCCATCTACTGAGCTTAAAATATTTAACGATAACACCTAGGATTTACAAAATTCAGGTTTAGGGAGCCACATCAAGATATTAAAAATATATATATATACTACTGGGGCTTTGAAAAGCTTGAAACTGTGGCATTCAGCAGATGAAGAATACATCTTGAAATTAAAGTTGTGACTCTTGCTTCAAAGTAGAAGCAGCAGAGGTTATGATATTCTAACCCTAGTTCTATAAGCACAGAAAAATCCTGAAAATAACAGACATTTTGACAGAATATAAATATTTTTCTCTCAGTCAAAATAATGCATAACTGATAGCATTGCTGTGTGATACAAGGCTTTCCTACGTATATGATTGAATGAGTCTGTGCAGCAGCAAGTTATTTAGAGCATCAGGGTGAAAATTAGAAATATGCACACATATTTACATTTTAATTCATTCTGATGCATGTTGATCAGAGTAATCCCAGTCAGCATCTCTGCGTCTCCTCTTGCACACATGCTTGAGTTACAATAGGTTACTATGGTTACGTGCACACTCTGTCGCTCAGAAACTTTCTTTGTGCATATTTTTTCATAGCAGACTCAATCTACAGGCATCTGTTTAACGTTTAGGCGATGTAGAATCTCAGTACATCTGTTTTATAATTTCTGAATATTTTTGCAAAATTGACCATAAATATGTATTTGTATTATCCAGCAACTGTACAGTAAATATTAAGCAATTAATTAACATGTAATTTTTTTGCACATTTAAACTAAATATGCTTCTATCTTTGACATGAAGTCAGATTCATGAGGTTTTAACCTGAACAACCACATTCTGCCTTTGCTGTTTGCTTTGTTAGTGGTTTGCTGTATCTTGGCTGGTGTGCTGATATGCAGCACCTTCATCTTCGCCCGAGGCAGGAAATGAATGTGTTGTGTTGCTAGCATACTTCTACTAATCTGCTGTGTGTGTGTGTGTGTGTGTGTGTGTGTGTGTGTGTGTGTGTGTGCATGTGTGCATGTGTGTGCATGTGTGTGCATGTGTACGTCCGTGCCCGTGCCAAATCCAATGAATGCCATGAGTTCTGTGTATGTGTATGTTTGTATGTCATAGATGTCTGCTTCCTGACCAATCTCTGTATTAAAAGCCACTGAACAAGGACACATGCATTATTAGCAATGTACTAAATTACATCCACTAGGCTCTACCAAGGGCATTCTCTCTTCGTTTATGTACTGTACCAAACCAGACTCAACTCTAATGGAAATGCACTGTAAAAGGCACGCTGTATAATACCCCTAATTGTTCATCTTTGTTCAGGAAGCAACGTCAGAGAACAGTCTAATTAAGCAGATTTGCCACACTATTAGCAGTAACTATGGCAGAATTATTTGCTGCTGTGTTGATGGCGGTCCGTTCAGAACCACCGATACATTCTCAAGGACAGCTGCTACTAATCCAGATACTGTTGTCTCTTATAGCTCAGTGCATATTGTGTATATTGTATATGCAATGTATTGTATTGTGTTTTCTCATCAACTGGTGTGTGTATGTATATGTTTATATATAGAGTTAATATTTGTATATTACCATTAATTTGATACCACACATTGTGGCATACAGAGCAATACATGAATAGCACCAGTAGGGCCATTGTTTGCACTGTTGTTAGTGCTGTTAGCAGCTAGCTAACGGCTCAGCTGTCACCATGAGAGCCATGTAGATGCAATCAGTAGTAGATATACTCTAAATGTTAAGTACCTTTTAGAATACACAAAACAGTTATGAAGTATTGTTAAGCTTTTCCGGAACAGCGTGAAGATCACTCCTTAATCAAAACCTGCATTTCTGAACAAACATCATAAAAAGCATTGTAGGTTTCAGAATGATGTTGATGATTTTTCCTTTTGCCCATCCTTTATGAAAAAATAACCAGGTGTACTGTAAGAAACAGTCACAGGAAAGGTTTATTCACAAAGGTTATGAGTGAATAATTAACAACATTGCTCTCAACCGAAAAGGGAGCAAAAAAAGAAGACCATGTGCCCAGTTATCAAAACTCCGATATAAGCATTCTTACAAATCCAATTACACAAATATGTCTTTTTTGTAGTTTTTATATTTTCAAAAATCCTTTCTGCTTCTGCTGATATGATCAAAAGCCTTCATTATCATGGCACCATTGCTTGCTGCAGACCCTAATTGGAGCTTCAGCAAAAGCAAGCAACATTTGATATAATGGCTCCCTCCCAAACAGGAATGCGGGTACTGCATTATGGCTTACTTTTTTATATTGCTGCATTCCCTGAGGGAAGGACAGAGATGTCATCATTAGTGGCCAGTAGACACTGGCCATGGTGCCGAGGTCTATAGAGTGGTCAGCCAGGGCCGTGGCCCAGCAGCCGTGTCTGGGCTCTGTTTTTCCTGTCTCGGCTCCCATCTGGCCACGTGACCCTGCGCCAGTCGGCTCCCGCTGAATACATTTGGGGAGCTAATGAGGAGGGAAGCTTTGTGAAGACCTGGAAAAGGGCACATCTTCCTCTTCTTCTCCTCTGAGAAAAGGAGGGAAAAGTCGGCATGGTCAATTGTATTAACTTTGCTGACCTTCACACAAACAATTAACATTTACAGAAAACACAGCCCCTCCCATTATCGTCCTCATCTCCATCTTAATCTTCAACCTCACCGCCTGCAACTCTTTTCTTTTTTTCTGCTTTTGCAAGGGGGAATTTAACAGAAGAGTCGCAAATTAATGGCAAAACCCATTGCATGTTTTAAGACAATTGCAAGGTGATGTGGATTATGCAGTAAAGGTCAGTTATCTGAAGGTTCCTGACATGTTCTGTAATTGGCTAAGGGCCACCACTGTCACAGTAAAAAGCCAACAGTGAGCAGTGATTATGTGACCTTATCTACTTATCCTCCTACCAGACCACCAGAAAGCCTCCGTGCATTCTGGCTCAAATCTAGTCTAATAGAGATACCGGGTGGACAACATTGTCAGAAATCAAAGGACGTGTTTCCGTATAATCTGGAAACAAGCTCTGTTTAACATGGGAGAAGAGCATACGTTCCTTCCATGCATCTAGAAAAGTGCACCTGAGGGCACATAGCGTTTTAATGCCCGTACTATTATCTACCAAACTGTTAGTTAACCGGGTGAGTCGAACTGTAACAGCTTGTATTGATTTATCTCCTCCTACTCTGTAAGGAACCCTGTCAGCCTCGTCTGTGAGGTGATTTTTGATCCTGACAGAAAATGAGATTTGCATTAACAGTAACTCTCTGTTTGTGTGTGTGTGTGTGTGTGTGTGTGTGTGTGTGTCCGTGTTTTGTGTGTGCTCTCCCATTTGTAGAACCTGATAAAGAACCTACCGGAGCAGAAAGAGCTGAATGCGCTAGCGGAATTAAAGGGTGAATATGAAGAGCTGGTGGAGTCGGAGCAGTTTGGCATTGTGGTGAGTATAATTTCCTGGTGACTACTGGATCGCCCCTCGAGAATACACAGTACACACAATATCATACTCCCACTGTGCTACAGTCAAACACTCTGTCCCTCTCTACCTACATACACCGCACGTTAACACCTTTGTCTTCCCCCAGCGTTTTTTCCAACCGTTACGTGTTTTGTGGATTTGTCCAGCAGTTCAGCAAGGGACCAGGGAATTGAGACATATAATAGTATAATAATTAGAGGAATACGTCCTTCTGAGCTGCAGTAATGTTTAATTCTAAGACATCTAAACATAAAAAGAGCATACTAATGACAAAAAAAAAAGAAAAAAAAACATTTAACTGAACTTTCAGAAGACAGAGGCTATGTTTTCTTGAAAAAAAAAAAGCACTTTTGACTCTTCCTTAGAACATTCAAATTGGTTTTGATTAAGATTCAGCAACAAGAACTCGGTGCATGCCATATATTTTACATCAGCTGTCAGTGTTTCCTCATGATAAAATCATACCCTAAGGCTAAGGATCCTGTCTGTAATAAAGTTCTTTGAAAAGCATGCCACTGCAGTCAACCAGCTTGGTGATGTATCCCAATGTTTTAATCAATTTACAACGGCCAGCCAAAGTTTTATCTTTTACAGCAATCGGATGAATAAAGTTGTCGGTAACATATTTTAATGTGCCGTAAAGCCTTCACAAAGTAAGCCATCTTTTCCGGCACTAAACTTACCAGGTACCCCCAAAAATGTAATGATTAGCAAGTTTGAAATGTGTCTATTTGGGATAAACGCCTTGAGATGCATCATCTCGTTTTTGGGGGGGTCCCAACATATAACACAATCACTATATAATAGCAGGGAAATGTCAGAAACAACTTAATAATAACAATACATTTGAGCAAACAAAACAAGAAAGAACAAACCATATACGTTATAAACATTGGTACATACCATTAGTTACAAGTAATTGCATCTGGAATTTAGTGGTCAAACGAAAAAAGAGTCTTCCTGTCAACCTGTGTTTCACACATGCTCACCTTGCTCTGCTACCTTTTCACACACAGAACGCAGAGTTGTGCTGTAAATCAGTTGGAGAAGAAGGGAAGCACATCATCAAGCCATTCTGACCTTTCCACTTAGTTACAGCTATAATTACTTTTTAATTAACTGCTCTTGCCATCCATTTACCGAGTGAATGCCTGTCACTTTAAGCAAAAAAAAAAAAGAAAAAAAAAAGGTTATCTTTAAACGTAACTTTACAACAAGATCTTCGAGGTGCATTACACAGTTTTACAAAATAAATGTTCAATTAGACCCAAGGGCTCGCAGATGCGCTCTATCTCCCTTGCTATCATCTCTACTCTTTGCAGGCCTTTGGCCCGTGTCTTTTAGGAGAAGTAATGAAGCATGGGTGGCGGTTTCCTTCGCGATCTCCCCAATTGTGTGATCACATACCTCCCCACTGATTAAGTAGCTCCCCGATGCAAAGCTATCTAGTTCCCCTGGGAAATAAGCCATGTTCAAGCTTCTCCCTGCCAGAGCTGTCACCAACGTGCTGGCTCTCATTGTCATCTCTCCTTATTGTATACAAATCAATTCACGTAGGGGGGAAGTGGATGAGTGTGTGTGTGTGTGTGTGTGTGTGTGTGTGTGTGGGTGTGTGTGTGCAGTCGGGGGAAGAGGCATGCACACGAATACATGAGCAGTAATGAAACCTTATGGGCAGGACTAGAAGGTTGCCTTGAAGCACCGGATAACATGTCAATCTGTGGAACCTGCCTGCGGTTGCTGCTTCGCCACATGTCTTACAGCCAATACACTATTTGTTTTAATTCCCACCCTATTTTCATCACTATTTCTCTGTCAATTTTTTTTCTTGCTTCAGTGATTCCACTCTTAAGCCCACAAGTATTGATTGAGGCTGTTATATTATTTATGACAAATCCGGTGAATGGTAGATCCCTTTATCCACATGAAAGTCAGGAGGGAGGCAGGGAAGAGGTTAATCCCATTTGCTTAAGAGGGTAGTGGATGTTTAGTTCATTAAAACTAGTTGCGGCAGTAATTATAGAGGTTCAACATGACAGTGATGGGATGGTGGTGTAACATTATATGATTTGTTTTCTGTCTTAGCTCTATCACAAGGAACAGAATTCCTGCTTGTGAACGATTTGCAAAACAGTGTGTGCCATAACACAGATACGTTATGTTCACAGATAGATGGGCATTATTTGTTTAACGAGTGCAATTTGTCTGTCAAGTGAGCTGCAATTTGCCGTGTTATTAAGTTTTACTTTTTACTTAATGCATATGCGGATGGATAACACAAATAATGGACTGGTATAGTGCTGGAAGGTTGTCTCTTTGAGGTTCCAATTGTGTCAGCGTTGCATGGGGGAAATGACGTGCCTCCCTGAAATATTGTGCATGTTTGTGTAAGTACAACAGTGTAACATTGATATACATTGGTCTTTACGTGGGTGGTGTTTTTTTTTTTTTACAAATAATAATAATTTTTTTGATATTCCCTCAGATGAGTTCAGTCAAACTCCTAAGGCCACGTCTCAACGGCATTCAGTTCAAGCTGACGTTTGAGGAGCAGGTGAATAACATCCGGCCGGACATCATGAATGTGACGTTTGCCTGTGAGGAGGTGAGGAAGAGCGAAAGCTTGAGCAAATTCCTGGAGTTGGTGCTGCTCGTCGGCAATTACATGAACGCCGGCTCGAGGAATGCCCAGACGTTCGGTTTCAACATCAACTTCCTCTGCAAGGTAACACGCCGCTACAGCGCATGACACAGATGAACACGATGCCGTGGAAGTGTCTAAACCTAAACTGGGATTATCATACGCGGGACAATCAATGTAACTGCTTCCAAATATATACTAGCACATTAAATGCCACGGGAGATTCCAGAAAGCCTCAGAAATAAGCGTCACAATGCATGAAGTAACACACATGCCTGAGAGGGGGGGGGGGGGGGTATTCCTGGAGCGGGAAGGTATTTTTTGAGACAGAGAGGGATTCTGCTGATTGATATTAGCTCAACTCATTCCACCATCGTCTAAAATCTATGGCGCCCATCAAAAAAAACGGTTTCAATAGAAGGGATATCAAAAGTAAAATGGAGCACACTGGAACTTCCGTCACCAAACGGCAGCATCTGTGTCCACTGACCTAGTATGCAGAGGTGTGAAAGAGACGACTGACAGCCGAACACACACAGCTATACTAAGCACAGCCGAGCTCTTGTAGCAGACTTGTTTGGCTACACACACACACACACACATTCACACACACACACACATTCACACACACACACACTCTTACATTAGGCATGCAGCGAGGCATGAGGCTTTCCTACCCTGTGTTCTGAGAGAGAGAGAGTCTATAAGCAGCCCCACTGTAGTCAAAGCTCAGGCAATTAATGTCATAATAAAAACTGGGTTTTAAGCCTGGATTTTAAAAAGGCAGTCAAACCAAGAGCAAGGTGACTATAGAAGTTGCAGTTGGAAAGTTGTCCAAATTTATTATTTATATGCAATGTGTGTAATGTGACACAGGTAATGTGTAATGTTGTTGTTGTTTTTTTTAAGTCAGTGGGTTTTCTGAAAAAATATTGTATATATTGACATCCTATCAAGTTTGATCTTATTGGATATTTTCTTATAATAATACATCCTAGTACTGTATGTGTGTAGTCTCCATTTCAGCAGCCTTATCTCTAAGGAAACACTGTATTAATTGCTAATTTCACATTAAGTTGTTATTTCAGTTTTTATTTACAAGGAAACATAATTTAAAAAAATCAAATTCAGATAATTTTTCATCCAGAAATGTATTATTGTGTTACATTCAAGTTCTAGAAATGACAATTAAGTTGAAAATGTCTGAGAATTCCTTGACATTTAAAGATTACTCGAAGACTTAGCCTCCCCTCAGAAATGCTGAGCCCCAGCCCGTGCATAATGCTTTAAAAACAAATTTCAATCCTGCCACTGGCCGACTATTTCAGCCGGTTATTTAGTTACCTTCCACTGTCTAATCTGTTTTATACGGAAACCGTCCCCATTGACATGCAAATATGTTAGCACATTAGTTAGTTAGTGTGTTTATTATCTATCCCTTTCAAAGGAGCTTTGGCGCTGTGGAACTTTGTAGCAGAGGCTGTATGTGTCATTGTCTTATCTAAATGATGATAACACTGGTGAGAATATTAGATTAGCGATCAAGCTGTGGGGATAATTGACCAAAACAAGTTGCAAAATCCATCTTTAATGCCGCCTGTGTGAGATGTTATAACACTTACTCTTTTCTCAAACTCTCTGATGTTCTATGGCAGCGCTACAACTGTTATGAGTAGAAAACAAATCATTTTCAAATGGATCGGTCATGTCATGCGAAAACACTCAAAGTGGGATTTTTCATATAGGAATCCGAAGTGTGAATGCCCCCGCCTTCCACTTGTATGTGAAGCTTACTGTCTTGCAGGTGTGAAAAGGGCTTTTGGATGGTGAATCCAGTTTGCCTTCCGTATTCCTGCACTCTCACTGAATCAGTGTGTAGAGGCTGATAATGCCTCAGAGGCCTGATTGGGCCATTATAGATTGACAAGGAAAAAAGTCTGCTTTCTCACTTTAGTCAATCAAGTAAATGGACCCCTGGGTGGCAGGTCTAGGTTACCTAATGGGCTCATCAGGGAGGAGGAGGTTGATGACGGGAATGAGCAGCAAGGGGAAACTGACCCACCTCGCAATCCAACTTCAGGCCTCCGCGTCTAGCACCCAGACCTCCTGGGAGCCAGCCTGGTCACACGTATCCTGCTCTGGCTTTACAAGGACATCAGTCAAATGTAGATTTCATGTCACTGCAGTTTAGTGCAAAAACCGTGTGTGCCCATTTCGTGATAAGGACAAAGAAAACTCATATTAAATGCACATGATGGAGGATATAGACTGTTGGGTAAATTGATCAAAAGCATCTGCTGCAGTGACTCAAAGACAATGAAACGTTTCCCTTGGATTTTATGGGGAAGCACTTGTAACAGGCCCTGCTTAATTATTAAAGACCACATGGCAATAATTTGTGTTCAATTAAAGTTAAACAGGCTACCCATTAGGCACTTGACTTGGTTAACAGTGAGGCATCAACCCAGCATGGTGTGACCTTGTCCACAGCACGTGTGTGAATTTAAACTCATTGTAAGCATCTGTGTGCTGTTCTGTTTGTAGTATCTAGTAGGTGTGCCCCTTTCTTCTCATTTAACAGTATAATATGTAACTATATGAGCAGGTATGTAATGCATGTTCCCCGTGCTGCAGCTCCATCTGCAGAAGTTAAATTGAGCAATCAAGTGCCGACGATCCTTCTGTTAGCGTGAGGGTTCTATATTCCCACAGCCACTTCTTCTGTTAGTAGTTCATTATTGTATTATTTATTTATTTTTCGATTTGGATATGCAAGTGGAAGTGCGTTTGCTTGTAATATACCTTGCCACTCTAAATGTAGAATATATTGGAATGGATCACACTGTGAGGGATTTGAATTGACGCTACCTCAAGGGAATTTATGTTATGAAAGATTGAACAATACCACTGTTCATAATTTCCCTTCAGCAAACCGTAATGAAGCAGCATTTTCCATCTATTTCGAATGAGCAGATTTGTTTGAAGGAGCAAGCATTTAGTTATACTCCATCCAGCTCCACCATTAAAACATAATGGGATATGACACATTGTTAGCAGCTAGTGTAAAAATAAAAAAACGGCAGCTATAAAAACGAGAAGGCATTTTGTGTAGGCAGTGTCAACGAAAAGATTTAGGTCAAACTCCAGCTAGCCTTCACTCCTCAAGTACAGCATTTCAAAGCTTATGAGCTCTGACAGTAAAAGCCCTTTTCACGTTTTTGCTTTTAGCACAAAGTTGAACTGGCCAGGACAAGGGATGGTCTAGGATTAAGACTGGCCCTGGACTTTGACATAGACCAGCTCACTATAACCTGTGCACGGATACTCCACAGCCCCTGGCATAGTTCTCACGATACCTTTAAGCTGCTTGAAATACCTGATGTAAAATAGTGTGAAAATAACATCAGCACCTTGGGTTTTATGTAGGATTCCCCCTATACTTACAGAGGCCCTTAGTGAGCTCCTTTGTTTTCATGTTAAAAACGCAGTCCATGTGCTACCTCCGTATAACCTAGTCTCCTTGTAAATTATCAAGTGTGTGTTTCCAGACTCCAGCAGTCTGGAATGTGTCCTCCCCATGCTATCTGCTCCAGAAGATTTAGCTTGTGTGTTGTATCCAGGTATTTCTGAAAGCAGCAGTTTTGTTTTAAATGGATTCGACAGAGGTTGTTCCCTCTCCTTGTGCTTTAATTTGTATTTTTAGAGCCTGCCAAATTTTTGTTTTCTTGTTTTTTAATTCATGACCAGACTTTCTTTAAAATTCAAATTTTAAATTACTAAACACTAATTATGCCGCAGAAATTACTATTAGCACAGTTTAACACATATTAAAATAACAGGTTTGGGTCAAATCCGTTTAGAGTAGTGTGTTTATGAGGTAGTAAATATGCATGCTCTTTGGACTTGCTCCGGTCTTATTATGTCAATGATATTCACCTCACAATGCTAATATGCTTCCAGTTTCATCAGATAATTTTAATGACTGCCTTATTACGTGAAACCACACGGTTGCTCCACTCTCACCAGCTCCACTCAGTGAAACCTCACAGTGTGCCCATTCTCATTTCCTGTGTGTGCATTATATTAGTCCAGGCCAAAGATACCACTGTAAATCATTAACATGTCGCATCAGTGACATTGTGGATATTATGCGACAATCTAGGGAAATGCAGTGTGCTCTGCCGCATTATTTCGCTTTATTATTTCAGGAAATGTGCAGTTTCTTAATGTTCTTTACCTCTCCCAGGTTACCTCTCTTTATTACATATTACTAATAATAGTTGATGAAATCAGCATACAGAGGATGCACCTTTTTTTGCTTGGTAACGGCAGTTTGGGGTATAACAATAAACAAATTAAAATTTAAAATCCATGAAATTAAAATGTGATTACCCAACGTGACCAAATGATTGATCCTCATCTAATTGAAGAATGTGTGCCTTTGTGTCGGTGTGTGTGACCATATGCCTCTGACTGCTTGTAATTGTTTCAGTTCACTTTTGCCTAAATGTGTGCGTGTGTGTGAGCGCGCACACACACGCCCGCCTGCCTGTGCACATATGTGGGCATGTCCAAATGCAGACTGTTTACAGCATGGATATTATCAGTAGGAGTACACAGAGGTGGGTTGTGCTAATTAGTTTTCCCAGCATGCCATTCGAACAGCATGGCAATCATGGTGGGGAATGAATATGGAGCAAGTCTGATGTAGATGTGTTTGTGTATACACGCGCGCACGCACACACACACACACACACACACACACACACACACACACACACACACACACACATGCACACACACACACAAACAGTGTAACATACTTGGCAAACACATACTTTAATTCAAACTTTCGTGCCACACAGTTTTATTTTCATGAATGCCCCATTATTTTATGTGTCAATCTGCACATCTTTTTTTTAGCCATCTGTAATTGGATCCAAAAGCATATCATGTTTCATAGCTTTTATTTCAACTCCTCATGTACTGTGTCTCCACCTAGTCCCTCATTTAATACTGGACATTGATTGCACAGTTGAAAGGTCCCAATTAACTGGAACCTTTTTATACACAGTTCCTTATTTTCTTCGTGGTCATGCGCTGTCCCTCTGAGAGGGTATAAACAGATTTTTTGCTCGATTCCCACATGTATGCATTTTAATCATCAGACCGTTTAGTGCATGCATGTAGTACATTTGACAAGAAAATTAGTATAAAAAAAAAAAAATCTGTGTTTTACTTTTCTTTTTTCTTCTTTTAGCTCCGAGACACTAAATCCATCAGTCAGAATACAACGCTCCTTCATTTCCTAGCCGAGAAGTGTGAAGAGGCTCACCAAGACCTGTTGAGGTTTCCAGAAGAACTGGAGCATGTGGAGAGTGCCAGCAAAGGTATGTGTCTATGTATTTAAGTATTGAGGCCATCATATATCAAAGTACCGGCACGCACATTATAAAAGCAGGAACATCGCCTGACAGTGATTATAGTCTGTAAACCCTACATTCTTTATTCTAGGCAATGCAACAAGATTCATTCATTTATTTTAGCTTCTTTTCACCACAGTTTCACCCTTTACTAATCTATGTCATCCCTTGACAACAGCTAACTCTCTCTCTCTGTTTTTGTCAGGAATAGAGTTGATTGTTTGACCACACTGTCATTCAGCCTGTCAATAAACTAATTCCACTCTAATTGTATTCTCAAGCATTTGGTAGAATCCCTGCAGGCTTATTTATTTTGTTAGCCCCATAATTGGTTATTTAATCTAATTCAACTAATTATGCACTTGACTAAGGCTGGAAGACATTGTGTAAGTGGACTGAATGGTCTTCACGCACCGTATATAGTTAGATGTCTATATGCACACATTTTTGAATTATATCAACTTTGTCATTTCACGGAAATTAATTATTCAAGGAGATATTCAAGAAGTTAATTGACTGAGGACTCAGGAACCGTTTGAGGAGGAGGGCTGCAGAAAACAGTTTAGTGTGAGCACACACCCTTGTTACAACGGTCATCACATACAGTGGGACTTGGACACTGTATAAAAGTGAAGGAGACCACATTTTGAGACATGATTAGTGCTAACACACCTATAGGTCACTTAGATGAAGGGTCAACATGTTTGAATCTGTGATCTTATTTACATTTTTTTCTACACTCTTCCAAATAGCTTTTATCTTGTTTATACTAGCAGTAGCAAGATATTTTTTTAACCAAACTCCATATTTTGATGTATTGATTTACTCCATATATTTGATGGTGTCCTTAGCATGTTGAAGCTAGGTAATTGAGAAAAGGGGAAATCTCTTCTGACGATGCTCAATTTCTATTTCATCAGATTTATTTTGACCACAGGCCATGTGTTGGCCCTCTCCATGTCTTTGAAAAGAATGTTACTGCCTGTAGAAACAGTGGAGCATCTTTGAATTATTTACCACTATCTTCAGATCATTTATAGGCTTTTTGGTCTCCTATCACATAAACTGGCTAAATAACATTTTACAAAAGCTTCCTTTTCAGCTTAAAGCTAGAGTCGGCAAGTTGTTATATTTGTTAAAATTAGCTTAACATCCAGACAGCAATGAATAGATGAGATGCTCATAAAAAAAGTGTACGTACATGTACGATACCAAGGTACACTTAGGAATGGTTGCTTCTTATAACGGTGTTTTTTGAACACAACATTAGTCTCTTACCTAAACCCCCCTGTACTCGTCACTTCCTGTGGGAACGGTACTTCATCGTAGTGCATAGTGACTTGAATGACTAGAATGTTTCCCAGAGCAAACCAAGTTTCTTTACTAATGAGTATACAAGGATTTTACTCATAGCCACAGTTTGAAGAATCCATATTGATTATTTGGAAACCCATTAGCTGTTACCATGACAACAGCCACTCCTCCTGGGCTTCATATTATAGTAAAATACCCTATGATCAATGTTCACTTGAACTACACAAGTAAAGAATATACCATTATAAAACAAATACATCAACAACAAAAAAATGGTTGATTGTTTTGTATTCTTGGGAAATACATCTCTTGTGTAAAGCCTGTGGTCTGCATACAATTTCTGATTGTTAAATTGGGCTTCAAATGTAATCAAATGGTCATCTGCAATGTTTGGAAGTTGTACAACTACCTCGTTGATAAGTGCAATCAGGCCTGCATAATTTCCCCAGGAAATCATAATTTTCACCGCCTTGATTGGCTGCCTCAGACTTTCACTCATCCAGTGTTTCTAAGACATTAGATTGCCACCCTGCTTTCGTCTGGACACAATTTGTATTCCGCCCCCATTCAAAATGATGCACATCTCTTTCCCCACAGTCGTTCAAAAGTGTATCTGCATTTTATAGCCTATACATATTGGAATGAAGAACAATTGGCCATTATTGTTAATTGCATCATTGATGAGTCCATGTTTTATCCAGTGGCCTACCGTAGCATATAGTGATTATGACTACAGGTAGCAATAAAACCCTGGTTTAGTACTTTCAGTGCAGCTATCTATTCCCAGAGTACTCTGGTTGGTTGGTATTACATATATCAGTGGAAAGTTTAACTGCAATAAAATAGCAGTTCATGCTTGACTAAAATGGTGGGACCACTATATTGACCTTACTGTCTGTTGACCATGATGTAAGTTCTGCCATTATCACTTAATTTTATTGACTCCTACCTTGCTACGTCTTACTCTATTACCTTACTGTTACCTCCATGCCTAGCAAAGTATTGTGGGTAAAAATTGTCCCAAAAGCTTCTGATTATATATATCATATTAGATCAGAAATAAATATGCCCTTAGACAAGCCTGGTAACAGAGGAGTTTGAGTGTCCTAATGGAAGGTAGAGGTTAACATTAACTAAGACTAAGTCAAACAGATAGAGATATTCCCATAGGAGACTCTCTCCTAGGATAGAGTCATGATAGAAGCCTACCTGTATCAAGGTCAATTTTGATGAAAATCCACGTAATTATGTAAAAAGGCAGGTTGTTCCAGATAGGACCCGGACAAAGGGAAGGGCCGGGCTTTAAACAATGCATTGTGGACACATGAATTTATTGAGCAGAAATAGTATTAAAATAATTACGCTCTTGTGTTCATTAAACTTAAGCAGCCTAAACCTCCCAAAAAACACCACAAAAGGACGTACTTAAATGGTATTGAGAGCTATCCGTTAGCTATGCTAGAAGCCCAAAAGCTGTCATCAAAGTATGCAAAATACTTTATTATAGTTTTTACTTGTACATGCACTAAAAAAAAAAAAAAAAACCTTTGCTTAGTTCCGACATCAAAAATATCTTGTTTTGATGTGGATTGATGCAGGCATTTGCACTTCAACGGTTGAGTTGTGACCTTGGTTTTTATTTTTACAGTTGTTGAGTTGAGTTCTAACCGAAAACATGTAAATGGTAAAATAGTGATTTAGAAATAGATATCAGTGAAGGTTTACACGGAAATACTGTTTTTATTGTGATAATGAGATATTTAAGTGTTGCTATGGTTTGGTTTATAGGATGTGGAGATGTACATTCCAATACCTCTAATCCACTGAGCAAAACAGATATAAAGCCTTGAAAACCCAGGTGAAAGAATAAAGATAGCATGATTTATGTTCATAATTGAAGTCATCAACAGCTCTTTAAATTAATTGATAAAAAAATGCACTCAGACATATGATACATTGCACTTTCTAGAGAAGAACAGAATGTATATTTTTGTTAAAAAGTGATTTATATATATTTTGTATTTCAATGGCTCAATGGTTCAGTAATAGAATTGTCAAGGGATGTTTTGGCTGCTTTTGTGACTTGATATAAATGTAACTGATTTTGTTATTGTCTTATAGCGCAGCACCCAGAATCCAATCAGAATGCAAATATCATAAAATATTGTGAGCCATATACTGAAGGTCAAGGTGTATGATCTCAATGAGCACTTCTTATCTTAAGACATTGTATTTCGTTTTGAATGCACACACCTTGGTTGAGAGCACCGTCATATAATACCAAATTAAGAATTATTTCATTTCAGAATGAACCATTTTCTATTCAACACATTTTCTTCACAAAAAAAGAAAAGAAAGCTCATGAATTGTTGGTCAGTCTTGCCCTCAGGTTAATGAAATAGAGGAACATGCTGCTCTACTTCCTCCATCTACAATAATTGATTGATTAACATGAAGAATAAACAAGGACATATTTTTGATAATGTTTTTCATCAGGACTTTTTTTCACAGTGAAAAGATACTAAAAGAAACACCATTAATGGACTTAACCTCTTTTTAAATGGATGGCACTTGAAGGGATATTATATCAGATGGAGCGTATTGAATTATACGTGTTGTACAGCACAATGCCCAACCTTGATAGTGAGTACTGTAGTTTACTCTCAACAACACTGTAACCTTTTTTACAAGAGAGTTAAGATCACAAATTAAAACATCTGACCATGTCCCGGATCAATTTTATCTATTTGACTAAATATTTTAATACAATTCTAAAGACATTCAAGTAGCATATAATACAATGCTGAATTAATTAGGGTATTTGTAAGTAGTTTTAAAAGTTTATGGCAACTGAAAATCTGCAAAATGTTACAAAATACCATGACGGTCTCTTGCGTAGGAGCAACATTGTTGACATTTTATTCAGGATTGCCTGTGTCCATGCACATATGTATCCTTATGCAGGGTGCATTCATCGAGAGCATATTTCACAGTGCCCCTTATTTAAGACATCAGGGTTGTTGCCTGAAAGATCCTTCGCCAAATTCAACCTTTTGCCTTCCCTTACAAGACCAATTCTGTTTTCACTATTGGCTTTGTATTCGAAGCGCTGCCATAATTCATTGTGAGCGCCATCCCTGTCCAAGCAGTGGACTGGTAGCCTCCCCTGCCACCGTGTCATAGCTGATCTCGACAGATAAATCACTCCGGCGGATGAAGGATTTGAAAGGAGGTCTGGGTACCGTAAAGGGGCGAAGGCCTCCTCATTGAAAATGAATTGAATTTGAATTTTTTCTTTGTATTCTTCCCCTCAAAGTGAAGGGTCACATTTAGCAGCTCACCGTCACCACTGCTAACTTTAGTGTGTCAAGATATACAACACAGACTTGGTTTGCTGTCAGTTATTATTGCATCATGGCACAGGAATGGATGCACATGATATGTTTTCCACCGTCTCACTTTAATTAATAACTTTACAGTTTTGATCCATCCTTAAATAGGCTCAGGTTAAACATTGATGCTGGCATTAATGTAGCAAACAGGTGTGAAATCTCCGACTGACAATCCAAAGCAGATTCACTGCTAATTTATCTACATACACACACATGGTAGCTCATTACTGTGTTTGAGTAATAAAGTATACTCTGTCTGCCTTGTACAGATTGCTTGTTTTCCTCATGATTTTTGCTGATTCAGTCAGCATTTCTTTTAATGTGCAGTACGGTCTGTAAATAGTGTATTTCACTGAGTATACACGTTAATGAATCGAAGACTTAGTGTATAGTAAAGTATTGAGCATTTACCAGTTATAGCTCATGTGAGTGTACGCCATAGGTGCTCTATCAATAGCTCTTGTGATCTGGGTGTTTGATAATAATCTAAGTGGGGTGGTGATGAATGTATGATCGGATCCCAACAATGCTAAATCATTTACCATTAACTCTCTAACCATCTGTCTGGCGAGCAGAGGTGGTCATTGTTTTTTTATTTATTTGTTTAGGATTAAACACTTGTGGAATCCATTCTGAACATGTGGTGTACTGTATATTTCAAGGGTTGAACGGATGTCTCCATTTTATTTATTTATTTCCTTTTTTCTGTATTATTTTTTCTTCTTTTTTGGTTTGCCCTCCAAGTTATATGAATGGTTTGCAAACAAAGTCTTTGTGTACTGCTAATGCATTCATTCCAATGTACTATTGGCTATTGAGGCATTAACCATTTGACATGTAGTCATATAATCCACTATTTTCATACCCCTGACCTCATCTTAATGGCAGTGGCAAGGCCTTGAGAGAAGTGGCACTGGCCAATTTGCCTTGTTAAATCCCCCCCCAGAGATGAATATGTGGGGCCTGACAATAGGAACTAAGTCTGTGTGGTGATTCCACTCAATCAGTGGTGCACTGACAATCTGTCTTGACAATCCGGGAAAAAGAGGAAATATGACACAAATGTTCTCATAAATCTATTTAGTATAAGGCATAGCCAAGGGCAAAGTACTTTGGAGCCTGTGAGAGAGAAATGGAGAATGAGTGGGGGTGGGGGGGAGATGAACTCTGAGGATATTAATACCGCTGTGAATATATCTATTATCCACATTCATTTCAAGGCACTGCAGCATAATAAAGCAGTGCCCATTTCCCATTTAAACTTATAGCAGTACTTGGCTCTGTATTACGTAGACAAAATGCCTTTCTGGATGGGGTGGAACACAGAAGATATCATTTGTCTTTCGGTTGCAATGGAGTTGCTTGGAATCATGAGGTAGATATGATGTTCACTCTTGCCAGACTAAAGTCAGCTGCAGACATTTGTGGAAGAAGGGACAGAATTCAAGCCAAATACTTAGAAACAACTGGAACATCTACACATGTTCTTTTTTTAATCTAAAGACATGAAAAAAACATACATGTGACCTTAATTTTTTTAACCGAAACAATCACTCATCATTTATTTCACATCTGATGTGTTGACTTGATTTTAAAAATGTGACTACGGAAGGAGATGATGAGAAAGAAAGCATCTGTTTATTGATATTATAATATTACATGTTGTATGTGTTAGTTGTGTGTTAGGAGCTGTTGGTTTAATAGAACCATTCACTTCTGTGTCAGTCCGACTTCGATGTCCATAACGTTCTCAGGGAGGCCTTGAGGGAATTTATTTAAATGTGGCATAAATGTCCACTTGCACTTGAACTGATTAGATTTTGGTGGTCAAACGTCACTGTGACATCATAAAGCACATGTTTGGCCATAACTCAATAATCCATATGCTAATTATGACAACTTCAGACAAATGTCTAATTGGACAAAATGATGAGGTGATGACATTTTGGACAGACATGGATGGAAACTTCAACATGACTGCCAGCTGACAGGGGACAAGCATACAGCTGTAATTATGGTTTCATTTGTATCTGTGCTATCCTGTTATTATAAGGGTTTCAAAATGTTAAGGCACATGTACACACTGGCTTATTATTTATTTTACTCGACTGCAGAGTTAAAAACAAGTTGGATTTGCACTAGTTAGCTTATTGCCATTTTTTCAGCTAACTTACAATGATCTAGTCCCCCTGTGTCCCTGTATAATGTTAGAAATGTTAGATTCATTATTTTTTTTTATAGTTATGGTGCAATAAACAATGTTTAAAGTACTCTTCAAATCAAATAGCAAGACCTAAAATCCCCAAAGATGTGCACATTGATGTTTAAGAAAGTGTGTAAATGATTAAATTGAAATGCAGTGCTGCATGTTTGACCCAAATTATCAGAATCATTAATATAATTATAATAAGTATCCAGAAACCCATCTGCTTGCTTGGCAACCTTCCTGAATTTCCCAGAAGACTCCTTTCTTTGTGACCCTCATGGTATAATTTTAACCAATTTCCTCCCAAATGCTGATTCCAATCTAATACATGGCATATGCATACTATTTCTGTAAAATAAAAAAAGAAAAGAGAGAGAGCGCGACAAAAACAGGCTGCAATTAGCAAAATGTACACATAAGAAGTAGTGTTTCTAGCAATATTGTGACATATAGACCATTTACAGCAAAATGCAGATATAACCGTTATGCCAATGTAGTTGATAGTGTGTTCATTGAAATTAAATCATCATCATCATTATTATTATTATTATTATTATCATTATCATGGTTATTGTTGTTGTTATTATTATTTTTGTATATATTAACATTTCTAGAAACAACTAGTTTTAAAAACAATTGTTTTATGTGATCTACGGTTTTAGCATCTAATACATCTTTTGGAGTAGAAATCGATGATGGTGAAATGTCCATCCTCCAAATAATGCATTAGGACAATTGTTCCTCTATGTACTGAACATCTGTATCAGTTGCTAATGTGTAAAATAATGAAGTAGTCTACCAATATTTTAAAAAATGCTTATGTAGACAAGAAAGGAAGACCTTATTGACTTGCTTCTGTGTCTTCATCTATTGGTAGTTGTTTGTCCATTATGGGTAACAACACCTGATGAGGCATTCTCCAATTCTGAGAAAGCGAGCAGTGATATCACCCTGACCTCCAACTGTGTTATCTTACCCACAGGAACACAATTTTAGAATATATTCCCTTTTTATTAAGTGTTTCTTATACATAGCCATTTGAAAAATTGAGAGTGTCATAATGATGACAATAACACATCACACCATCTCAACCTTTGATTTAAACAAAAAAAGTGTAGTTCACCCTCAGTGAAGTTGCCCTTCTTAGATTTGTAGTCAAACTTTTCCATTCTCCCTTAGAAGTAATTGAATGACACTCTGATTTAGGTGCATATTAATATTCTCAGTGGGAATTCCATTTGCCATTTAATCATGGGAGTTAATAGGGTGTGGTATGAGGCTCACGGATGTGCAGAATTTAAAGTTTATTGCAATTTAGAAAGTGGGAAATTGCATGTGGGTAAACGTAAAGACAGTTTTCTGATTTCTTTAAACGAGTTGTGACGCTTCCAACAACAGATAAACTGGTCCTGTCTATGGAAATTATGAGCAAGACAAAACCAGCATGTAGAGTATACATAACGGCATAACTTGGTGGAGATTCAACTTACAGTTATGCAGTGATGCTGATGCATACACAACAGTGGAGTGGCTTTGTCTCTGTTTGTACTTGAAGGCCCAACCAAAGCCTGGATTTAAGCCCAGATTTGAAAATCTGTGGAGAAACCTGGAGATCGCAGCTCCCTGATGCTTCTCAAGAGCATCGGTGAGGGTTTGCGAGGCAGACGTGAAAAAGCCCAAACCTAAGATGACTTGACGCTACAGTCACTACGTCTAAATCCCCCACAGCCCTGAAGAAACAAAAAAGTATTCCTGTATTTCAAGCAACACAAATCAGTCACATGGTTGCACTACAGTACAATATCTTACCGGGTTTTTAATTCCTTGACTTTTTATTCCCAAGTTATAAACTTTCAACCTACTTTCAAAAGTAATAAAATATGTATTAACGCTAAATTAGTTGGAGTAGATAAGGTTCACATAGACAATACCCTTGGCTCTGAATGTTTGATATAAGAACAAATAAAACAAATTCAAGTTTCAGTGAGAGGAATGGGGTTAAATTAGGACAACAACATATCCACACTGTTTACTAGTGATTCTGCATGTTTTTTTGTGGTACCCATTGCCCATTGTGTTATGTTTGGCTTTCTGACCATCGCTTGTTGGTCAAGTGATAAACCTTTGAAGTACCCTTGATGAGTTTACATTCTATCGCCTTCCTTGTGCTAGGTCCGCACCTCTTCATCCATCATTCGTGCGTTTCTTTGCCAAGTACCAAGTATCAGGCTTATTCCTCGGAAGTATTTGTGTTTGAGATCTCATCATTTATACATCAAAGGAATTTGGCAAAGAGTCTTTGTATTATTGAAGGCACAGTCTTCAGCAATGCACAACCGATGGCTGTATTTCCAGTCCTGAGACCCAAATTTCCAGTTGATTTGACTGGACATTGTATGTACTGCAGCACATGCATATTTACATGGTTATAGTGTGTTTTTTCTCTCTCTCTTTTTTTTCCCAAACAAAGCAAGCCAACGCTAGAACAATTTCATTATTTAGAGGTTTTATAAAATCACCCTCACACCAACACATGCTTTTCTCAAAACTACGTTGGCTGACACACTTGCTGAACTTGCTGTGCTGAATTCACAACTTCATATACAAAACGCTATACCTGCCCGCCAGTCTAACATCAAGTACACACGACCATTAGTCAATTCAACGTTGTCACTGTGGTTAGAAATGGAAACAATTTCCACATCGGTTGTTTAAGGTATACTCATCCCCGGACCCTGAGAGTGATAGAGCAGGATCAGCGAGGCCAGCCGTTTAAATGGACAGTCTGTCATGAAGAATATTAGGAACAGGAAACAGACCTGTCGAGCTCCACCAGCTCAGGATGAGTGATGAGCTCTGGAGAGTTTTCGTTTTTCTTTTTCCTTTTTTTTCCCTTCTCCGTAATCACTTCACGGTGGACGAGTAGTTCATTGTGAGACCTAACCAACTATTCACTCTCGTCCCTTTTTTCCTTTCTGTCCATCTTTCTTTCCCTCCACCTCTGATTTCTTACATCACCACTTTGGCCAGCCAGTATGAATATAGACAGAGATAGACACATGCAGGGAGGCCAGCAACCCTGCTTAGCATCAGGCTCCACTCCGTGACAGCAGATTTCAATGAGAGGTGACAATGGCACCAGGAATGAGAATAATGCTGTTTGCCAACCTAGAAATTCAGCCTGTCACTGTGGACCATTCCCCATGCCGGGAGAATTCCATGAGCTGAGGTGAACACAGAAGCCCCCTTTTAAATATAACTATGTTTTCTGCACTAACGCACAACTAGAACCGATCCATCCCTATAGATTAAAGTAGTATTATATATAAATTGTAGTATTTTCAAAATATATCAGTCGCTGATTGACAACTGTCCTCTTTCAAACAAGCTCATAAGCACATAAGCAGAATTTTCCAACACGGCCAAGTAAAGTCCTGTTTAATGACATAGAGAACTCAGGACCCAGACCAAGCAAATCCCAAGGGCAGGTCATTTGCATTTGCAGTAGAGGGAATGTAACTGCACCAGGGATGCATGAGGGAGCCAACTTTCTTTTACTCTTAAAGTCATTAGAATACATGGGTTTGGACTGAACAGTGATGGAAGAACAATGATGTGTTTCTCTCAAAGAAGAGAAGTAGAAGACTCCTAATGGACGATAACTTATCTATACATTTAATTTACTTCCTTCCTCATCTAATGTATGGACTTTTTTACAAGCTATAACCTGGATTATTTCCCAATTGGTTCATTTCAATCATCTGTTAATTATTCTTAACATGTTAGTAATTTTTTTGTATTTAAATACAATAGTGAAACCAGGTTTTGAATGCTGGCTCTGAAACGTTGTAGTTTGCTCATTGGTGGAGGACGGCGTCAGCTTGGATCAAAATGCCTATACAGACTTCTCAAACCACTCATGCAGCATAATCCACTTCTCTGCCTCTGGTCTATATTAGTTGGGTGGCTAAATTGCAAAATCAGCACAAAAACAGTGCATGTATTTATGTTGTGGAGAAACCCTGCTTCTCAGCTAACCACTTGCCTCACTCAGCGGGCCCTAGTTTCGTGGCGCTGCGCAGGGTCGTGCAGGGTGGCGGAGCCGGCGCAATGCAAGTTTCGACCCGCGCAGCCTTGCGCACCGTCAGTTTGGCAGTTTGGTGGATCACCTGCGCCAAGATGGGTGTGGCGGCGCAGCAGGGTGAGGCGTCAAAGATTCAGCTTGGCGTAGCGGAAGTTTCGTGGCAAAAAGCCTCGCCGAGACTGCGCTGAAAGCTCGCCAGCTCCAAGCTGGTCTACTTTCGGCATAAGGCACAAGGCGTAAATAAAGTCCATTCATTCAAGGCGAATCACAGCTGGCGGAATGGAAGTTTGGCTGACGGCGTGCAGTGCGTACACGTCACCGATACCTCACAGGCAGGTTTCCACAGTTCCAGGCGCATTTAAATACAATAAATAATCACAACAAACACTATTTAATGCAACTAATTGAATCAACACGTGAATGTATATCTATATAGATTGTCCCGTCACATCTGACGTCAGATCAAAGGCGGATGGCACGCGTAACGGAAACTCAGCCTCTCAGACCAAAACATCTCCCTCTCTCTCTCCTGTTTTTATAATATCGGCATTGTTATTATCATGATACGCGCGCACAGCGCGTGATGCGCGTGGTGGGAGCGGCGGCGCTGCTTCTGTCATCGGGTTGTCAAGTGACGGATCTTGCACTGAACCTCCCCTAACGCATTAAAGGAGAGGAGAGGAGCTCATTTGATTGGTGAAGATCTGAATCGGCTATATTAATCCCAGTCCACGCCTCGTCTCCTCCTCGTCTCCCACTCACGCCTTCTTCTCCTCCCTCTTTCCCACTTGTGCCGGTGGGCAAGACGGGAGGTGTGCCTGCGCGAGCCTGAGCCTTGCAAAGTCCAGGTGGACACACCCCGTCGGCGTGGCGCAGGTGCGCTGAAAGCTGACTGTGCCTGGTCTACGAAACTAGGGCCCAGCGTGTTCACAGGTACTGCTATCGGTTACAGTCCTGTCTGTATTCCCATCAGGAATATGTTGATAGCTAACATATTTTGCCATTTCAATTAGGTTGATTTTATAGATAATATGTATTCATATATTCTTTACATGCACCATGTTGTCGTTTCGAATATTTCTATTCTACAGCGCTGTAGTTCTGTGCATAGTGTTTCAGATCTCCAGTGATTGGCTGAACACATTATCGCAAAGCTTGAATTTTAGCATATTTGTATATTGTTAAAAGCCTGAGGCAGATGCAACACTTTTGACCTGTCAGATCAATTGTTGGAGCAATACAACTGCTGTATTCCTGAACTGTCGCAGTCACTGACGTGACATTTTACTCAACATTAAGGGACTTCAAAGTTACTGTCGTGGAGAAACTCATGAAAGCATCTCTGTCAGGCAATTCTGATAAGTGAGATAATGATGGGGATTGTTGTACAAATGAGCAGGAAATTGAGTTTTCTCTGAGGTGATCCCTGCACCCTCCAGATAAGGCTCTGTTGAGGCGTTACAATAACAAGTGCAGGGTTTTGTAATATTGACTGACTGAAAGAGCGTAATCTACAGTACAATATGTCCACCCTGTTGAGGATTTATGTTGTGTGCCTGTGTGATGGCTCAGCGCTGAGATCTATATTAAAAAGGCTAAGCTTGCCAAATAGGTATCGCACTATTGTTAAATAGTCATTTCAGCGTTAACATGGAGCACCCTTCCATATTCTCCTCCACTGACCACTTGTATTTTCTCTGTGGGATATGTATTAATATTTCCTAATCAAAATATGACTGATTTGGCTCGTCGGACCTCATGAAAATTCATTGAAAGGACCGAAGACAGAAAAAAAACAGAAATTATCTTTATCATTATTATAGCGTGGCAACCTATCTGCTGCAGTTAGCTGGCTGAATATAAATCACTAATTGATGGTGTGTTTCCAGAGCCACCACCCACTCCTCCCCAAAGTAGTCCCCTGGCACTGGAAGTGAAGCAGGGGGAGTAGCTAGTTATGTGTGGTCTGACCTATTGTAGCTGTCATATTTTACAGCACATATATGAACGTGATTTCCATGGGAGCAGGGCTGGCGATGCTTTCGCCATACTGACATGGCCGTAGTTTCAACTGATGTAGGTTGGAAAAACGACAGTCATGACCAAGACCGTCAGGTCAGAGTTCACTTGGAAAGAGGATGTTTCTTTGTGCTCTCCTCAGATGTATCTCACTTATGATGAAACTGTTCCCCGCTCCAAGCACTGCTTTAACTTGGCACCAATGTCAAGATACAATTCTATAAAGAGCCAGTGTCAGATAGGTTTCCATGGTACCCTATTGTACATTACTCGAAAGTACAATCAACTAAATTAACGACTTTAGCAACGTGTTGATCAAAACGTCACATCTGATGAAATGTTTTATGACCTCGCAGTTACATAACACATTTCTCGCGCCTCGACCACTACGTGTCAACATTAACCCTTACACACATTTATACACTCATGGCAGCGGCTGCAATACAAGGTGCCAAACTGCTCATCAGAATCTAATTTAATCATCCACACACACTCACATTGCACAGCCGTTGGGAGCAATGAGCGTCTTGCCCAAGGACACTTACACATGTGGACTGGAGGAGCTGGGGATTGAACCTCTCCAATCCTCCGACGAGTGGACGACCCGCTCCAGCTTCTGAGCCACTGCCACCTTATAATCACCTAAATTATTATTACCGTATTGTTTTAATAGCAACACATACCACAAATGACCTTCGAGAACATTATGTCAAACACGACAGCACAGTGTTCATACAATGACCAAAAACTATAAGAAGTAAAAATTGAATAAATGTAAATGTGTGCCTTCAGGTGGAAGAAGGCAATAATAAGTTCACCCCGGCTTGACTGACATTATACATGGCAGTTTTGCTTTTTAAACACATTTGGGTATAGAGTGTTCAAAAACGACCAAATCTAGGCTGGAGACCAAGTATTGAGTCTGGAGGAGATAAGTCAAATATTTAAATCACCTCAGAGGGTCTGTGATCCTTTTCACTGCCTTGAAAGTGAAGACTAAATCTCCTGTCCCAGCATTATGTAGGCAGAAATGTGCTTTAAGTGTCTCTCAAAGATTAGGCACGGCGTGTCTGTGTGTTGGTCTTGCTGTACATTTGGGTGTTATCCTCTTATGGTATTATTCTCTTAGGAACAAGGCCTCCTGCACAAATAATTGCCCGCAACAGATGCAGACATATTTGCTCTGTTGACACGAATGGCAAAAAAAAAAAAAATTCAAATCACGTTTTTTTGTTCTTTCATGTCTGGTTTAAGTGTAGAAATGTATTCCAGACTTGCCTTTGTCACGGTTGTATGCATTAGAAAGTGGAAAGTAGAAAGAGAGTTGACAGGTCTTCTCTATTGTACCAATCATGATTCCTTTCATCCGCTTTGTTCTATGGACAAAAATCACAACGTGTCGTGGAGAAAAACACACATCATCCCAGACATAGAAAGGCAACAGATCATTTACTGACTAGGTGGTCACTGCAATAAAGTGCCTCTGTTTTCTCTCCATTCCTTCCCACACTCGCTGCCTCTATTGACCACTGTTGAGAAAAACGTGTCTGTTGCTCAAATGTTGTCATAAGAATCTGGACAGCTGTCAGTAAGTGGGAGGGGGGTGGGAATTGATTTTGGATACTAAATTGGGTGATTTTTTATCAAGGCCTGTTATCAATATAATTTAAAAGCATGGCTTGAAGCGAGCATCGCAGGGCTGCTCATTTAGTTTTACTAGGCCCTGGGGAGTAGGCTCCCCCCCGGGCCCCTTCCAGTTAATGCATGCCACTATGTGAAGATATCCACCATAGCTAGTGATTTATGCCCCCCTGAGAAGCAAAGACATAGCATTGCATAGACATTCACTGCCTTTTTTGCAACATTTATACGACGTGGTTGTTGTCTGTGTCTGCCAACACCATGCTTATCTGAACTATCATGCCGCACGCCATTTCAGGAAATGATGCACTAGTGAATTCCAAAGGAGCCGCACGCATAACCATTACTTGACCTACAGTAATGTCATGTTGTTGTTCTCAGGTGTTGATGTGGCTCTGCATTCTGAGGGATTTTTTAGTGTGACCGAAGTAAAGATTGACGGTAGCTAATGCTTTCGGCATCCTGCCAGTTTCTCTCATCTTGTCGCATTTTGGAAATCAGGTAGCCGTTGTTTCCATTATTCTAGCCAAATGGCATACACGCTTCAGAGACACCTTCCTTTGTGTAGAACAAACCACACTGTGTTAGTTCGTCTGTATCATGTAAATCCTAGAGATCTCTAATTTTCTCCTCTGGCTTTATGGAATGAGTTTCATTTAGCAGCCAGCCATTTCTTTTCCAAAATAAATCCAACAGGCCCTGACTATGACCTTTCTCTTACATGCTGATCATTTGCATTTCCCACCTTCTTTTCTTCCCAGCTCTGTGATATGGAGTCACACTGTGTGATCCATATTCAAATATTATTTAAATCAGTTGCACCACATTTGCATGTGAAATTGACGATTTGAAGCCAGGTCGCCTGCATACTGATCAGAGGGACAACCTTCATTTCAGCGAGGGTTGATATTGCAAATAAATTGGACAGGGTATTAATAATTGTCATGAAAGGAGTGTTCTATATTGCGCACTGTCATAAAAGAGTGTTTTGCCTCTTGTGTAATGAATCTGATATCATGCTCAACCCTTTCAGTTCAGGAAATGATTATGTTCTCTTCAAATAGAGACTCAGCCGCGGTGTCATTTTTTTTTAGGACAGACTTACCCACACAATGGCGGCTTGTTCACACACCAAAAAACCTTTATGATTGCATCCAACCAACAAAAAATAAACAAACAAATAATGCTATTTGGAGGGTTATGTCACTTACCTGTTGCAAGCCAAATGGCAGCATACGGCAGCACTATTAATTTAGAATTATGTGTGTACAGAGTACACTTAATTACATTTTTTTATAATTAAATGTACATGTAATCACACAATTACATGTACATTTAATTATTTTGTTTTAAAATTAAGGATTTAAAGTTTGTTTTGATGGTTCACTTGTTCATAATAATTGAGGCATTGAGATAAGTGAGCTTGCGAATGCATTTGTAACATTGCAGTTTATCGTAACACTTAAGTTGTCCTTTATAATACACGTGTTGCTGTTGTTTTGATGCATGCACATTGGAAGTAGGGGAAGTTGTGCCACTAATCCCCACTTGGCTTCTCGAGTTAATCTCACGACAAGTTGTTGTTGTCCAGAGTTGTGAAGCGAGTACGTTAGACTGTATTTCAATATAAAGTCAAGTTTAGCTTCTTGTTGATTATGTGCTTATTAATGAATTGCTGCCTAAATGACTGTATCAATACAATTAAAAGACAGGGTGGCGATATCTTTTCTCCCTCAAAAAATTTTGTTTTTTTAAATTGTGCACGCATTTGCCTTAATTTCATATCCTAACATTAAATTGCAACAGAATCACAGGTGGTATTTTATTTTTATCCATCAATCTTAAAGCTATTTTAACATCCAACTGTTCATGTGTGGTCGTTCATTAATTTGTTTTTAAAATGTATTTCTACCTTTCAAAATTGATCATAGTCACTTTTTTACTACTGGGACCATGATCAAACACATGTATTATGTCGACGAACAATATTGTCATGGGCAACCGCAATTCAGATGTTTCACGGTCCTTAGTTTCCCTCTTCTTTGCCTTGACATGGCACACCAGCTGAGACCTGCTCCTTACAGAAAGGTCTGTTTTTATTCCACTGACTGAAGTAGAGGTAAGGACGGACAGAATCGATTGTTGCGGGCCAAATTGAACCTGTGTCGAGCTGCAGGCAGCCACGAGATAAAGCCTCTGACGCTGTCTGCTGTGTTTATCATCAGGTGGCCTTTTCTGTGTGTGCTATGCTGCGATTTTGATGTGTTAAGTCATAATATGGGAGCCACCATTCTTTGGAGGGGCTGCCAATAAAATCGCAGACAGAGGGGGATTATGTTTCATGTCAGCCCATTATTGTTTCCAGCTTCTCCTGTACACTTTTTCCCCCCACTTGAAGAGGCCTCTGCCTGGATAATACAGCCTCCTGTCCTACTTTGCCTTGGATCCTTTCATGTCCATATCTACGAGGCAAAGTTCAAAAGTTATGCTCTTTAAATTTGTATGTATTATTCTTTTTTTTTCATCATGGGCCTCCCTGTCACCGTGCCAACCATGTCTTGCTTGCTGATGTGAGTCATGGGTCAAGAGAAGATAAATGCTGCCTCTTTATATGGGAAAGATATAGCCACAGCAGAGCTGTATTTATTTGCAAACAGACTCATCTATTATCTCATTGGACCCTGAAACCCAGCGGTATAATGAAACACCTGTTCTTTTTCTTTTACCAAAGTAACTTGTGCATTTCAGAGACATATCTATGGTTAAGACTTTACTGCCACCATTATAAAGCCATTCCACTAACCAGCTGAATTTAACTGATTTATTATGTTGTACCAAAGTAATAATACAGTTTATGACAAGCTGAGGCAGCAGCTGCCAATCGACTTTTTGACTAGTTTGTGATAAAAAAACAACAAAAAAAACAAGTTCCACTTGTATATTGGCCATCGGTCCAATACACAGTTTTATGACATGCAGTAGATAAGCCTTAGTCATCTGTTAGTATTGAAGACACAGCAGCAACATAGTTTTATTGCTGCTGACCTTTGCCAGGCTTGCTCCCTTCACCAACAGAGATAATTTGCCACTGTGAGTGCAAAACCTTGGCAGCGGATGCTCATACAGTATTTCTGATCCGCCTTGTACTCGAATGTGCCCCGACAGCTCAGTCTTCCCTGGCTTGTGTCACCCCTTGCTTGTGGTGTAGTCTTAAGAACGACTTCTCCTAGAATGACTGTCCTACCAGTAACTCTTGTTGTGACCACTGCATACTCAGTGGAGTGTGCTATCGCTGTTACACCAGATGTTATCTAGGATGACCAGCTGAATACTGCCCACCTGTTCCCAGAGAAGGTGGGCAATGGCCTCATAGCTAATAAGGCAGGCCATTAGCAGTAAATGACTATGACTCCAGTAATTTTATGGGCACGTTTAAAGCTTTCCTCTTTGAGGAAGACAATGATAATCCCCTCTTTCTGCCCTTGGGCTATGTTTCCAAGCTGACTTAATCAAGTGCAGAAAAGAATAATACCACAGCTTCTCAAGCATGCAGCATAGATCTCCAGAATGTGTTCCGATGCTCGCTGTCCCTTGGCCCATTGTACTAACATAAACCCCCACCCTTTGGTTTAAGGGAAAAAGTTGTGCCAAAAGCTGGACCCCCTTCTGTTTTTTCAGAAATGCTTAAAGAAGAGTATTGACTTCTGGGAGACAGTACTTCCACCTACAAATCATATCCAGGGAGAGTCTGAATTGGTGGATATGAGGCTGGATGGACATGAACCACATGTCCCCAGTCAGGCTCCTGGTTGTCTGCCAGCTTTTATGGCTTCCTCTTGCCCCACTTTGCCTTCAAGTGCTGACCATCTGCACTCAACAAGGGTGTAAAAAAACGAAAAAAGGAACTAAAGGTGTAATAACACTGTAATTGTCTAAATATATCTTCCTTTATGAAAATCCAAAACCTTTCAGTGATAATGTTTCACAGTTAGAGGTTTTTATTTCACCTCAACTCTCATCATCCTTCGGACATGGATTCATAATGGTATACAATTAGGTCAATCAAGGAATAGCTGTTCATTAAGTCGTTGGGGTATTTGACTGATCTTGCTCTAGTAAGGTGACACAGACTTCTGCACATACATATTCATGAAGCAATATTCATGGTAACCACTGGGTCATTTTTTTAGTTCCTTTAGCAATGTAACTCTCTGGATGTATTTAAATGCATTTTCAGCTACTTCACCGCACCCTTTTTCAGGCTGCGTGGTTTGTTCTCGGTGTCCTGAATAGAAACTGTAAAAGTAAAATCATCAGGACCAAAATAAGTGTGTCAAGTACGGCTAAAAAGAACTTCCTTGACCACTCTGCTCATGTGAAGTGAGGAAGAGTTGCACACAGACTGGGGTTTCCCCCGGGGTTGGGAAACATTGTCTAAATGCAGTTTAAAACTGGGAAAGGGCACTTTTAATTAGCCTCCAAAAGGCCTACCAGCAATGCTCATACATTGAAAGTTGAATTTCCATTTCCTTGGTGACTTATATTCATGGAGTAATACTGTACGTTGAGGGCAATGACAGCTTTCAGCAAAGCCTAAAGCTGTTGGTTATTACAATAGGCTGATTGGCTGCAAGCTACAAACCCTCCTAAGTAATGGCTAAATGGGAGCACATATTGAGGTTGCCTTGGGCAACTAGATAACAGCACAAACACCCCAGTGCTGTATGTCTGTATGAGTCCCCTAAGGTTTCTGTCAGCCCCGTGGCACTTAGCACCTGGAACAGTTAACTATTAACTGACATGGCCTTCTCCCTGTATGAGTTTGCTGTTGTCTTTTTTATTTCTAAAACTGCTTTCTACATTGAAACAGAATTGAGAACACTAAAACTAAACTATTGTTCAATAGTTTTAAGTGTAATTTAATTATATTAGTTAAATATTCAGGTATTTCAATGTCTCCAAATCTCCAATTTCAAATATGGCCACCCTAAACATTAGTGCTCACCATTTCCAACCCCTTCTGTTGGCCTGGGGACGTTGTAGACTGCCATGCCACTCTAGTTTTCTCAACTTGTCAGCGATAAATTAACTGCATTATTCTACCTTCACGATTAATGAACCCTCAAAGTTGCTTAATGAACAACTTTCTAATTTGCCTCTAATTCACGCAACACTCACACACGAGGCAGATCAGTTTGTTTAAGGGTTCACTGATATATTTCCAAGCAGTCATCCAGATGCTAATCAGGCCCATTGCTGCTTAGCTTGAGAGCTGAGAAGAACTGAGGTGGATGTATACTTTTGAGAGCCTGTTGATCCCACCATTCTCTCCACACAGTCCACACCAAGGCCCTCTGTAAGTCATACGCACAGATGGTTTGATATTGTTTTGATAGAGTAATTTCACTGCAGTAGATGGGAAATGTTTTAACAACAGATCTTTAAGGCAACACTTAGATCACACATCATTTCTTGATGAACACATTACTCAAGTTTGAAATATTGATCACACTTGAGTATGTGGGACTGAATCAGTTAGGAAGTAGAAGGAGAGAGCAACTGCCTGTGGCCACCACATGACATCATTATCTTGTGTGGGGCTGTCTTGCTTCTGCCTCTCCATTGCACCTGTTGTCACTTTAATTTGCACCAGAGCAGGTGGATATGCTTCACAACCACCTTTGCTTTCCAAATGCTCAGACTGATATCCCTGAAGTTTTACTGACTTAGTCTTATACTGTGATTATTATGTTTGAGTTTATTGGAAATAAGCCTTTCAGTATTTAATAAAAAGCATAAAAAAGACAACATAACTATTAGTCCACTAAGAGGAGACAATCCTAATAGGCAGCACACAAGAAAATGTTTTTAGGAACAAAGATGTACAATTACATTAAATAAGCTTGTTTCTATTCATATTTGTGTATCTGTGTGTGTGTGCGTGTGTGTGTGTGTGTGTGTGTGTGTGTGTGTGTGTGTGTGTGTGTGTGTGTGTGTGTGCGTGCACTCACACGTACGTACGTGCGTGCTTATATATCATAGCCTGCACTGCCGTAGTGCCCTTCAGGGTGCTTATTGTAATACATTGATTAATGTGAGAGCCTGATTGTCTCATACTGTTCTAGCAAAAGACAATCAATTTCTCTGTTTTCACCCATCTATGTTTCTGTGTCTCGGTCATGCCACATACATCACAGTGCTGGATTGCTGCCGACGCTATATTCAGCTACTCTGTATGGGGGGGGATAAAAAACAAGAAAATCAGTCAGTTAATTCATCTCCCAGCTCGAAAGTCTCATTACACTGCTGATGAGTTTAAGGATTGCCTGAGGTGGAAAGGGGCTGTGTTTATGGCTCGGCAATCGTGCGTACCGAGTCTCCTCGTCTCATGTGGATGGAAGACAAAAGGCACGCCGACACTCCAGCCAAATTAATACTGAACACATCCTTGCTTAAATACTTCATGAGCGCACACTTATTTAAACATATGTTTCCAAAGAGATGTTATATCCTCTGAAGTCCCTATATGGCGGCCGCTAAATGAAGACAGATATGGTCGGTGAGAGAATTGATCTGACCTTTCTCGCTGTGTAAGGGATATGAATCTCTCCGCATCTACTTTATCAGTGTGGTGTAGGGGCACAGGAAACGCTGGTTTAGGCCGTTACATGTAGGTCACAGCACAGCTACAAGCAGAAATGAAACACATTTGTAATATATTCCCAGCATTTTTTAGAAATTGTTTTAGCAATGAGTTGAAACACTGATGCCTACATGGCTGTTTGTTCTTTCTCAAAGTAAATTTAAAGAAAAAGGCATTTGTGCAGCCGGTAACATCCCAATCAAATAATATTATTTTTAGAGATGAATTAAAGATACATTAAATAAGTGAATTATTTTGTTTTGTCCACAGATTAGACACCATTCAGACAGCAGTGGATGTAAAATTGAGTTATGCCGATTGGTATGGAAGCTTCTGGATCATGTCTCTATAGTATCCGAAATATGTTTCTGGTTTCTTATGCAGAGAGTTGAAACGAGGTTCCAAGAACTTAATTAAACTTTTGTGTTTGACACTGAAAATATCACATTTTAAACACATAGTCGGGTGTTGCAAACTCACACACCCGCTGTCAAAAGGTTGATGCCCATTAATTCACCTGAACTTTCAGAAATAGCATTATTGCATGAAACACTGGCACAGCCTTCCAGTGGGAAAATAGGGTAACTGATGAGTGGAATAATGTTGTTATACATTGGTGGTATTTCAAAGAGAAAAAAACTCAGTGTACGTAGTAAATAATTTCTTATAGTTGTTGTTTAGTCGGTGAGTTTATGGTCCAATGGCGGGTTGCTTTCTTTAATGCACACACACACACACACACACACACACACACACGAGTTGCTCAGGTCACGATGATGGCTCTAACATACCTTTGCTGCATTTATAGTGAGGACTGTGCCTTTAACTAAATAATTCAGAATGTATTCCTGCTGCCACTGCCAAATACCTTGTACCTGGTTCCACATCTTCCAGTCAGTGAACCTATTTAATGCATTCCGTTACTCTTCCCATCCCGTGCTCCGCTTCTGTTGTTAGCGAACCACCATAACCAGTCATCTGCGATGGAAGATAAAACCAATATGCTGAGGGGATGTGACCTACCATCTGACAGATGCCTCTTCAGTATGACTGCTCAGCTTAAAGCCAATCAAGAAGAGCCTTGGCTGTCTTTTCTCCTCCAGTGAATACATAATTTCCTTCAAAATCTCATCAATAATCAGGGATGGGGATGACAGCAATTGGCATGATTGCCAGAGTTCACAGAGCAATGCTTGGAAAACGTAAAGGATTGCTGTCTGTGTGGATGGATGGTGTAAATCAAAACCAGGGTGATTAAGGGCCAACACTTCTCATTGTTGAGCCACAGGACTGGGTAGCGCGGTCGCCTGGGACCCATGACGTGATTTACTGTCAGCAGACTGGACAGGCATTGTCATTTTCCATTAGATGTAATTAAGGGCTTAATGTTTACATTAAAAAAAGAACAGGTATTGCAAGCTCTTTAAAGTCATACTTTCAGTGCAGTGATGTTGCTGATGTGTGGGAATACTTTTGGAAACATGCTTGTTTTCTTTAATCTATGCTGTTATTAAGATATACTATGTCAATGAGTGCATTTTAGAGCTGGCGGTATGCACATTTATGTTGTTACATTAAGACCCTGCTGAGCTGTTTCAGCATTTCTCTTTACATCTAAAAGGGCCCATAGCGTCTAATCCAGAACTCCTGATGTGACCTGATGTGGAAGGGGGAAAAAAAACTAAAATCTTCACCCACATATATCCATGACAAATACTGAGTAATAGGGCATGTTTGTTTTCTGGTCAAAGTTAAGCACATGTGTGTAAATAAAGGTTTAATTAGAATCATCTGTGGTGATTCAGGGGTGGGGGAATATCTCTGCATCGGTTCATCAGCATCAGGAGGAGAGAATCAAACACAGTCCTTGAGTCACCCACACTCAACTCATGAGTCATACACCGCCACACATGTGCAGACGGATAAGCACTGCAAATCTAAATATGCTCAGTGGTCCAAGTGAACATTTTAAGGGACACACATTTTAGAATAGCTGAAGAGAAATGATAAAATGAGAAATATGTCTGTGGGAGATCAATGAGTTTACCTCTCAGAATATACGGTAGAACTGATCATAATAAATGCATCTGGTTTCCTTCAAGATCTTAGTGTTCAATTAAAAGCAAGGTTTGAAATATGTTATATGATGTTATATTTGTAAATAAGTATTTCAGTTTATTCCTATCATCACAAAGTAACAAACTGTGAATAAAGGTACGGTAAAATAATAGTCAAGGTAATCTACTCCTCAACCAGATTAGAAAAAAGTGAATTAATTTAAGATTAAGATGTGTGTATATATGCCTGTACAAAGTGTATCCTCTGTCTGGCAGCAGAGTCTCTCACAGAGGGAGCTCTTGAGCTACAAATGGGAACATAGCAGAAGCCCAAAAAGACAGGAGGGGAAGCAGAAAGTCTGAGGAAAGAAGAGAACAAAGAGTGACTAAGCTGCAGGATGAGGGAGAGACGGGGAAATCTAAGCAAGATGTTTGGGATGTGAATGTGTAATAGAGCGGAAAAGCAAAAAAGGATTGAATACGTACAATCAAGGCACCTACTATACCTCACTTACTCTCAGACAGTTGACCTTGATGGTGCTGTTAATAAAAAAAAACACACACAATCAGCGTCCCACTGGGATGACTAAAAAATCAGCTTTCTGTCTCAGAATAGACAAAAAATCCTAATTTTAAAAATAATGGCTTTATCTCATATTTTCTAAAGGTTAAAATAGCAGCAATTAGGGGTGCATTATAGAATGCAATATCTGTTTAAGCCAAGTCTTAAATATTAGTTTATTGTTTTGCTGGAGTACTACTGCTTATATCCAAAATGGAGGATATCATAGGCAAGGCAAGTGTATTTGTATAGCTCATAGTGAACTGGTTGTCCACTCCTCAAACTGAAGTTCAAGCCATCATGACCTCTTATTCCATAGAGACATGTAACGAAAAGGAATCAGGGTTTTCATAAATTACTGCATTGTATTTATTATTGTTATTATAATTATTATTATTATTATTATTATTATTATTATTATTATTAGTATATGTTATAATAAACCATTGAATAAGTCATTGAATGGATAACAATCAATATATAAATAAACACACTTTTTACCATTTTTAAATTTAAAGTGAAAACATATGATTGAGTGGTGGCTTTAGTTTCTGGTTTCCACTGTGGTCAACTCCAAGTCAGTTATGATGGATTAAGGGGGACAAGTTGTCATGGGAACCGCTATCAAAAAGGGGTCACTGCATCCACAAAGAGTTAACACCAAACTCTGCAGTTGTCCTCGTGGAACTTTTTTAGCTGTTTTAGGTCGTTCTTAGGGGGGCGGGGGTTCTGTCCCACAAACTCTGCTCTCATCAGCCTTATTTTCCAGCAGCAGGTGGCAGCTCGTTTTAGCTAAAAAGCTAATAAACCAACTGTACATTACCCGCTGGGCACCAAACATCAAACAGACAAAATTAGCCACTAGCTGGTGAGCGTATTAGAGCATCCTTCAAGGTGACGAGCCACATATTCTTCCTCGGAGTTTGTCGAGACCAAAACGGAGCTAAAAAACTTTAAGTGTGGTTCTGTGTCCGCCACACTTTTTATATGTATATCACTTAAGGCTGAGACTCAACAAGTATACACTTCAGTAAATTATCAGTCACAAATTATAATGTAATGTAGAACTACGATAATAACAATACTAATAATAAGAATAAGAATAATTATAACTCTATATAGCATCCTTGAAAACAATTAACACTGTGTTTTTTAATGAACACAAAGTAACATTTACATTTAGATAGTTAAAATAAATGCCATCATTTCAGAAAATGCCAGATGGCAAAGGTGTGTTTTAAGAAGAGATTTAAGAGGTCACTGAGTTTGTCTGCCCACAGCTGAGGGACTCGGACAGAAACGCATCTCAAGCAGTGATCAGGCTCAGAGGGAGTTACCAGATCACAGATACAGGCCGGAGCCTGACCATTCAAGGCTTTCAAAACAAGCAGTGGAACCTTCAAATGAATTCTGACACCTCTCTTTATTATTTATTTAATCTGTGCTGCACTGTACAAAACCACATTTTCAGTGCTAACATCATGACTGTTCACAAGAATTCAACATATCCTTGTTTTCTTTTTCTCTTTTCTTACAAAACCTGTTATTTGCTGTTGTTGCTGCTAAAGTCGATCTTGTCTTTAAGAGTGTTTGTATAAATCATATGTAACCCGCACCTATACAGCATTTTGAGATGGTTCGTCACATAAATGCAAAAGAACAACCATTCTTAATAATATTCCTAATTATTTTGATCAATATTGATGTCACGATTCTTCACTCAAGGGGTCAAATGTGTTCAATTTCATATTTAAATAAACAGCACTCAATGTCATGTTCTAAATTCCAGCTAATGTACAAAAAATCAGGCTTAAAACAACGTTCATCTTCAGCTGAATTCAGTGCATTTTAAATTTAATATACAGTGTATTACTCTTCTGCTCTCGTCGGCTGCTGCTACGTTGAAAAAAGCTTTTCAACGTCACAGCATGACAGCTCCCCAAAAGTGAAGCCAAAATATCTCGATCGTTCCCCGGTGGATGGCTGTTAGTTACAGCCGAGTTTTTTAAGAGCGGAGCGTGCATTTTAAACGCGGATACTAGTCAGTCACAGTCATTTTAATTGTGGGAGGACAACATTGTAATCTCAATTCATATTAAAAGGTATTTGCTTTATTTACCAGTAGTAATTTTTGGCCCAGCATTTTACAGATCTCAGGCCAATCAAGTAAAGGTTCTGGGTCTCTTTTTTTCGAGGCATTTCAAGTGAAATGTCACTCGGAGGTGCCGGGTGAAATATCCTCAGCTGTGGGATAAGGTGCAACTTTGAAGTTGTGAATGAGGTTAGAGGCATGAGTCAACCTCTGGAGGCGAGTACGACTGACGCACCCCCGTCTCTGAGCATCTCTCCTGTCCACAGCTTACGTCCTCTCCGTGCCTCCAGAACTCACCCGTCCCTCTAAATTCAGCCTAGTTTGTATTTACGGAATTCACAAAGATACCAGAGAGCATGCATCTGTCAATTTACCTTGATGGTAAATCTTCCTCCAGCTGAGCGATCTACTTCATGCAACATCTCACTCATTTCAGCCAGCACTGACAATGCTACGTGCAAAAACTGCATGAAAACCAGACACTCTCAGACCTGCCAACCTGTACGCATTTTGCGTAGCAGGTACGCAATTTGACATCAAAATACGCTGGTACGCTCCGCCTCATTAAACTACTCAAAAAGCTGCAGACATCTGTGAGTGCTGTTAGAAATGTGCACGTGCAAAGTCTGACAACACGATGCAGCAGTGTAGCGGTGCAGTTTCAACCAATCATGACAGAGTAGCGGAGAATAACGAGTCTGCCGAACCCACAGCGTTGGCCCGCTCTCTCCTGTCCTCTGCCTCTCTCCCCGTTCCCCGTGCCCCCACCCGCAGCAGCTGGCGGTTAAAACGGTAAACTGGTGTGTGTGTGTGTGTGTGTGTGTGTGTGTGTGTGTGTGTGTGTGTGTGTGTGCGTGTGCGTGCGTGCGCGCGCGCGTGTGTTTGCGTGTGCGTGTATGAGAGAGAATAAAGTAGCGTACCTAGATTGTACGTGAGACAGACACACGGACCGACCGCGGACATCATTAAACTTTTCACATGAAAAAAAACTACCGTTGTGTTGTGTGACGGCAGATACAGAACCAGGTTTAAAGTTAGAGAGGGAGAAAGGAGCGAGGTGAGCCAGGTGAGGGAGGGAGGTGAGTGAGTGAGGTGGGGGCAGACAGGCAGGTGAGGGTGGGATGAGGGGAGAGAGGCTGGTGAATGAGAAAGGCAGATAAGCTACAGTAGTTTATTTTTGACCAAATGTTCTTGTTGTTGACTTATGGATAATGAAATAATTATTGTACTGGGGCATTATAATGCAGTGAAATTTTGATATCATGACATGCTTTACAATACTGCAATAAATGTCATGGGCTTGTTACTAAGGTAGCCTGATTATGACATCCCTAGCAAAGCACAAAGAGTGGAAAAGTAGTTGAATGAAATAGTTAATCTACAGTAAAAAAGAGCATTAAAAAAATAATAATTTATTATTTCTCCGGGGGGGGGGGGTGGGGGGGTGGTACTCATAAAAATATTTCAAGGTTGGCAGGTCTGCACTCTGTACCACAGGCTATGGTCACTCATCTCCCATCAGTCTCTTTCATACGTCGAATGCCTCACTTTAAAAAAAAATAGTTATACACTCCTAAGTCATACGTCCGAGGTGTTTGTGTGACACCAGAAAAACATCATGAAAACATCACAGAAATGTATCTTGGAAAAGAGAAATGACCGTCTTCGAGTAACTACATGACAAGCATTTAGAAGGTGGATTGTCAGGAGAGAGGAGGTAAACCATTGTGTCCCGGAGTCCCTTATTCTTTTTATTGCAGAGGGCAGAGACTCACATATCACACCAGCACATTGCCCCTGACTGATTTCCTCAGCACTTTCTGGGGAATTATCATCACCCCAGGTCAATGTCTAAACTTTCCCATGCATCAAAATATATTGTAATTGACTCCATTTGTAATTCCTCCAGAGATCTGGCACTTGGCTGCAGCTCTGATGGCTGCCGAAAGCAATAAAGTCTCACAGACATGACCCCCATTGTAAATAAGGTCTTCCAGAGTGTGGGGGAGGGTTACAGTAAAGTGTGGGTTTTTCGATGTCTGGCTGTACGTTTGCTCTTTGGCTTCAGCCCATACCACCATTCAAGTGATGTCATTTCACAGTCATGTCATTCCCGTGCCATGTTTTATTCTTCTTGGCTCGTGCACTCCTACTCCATTTTTGATCTCGCAATTTAAGATATTGGATGACCCGATACTGCAAAGTTGAGTTTTTTCAACTGTTTTTTTTTTCCTACATACCAGCTTGAAGGAGATATAATACAGTGATTTCTGCATTACACATAGAGACATTATACACTATCATGTATTATATATATGCTATGATGCTTTCACTGTAATAATTCATGTTACAGCAATTAATATAATAGCTTTGCTAATGTGCTGTAAGTAAGTATGAATTTCGTTGTAGTATATAAATACACACACACATACACACACATACACACGCATGTACATATCTTGATTCATGAAACAACTGTGATCAGTGCTGCGGTAGGCATTTGTAGATTAAACACTACTATTAACATATTTTAAGCTTATGGTTTTGCTCTTGGGGCTGCCATCAGTTCTAATCAGAAAACAAATCCTTCATTATGATAACAGTTCTGTAACATGGAGGGTTTAAGGCAAAGCAAATTAAAAGAGGAAATAGAGCGAAAGTAAAAGGGATTTACCCTTTTATGTGGACGCAATTAATACATCATTGATGGGAAATTGTGATTATTTGTCTATGGTGTACATTGGTTTTCTTCAGAGTGAGACTAATTGTACTGTCTACTGACAGCATTGTTTATTTTCTTGTATGATATAACAATATAATTATATATGTGTGTAATTATTTATAAGGCAACATAAGTAGTGCATTTCATTATTTACAAATAGATAAGTAACTTCAATATTTTCCATCCACTAGCTGACTAACAACGCCTTTGTTTATGCTGTCCATTACATTTCTTCAATTGCCACTTTTTCCTTCCTGCCTGCTGGTTTTAACATTACATGATCCGAGGTAATCAGACAGAACAATGAGACTGCTTTGTCACGGCAGCAATATCACTTTCACTTCTGCAACTGGAGCTGCTTTGATTCCTGCTGAAAGGGGAACACATGGAGTTGTGTTTATCCTTTTGTCTCTCTCCTCTGATGTACTTTAGTTTGCCACCCACTTCATTTCCTTTTCACTCTCAGGTGCCACTAACAACCAAATGAATGGACCTGCATTTATACAGCGCTTTCCCACCCTTTTCATCTACTCAAGGTGCTTTACACTACATTCAGTCGGTTTACCCGTTCACACATTGATGTTCTTTGGGGGCAATTTGGGGTTCAGTATCTTCCCCAAGGACACTCCGGCATGTGGACTGGAGGAGCCAGGATTCCAACCACCGGTCTTCTTCTAACCTACAGCCCTCAAAACATTAACTTTAACATGGAAGTATTATTTTTAAACAGGCTGGCATATTTGAAATGGCTATTATTTGGCCCTAATTATTTCAAATCAGTCCTCATTGTCCTGGTATTGTGTTGCTGATCAGTCAGTTTTGCCCTGATGTGAAGAATATACCCTTTGGCATGTTCATGTGTGGAGTCCCCTCAAGGTTGTCCAATATGTCCACTCTATGCTCTATATGCAAAGTCTATGAGAAGGTTTGATGAGAAGATAACAAGATAGGCCAACATTCCTTTTTCAAGGCTCTGCAAGGTTTTAACATCTCTGTAGAGCTTGAAAGACCTCTGATTGAATACTGATAATATCGTGGCCACACCCTGTCAGCCAAACAGAGGATGGACTGTAATAACTTTGGTGATCATAACCTTTTAGCTAGTGTGATCATCAGGTCAAAATACCATGTAAACAATGCGTCCGTTGGTGACCTTTATACTTGCAAACTACACTTTGTGGTCAGTTGTAAATGGCATTATTAGTATTATCACATTTCATATGTCTGATTTTTTTTGTATTTGAAAGGTAGAGACTTTTTTTTCAGTTTTCAAAAGGTTTTCCCCCACCGGATTCACAGGTGGAAGCACAAATGTAAGGAACGTAGAAACATTATCCTGGCGGAGCTTTTTTTTAACTGGTCATAAACACGTAAACACACTGCCTCTCGGGGCTCCTGTAATATATGGTGGTCATATTTTCACTGTCTTTATTGGTGCACGTCTTCTGTGTCTGTCTTCCTCCCATACTCGTCTCCCTCTCTACACGCCCAGAAACATACACTGAGGTGATGAATGCATTTATGAACGACCTTCTCCTTTGGTTTTATGTTGCATTTGTCTTTGTTTTCACAAGTGTGTAGATTATTTAAAACATGATCTTTTATTCTACGTTGGCAGCAACGCTCGAAATAAATCTCAATTTCCTTTGTAACCTTTGGCGGCATGCAAGAGCACTGGATGAAAGATTGGTAATATTTGTCTATAAATCAAAATGAAAATTGCCCCCTGCTACAAATGACTGAATATAAAGTTGACATCTTCACATTATAGCGGTTGATTTGGTATTGTGAGCTACACAGTATTATTCCCTGGCAGTTTATTTGAAGGAAACGGGGCAAAGCTTAATGAAATATGCTTTGTCTGTCTTCTGTTCGTGGGAATGAGTAATGTGACGACGGCCAGCATTACGGAGCTCATATCAATAAGTGAAGGATGTTGACCACAGAGGTGTTTTGTATGACGTCTGTTATTCACACAAGTTAACTTCTTGCCTTTCAAATGGCTTTTGTCTTTCTTGTCCTCGTCTGTGTCCTCCATGCATCACTCAGCCTCCGCAGTGATTTGTTTTGCTTGACATAACGCTATCTGAAGCAACTTAAAGAAACAATATGCTTTTTTTTTAGAAAAATTAAGTAGCGGAAGTCACCGGAGAAGAAATTGTGTGGCTCTGCTGGCTTAGAAACCTGGAAACAGAGATTGTTTTGTGTCATTGAAATACACTGACAGGCACTGCAGCAGTCATTAGTATAATTTCACATGTCTCAGGAATCCTCTCCGTCTGGTAAGATGAAATATACAACCCTCTCTGTCCCATCTGCTTCTTGAAATGTATATTCAGAAGATACCAGTGTTGCCATGTTTAATACCCTAAAATGGCATTGCATTATTTTTGGTGGTAATTTAACTAATGATATCCCAAATGAATATGTGCTAGATGCTGCAGACGTCACATAAGACCTAAGAAGGGTAATCATATTAATGTATATGTATTTTAAAATCAACATAGACTTACCCAAACCATCATAAATTCAGTTCACGGTCCATCAGCGCTGTTGTCATATTTTGTGATGTTTGTGCAATTCACTACACGCCATTTGGAGGCAACCCATCAGTCATAGTTATGCTCTGAATTTGGAAAGTAGCAGCTTTAAGATTGCATTATAAACACTTAACTGCGACATGTATGTGTCAGTATGTCTCAATAGTTCCCATGTAATCAATAGTCTGTATTCTTCCCATGGTTTCACCCTGATCCGGTAAATGGCTCCCCTGAAACACGACCACGGTTAACTTGAGCCACTGTATCTTTTGGCCACCATGATTATTATCAGCAGTGTTACGGCAACAACAAACTTTTTGCGATCCCTCATGCTACAATCAACCATCCACAGCCACAATGAGTGAAGAAACATGTATATGAATTTAATTGTTTCGTCTCTTGCACCCATCTGTCCACTTAGCATGTGTTTAATTTTCCTTTTTTTTTTAACCATTACCGAGGCTGAGATCATAGTGACAAGAGCACATGGATCCCAGAGGCGCTATCATTGGAGAAACAGGCAGAGAGTGTGGTTTTCTCACTATCGTCCCCAGGAGTCAGTTCTGTGAGATTTGAGGAGGGATTGCGAATCTCCCAGTCACTCGATCTGTCCAGCCAGTCGGCAAGCTGCCAAGTCTAATAATGACAGTGACCTCACCCTTTACTCCTATTGCGTTATCTCTGGACTGATCACACCGTCTGTGATGTGTTTTTTGTAAGCATCTGTGAGCGTTCCTGTTTGTGTGTGCTCTCCAGAAGGAATGAGTTCCAGATACATTTGCGATGGTGTTGGAGGTGGTGTCAGTGTGACGGGGCTACATGTGATCCTCAGTCTTGCCATTTAATATTATCGGCAGAAAAGATCATTTCGAAAATCAAATCCAAGCTATGGAGTTGATGTAAAGCAAAACAAGGTTGACCTTTATGTCATCAATGCCACATCTCTTGACAGCTTATCCATTATCCAAGTCCCCACTCCCTCAGCACTTCAATTACAGTCTAGTGGATGGGCTCACCTTGCAAATGTGTAGGTTAAGTAATACAAATGTTGGTGTCGAGGACTGTCCTTAGTGGTGCCTATTCTGGAGAAAATCACGACTAAAGCTGTAAAATAGGAGAGACCATTTGCAGGAGAATGTGTGAATACAAACATGATGTTTGATGTTGATTTGCCAATGTCACTTTTTCATTCCCGTACATCACTTGCAGTTATGAAGACACCAATAATTCCAACTGCAAGGCAAAACAAGATCACTCATAACTATCACTGATCAATGACCTACATCATTCATGCAGCAGAACATGTTAATAGTTTTGTTTGCCAAGGAGGTTGTACGTGTGATTGCCTCCACCCATCTCTTTGCTTATCTGTTTGTCTGACGCCACCGTGTTGAAACTCTCTGTTGTACAAGCCCAAGCTTCAAGTTTCAAAATAACGTTGCCCCTGACTCACATCGTCCCAAAAAGGAAAATAAACTCTCTTGTTTCGGTGACCCCATGACCTCACATCCATCTTTCCATCCATCTTTGTCCTTCCTACTATCTGATTGGCGTTTCTATTTTCTTCCGCCTCGTTCGGTCATTAGGCTGAACTCCGGTTCTCTAAAATAATTACTCATCTTCTCGGTACAGTGCAACGTTGGCTTTGAACACGAGGCTTACCAATGTGCTTTCTTGTTCATTATGTTTCCATCTTTTGTCTAGGTGTTAAGTTTTGTGTCTCAAAGACTAAGGGCTTTAGGTGTAGACGAATATCAAAAGCAATTTTAATTTTAAAAAAGTGCATGTCATACAGTGTTTAAAACAGAAAGTCTTTCAATCAAATACTCCATTCAGTCAATGTTGACCAAGGAACGTGTTTGCGACTTTTTGACTTTTAATTGAATTGTTTTGCTTTTTTTTTTTCCTTTTCTGAGGCCACTAGTTTTGAAAGACCTACATAAAGCATGTTTGCTCGTGTGCGAGTGACCGTGCGTGTGCCAATAAGACTAAACCCTTAACAGTAAACCGGAACGCGGTGCTGCATCCATGCTCCCGTCCAATCTGATCCCCTAAGACTCTGCTTACTGTTTGAAGTCTCCACTTGAAAGCCTGATCTGAATACTGTGGATCCTACAGCAACTCTGCAAACACTGATTACGGACTGATTAATGAGCCACGCGCACACTGTACACACATGTTTACACATGCTGGATTTCTAGGCCACACACACAGATGGATTAGTATGTCACAACATACAGGCTAACTCAGCCATAGGTTGGTTTCCATTCCCCCATTGCTCTAAACCTGTCAATGAGGCCTGTAAGGATGTTAATTGTGGTAAATGAACTCTCTGTCTTTTGTCTAATTTTCTCCACAGTGTCTGCTGACATCCTGAAAAGTAGTCTGACCACCATGGAACATCACATTCAGAGGCTCGAGAATGACATCGAGAACTTCCCCAAAACGGATGACAAACAAGATAAGTTTGTGGAAAAGATGTCGATATCCTTTTTTATTATGGTTGTCATTGTAACGCCTTGCTATGTTTTACGCTTCAATTTGACCCTCAAAAACCAATGCATTCCGGGACATTATGGCATTGCACGTAGCATTTTTGAGGAAAGTGGTGGCGGAGGAGTGGGCTGTTTGTGTTCCACCTGCCAGTGGTAAGCAGTTTAAGTCACTTGGTGTGATAGGTGGCACCCAAGGGAACACGGGGGAATGGATCTGGCTGCCTCGCTATGAGATGTTGATCGGATCTCCCCCTCCACTCCTCGCTGTGTCCCAAGAGTGAAATCATGCCTGTGGCTATTTTTACTGCACTCTGCCACCACTGCCTGTCCCCTGGGAGGCTCTAATAGGGGTTCTAGCCCCTCGCACCAACTTATCGCCTATCCCTGATTTCATCTCCCGGACCGGCCACGAGCCTCTCCGCACAACCATCCGTGGCCTATCTCTCATGGCACCTCTCCTGTTTCGATAACAAAGTGTTTCACTTAAAGCCAAGCATCTCTGCTCCCAAATTGAATTAGCCATGTCTGTGCACTTTCTTGTGTGCCCTTTCTGAGCGGAAAGGTCCTCACTGTATAGGTGTGATCAATGGTGGAAATCAAGTCGGTTGTCAATACCCTGAGACAAGGGTGCCTTTCTTGAAAAACAACAAACTCGAGGAATTTAACAAGTAAGTGTTTCCGTATGCTGGGCACCGTCACGTATTACAGCGTTTAACCTGCTTCTGCTTCCTTTTGTCTGAGATTTATTAAGGCTGAGCTTGCACATTGGGTGGTATAAGAGTAATAGCCTCCTAACACATTAACAATCTGCTCCCAGTCAAAGAAGGGCACTTAAATTTGTGTAATTAAAAAAAACTGAAGCAGAGACCTCCCTGGCGGCGGCTCGGAGGCAGAGCGGGCAGGCAAGAAAAGCTTCTCTGCCCCCCGATGTCGGTATTGATTCCCGGGCTCCTTCGAGAACTGGAGGCTTGAGTGAGAGGAAATGGAGAAGTGTAGATATACTGCAGCGTGGCTCTCCCTCACTGTCTGGAGTTCCTCCCCAGAGAGTGGCAGGGAGAAGCCGGCTGGCCATAAGCTGGAACACCTCACTTCCTCCCCCTTTCGCCCCATCCCACCTGATCGAGTTTTGGTGCCAGGAAGGAGGCTTAATGGGATTTAATAAGATCTATTTTGGTTCCCGCTTTATTTAGGGTAGCCACCAATAAGAAAGCACTGACAAGTGTATATATTTCATTATACAGCTGCATTCTGTTCCAACTTGGAGTGTTTTTCAGAACGATTAGCAGTTTTCCCTTCCCTTGATTTTTCAAGTGGCAGCAGTGCTTTAGTTGTACATATTTTTTTAATCGTAATTGTCACCGGGTTTTTTTTGGGTTGCAGACACGTAGAGGCACGGGAAGGAGTCAAATGATGAAAAGTACATTCCTCGTTTGTTCTCTCCGTTTGCTCCCTGGAGTGTTTGATCTGCATTTCATCTCCTGTTTATGATGAAGTGAAATATTTGATAATAGTGTCATAATAACGAGGTGTCACAGAAGCGTTGCTTCTACTATTTACTGGTGAGTATTTAGTGTAGAGTCGTTTGGCCTATATAGTAGAAAACACTGTGTTATTCTACTTCCAAGTTGTTCTTGTTTTGATATTTATAAAACAGTACATAACAATAGGGCATTATAAAGCAGCAGTCACGTTTGCCACAGTGCCTTTGGAGTAGCATGCTCGTCTGATTGTTACACTAAGGACTTTGTGTGTGTGAATATACATATATATATATATATATATATATATATATATATATATATATATATATATATATATATATATATATATATATATATATATAGTGCTTTAAACCTCTCGAGTTATTCGATGTTGGGCTATTTTCTTGCAAGAGATAGAAAGCGCAGACTGTGCTTGATTTGCTGAGGTTTTAAGTACCAGTGTTTGCGATGAGCTTAGGTAGCACTCTAATCTGTGTTGCACTGCAAAGTGTCGGAACAATGACAGTGTGAAATACAGTGCTGCATATTTTGGATTGACATTTACTTTGGTACACATAAGATAGCAGGGTCAAGGCAATCATACCTTTTTAAACTTTTCCCTGGGATTTAAAAGAAAAAGAGGATGTCTTTCCTTGAAGCATGACAGATGGAAGAACAACAACAGCTAAAAGTCATGCATTTGATGCTTGAGCAACCCTGAAAAAGTTAAGTGAAGCTCTGTTGTCTTGACTGTTGGGCGCTGTGATGAATGAGTCAGTCTGTGTGTGTGTGTGTGTGTGTGTGTGTGTGTAGGTGAGTCCATGTGCCTCTGTTTCACTGTGACTCTTGTCAGCTTTTTTCCTGAGATTAATTTCAGGAGGCCATGGTCACTGCGAGGTATTTTTAATGCAATATGTGCCCCAAAGCAACATAGTTTTAATTAAACCTTCAACAATAAATTATGTTTTGTTTTTTCCCCCCACCACGCATGATTAGTGTTCCTAATTTGTTTAGGCTTCATGAATTTCAGGTTTTTCTGCCCGTTAAAAAGTTTGATATATTTCTGTTGCAAACAATCTTTGGGAATCTGTCATCTTTATCATGTCGTTTAATGTGTTTACCTTTCAGAGGGAATCGTTCCACTGAATAATATGACAAGAAATGTGCATCTACAGATCAGCAGCGGTTATGAAATACTGAAATGAAGAAATATGGAGGCAAAGTGAAAAAAGAAAGAAATATGGAATGAAAGAAAGGAAGAAAGTGGAAGAAGAGCTTAGTGGAAGCACTTCATTTGGCTTTATTGATACATTTTTCTCTTTCCATTACTGTAATGTATGCAAATGACTGAATGGGGTGTTTGTTCAGCAGTTTAGCGATCTCTATCTGTCAGAAGTAATGGGAGCCCACAAAGGCTGTAGAGTTGAGGCACAGGCCCCCAGAGAGCCCTATTTCACCAGAGAGGCTACGGCTATCACACACACACACACACACACACACACACACACACACACACACACGGAGACATTTCCAGTTCTTGCTGGATATGATCGAGTTGAGCTGCGGGCTTAGAGCTGCACTCTGCATACTGGAATATTAATGGCAGCTAGGTGGCTCGATGGGGATGATGAGAGACCAGACTAAACCGTGATGGGTGCCTGGACATGTCCAATACATCTCCCCCCACTGTACTCAATTCCATAACCCCGCCCACTGATATTTTGCTTAACCTTTTATTTCCCAGAAGGCCAGAGTCAGAGCACATCATTCTCCCCCATCTCCACACTTTGAGTGACAAGGAGCTGTCTTCTGGGGCGCACACTATTCAGATATATTAGGCTGGGATAACAGATGTACCCCGTCTTAATTTTGTCTCTCGGAATAGTGTAACGTGAGTTCGACAGTTTGACACAAATCAAAACTTCGCCCAGGGGTTTGCCCTATTCTAGCCTCGTGGACGAATTCAGAAACTTTAAGGATGAGATGAGAATGGAGCTAAGTTGCCTGAAACCACTGCTCATGGGTGTAACTTTATATATATATATATATATATATATATATATATATATATATATATATATATATATCCTGCCAACATGAAGAAGCAGCTGCTCAAAGCAGCAACACTTACTTACGATACAACCTGTTAGTGAGTGGATTCCTGTGATCCTACAAAGCCCACACATTTACCGGTGCCAGTTTATCACACCAACTCCGTCCGCCCACACGGGGTCATCTCAGGCACACTTATTCCCGGCCCCCCGGGGCCATCCTGTAACACCACCTTTGTGCCTTGAAAATCGACAGATGCATTTATACAGGTACCACCTTTTTGTTGTTCTCAGATACTTCAGTCTGATTTAGTTCACACTTCAAAGGAAGAGGTTCACTACAATGTGTTTATAGATGGCCTTTGTCAAACAGCAATCGCTGTAGACTCCGTTGGCTCCAGGCGAGGTTTGTGCACAGGTGTACGCGCTGTTCTCTTGTTTCGGCAGCAGGCACTTAAGGTTAAATAAATGGTTACCAGTGAAACACTTGTTCCATTTATCAGGCTGCTGAGTTTAAAGCGCAGAAAGATCCCCCGTTACCGGCTTGTTATGTCTGGAGAAGCACGGTGTTGTTTTGGGGGAAGTTATCCCACTTCATTACACATTCATGTGTTGGAATGAAAAGTCAGATTATTTACGGTATCTTCATGTTTATTTTCTGCCTGTTTGTGGATCAGAAAACTGGGTTAAAACATGCTGGTGGCACTTTCGGTAGCACATTATAATTTTATAATATTTAAAGCAGAAGTACCCCCCCCCCCCCCCCCCCCCCCTTTGCCTAACACAAGCTCTAATCGCCACCTTCCTGTGAGCCCCTCCCCCTCAACCCCAACCCGTGTGTTTTCCTCTAATGAAACATTCACTGTAAACTTTGTGGCCAATTAACTGAAGCATAGATAAACCAAGGAGCCTTTTAATTACCCTAACGTCTGTGTTTGTATCCCTCACCTCGATATGAATGTTCCCACTCAGATGAAGCAACAAAAAAATGCAATCCCTCAAACAAATAGTCATCTTTCATGTTGCATTTCATATGTCAGAGGGGATGTTAAAATGCTAATTAACACATTTAAATAGGTGTGTGTCTGAAACAACCATAGCTAAAATTAAAATGACAGTGAACCAACACAAAATATAAAAGAAAGAATAATGTGTTGATTATGTTGTCTTACTGTGGATTTAGCTTTTCTGTATTTAGTCAATACTGCCGTAGGACATTTGATAACGAATACAAGAAGCCCCATATACAGTGTATAGAGTGGTGGTTGTAGCTTGTATCGAGCGCTGGGCGAACACCTCATCTAATTCATTTTTGTTTCATAAACTATTAAATGAGTAGCCTTATTATTTCAGCTCCAGTACTGTACAAATGCCAATCAAGCAAGTAGATGCTCAAAAAAAAACATGGATTTAAACATATGGCTTTTGAACCTCTTGACACTTAATGGCAAAAATATGAAAAAAATGTATTGTATTTCAGTTACAGTCCACACTGCTGCTGCATGTTACACATTCAAACTATAGTTCTACACACAACTCTTTGACTCTGGCCCCCGACAGCTCTGCCTCTCAGGGAAGAATCCAAACTGCATGAGACACACAGCCAAACTCTAATGAAGCCAAAAAAACCCAGTGATGGATTTCACAGAATACATGTACTGTACAAAAAAAAATATCATGTTGCCATTGCCTTGTCTGTCGCTCGCCGTGTTCCCTGCCAAACAGAAAGACCATATTGGTGCCCTCTGGTCATATGAGTGAATTCCCTAGAATTTCGCCAATCAGTATCTTGTTAGGCTGTGACACTCGGTCTGATGTGGCAGCTCCATTAACCAGTAGAGTAAGCTGGCTGACAGGCTGCCTGGACTGTAGCTCCCAGGGGCAGGAGGGGGGGGTGTGGGGTTGGAGTGCTGGAGGTACACCCATGATGTACACTGGGTCTACCCCTTTGCTCCTGGGTGAACAAATGTCATATTCCACTGATAAAGCCTCCATGCCCTGCCAGTCTTGTGGGGGGTCCTCTGGGGTTCGACTGGGTCCTGTTGGGGATTCAGGGGCCGCTCTCTTCGAAAAATGCTACTCTCTATGCATTGTTATGCTTCCTGTAAAAGGCTCACATACAGTATACAGGCTTCACTGCTAATATGCAGAAGTGTTGATGAGTTTCAGACTATAGTTTTTTTTAATTGAAAAATATTTTCCTAATCTCTTTTATCTCCATGAGTTCCTCTGCTGCTGTATAGCTCTGTCGCTGTCGGACCCGGTTTCTACTGATTATTTCTGTTCTAGAGGAAGTCAGGCTCAGGACCCAGTTGCAGCAGCACCAATCTGCACCTCTTTATTTCCCCAAAAGGCCTGAGCTTAGTGCAGGGTAATAGACAGAGGCCCAGCTGCCCTCATTTGTCATGGGCTCCTGGGTTTGATGCAAAGCCCCCCTTGAGCACTTGTTGCTGAGCTCTAATCCTGCAGTAGACACCAGCCACGCTTCTCTGCTGAGCCATCCCCACACTTCACCGTCATGGCTCATGATTTCACTTTCATTTGATGTTTTAATGAAATCCCTGAGACTGAGTTGAATGGCAGGCCCATTGTTGGCAAATTATTCTATCAAATGCAAGTGGAAGGGAAACGTGACTAGAGTTATTTGTCTAGTAAATATGAGCCACCAAGCGTTTAGGGTGTTTGTATTTTTCAGAAGAAGATGGAGATAAATGACACAGGTTGACAGGGAAATGTGTGTAGACAAAATGTGCATGTGCCCCTCCGTCATTATCCGCTCATATAGTTGCTGTAATAACTAATAATACTCCAGCTGCTATAGCGGAAGATAATTGTAAAACGTGTTTGTGAAATGTACTTAATGCAAGCAGATAGTGTGCAGGGCAGACATTTATACAATGGCTGACATTTATCCTTGTACAGACCTGTATAATACCGAGTACCATCATTTGTTGTGCCTTATTGCGAATAAGTGCTGTGGGGCAGTGACCAAAAGGCTGGGGAGAGCGACTTGATGAAAAGGCCCGAGTATCATTAGCTGAAGTTGCTGCGTGTGCCAGTTGAAAGCCTCTCTAAAATGTAAATCAAACTAATGCCCCGGCACTTCCTCTCCTTTCCCCTCACAGTAATGTTATTCCTTTCTCGGCGATGTCGTCGAGGGAATACGCTGTTGTTATGCTGTTTGCTACCGGGCTCTCTGTTGATTTCTAACTTTGCTCGGCTGTGGCTATCCTTCCGCTCGCCTGACAGAACCCGGCGATCACTGTGTCTGCACGACTGCGGGGGCCGCCCCTCCTACAGCCTGCTCATACATACCTGGCCCCGCAAGCCATTAGCCGACGTTATTGACTGCACGTGCTACGTGTGCACAATTAGGCTCATAATTATGCAAATAAAGGGCACTAATTACCTCACGTGTGCTAATTGATTATAAGATACGGTGCATGGCCGACATTAGGGCTTGAGTCCTTCAGAAAAGACTTGGCCTTCGACAGTTTACAGCGTGTACTTTGTGAATAAATTAATGACGGCAAATAACAGAGCGGGGCCCGTTTCCCCAGCATGTTGCCACGCGCTCGGCTCTGCAAATTTGAGGCATAATAGAAAAGTCGGGGAGGAGAAAGAGATCTCTAATTAAAATGAATCTGTGACAGTCAGAAACACTAACAGTTACAAACGGCAATCTGATGGTAGTCAACAGGGGATTCTCCATTAATTGGCAAAATGAGGCTCATCAATCACACGGGGAGGGGAATGCTGCACAGACAGTATCCTGTCAGAGTCGCCCACTGTGGGGGGAGCAGCATGACGTGTGTCTCGGGGACAGACTCGTGTAGAGAAGGAACAGTCTCTCTTTCCCTCTCCCTCTCCCCATCTCCCCCTCCAACTCTGTTTCCCACCACATGTGGCTCTGAGTAGACTTCTCTCCAAGTCATTCTGACAGGCTTTGTTTTTCCTTGTCGCATTTCAAATGGGGATTGGCTGGCATTCTCTGCCAGTCAAGGCCGAGACAGAATTGTCAAAACACACTGTTGAATTTTGGCTTTTAGAGTATTCTTTGCTTGTGACATGTTGCTGAGAGGCTTGTAACTCCAGACTCCCTCCTCATTTAAGCAATCATGAAAATCCTGGTGTTGCTGATGTTCTATTGAGGAGACCTTGATCATTTTTATCGAACCAAAAATGCAATACTGACAGCCATGTTTGATCTTAATTGGTGGGAAGTTACAACCTATAATTGGAAGCACGGCATGGGAGCGATGCGTGAACTTTGTGTGAACCCTAACAGGGACAGCATCGTCCTGATGTGCAATGTGCTGCGGTGATTGAGCTGGCCAAACAAATGCTGGAGCACTCAACATAACTCATGCCCACAGGTCAATAAATCTCTGCAGCCAATAGATGGCTGTTTCATCAATTGACCCTTTGGCATAGTCCTGCCTCCCACTGCGTCGCTGTCAAACTGTTAGAGCTACAATGAAGCCCACACTGTCACTAACTGTACTTTCTGGGAAGACCAAAAGGTGATTTTAGAGAAGAGCAGACAGAAGGATCTACAATATAAGTGTGAAGGATATATCCAAAATGTCAAACTGATTCAGCAGCAAAAACAGATTAAAAAGATAAAGATAGAAGGTAAAACCTGCTGATCGCCGTACAAAAGTGAACCTGCCGATCGAGATAGAAGTCAATGAAATGAAGGAACGACTCTGTTCCTGCAAAGCAGGCTAGATCTTAATTCACTGTTACAAGACAAGGGCAGCATGTGCATTTAATCAGTAAACCTTCATTAGCTACCGCAGCATTGACATGCTACTATGTAATGACGTGCTAACGTTCTCTGCCGACGTTACATCCACAGGTTGTTATGTAAAAATGGTTTAGAAATGTATCTCCTTCCAACCCCTCCGGGTGGCGAGTATCATTTCATCTAACCGTGACACGCTCAAAATCCACAAAGACTGCCTAAAAATGAGGAAAATCTGAAAGGATTGCATTAAGCTTCTGGATCAGATCCGGTTAGTTTCATTGGCCAGTCTACCTTTGAGGGTGCGACTTAGCGAAGGGTCAGTTTTAGTGATCAGTGGACTGTCCGGGTTCTATGTAACTTGTTTGGTTAAGGGCATCACAGGCAAAGCAAGATGAAAAACGTGTTGGTCTTTATTGTTTGTCTTATTTTGTTACTCCGTGTATCTTTATGGTGCAGACTGCCATAACTGTCTTGGCACGGCGTCTATAATGTTACCTGGTATGTGTTTGCACATGTTGTGTGCTGATAATCTTCATTACCTTCTTTAATATGTCAGGCATGTCATGCCAAATGGAGCATTAACAACTTGTGTAATATGCTGTGAATGAAAACAATAGTCATGCCTGCGTGGGTTTCCATCGATGATTAACCTCTAATTAGTAGCATGGATAGATAAGCTGCATGGATAGGTATGATGACCTCGGAGTGCTAGTGCTCGTATTGATGATGGCTCCTCCACGGACACCATTACGTGGGATGAGCCGGTTTGCTGTGAAGAGGGACCCCTGGTTGGTGCACTCTGAGAGAGAGAGAGAGAGAGAGAGAGAGAGAGAGAGAGAGAGACATTTAACACGCTGCTGTTAGCTGTTGTTAGCTGCAATAGCAGTAACATACAATTAAAAACTGATTAGTGCCATAAATGTTTCTAATCCATTCCCCCCCTTTCTGTTACCTCTCTCTGTTGCTTATTGTGATGCACAGTCACACACACAGTCGCACACACACACACACACACACACACACACACACACACACACACACACGTTCAGACTGTATACTGCTGGTGGGTCTAAGCCCTGTCATTTAACAGCAACAGGGACGTGTGAGACACATCTGCTACCTGAACCAGCAACAGATGACCTTGAATTGACTTTCTGTGATTAAGACTTATGGTTGATCCCTGGGCTTTTTGCCTTGATGCCTTGCAGCTTTCCATCCTAACTGAAGAACATAGGTTGGAACCGTAGAGACCATATATCTCTTTCTGGGTTGCTGTCCTATATATTCTTTTTTTTTTCTATTTTGCTTCTGTGACACGACTTTCAAAGTTACCTGTGCAGGCGGAAACAACGTACAGCTGCAAATGTTTGAACGTGTTCATGTTCAAATTACTTGATAATACGCATGTTGAATTTTCTTTTTATGCCAAATTGCAGACTAGAGTACTGTTAGATATCAAGGTGGCACTTATGCTTTGATACAGGCTGTCTACATGAGGAAGATTACATTATGAAACACAGAGAACATTGACTTCCCTTCACTCATTCTTTTCATTTCTGATTCCATCTGGCAATAAAAAAAAGTAATATTTTGCTACTCTGCATAAATAAAACTGCACTTTTCAGTCCATCTTTTTCTTTTACTTACATCCAAAGTAAGATTAGAGTATGCACTGACAGGACATATGTTCTTAATCTTACAACAGCATTGTTTACTGTTCTTTTGAGAAAAAAAAAAAAAGAAATTCTTGTGAAAGTTGAACGGACATTCTCGACATTGAGCTGGGCCTCGTGCAGGAAGCGATATGCAACATATTTTTATTTAATTGGTTATGAATTGTCCGCGACCCTGAATACAGGATAAGCGGTAGAAAATGGATGGATGGATGGATGGATGATTATGAATTGTGTATATCTACAATGTATTCTTATTTTATCAGTACTCATTGGTTTCTGAGATGCACAATTTATTTTATTTAATATTTTTTTTAATCTCCTGTTAGGTGAGATAGTGGTCAAGAACCCTCTTACACATATGTTTGGGCATGTGCCAAAGTATTTGCACACGGCCCTGCACCTGCCCTGATATCAGCCACAAACATCTAATTTATGATGATGAAATGATTCATTTTCAGCACACCTGCAGAGCAGATTTACAGAAATATACTGATAATTGTCTATTAACAGAAGTCTTAGATAATGTATTTAACTATCTCTAGAATAATACATCGAAGGCACAAGCCTCTCTACATAATTGGAGAAGTCTACTACAACGTGTAAGAAGCATCCAGCCGCCACCTCTGTTGTACTGCTGTGCCGAAGCTAATTATAATGCTTCATACAAACCTGATACATGTGTTATAAATCAATTCACATCCAGTCAGATGTTTTTGTTCCCACTGGCAACAATGAGGAAATTATTTGAATAAGCCACAGCTCTGATTCGCACCTCTGGCTTGAATCTTCTCCATGGCAACAGCCGCTAATGCTGATGATGGATGCTTTAGCATTTAAGGCCAGCTCTTCTCACTAATGGGGATAAAAATACGACTCAGAAATGAATTTGGAATGGATATAATGGATGGCCATAACCTAAACTGTAGCTTTCTCAAGGAGATTCCCATTCTTTTATTGAACTTACTGAACAACGATTTTATTGAGACGTCTTTGAAATGTTAACTTGCAGTGGGCCAAAAGTCCTTTCTCCCACTTCACTTGACTGCTGCGTGATGGTTATTCTAATCCGATTTTTTTTTCTTCCAAATGTGCACACCTCCATCCCATAAGCCAACAAACACACAAACAACGGTGCCAGCTCAAGCGCATTTCTGTCCAACATGTATCCTGATGTTACACGTCACGGAACAGGCACAGGTGTGAAAACACACATCCAGAGGTGTAGCAACAGGTGTAAAGTGAAGGGACACATCTGTTTGGTGCTGCCACAGCTCAGCGGTGATGAGGGTGGTGTTGCACAGCAACACATTGTGTTTGCCATCTTCGAAAGCACCGACTTGAGATTTGTATGTTGTTGTTTTTTGTTTACTAAGTATGCAGTCAAATAAGATCCAGCACAGCGGGTCATGGCACCAATCACTGTGACTGTTTGGAAAGGTTTCCACATTGTTTCAAGAGGCAAGCTGAAGCACGGTGTAGCAAAATGAAGAATAACTTAAGCAATTAAAATGATTGCTCCTTCATGAGCTCTGAAGGCTTAATGTGCTCTTGGGGCAGGTTTGTGATGAATAGCACTGTGGTGGTTAAGATGCCTCAGGCTTGTTCGATCAAGTGGTCATATTCTTAAACCGCTATGAGCAAGGTCACGAGGCTGCGTCTGAAATCTAACTATATTAGCATGCACTCCTTGGCCCTACTCCTACAGGCTTTATGTACCAATCAGACTTTTAAAGACCGCAGAAATGAAATCCAAGGTTTGATGTGACTGTGTTCATTCTGCACTGTGTATCTATTTAATTTCATTAGTGAAAGTGTGAACATGTAGAAATTGTTTTTATCATCTATACACTGAATGCACAATATGTTTGTTTTTTTTATTTGAAAACTGTACGGTTGAGTCTCAAAACTGTCATTCCCATTGACACATTTAGTTTTTGTATTAAAATCTTCAATTGTTGCTGAAATACGTATAAAATAGTCAAATCAGTTTCATGCTGAACACAAATTACCACTGATTATTAAGGGTGTCACGATTCTCCAAATACTCGATTCGATTTGATTTTCGATTTTAGGGTCACGATTCGATTCGATTCTCGATTTTTTTCTTTTTCTTACAGCACAGATGCCTATGCCATTTTCAGACTAGTCTAGTCTACGATCATTGGTTTTATTCATCAAATTTTGTACAGTAAATCTTATTTCAAAAGTTGGGCTACATATAAGTGATGCAATTTCCATAATGTATCACATTAGGCACTAATGGTCAAATTTAAATTATTTATTTGCAATATAAAAGTAACAATCTTGTTTTCAACAACAAAAACAAACAACAATGAGAGGTCACAGAGGGCATACTGTAGCGTGGCTCAAGTACACTAATTAAATGTTTAAATCCCGTGTTTTCCACCACCGAGTAAGGCTGCAGGTCTGCTGCTATAAATAGCCCTATAGCGCTAGTTATAGCTTTTGCGCGAGCTGAGGTCTGTGGAAGTTTTATTGCAAACGAGGATTGAATAGTTGGCTGGACCAGTGATGGTGCTTTCCCAGCTGTCAAATCTACATCTTTGTGATGCCGGCGAATGTGTCCTGCCATGTTCGTAGTGTTTCCCGTGGCCGGGTATGGTACACGCGCATAGCATATCTTACACACTGTGGTCTTCTTGTCAACAACGCGAACGTCGTCGACATAACTCACCGGGAACGCAAAGTATTTCCATACATGTGATTTAAGTGAAGCAGGAGCTGCTTCAAGCTCCGGTGCCGCGTCTCCTCTCTCATCTGCACTCGCCATCGTGTCATAACCTGCAGGATAGGTAACTAGCGGCGTCGGCTACAATGTGCTGCGTCATTTGCGTAACTTTGCGTAGTGTGCGTAGCTTTGCACACGGGGGGAGGGGGGATCGTCGATCCTCTCTTTGACTTCGATGCTCGAGATCGTGACGTAATTTCGATCGATTTCGATGAAAAATCGAAATCGTGACACCCCTACTGATTATACATGAAAATGTACATTTAGAACTTGGGTGGAAATCTTTTTATTTACAGGAGCTTCCGATAGAGTCCTTTAATGCTGTTTCTTTTTCCAACCAACCATAATTGTAGGACAATCTCCAAACATATCTGGTGCATAATTGGTGATCTTCAGTGCCATCGCCTGATTCTCTTTTGTATTTTTTCTGAACCAGAAGATGATGTTTGTCCTACGATACATATGATTGCGGCAGCCTCCTGTAGCAGCACGCAGACTCCCAGAAAGCAGGGCAGCATCCTCAGAGGGAAGTGCTCTTAAACAAACCAATCTTAGTTTATATGTGTATGTCCAATCAGAATAATGGATTGTACCATCCTCCCCTTCCCTGTGCATGTAATGAAGACTAGAGATTACCTTAAAAATATATGTCATAATTTGGATTTTAATATTGCCATTGTCTGATAAAAATAAAGGATTTTTCCACCCGTCCCATTTCCACATGTCTTGGAGACTAGAGATTACCTTAAAAAAATAACAAAAACATTCAATATAATGTTTTATTCTAATTTTAGCACTGCCATTGCTTCAATTGTCATTGCTACGAATGAAGCTTCTGTGCTTGAAAACATTTAGGTCAACCCTTGTTTAAGCCTCGCAGCTATATTATGATTAATATTAATTACAGTCTGTTGGTTTGAAATACAAAATGTTACATATGCATATTTGAGTTATGTACTATCCATTTTTGTTTGAACAATATGATCATGAGGGGAAGTGTGCTGTCACTAGCTGGTGTTATAGCTTACATGGTATAAGCATTACAAATTGAAATAATAAAAAAAAATATGAATATCCAATAACTAACTGCTTTTCAGGATGTGCTGTTCTCAACCTCCAAGCATATTTTTGTAAATGGTATATTTTTAGTAGGTCATGATGATATATAAAAATGTAGATGTTGGGGGCAGTATACATGCTGGTTTGAATACTATAAAATGTTTCTTTGTAATTAAAAGTCAAACTGCTGAACTTGTAATTAGCGTCAGGTTGCAGGATTGTATGTGTGTGATATATTTAACTCATCAGTGAGATAGATATTAGCCTGGAAAGATAGTAGAGGGGGTTACACTGGGCTCTGGTATCACAGAGTGATGGTCATCGTGTTTGTGAGGGGGCTGTTTAGAGACCGTAGTAATTTGTTTACATGAGATACCTGCGAGGCAGCCTGGAAAGATAGTCCTGAATGAGACATTTTCCATTGAAGTGATTAAAATGATAGAGGACAGTGGCAAACACATTCATCTCTGAGCAAGGTGATGAGGGACGCTGGCTATGTTTTAGTGTCTGTGAGAAAGGTCCTTCGCCGCATTCATGTATATGTGAGAGCTTCTGTGTGTGTGTGTGTGTGTGTGTGTGTGTGTGTGTGTGTGTGTGTGTGTGTGTGTGTCACAGATGTAGAACAAGTTGTGAAATGGTACTGGCGTGGAGGCGGCCAGAGACATGTGGAGCGATGCCCACAGGACGGCCATGTCTTTTCAGTGTACGTCTGAACAGACAGCCCAAAATGTATCACCCCAACACAGTCTACGGTCTACATTTTAATTTGACCTTCATCTCAACCAAGTAAACCATTCCTCTTTGCCAACCTCAATGCCTGTCTGGTTTTCGTCTTTTTTTTTTTTTTCTTTTTTTTTCCAGAAAACTGCAGCCTTACAAGCTGGAGTCACAGTAGTTGAATGAAAGTTCCTTGAGGTTTCTGTGGATGTGATTAAGCTGGACTGTAATCAGTTTGTCTCCTCTGTTCAGCAGATTCTATTTAATTACCTCAGTGAGGGGAGAGAGTGGGCGGTGCAGGTTGGCTTACATCGGTGCCGGGCTACGTGTGCCTTTTACATTGTAGTAGATTATAGGGTACTTATAGGGTAGATACTACTACTACTATACTTGAACTCTACCTGAGATAAAAGTTAAACCATATAATTTGCTTTACATTTACAGCTAAATCAATGACCTTGTTGGCTACACTTAACCATTGTCAAGTGTACCCTCTTAGCATCGGCATGCTGAAGGTGTTGAGTTGAGGTCTATGAGTGCACCCCCCCCCCATCCCTCTCTCCCTCTCTCTCTGCCTCCCCCATCTACCGCTCTAATCTCCCGAATGCCATACACACTCACCGTCCATCCCCTGCCTTCAGGATTGGTTTCACACTGTGATCCCCTCACTGACCAGACAGACGACTCAACAATTAACCTCGAAGGCTGACCCGAAATATCTCAAACCTTCTTCCCTCCGCATCCTTATTGGCCTCTAATAGATCAGGTAGAGAACAGGTAGAAGGGGGTAAACGTGTATTGAATTTCACCTGTCCAACCCCTAGGCTCTGTGCGGGAACACTGTTCAGTTTGTTGTCTTTTTTTCCCTCTTCTCCTCTCTAAATACCACAGATGTGACTGTGTTACAGGATGTTGTCTGAGCTGGATGTGTAATGACAGGGCCGGGCTGGTGATACAAAGTGCCAATGTGTTAATAATGGCATTAGACTTTGTGACTTCACCAAATTATTCTACCCATTTGCGTCTCCATTTCCATCCTGTTAAAACCCTCCATTTTGGTTATTGTGCTAATAGCTAAAACGCACTCTGCTGTAGCCAGCTTGACTGAAACTGTATTCCCCATGAAGAAGATTAGTCCCTGTGTTGTTGAATGTCAGTTTAGCCATTATTGCAGGATTTACAGCTGATGCGGCGTCTCTTCTCTACCTTTTCTGGTTATCGTCCCACACGGGGCTATATTTGCGCTGCTGTGCTCTGGACACATGTTAGCAATCCACGGATTCTCGTCATTCTGTTCTTTTCACTGAAGCAATGTGGCGTCCAAAGTGACCTTCAGTGCACATCTCTGGCACTCTATGTTGGGTTTCTCCTTGTTAAGATTCATCTTAGAGGCACTGGGGTCTAAATCATAGTGTGCACACATAGGCTTTGCATGTGTGTGTGTGTCTGCATGTGTGTGTGGTCATTGCGTTAGTTGAGGGAGAGCATTGTGGAAATCAGATTGTAACCAGTAAGGTAATGATTCATAAGACAGCCAGTAGGACTTATCCACTAATAGATCTCCTGAGAGATAACCTAATCCCCCAACAATATCTCCTTATCATATTACAAGTGAACTATGTACAGAATGGGCTTCTCTATCCACAAATGAATACTAAGCCCTATACTTACCTTTAAGCTTATTAGATCTGATCTGAAACAGAGCAGTATCAAGTATTCTCCCCGATGCAAGGCTGATCAGAGATAATAATCCTTCCTGGGATTAGTTTTAATTTCACAGTCAACCAATTGCCAAGACTTTGTATAAAATAATGTATGTTTTTGTTTCTTCCACAGTTGCAGCCCATAGTATTTAGAGAACATTCTCGAAATGACTTAACATGAATTCATTAAAATCCAGGAAGTAGACTGCATACTGGAGATTTCCAACATACTGTAGGCTAGTAAATACTCCATGTAATCCATTCATTGAGTGCTTTTCTCATCCGCAAAATTCACAAGAAGGAGCTTGTCAGTGGCATGAAAGTTCGACTTCTTCTCAAGGTGCGGATCGGAGATTAGTAATAATGCTCATCTCTATCTTCCTGTCCTCTTTCACAGAGATGATACGATTTGCAAACGATGAGGCCATCGTTCACTCTCTCTTTCTCTCCCCGTCCCCCTCCACCATAAATGACTGCCTCGTCGTCTATCTCTCATGTTACCCGTCCCCTTTCTTCTCCTTATCCCTTTCTTTTCAGATTGACTAAGCTTGAAAGTGGGTTGCCAACTCTTTTCAGGACTCTGAGGGGAATAAATTGTATGAGTGAGTAGACGTTCTCAACAGAGCCCCAAGTGGCTTTGTGCCGCCACACAGACTCTCTGGGCAGCCGCTCGGTTTCTGGAGCCATGAGGACGTCCATGTGTCAGTTATCAGTGATCGACACCCAGCAGTTATCGTGTACCACTTGTTGACAATACAGCCAAAAAAACAAACTGTACCATTGTATATGATTACAGCATGTTATTCCTCTGGACTGAAAAGTAAGGTGTCGTTAAATAAAGTCTTAAGGAAGTAGTTGCAGGAGGCCATGGTATGAATATCTGATATTTGGCTGCCGTACCATCTAGCCCAGCTTCCTCTAATTGGCCGTGTCTATAGGGGAGCACCAAACCTTCATTGTTCTTCTGTGCTCATCTATAGTTTATTTCTTTCGGCCTGTGTGTGTTGCTCAGTAGTTCCACAGGTTCACAGATCACCAGCCAATAGGGGGAAGGCAGTCGTCACGGTCAATTAGGCACTCAATGAGTGATCACAACAATTAAGGTATTTTTATTATTTTATTAAGACTGGCTTCTTTCTGTCCAACATGATGGGATCTTTTTGTACATGTATTTGATACTTGAGATATGGGCTGCAAACATACATTGGCATTCATAGTGTGTGAATCTATGACATGTAATGAAATGGATGGTGACTTACGGGGGGGGTAATAGATTGTATTTACATCTTTGTGTATAACATAGTATACAAAATTGTCTGGCAAGATTAAAAAGCATTTTTTTCCCCCCTTTTTGAAGAGTTAGCAACTTTTCATTCTCAACAGCTATGGTACGTTACAGTTCCCCGAGGAGTTCCTCTCTTTTTTTCTTGTTAATGCTGGATAGTTTTATACTTCCAGGTCTCTAAAAATGACCAAATCTAACAATCTGAAAAGAAAAATGTACTTTTTAGATGAGCTGCTCACGGTTAAGTAACCTATAATAAGGGCTCAATTTCATTTTTAAGGGCCACAAGCCAAAACATGGTTGGGGACCTATGTTGGAGGGCAGTATTCATTTAAGAAACCCGGTGTTATTATCTCTCTATGTACTCTACTTGACACAGTCACCCTTACATGGTGCTGCCTGTGCCATCTATCCAGCAGCACTGGATTACTACACATAAAACAGGTGCTGTGCTTTCAGCCATGTTTACTTACAAAGCACACTAACTTCTCCTTTCCGTCTAACTTGCAATAGTTTTTTTTATGTTTTTTTTAAATTTGTGGCATGGAATCTAGTTTCCCTTTGAAATGCAGCCCTGGAAGTGTGCCAGCGCCGTCTCGTGCTGCTTAAGTCCCCGTTCCACATTCTCGGATAATGACAGGATTTTGTATTGACTGTCGAAACTGCTCTTATTTCACTCTTGTTTCATTACATGGCGTCGGCGTGCATTCAATAGGTCGCTACACAAGTTTGATTCATGATTGTTTCCCACTGCTTGTTATTAGTGCAGCATCAAAGCCTGACTTGGTAAACACATTTGCATTTTAATGACTGATATAGATTGTTCTCCTGCTCAATACCACCATCAACTTACAACCCGCCCCTTTCCTGCATTGATAAAAAAAAAAAAAAAACTGGGCTGCAGCTAGTAGTTAAAAAAAACACATCTACCAAACACAGTACTGTAAGTGACAATTAGAATGCATATTTAGTATTCACAAGCGTATATGTTTTATTTTGAATCGGTATAATGGTTGCCAATCAAACCTCCAACGTTTCAGGAGACGGCAGGCTGACAATAGAAAAACAAGTTTGGATGTGATGATTACCATAATAACTGGGTTAATGTGTCCACATTGTGGAATGGTGCAGTTAATGTTAATGAAGAGGGATTGAGTCGTTGAAAATTATATCTCAGAGCAAAACCCGGATGTCGTCGGAGCAACTCTCGGCCAATCACATGCGAGTATTTGAGGCTGATCACTTCTATGTCCCCCAAACTCATTCTCACACCCTGCCACCTGCAGAGGATGATGCTACCCATTAAGGAGCAGTCTGCCTCTGCGGGCATGTAATCTCATGCAAATGAGAGCGACAGACTGCCAACGTGGAGCTGCTGTAGCAGGTAACACAGCCAAGCTGCATACCTGCAGTTTCGTGGTGTGTTAATGTTGCTCTAGATTCCATCTTGATCGAGGTTTTGTGAAACCGATGAGTCCCCAGATTGATCTTAGTGTCTTTGCACGCCACTCGCCAAGAAACGCTCCAGAAAGGAACGGGTGTTGTGTTTGCAAAGGGAAGCGTTCGCGTTCTGATGTCTGGCTTGTTCGCCGGCGCTGTCATCTGTTTCCAAGTGGCCGACGCCAGCACCTCTCTCTACGTGAGCTCCGAGTACAGTCGATGATGGCTCCCTTCCTCGAGGCGTAGGACAATAAAAGCATGACAATAAGTCGGTTTACCCCTATAACTCAACATGCTTTTCATCCTCTTTCTACACTCCCTCTCACACTCTTTTTTTGTTTGTTCCTGTTGTGATGATACATATTTCAGTTGTGTTTTTCAAGGGAGGACAATTCCATTGCAGCAGAGATAATATGAACAAATGTTTCCTTCAGTGGTCCACTCACTGTTTAGATCCTGTTCTTGCATGTCTACAAAGCCTCCAAAACCTTTCTTCTTTTGTTTTGGCAATGTCACCCATCGACATCCAATTAAGACAATAACAATGATTTTCACAGATAGCTCTGTTCTTGCAGAGAGACGAAAAATATAATTGGCTCAAGAAAGTGAAGTTTAAATGCAGGGGTTCTTGTTTCAATAACAGGATTTTTTTTCATATATATATATATATATATATAATATATATATATATATATATATATATATATATATATATATATAACTGACAGTAGTGTTGTTACTTCACAATGGTACACAGACTGGATGATGACTGGAGGGCAGCCGGGGAAGCTCTAATTTATCTGTTCGTCTGTGTTTTCCTCCACTCACTAGAAGGGGGAGGAGGTAGAAACTGGGCCCGGCTCCACGGGGGAGATTTGTGTTTAGTGGTGGCATTGATTTTTATAAAAGGTTGCACAGTAGGGAAGCTAGGTAGGCCTGTCAACCGTAGCTCCCACCAAAGCATGTCTCACTGTCAAGCTAATTGTGCCCTCTGTAATCCCAAACCCCTAAAAAGAAAACATTATGCAAACATATGTAGGGGTGGAAGTTATTCAATACATTTACCATCATTACTGTAACATGTGATGTACTTCAATAAGATTCAAGTTTAATTCAAGAGTTAGATAAAGAGCATATGTCTAGCTGCTGTTGATTCTATTACAACTTAATCATGCTTGTTACATCTACCCTCATGTTCATAGACTTTCATTTATTGTTGAGTTATTCTTGAGTTTCCTCACTTGTAGTTATTTCTAATAAGGCGTGTGCACTGGGGAAGGTGTTTGTATATTTCTATTTGCGGTTGCATGCACAGGCTGCATAGTGTCATCTATAGAAAGTGAACATTTTATTGGACATAAAGGTTCGCTGGCATGATGGTGTTCCACTTACACTTTGTATGTTGTACCCTTAGGGCGTTCTTCAATTTAACAGTAGCATCATATATCATCGTATTTTCCTCGCATTAACCCCCTTGTCTTGTTTTGTGAACAGATGCGTACCATGGAGGTAAAAGTAAGGGAAGCTGAGAGTCAGTCAGGTGTCAGAGAGTAACATCGATTGACGGGTTTGTATACTTAGTTCTGACAGACAGTTCTATGCTGGTCTGTGCCGGGAGGACTGAGGAAGTAATGGGATGGGAAGGGCAGGAATACAACTTGAGAGGGTCAGGTAGATGAAGACAAAAAGTGAGAGGAGATACTTGGTAAGAAAGAGATGAACTGGCAATGGAAGTTGTTTTATTTGTACAGGTTGGAGGACACACACATAGCCAGAGGCAGTTCATCAACTGCTTGTCACTGCTCTCTCTCTCTCCCCCCTCTCCTTTTCTCTTCGGAGGGAATCTTGTCAGGGTCAGGTGTAGAGATAACCTAACGTGGACACAAAGCATCCACTACCTCTCCGCTGAACTTACATCCAAAAAAACAAATTAACTTTTTGTCACTGCATGTTAGCTTAGTCACACTGTCAAAATCTTGATCATTTTGTACAGATTTGAAAAGATTGAGGAGGAATAGTGTGGTATAATTGCAGTTTCTGCTGCTTTTTGCAAGGTAGTGTCTCAAGAATTTGCATGTAATGTGTTCCTTCTGTGGCTGATTTGCGTGTGTGTGTGTGTGTGTGTGCTGCTGCTGCTGCTGCGCATATCTGTTATTCCACAAACAACTAGATTAACTGAGTTTTCTATCACTCATTTGGCACTCTGCACTGGCAAATCCACTTGCCTTTTAAGGAGTACATCCTGCTGTATTCCCCCTGTCTTTTTGCTATTTATCCTCCTCTTTCTGTACAACGACACCCAGCAGTTATTTTACTGGCGAGTCACACTGAGCTCCTTTGTCCCCCCCTGCTGTGCCACATGACAGAAAACTCTTGGGGAGATCATTTTATCTTACTCTTGATTGCCAGATAATTATCAGTTAATTATTTAGAGTGTTAAATTAATTTTCTAAAAATAGCCTCTGTGCCTCTGCGTTGCCATTGGAAACGGCTCCCATTATTCCTTTCTATCCGCTCTGCGTGTCTTCTTCACTAGTGCATTGTCTTTGACAGCTACCTCTGCCACTCATGTCTGACTGTAATCTAATAAAGGAGGAGGTCGTCCTTTTTTTCATTTCAAGAAACCCAATTTAAGCTTAAATCTTCACACTGATTGTTTGAATGTCACCATGTTTGTCATGCTTCCCTCTGCCAGTTTGGACAATGAGGTTTTAGGCGCTGCTATAGGAAACTAGACTTGTTGTTTACAGCACAGTATGAACAGTTCTTCCAAGCCTCCCACTTTAGATATACAAGGCAAACTTTGTTTAGTAACATGCACTATCTCCTGACTTTGCAGATGGTGTTGTCCACTCTTTAGTGGATAGCATCTTCGTTTCACTTCTAACTCTACTCTTTGGACACTTCATTAGGCCGAAAGTGTTGTGAACAAAGAAATGTGCTGTAGGTGGTCTTATAATGGGATTCATTGGCTTAAAGAATCGAAGTGTACCCCCCTTTTCTTGTTCCCCCTCTGCACACACACACACACACACACACACACAAACACAGGCATACACACTGAACCAGGGGCCAGATAGGCTGACCTGCTGAATGGGTTTGTGCTGTGGTAATGATAAGGCTATTGAATGGAGCTGTACTCTGTCATGCTAGCTGCTGGGCCAGTGGTCGCACTGAAGGAATCTGATCAATATAGAGTGTCTCTCTCTCTCTCTCTCTATCTCTCTCTCTCTCTCTCTCTCTCTCTCTCTCTCTCTACCAACAAACTAAAAACTTGACCAGTTGTTGACTCTGACATACATTTTAGTCTTGACCTTTTTTCACTGAAGCCTGCTTCCTTCAACCACCTTCATAGCTAGTCTACGCCATTATAAGCTGCGAGTATCAACACATGTGTTGTGGTTGCTCCAGACAGCTTTAGCGTTGATGAAAAGGTTGATTTTCATATTTTCAAAGAACAAGTGAATCAATTTGGACATTGATTTTTTATTGTATTCAAGCAATTTAATGATGTGTGCACAAACCACACTACTTGACCTTGCTAGGTGTCAGATATCTCCCTTGCGCGCACGCACACACACACACACACACACACACACACATGCACACACACGCATGCTCTCATTTCTAAGTATTTGAATAAAATACGAAGAAATACTAATCTCCATATCCTGTAGCTATAACCCTTGCTCTCAATCCCACATTAGAACAGACCGCAGAACACTTAATGTTACCGTTGAGTAATTTACAGTATAGCAATGCTATTTATATAAAATCAAGAAAATGCATCTATGTGCATTGTTGTTTGTGCAGCACAGAAGTGTGAAACAGTCAGGCATCAGTCTAGAGGCACGCATCAAAATCAGCCCGCCATGATGACCATCCACGCTGCCTGGCTTGATTACCGGTCTATTCTGGAGCCATGCATTCAGTGACCACCTAAGAGGTCCCATTACCAGCTTCATACACCGTAATCACGCATGTAATCTGAGCAAACAGCACTTTTTAAATACATCCCTCTGTATATTTCTTTAAATCCTCTGGGAGTAGCGGATTGTATAGAAAGAGTTTACCACATCACGATAATTCAGGCAATTGTCATTTTTCAGTCAGCATAAGTGATGATTTGCTGGAGGCTTCTTTTTTTTAGCATTCATTTGCATCGTTTCACGTTAATTGTTGCAAGCTTTATTTTTAAAATGGTATGTGTAATGTTCCTGCTTTACAACATTTTAATGACCAGTGAATTTAAGCAGGAGTAGCTGCATATATGTGAGTGACTAGACGCAGCAGCGCCAGAGATTTATGTCTTTGGAAACACAGCAGCAGGTTGGTGCCATGTTTTTGGGTATATGTTGTATTTTATTTTGAAGGGCCTTCCATGTATACCATGCCCTGCGGACCACGAGACTCAAACTACGACTGACGGTTGATAAAGAACATCAGTATCAATCACACAGGATAGATTGTTCTGATTGATGAAGAACACAAGATTGCACATTATGTTCAAGCCCTATCCACAACAGAAAGAAAACATGTTAAAACTGCAACCCATTCAATTCATTTGAATGTGCCAGTATATGATAGATCAGTATGAGTACAATACACTAATATTAGTTATGATCCGGTGACAAGCCGGACATCGAGTGTGCGTGTCTGTGAGAGTACAGCAGAGAGAACAGCAATTGTGATTCTTCACTGTCGTTGCATCTGCATAGACATGGCATATGCAAGTCCATACAGTGCATCCCACACAGTCTTTGTTCTCCGTCAGTAGATAAAAAAAGTATTTTAAATGGATCATTCTATGAGGAAATAACAGTTTTTTCTCCTCAGCAGGAGGCGAGCCACATACTGTGTCAGCATTCTAATATATAATCTAGAAGTGAGGCGAGCCAGGTCCGAAAGTTAGCAATGTAAATGAGACGCGGTGCAACGGCACAAAAGTATGTAGATGTAGCAATAGTGTGTGTTATTTTAGTATTCAAAGATGTGCAGAACACGATTAAATAAATAAACTGAGTCTGTATTTATGAGAGAAAAAAGATTGTATTCATTCTCCTTGAAGATCAACTAGCTTTGTGCTGAGAGAAAGAAAGGTGGTGAAGACCAAATGAATGAATCTGCAACACTGGGTATCATTGGCATCGCAAAGATTACTCACAGGTGTTTTTTTTTTTTTTTTTTCCTGAATGATAAATATTGATACATGCACTCTAATAGGGTTTTCTGGGGATGTTAAGCTGTGCGATACGGTTGACAAGCTCACCCGTGTCTGTTAAATGGCATGTGTTACGTCCATGTTCTTGAACATACTTGTATCTTCAAGGGGCGTCCCGCGAACCATTGTGATGTAGAGGTAGGGGATTGATGTTTACAGATTAGATCAGCGTCGGGGAGAGAGATGTGACCTTTCACGGGTTGACAAGTATGAACATTGTAAACACGGTGGATCTGCATTGTCATGTTTCCACTCTATTCTTTTATTATAGTGAGAGGCACAGGCCCAGGGCATTGATGTGACATGAGATTGCTTTGGATGAGGATGAAAGGATGACAAAACCATAAAAGGTCACTACAGATACAAAATTGTGCGTGGGTGTTTTTCAATAATCTTGTGCTTTGTTGGGATGTGTTGTCTTCACATTCACTCACTCACCGCTTCTATCGTAGTGGACACTAAATTATTTTTCTACATTTTTTCCATGCCATCGCTCCCCTTTTTAATAGCCTATCCATGATTCAACAGGTCATTCCCATGGACCTAATCCCCTCATATCTTATTTATATAGCCTCTTTTCCTTTATCAGATGTAGTCATTACACCCACCAGCCTGCCTCTCATTGAGTTGTTCAGACACCAGCTGGGTGCTGTAGTGAAGAGCTTTGAATGCTTAAGCAGAAACAACCTTCTTCTCCACAGGTATAAATATTGCAGGGGTAGATGGGCAGAATAAATTGACAGTAAAATTGACATCAAATCTGGCTTTTAATTTCAAGAGGAAAAAGGAGGTAGGAGCTGTATGGGAGATGATGAAGAGGAGTGTTAAGAGAGAAATGCTGGTGATAACTTCCCTTAGCGACATGTCACGTGACTTTAAAAACTTGCGGTATCTCCAGGGTACCTCCCTCCGCATGCTTTTTCTGTGCAGATGGTCTCAAATAAGTGCGGACATAAGACACTCCCCTCAACGTTGCCCTTGTTGATTAGAATGACCACGTGGTATTTCTCACGTGAGAAAATTCCTCAGCTTCCATCAACAGCGGGAGTTCAAATGCCTCGGCTCGAATTCGTCAGCGATGAAAAAAGCCAGCGCCACTAGGCAGGCCATATTCTTTGTGCAAAGTTTGTGAAGTTTCCCCTGGCTCGACAGCTTTTGTTATGTATATAATTATTAATAAAGTTAAAATAAAAAAAATAATTGACGATTGACGATTGACAGCTGATGATGATTGACGTATGTCTGCCCTGGAGAAACTACAATGAGGGACTACAAATGTGCGTCGTCCACTTCTCCACATGTTGTTGGTTTTAAAAGCAGCTGGTTCACTGACCGGCTTCAGATACATCAGCTCCCGTTTGACCGTTGGCTGTATTTACATTTAATTTTGTTTCTGTCAAACATTTGTAACATGATTTAAATAAATAAACAGTACCACAATTATTATCACTGTCCACACACATTTATCAACACAGTTGCAATTACTATATGTCTGCATCAAAGTAATTGTTAAATATGCAAATATGCATACCGTTTGTTTTCATGAACGGCCGAGGTGTGCGGCACTTTAAATGTTGCTCTTGCAAAGATTTGTGGGTTGGCGTGATCTCCTTTCCTTTCCGTTGTATCCTATGCTAAAGGAGATCTGAAAGGAAGCATTGGAGCTCCTTTCCTTTGCATTTAGAGAATTTAAACAGCTCTTATCATGGCGGCCACTTGTTTACTTCCGGGTCACTTCTTGAGTTGGGAACCTTGCGAAGCAAAATAGACTATAATAGACTATTCGACCGCAGCCACTGTGTCAGTACCAAACCAATCCCCTGTATGAAAGTCATACAAGCGCTCACTTGGCAGAGAGACCGATGCAGTCACTGAGTGGAAGTTTGAGAGGCCAAACACAACACTTTTTTTAACATACTTGTATTTATTGTATTATACAAACCCTTAAATTTGTCTGAATGTTAAATGAAATGTATTAGCTCATATGCAAAATAAATTATTTTTGAATCTCTAAATATTAGGGCTGGCAATATTAGGGCTGGCAAAATTAGCGCGTTAACGCACGTCAGTTAATTTATTTGAGCTAATGCACAATTTTTTTAACGCATTAACGCAAAAAAAAAAGATGGACTTATCAATGAATGACATAACGTTAGCAAGTGTCTTTTGGAGAGAGAGAGAGCATGATGGTTAGTATGAAGTCAGCAACTCCAGAGCCTAGAGAGCAGCTGTGACACATTACAGCTGTGAATGTAGCAGTAGCAGTTAGCCTCAACATTAGCAACGGAGAGGTCAGACCTCGTTACAGCTGTGAATGTAGCAGTTATCCTCAACATTAGCAACAGAGAGCTCAGACCCCGTTACAGCTGTGAATGTAGCAGTTAGCCTCAACATTAGCAACAGAGAGCTCAGACCCCGTTACAGCTGTGAATGTAGCAGTTAGCCTCGCCATTAGCAACAGAGAGCTCAGACCCCGTTACAGCTGTGAATGTAGAAGTTAGCCTTGACATTAGCAACAGAGAGCTCAGACCCCGTTACAGCTGTGAATGTAGCAGTTAGCCTCAACATTAGCAACAGAGAGGTCAGACCCTGTTACAGCTGTGAATGTAGCAGTTAGCCTCAACATTAGCAACAGAGAGCTCAGACCCCGTTACAGCTGTGAATGTAGAAGTTAGCCTGGACATAAGCAACAGAGAGCTCAGACCCCGTTACAGCTGTGAATGTAGCAGTTAGCCTCAACGTTAGCAACAGAGAGGTCAGACCCTGTTACAGCTGTGAATGTAGCAGTTAGCCTCAACGTTAGCAACAGAGAGCTCAGACCCCGTTACAGCTGTGAATGTAGCAGTTAGCCTCAACATTAGCAACAGAGAGCTCAGACCCCGTTACAGCTGTGAATATAGAAGTTAGCCTGGACATAAGCAACAGAGAGCTCAGACCCCGTTACAGCTGTGAATGTAGCAGTTAGCCTCAACGTTAGCAACAGAGAGGTCAGACCCCGTTACAGCTGTGAATGTAGCAGTTAGCCTCAACGTTAGCAACAGAGAGCTCAGACCCCGTTACAGCTGTGAATGTAGCAGTTAGCCTGGACATTAGCAACAGAGAGCTCAGACCCCGTTACAGCTGTGAACGTAGCAGTTAGCCTGGACATTAGCAACAGAGAGCTCAGACCCCGTTACAGCTGTGAACGTAGCAGTTAGCCTGGACATTAGCAACAGAGAGGTCAGACCCTGTTACAGCTGTGAACGTAGCAGTTAGCCTGGACATTAGCAACAGAGAGGTCAGACCCTGTTACAGCTGTGAACGTAGCAGTTTGCCCTGCTTTAGCAACTGGCTCAGGGATAATGTTTTAAAAAAAAACTGGCTCAGTCACACTTAAGGTGGGTTGATCTTTTAAGCTTGGCTTATCTTCAAGGTGGACCAGCACTATTCTCCTTTCATTCACAAGCTGTTCCTCTGAGTCTCTGAGCTTTTTCAGCTTTAATATTTATTTTAACTGTGTAGCTGACAGCACATTAAACAGTTAAGTATTAATATATCTACTGCAAACTAAAATGTTTGTATCAGGAAAATACAAATTTTAATGTTTTCAAAGTTATTGTTAGAACTGTAATGGTATTGTTGAGTAGCAGTACTCTGTATCGGCAAGTAATGACATTTAAATATTTGTACTCAGTCTGATAAAAAGTGCTATCAGTGCATCTCTATGCATAGAGGCTTCACATTCTGATGCATATACACCTTCTGTCATTTATCTTGCCGTTCCCACAACAATAAATGGAGCAAATTGGAATTTTTCATATTTACGAATAGTGATTAATCGTGATTAATCCACAGCTACCTTGTGATTAATCTGAAACATTTTTAATTGATTGTCAACACTAATAAATATTTATTTTCTCCTTACACGCAAAATGTGAAACCTAAGAACCGAGGTACCTATTGAACCGGGCTAAATGTATTGTTGCATCCCTAATGTATATGGGGGGAAAGTTTTTGACATAAGGAAGCACTAGAGACCCCGAGAACACGAAGGTTAAGAGGTTAAGGCAGAGTCTGGCAGACTAAGTATTACATTAATTACATTTTGTGAAGGGAAGGAGATGGCATCAAGTAATCACCACCCTATTGGCACCTTCTGTAATCCAACAGAGAGAAAGAACGAGAGCAAGAGAGAATGTGTGTGTGTGCATGTGTGTGCATGTGTGTGCATGTGTGCATGTGTGTGCATGTGTGTGCATGTGTGTGCATGTGTGTGCATGTGTGTGCAGTGACAAAGATGAATCAACAGGATGGAGTTTCTCGATGACACACGGTTGGTTTTCATCCAAGGTGTTGCTTTGATTACTTTGGACAAAGTCCAGCAATTTCCAGAGAGTAGTATTGTTTCACTAAGGCATTCAGTTTGTTACAGATTTAATTATTTTCACTATGTGAAATGAACCTGACTTGAATTCTTTATTCTTGGCCCTCTCAGGCTTCCATTTCACACCAACTGAGATTGACAAGTTGTTTTTTTATCCAGACGGGTGTATAATCAGTTAGGAAATCCAGGTCGGCTTTATTGTTCAGAGACACAACACAACTATCACTGCTATAAGGGATAGCTGTGCAGTTTAATTTGGTATTGCTACATAATTGTATAGTTGCAAGACTCGTGAATTAAAAGTGTTGGCTGGTCAGTCATTTAGCCCGGCAGTCTGTCTGTCCACCACTAGATCCAGAGTTAAATTTGTCACCAAATGTTGGATCGATGGCAGGTGAATTTGATTCATGTTTCACAGTTTGAATAATTATAATTTAAGTTTGTGAGCCCCTGACTTTTCATGTGCTTTGGCACAAAAATGCAGATAATATGATGATGATTAATATTGGATGGCCTAAAATATTAGTAGCCTAATTATTAGCATGCTAAACAAGTTGTTGAACATGGTGAGCCCTGTTTGTTAAAACATTGGCCTGATAACATTTCTATTGTGAGCATTAGTATTTAGCTGAAATCACCACTCATACTTAGAACCTGTAATTCCCTTGGACTGAGTTGTAATAGTGTGGTTCATAAAATATCAGCACATTTGGACTTTCTGTACTGTTTCATGATATTTATGGACATTTATAATTACTCTTGCAGATGTTCTGTTAAGTACATTCAGACATGTGACTGACACCTCTAAACATGCATTGCACAGCATCCTTTTGGTACATCCTCCCTCCCTCTCTACTCTCCCTCCCCCCTCCTCTCACACACATCCCTCCTCCCTCTCATCCACCTCAGCACCAGGTCACATCCCAATTTTCTAGAACTGGCTGCTCTCCTAAATCCCTCTGAGCGCCCCAGTGTCTGTGCCTTAGGCCCAACCCGGGAGGCTGTCAGCCTCTTTCCTGCTCGCCCTCTGGACCTCCCTCTGATTGGATCACCACACTCAGCAGAATGGTCCAATCCTCCACACCTGTAGGACCATGTTTCACTGTACTTAAATGTCAGCTCTTGGCTAATGGAGGACCCTTTGTACGCCCAACAACACTGTGTTAATGAAGGTTTATCTAAAACAAAGATCAGTGATACACAGGTTTGAGTAGCTAGACATCTCTCTCTCTCTCTCTCTCTCTCTCTCTCTCTCTCTCTCTCTCTCTCTCTCTCTCTCTCTCTCTCTCTCTCTCTCTCTGTTCCCCCCGCTCTCAACATGATGGGTTGTGTCCAGTCAGTGGGAAGCGTTGGTGTAATTTGGCCCAGAGGGGCTGTTGGCAGTAGGTGTGGGGATAAAGGGAGCAGGGATGGTGGGGTTTGGAGAAAAGCAGGCTTAGTGTGGGGCCTTGGATGGAGGGGCCAGCAAGCACATAGGGAAAGCATTAAATAAACATTAATGCAACTAGGTTACAGGAGATTTATTAAGGAGGCTTTTTGGGCCCCCACTGTTGGGTTTTATGCAGCACTTTAATAACTCTCTCATGCACACAGGTAAACAAACCAGGTAATGTATTGCCATCCTCATAGGTGGCCATTGTGAAAACTGTTTTAACTTTGTTTTGGCTCATAAATTGATTTTTTTTTTCTCTGCACTTGTATTTCTCTCATTTTTATCACCAAATTGAATGGTATCCGGTTCCAAAAAGCTTTTTTTTTTTTTTTTTTGCATTGAGGGTAAGTCTGCCTTGGATATGATTTTGACGTCACTTTATGGTGTTAAAAATGAGTGCCCTTAATCGGAGCTTACTGATGTTAAATGTACCCTTTCTGGCACATCAAACGCGCAGATAAAAAGTGACTGATTAAACACAGTAATGAGGACACTGTGGCAGGACAAGGAACTAATTCTAGTTTTTTTTTACAAGGACAGGCTGGTTTTCTGCAACAACAGGATATTTGAGAGAGAGAGAGAGAGAGAGAGAGAGAGAGAGAGAGAATTATATAAACATGAACTAGCGGAGCACTGCCATGGACATCACATTTTACATCTGACACTGTCTTTGTAAATCAAGCCTGTCAGATAAGACGCTGTCAGGAACTGGAGCTGTGTAAGCCGAGCCTCAGTGTGTTATGTTTTGTGACTTGCTGATATCCTACCAGCCCTTTTTTCAACTCTAATTGTTTTTTCCTCCAGTTGTGTCAGCTGCAGTTATTGACATTGTCTTAAAACATACATCCCTCTGCTTTTTTTGTAGAAATCCAAGAAGGAAAGGCACTGAGCTATAAAATGTCATTTGCAAAGTATATTTGTGTTCAAATCTGATCATTTGCATAACAATCCCTAGATATCTTTAGTAGCATCCATATTTGCAACACTGAGCCCACCAACCCTTGAGCAATTGCCTTGCTTTGCATTGTTGAGGCGCTGTGCATTGGAAGTGCAGGTGGTAGCACTTCTCTGAGGACAGCTAGGAAGAGTGGAGACTGACAAACAGGGTCAGGGCTACCAAAGGCTATGTGATGCTTTACCTTGAGACTCATCGCCTCTGCTCCCTGCTCTGCTTCAAGCCCAAGTGACGTGAATACCAGACACAGCTCAGACAGCACACTTCTGAAAGTTCACTTTGGGCAGGAGAGAAAGAAAGAAGTTTTTTTTTTTTTTTTTTTTGTAGTATTTGATGGAGGGAATATCAAGGGGAAAGGTAGAAAGAATTATAAAGAGGATGTGTTTGAAAGAGACAGTTGTGGACGGGAAGAAAAAGGGGGAAAGATTTGACTGTAAAAAGATTTATCTTTGCAGAAGCAGAGACAATAAAGGCTACGATGAATGTGAGAAACTAAGATAAAGACAGACAACCTGACAGAGAGACATTCAAAGAATGGCTGTGTGATGATGCGCACGTGCGCTGTGTGTGTGTGTGTGTGTGTGTGTGTGTGTGTGTGTGTGTGTGTGTGTTTGCCTGTTGATTGTGGGTCCGTATGTATCTTTGATGATGGCTCCAGCATACCGGTTGTGTTGCTGCAGGATAGTGTGTGTCAGGCTCCATCAATATGACATGTCTTTGATGTGGAAATACAAGGAGCAAAAGCCCAGTCAGCCTCAGTCCAGTCCCCCAGCGGGACACATTTACCACTGTGCATGTGCATACGCGTGGATTTGAGTTTGTGCGCGTGTGCGTGTGCGTGTGTGTGTGTGTGTGTGTGTGTGACAGAGATAGACGGGGGAGAAAAAGCAACACAAAGAGCCACAACAAGCAGCAAAAGTAACCACCGCCTCACTGTTTTCGACTACCATTCTACAGAGGCAACAGTTGTGGCCTTAACATTTCCTGAGCTACAGGCATTGTGGACTCTGCCGTAGAGAGGAATCAATACTGTATTGAAATGTCGTTAATAAGCACTTCCATGACAGAATATCAGCACGTCTTTTGCTGCTAAATTGATACATTAATGTTCAGCTTGCTTTGGGGCATAACACTGTTGCTGATTTTTTTTTTTTCCAGCGGACTATAATCATTTTATTTAAATGTTTTCATTCTACCCTTTAGAGAAAATGTTCAATTCTGACCAATTAGGTCAGAATGATAATGTGTTTTTTCCACACTCTTATCGAATCATTTTAGGGCTTTACCAAACAAATACAACTGCAATACAGTACAACTCTGTCAGAAGGTTTGGATTTCAAAAAGATATCTGTATTTGACAAAGTTTTACTTTCACATGTATCGTGCCCCTGAGTTTTCACACACAAGTGCAGTGAGGGGGAGGTGGACAAAAGAAGAGATAAGGGAGGCCTGACAGAAGCAAAGGGGATAAATCATGTCCGGGTAGACAAGGAGATAGAGACAGGGAAGAGGAAAGACAGAAGGATGAATCCACCAACTGGGCCAGCGAGTGAGTTTGCTGCTTACATGGATTGTGCCATTGATACTGCTGTTTTGGTAAACACTAACTTGCAGGGTTGTAAGCCAGCCAGCCTACCCTGTCTGAGCATTTATTTCCCGTCAGCAACACAAAGGCCGTTCCATACATGTGCCCTTACAAGCCTTTGTGCAGAGTTTAAATACATTCAATACTCACATATATGTGAGCGTGTGTTGTTTATATCCTCACAAAAGAAAAAACTGTGAGTTAATAATTTGCCGAGGGACATGGAACAATCCCTGGACCTCAACGTGGACATCTACCAAGATGACAAATTAACAAAGCATGAATAAATGGCATTGTACAAAAAAAACAGCGGCTTCCACATAATGATGGCAGATTGCTCACAAAGAACAAAATCTCAGTAGCTTTTTAGCCCTGACAATCACAGGCCACATGCTGTACCGCCAGCCTGCATGTGTGTTTCCAAGGCGACTGTGTATGAGCACTAAATTTGTTTTATACATTTTTTGATTGTGTATATGTGTACCTGTGACGCTGCGAACAAGAGGGCTGCTGCTTAAGCATTTAAAAAAGGCTGCCAAGGTTGCAGATGCAGGGATCAGGGGAAGGACCCGAACGCAGGCAGCATGGTCGATTCAGTGATTTCATTGAAATGGCCTTTAGAGTCCAAATGAAGCAGTCGGGTTTCAGCAGGCAGGTAACAGGCAACATGGTTAGAAAACACAGCACTAAAAGACAAGCCGACAACCAACAGAGCAAAGACGGGACTATAAATACACAAGAAAACAAATCAGACAAGAAGACACAGGTGGGACGACATGAGGGCAGGAAGTTGATTGTTGGTTGAAACAATGGGAGCGCAGCAAAGCTGACGAGACTACTTAAACACAGGTGATACACAGAAAAGGGGACGTAAAACAAACACATGAGACAGGAGTAAAAAATAAAACAGGAAACCATACCAAAAAAAAGACCCTAGGACCATGACAGTAACACGTAGAAGCATCATCTGAATCCTTCTTCTCTGTATTGTTTGACAATAACTGTGTCAATGTATTTAATATGAGTTCAAATTTGTAAACACCAAAATCAGCCATTTAGAATTGGAGAAATGGAGCCACCAACCCTGATCCTGAACCTCATTTACACAGTAGTGGTGGGACAATACATCAATATATTGTGATAGTCCCTGCTGTGATATGTTATTGATACACTGGCGCCAAATATCAATGTTACTTTTGTTTTTCTTCTAAGGAATAAGCTATGAGTCTGTACTTTGTTTCACATATTTTGTGAAACTGATAATGCATTGAATGAACACAGTATATGATTAATTCCTACCTTTGTTTTTTGCACGGGTATTTGTTTCTTCTTCATATACACAGACATTGTGATGTATATCTTAGATGATTTTTTTTGCAATATATCATGTATCGCAGAATCGCAGTATCGTGATATCATCATTATCGTGGGCAAAATATTGTGATATCGTATATCTGTGATTCCCAGAACAGAACGGTCATTTATTGTAAAGGGAAAAGGTGCATAAGTGTCCAGAACACACATGTATTGACTCAAAAACCATATTGCTGCAGTTTGGGTTGTAAAAAAAAAATGTTGAACTGCAAGTTCGACGTCTCATACTTAATATAGTTGGAGCTATCGTTGATGCATCATTGGTCGCATCACTGGTGCTGATGAAGTGTATGTTGTGTCTGTGTCTGTAAGTGTATATGTCTGTATTATAGCTGCCGGTGCAAACACGCGTCTGTGCGTCTTGGAGTGTCCAAGTGTCGTCTCCATGAGGCCATTCGCCGCTGTGATAATGCTTAACTGATGCCGGCTGTCAATAGCCATTCACCGGGAGAAAGGCGCTCGCCTGTTCAGTAAATTACACAGTGCAACGTGAGCCGGGAGGTCCACAACAGCCCGACCCCACTGTTGTTGGGAGAAACAATAGAACAATGACTGCAATCAACTTCTCCAGCAGCCATCTGTGTCATGCTGCTGACTACAAAACACCTTTCCATTACTCCAGGGCTGCAGCTATTAGCTCACCATGCCATTGACTCCAAAGTGAGTTAGAGTGGTTATTGTAATGGCACATTAGATTGTCTCTGACCCTCCTTTATCCAGCGTTTTGTTTTGTTGACCTTGACATAGGTGGGCTCTTTGAATACTTTAAAGCCCCCTGAAATGATCATTTCTCAGCATGGCTTCTTTTCTTTTTTTTTATCCCAAATGAACATATCAGTGAGGTGTCATTGTGTTGCTGATTACAAGAGTATTATAGCATTTGCGTCTGTGTTTGAGCTATGCTTTTTCTCAGTGTTTTCCCCTTAACTCTGTCTTGCTCACGGCTTCTCCAAGCATGCACGGGAGCAGTATGAAAAACTGTCCACCATGCACAAGAACATGCAAAAGCTCTACGACAGCATAGGCAGCTACTTTGCCTTTGACCCCCACTCAGTCGGCGTGGAGGATTTCTTCGGAGAACTGGCCAACTTCCGCTTCCTCTTCATGGTGAGTACACAGTTTATGTTTTCATGTACATGACATGTTCCTCCGTTCACTTGCTTGTAAATATTGGGTGTTGCTGTATTGTGAATAGAGCTTGTGTGTTAAACTGATGGAGAAAACGTGTGTGAACATTACAGCATTGTGTTTTTATGAATGAAAATATGTGCAGGAACATGTTTTTTGGCAGGGAGGGGCTCCTCACAATATTCAGATGAGGTAAAAGTACACAGACATGTCAGGGAAGTATATAAGTGGTGTTTCCACTGTTTCACTCTGGCCAGGCCTGACAGGCTGGTGTTATGACAGATTCCACGCCAGAGCCACAGAAGACATTATACAACCGTAATCTAGAAGTGAGTAACAAGAGTAGAAACATTTCATCTGATAGTCCACCAAGAATTCTGCTTTTGTTGCCTTTTCAGCTGCTCGTGCTAGTTCCTGGGGATCATTTTCACGTTCCTCATCTCAAACTGCCAGAAAGTTGTTTGGTTTTGGGAGAGTGCACCATATTTTCTGGCCACCTATTTTTGGTCTTTGTATTCCCTTGGTTGGTTCTGACATGCTGTTCAGTTGTTTTTTTTTTTTTTCCTTTTAAGTTCTTGCACTGTTCTCTGCAAGAATGTAACCGTGCTCACCTGCTGTGTTATTTCCTTCCATATGTCATCTTTTAGTAGGTCATAATGCTACGGCATCTGCCAAAGATGTTTTTTTTTTCTTCAGGTATTGCAGACATATTTTTTCTGTCACTGAAGTTTTTCTTGTTCATTGTATGCAACGCCATTGTAGCCTGGAAGGTGGTGAATATAGGACCTTGCTTGAAGGCTACTAGTAGAATGCAGTTGTATTTATATAAAATATGTCTTCATAGGAGTAAGTTATAATAGTGGACAGATAATATTGATTAATAAACCCTTAAATGCCCTTATAACTACATTATAGTACATTATAAACTACGTACACCATTTTAGACTTAAAGGAGCTTAAATTAGAAGTGCCACCATGTTCTTTTGCTAAAAATGGATGTTTCAGTGGCTTCTTGGCTTTACTTAAGATAATGTTGCTCCAATCAACATGCTAGATCTGGCATGTGTTTTACATCCAAACAAATTTCATATGAAAGAAAAATCACAAAAGAGACCCTTTAAAAAACACAGTTTTTGAAGTAATTCTGATAAAGTTACCTATCTTTATCTATTTTCCACCCACAATCACTGTACTATACATGTACATATGAATCAAAATTGTCGAATGAAATGTACCCAAGCGTCCTAAGATTCAGATATTAAACCAATCGAAAATAACTCTTCTCTAGTAGAGACTTGTGAACTAGTGAACTTTTTCTTCCGACCAGCATTGATTAAGAAACTTCTAGTACCTACTTGGGAGCTGTAAGAGAAAGACAAAGTTATAAAACAGATTAAAATATATTATTTGAAAGTAGCTCAGAATAGGAGAATGTATGATGTCAGTGTCTTACAGATAAAAGAGCTGGATGTCCCGGGCAAGCCTCTTAACCTGTTAAACAGCTTGTGTCTCTGTGTCACTACAGGGCATTGCAGATTGTATTAGGGGGTAGTGACTCTACAGAGGGAGAGAATATTGCTCAAATCCAGAAGTAGATGAAAATGCATTTTACTTTTCACCTGAGTGTTTGAAATTATTTTGTGCAATATGTCCTTGTACTGAAGTTTAAATTATTTTCTTCAATCCGGGAAAAAAATACATTATTTCTCGGAATGCATTCTATAAAAACTCCACCGTAAACACTTTAACACAATCTTCTGTTTGTTAAGTATTTCAATCTTTGTCTAAATCCTTACAATACATGTAGAGTTTTTTGTTTTGTTTTTGCTTTTCCACCTTCTACAGTCTGCCCATCCCTCCTGGCACCACCCCAAATATTCCTGGTGTCAGGATGATGACATGGTGTTCAGAGGGCATGCTCTCAGTCTTCACAATCCATTAACGTGAACGACAAGGTCCCCTTGTCTGAATCCGTCTCCTCTCTCTATTCTGATCCCCATCTGAAACCAACATTTCATTCTCGCTGATCAAAGTGCAGCAACACACAACACAACGCTCCCTCAAGGATTCCAGAGTTGCATATCTCTAAAAGGGGCATCCACCCAAGAAAATAAATTATTCTCTTAAGCAAATAGCTGCATATGAATATTTTAAACGTCCCTGCTATGGATAAGGGGAGGGAACTGGGTGGGATAAAGTGTTGCGGTGTGGTTGAAATTGGAGGTGGGGCTGGTTAGAAGTTAATGTATTCATATAAAAACAATCCTTTAATCACCATATTCTTCAGATATTATTTATAGTTTTTGGCTTCTCAGCTATGCTGACAGAAAGGCTAATCCCATATGCTTGCAGAGCACAAGGAATCAATGGTTGTTTCTCCTTGAATGTTGTTTTTTTTATTTTCTTACCCTGTGAAAATTACCGAGCTGGCTCATTTGCAGTATCCTCCTCAGATTTTTTAAAGCATTTTTTTTTTGTCAGTGAAGGGATTTTGAGGAGATGTCTGCTCATTATTTATCTTTGACAAAGTTCACCTTCATCAACCATTTCTGATTTGTTCCAAATGGCAAATCTAATGAACATTACGACTTCTCGACAGCTAGTCATTTAGAGAATAGCCCTGAATTTAACTCTTTTATAGTCCTGGGGCATCTCCGACTTTTATTTCAATATTGAGTTGTTTGACTCAGAGAGAACATTGTCACTAACTTCTGTCTTTGTTGCATTGCCCTGTGTAATGCATTCAAAGCACAAAGAAATGCAGTATTAAAGAATTCCATTGCAACACAGTTACCCTAAATTGCTTTTACTAAAAAGCTAGGGCTGAATGCGCCCGACCGACATGAGCATTTGAGTAAACGCATTGACAGACATTCCTCATAGAACTAAATGTAACGGATAAGAGAATCCATTAACTCTATTTCCCTTCTGTTTCATTCTCTTCCTCTCTCGCTCCGGTCCCATTCTCATTTTTTTTTGCGGCCAATGAAATATTATTTGATTTCAGCACAGTAGACAGTATTCGAAGAGTCCAACAATTTGTTAATTTAATGCCGCTGCCATATTTTCCGAAATAGAGTGTGAGTGAAATGCAATCGCGGGGTCTGTATGTGTAATCCTGACTAGGAGCATGGGGGATGAGGATTTTTCCATTAATGAGTTATCAAAGCGCAGCAGATGGGCTGGGATGAGCTAACAGTCTTCTTTCTTAATTGAGTGACTTTCTAATAAGACCAAAAGACCTAGACCGGGTTCACATGGTAGCAAGATAGAGCATCTATGTGATTAGAATGATGATTTGTCTGTGTGTGTGTGTGTGTGTGTGTGTGTGTGTGTGTGTGTGTGTCCATCCACCCACTTTGGAGCCCATTTGATATTTCTAAAGCGTACTAATTCCTTCACAATATGACAAGTTATCGTAATCATGCTAATAATGCTGAGGATGAGGCTCTGGCGGCGCTACTCTCCCCACCTCCTCGCTGAATCCCTGTCATGTTCCCTCAATATGTTCCCTTACACCGTCACAGCACAGTCACACACACACACACACACACACAAAAGAGCACTCGCCAAATTTGGAGGTCACCTATCAATGTGGGAATACGTCTACAACCGTGGAGCTGAAAGTCTCACAATACGTAACCTATAACTTCTTCGGGCCATTTCCACCCATATCCCGGCACACAGTGTAACAGATGGCTAATAAACACATTTGCTGCTTAAAGCCTCGGCGCTGTAGTGTTGGTAACATTCAAATGAGAGATTGCAGTGACACCCTCTGTGTGAGATCACTGGTGCAACTGAGCAGTTGGAAATACTCATCGCTCCCTCATTGGGCTGGCAAACATGTATGCATGGGAGGGGGGGTCCATGCTGTGGGAGATGTATTGTGTTGTGCAGGGTCAAGGATGAGCAGCAAATAAATTTCATGAATTATTGAAAGAACAGACCTGGAAAAGGGAAATGCTGCCTGGCCCTTGTTGGTAGATTGGACCTGCGGGTTGCAGCATTCAGTCTCAGCCGGTTTGAGAGAGAGGAGTACTTATAATCCCCGTTTTAGGCACAACGGAGGCCATGAGAAGAAATGAGTGTATGTCACAGCCGTGGCCTCTGGTGTGTCTATGACGGACAGGTTTCCAATGTGTGGCCTCAATAGTGTTGTTGACGACCCATCCTGGCATTAAGGTTTCCTTATTCGAAGCCACACATTGTGTTTTGGCCTTTCAAGAAGATTCTAGCTCTAGATTTGCATAACCCCCTGAGCTATATGTTTACAGCTTGCACTGCATTGTCTTCCTCTACACCAGGGAAGTGGGGGGTTCAGGGCACGGAGCCATGTGTAAATGTGTCTTCTGGATAGCAGGGTTTCCCTGTTGTAGGATGTTTAGGTAGAATCAAGGCCACAGGACGCTGTCTCTCAAGGGAGATAATCATCAGGGGACGATATCTTTTGACCTTTTGGGTCAGTCTGTCACACTACACTTCTGACTTAGTCTTTCTATTGAATCGTTTCTTCAGTTTCTCATATTGTGTTTTTCTCTTTTTTTCCAAAAAATGAATGAAAGTGTTTGTCTGTCAAGAATTAACCTTTATTTTGTTTTCTATCTGATAATTTAGTCTGTAAATAAAATCATCTCCTCCTAACCTGCCTTACAGTGGTTGGTCATTTAATAACAAAAATAAAGTGGTTCTCAATATTTTTCCTGTTTCCAATATCTTCTATACTTGAAGCTAATACAAAGGAACATTAATACTACCAGTTATGTACTTATGGCGCTCCCATTTGCTGAAGAAGGATAGCAATGTGGTCGATATCTCTAGGCGAGCTTGGAAGTGATATTTATGTTTAATGAATGAACCTCCAAGGTAACATGTCAACATTTACCTATCACACATCCATACACTGATGTGAGGCTGCCAAACAAGGTGCTAACCTTTTGTACAGGATCTTAACTGTTGGATATTCACACTCACACACCGGTGATTGAACCGCCAACCTTCCCATTAGTGGACGACCTCCTAAGGCACATCTGGCCCTCATGCTCAAATGATAATTGTGTTTCATATTTTCAAGACCACAAAAATGGCATTTCCAACTAAATAAACCATTATAATAAATAATAATGTTGTCATGTGAGTAAATAAATAAGCTATTGTTGGTTGGCATTATATCTATAGTGATGATCTTCAAGGATGCAACTTAGTGTGTGGGCCAAAAACATATTGTGTCCATGGTCGCCTGAAATTGTAAATACTGTACTTTGATCTTGAGTAGATGAGAACTCAAGAGACAAAGTGAAATGCAGGGATTTAAAAAAATAAAATAAAAAATGCAACATCCATACAGAATATTTGAGGGGAACCAGTTCTTTTGTCTTTGCTTTCTTATGCGGTTTAGATCTGGTTCTCCTCATGAAGATTATTTTTGAAAACCCATCTCGTGAGGATTGTTTATCTCTTGTATGTCCTCCTACAATATACAGGGTTGGCAAGAAAGAAGACCTGATACAATCAGTTCTTGCCAACGGCAAAATTTGAGGCCATCAAAGAGAATGGTAAAGGGAAAAATATAGAGATCAGTGAAAACATATTTGTTGCTATGGCAATTAGTGGTGCTGTGTGATTAGAGCAACATAATTGCGTTGCATAATCATGTTTACAGTCAGAATGTGTTGTTTGTTTAAAATAAGTTTCGCCGGCAGGATTTTATTTGCAATCTGCATAATTCATCTTCCAACTTATGTGGTAGATGCTGAGCAATGCAGTTCTATTACTTCCAAAAATGAACTGAGACCTGTCAGTGGATGGGGATGAGAATCAATTTGATTTGTGCTGCCAGCACTGCCAGCGCTGCCCATCACTTAAACAAAATCACAAGTTAACCGTTTCATTACTGTAATACACAACACGGTTCTCATCCGCTGTGTTTTGAAGCGGCGGCAGAGTGCAGACAGCCGATGGCCCTTATAGAGTGAAGCTGTGTTATTCACACAACCTTGATATGGTGATAAAATGTAGGTTGATTCTTTGAGTGTTCACCAACAGCTGACAAAGCAAAACGTCTTACATTTCTGTAATACGCATTATACAACCCCCTCTCTCTCTCTCTCTCTCTCTCTCTCTCTCTCTCTCTCTCTCTCTCTCTCTCTCTCATTGCCCTTGTCATCCAACAAGGAGACAGTGACAATGAGGGCTCGTGTCCTTGGACATGAAGCAAAGCCCTACTATTGACTGGCATCATGAGCTGCTCTTTCCTTGTTCCTTCCCCACAATCCCTGTAATCCCTTTGTCTTAGCTGCCAACACGACACACACATCAGGACCACAGGGGCATTAGATGGAGGGTGGGATGTGGGGACCTACTGTCTTCACGTATTATATCAGTGCACAGACGGGGCCATGCCTTCGCTTACTGATGTGTACACATATGCATACGTAAAGGGAATCACCACAGATGAGCAGCATCACAAAGATGCCCGTTGACAACGTGCAGGCTTAAATGCATACATACAGTCTGACCCCTCACACACATACACAAACACCTATGACGGGTCATGGCAAGGGCCCAGCCGCGGAGGCCCTGGGATGAGAGAACATTCTGTTGTCTCCAAAAGGTCACACGTTGCATCTTACTCTCTGTTGGCACAAGAACAAACTGACACATTTGTAAAGGCTGAATCAGTGCTGTTGATTATCTCTTTTTCTGTGACTCCTTCCTGACATTTTGGCCGGTCACGAAGGAGGAAGGGGGGGGGGGGGGGGGGGGGGGCTTTGTCTCCGTCCTCCCAGACTGACACTCCTCTTTCCTCATGTAGTGCCCCCCTCCCTCCCCCCAACCACATTCTCGAAGGAAATATTTGAGCATATGTGCGATGATCATGTCGCCTTTTTTGAGAGCTATATTGATGTATTATTGACAACAAATCCGATCTGTGTGTTATTGAAAATATGTAAAGCAGTGCAGCATGCCTTGCAGACAAATACGCTTGCATTAAAAAGCACCATACACAAGGCATGATATATTGTTTATTCCAGCAGCTTATCTCTAACTATCAAACCATCCAGTAGAGAAGACACTCAAAGTGTGGTGGTGGCAGGAGCCGGATTCTGATTATATCTGCATGTGTGTGTGTGTGTGTGTGTGTGTGTGTGTGCGTGCGTGCGTGTGTGTGTGTGTGTGTGTGTGTGTGTGTGTGTGTGCGTGTGTGCGCGTGCCTCATCAGGAAGCAGTGAAGGAGAACCACAAGAAGAGGGAGATGGAGGAGAAGATCAAGAGAGCCAAGCTGGCGAAGGAGAAAGCAGAGCGGGAGAAGCAGGAGCGCCAGCAGAAGAAGAAGCAGCTGATTGACATGAACAAAGGTATGCCACTTCTCCCCGCGCCACCACAGAGACACAGACGGGAGGCGGGTGGGGAGTTAGGACGAGGAGAACAGGAGGATAGAAAAAGGGGGTTTCATGGAATTGTGCTTCACACAGATTTGAACTCTGAAGGAGGAGGATATCGTGTGGGAGTAGGGGGGGGAGTCATATTTTTTCCACTGTGAAGGAATTTTATACTTACTCCCAATACAACGCTTCCAAACAACAGGCAGATTATGCTGCTTTTAGCTTGTTTTTCTCTCTCTCTCTTACTTCATGGTACATTTGCTCACACAGCAAACACTCTCCTGCAGTAATATGCCCATGCATTTCTAAAGATTCAACACATCTAAAGTAATAGCATTATAATCCAGTCATTGGAATGTAGTCGTTTATAATTACAAATACTTTGAGCTCTCGTCAGACTGGCAGCGGCGCATAATTTGTAGGTCACATGTGAAGGCGGTTACAACACGATCTCGCTGTTTTTCATTGTTCATCACGGGTTCTGTGCAACGCGACAGATGAATTATCATTCCTCCAGTCGGAGACTATTTGCGGGCAGCGTGCTATATTTACGAATCATCAGAGTTACACTATTGTCCTCCAGCGATGCCAGTAAACCGTGTATTGATCAGTGTAACTTGCAGTCGTTCAGACATGAAAAATTAGAGTGACAGAGCCGGGTGCCTGTGTCTAGTTTTGCCAGTGACATTGAGAAGGAATTTCAAGCCCGAAGGGGCTTTGCAAGTAGTCAGCGTGGTCTTTTGTCCATTTTTTTGACAAACAGACTGGGATTTCCACAATTCACCAGCTTCTAAATGTCAGCTGCAGCCAAGGACCTCTCTGTAGCTCAGCCACATTGGGAAATGTGACAAGACAGACTCCCGTATGCCACAAACTCTCCAAGATAATTGATGCATGCTACAGCTTCTTTTTTTTTTGTTCTTCCCTTTTTTTTTTTTTTTTTTACCCTCAACAGCGACCTCTTTGAAAGCTTCATTTTTAATAATCCAACATGGCTGAGCCCACGGAGTCTGTCTCTCTCTCATGGTGGCTAACCACATGGAGGAGGATATAGGAGTAGGTATGATATTAAATATTTCTGCCAGAGCAGATTTTGATCTCAGCTTCTGAATGCCATAATATGACTTACATGAATAAAACATGAGGATGACATGGGCAACGTTGCCTGCAGCCTTGGAGATAGCGGGGGGATTGTCCTCCACACCAACACCTCGCCCGTCGGACGAGTCGCGATCACAATGACCTTGGCGGTTATGAAATGCACACTTTTAAATTCAAAACTGTGCCAAATCCAGAATGCTTTTTTACCCTGTCAAGGTCCTTACCTGCAGTGACTACACGTTTTTCATTAAAGCTTGAATAGTTTCCTTTCTGTGTACGAACTTGTCTCCGTGTGAAATGCAGGGAAATGCAATCAGAGAAAGGACAATCAAACAGCAAGCGCTTTGAATGGATCATGTGAATGGAAATGTGAACTTGAGCCAAAAGCAGGTCGGAGGTTTCAGCGGCTCGGCGCTCCGCTCTTGTGTTCTCTCTCGGTTTTCACTTTAAGTTGTTTGGTCGGAACACACATAGTAGCGTATTCAGTGTTTTTCTTGTTGTGCATCTTTCTTTTCTCTGCCTCCACTCCCCTCCAGTTGACAGCCTTGGCTTGAGAGTCTTGGCTCTTCTCTCCCATTCTGTTCTAAAATTCTATGTGTGCTTCAGATATTTTTGAGTTAGTTATTTGAGAGGCCTTTCACATCCATATTTTATGCCGAGCGTCGGTCGTGTTTTCAGTGAAAGTTGATGAAAATAAGGTGGTGTTAGGCACAAAGAGGCTTTGTTTTAATTCCTCTCCCTATTAATTAATCATGCCTGAACATCTTCGGCTTTCATTTTGCATTTTAAAGGTTGAAAGGCTAATTGATGCACTGAAAATAAATCTCCAGTTTGATATCCCCATTCTTGTCTTCATCATTTTAATCAGAAACCGGAATTCAGACATACAGACAGATACGTTAAGTTGGTTGACCTGAATACATTATTTTGTTTTTATATTTACAAACCATTAGCATTAACAGATGGAATAAGCATATGGCCATTGTATTATAAGAATAACGTATGGGTGAATATATCTTTAATGGATTTACTGATTTACTCATTTTAATGCTTAAAACACTGTTGGATGGATTATATCATTGTGTTTAGTGCAATTTCAAGAGGCTATTTTTGAGATGGGATAGATTTTCTGTCATTTCGCAAATTGCGACCTAATCCTCTTCGCTTGCAAATGATTAACAATGAATTGCATATTTAATGAGGGTTTAATTCATTTAGCTTTTGCCAGTATGGCACCAGGATGGGGGAGGGGAAACAGACAAATGCTTTTAGGAAACTGATTGAACAAATATCCGTTTTTTTTTTTTTTTATCCCATTTGCCAGTTGATAAAACGTGAGATTATACCCTCTGCATTGATATGTGTGCGCTGATTGATAGATGAGACAAGTGCTGAGCAAAACGTGTTTTTCTTGTGAAAGTATTAGAAACCCTAATGTAGGAAATTGCTTATGAAATCATTACCCGATCACCACATTTGTTTTAATTTGCTCTAAGTGGATTTCCACATCCTCTTGAACTGACCAGATGTTCAACATTTACCAAATCGTTTTACTTTCACTGAAAATAACACAGTTAAACACTGTTGAATAAACCCAAAGAAATGTGTTTAAAAACAGAGGAAGACGGTTCATCACAGTAGGATATTCTTTCTTTTTTCCTGCGTCATATTAAACAATGTTGGAAGCCGCGTGCCTAGCGTCTCAAGAGACGGAACATGCTAAAGCATCTGGATTGTGTGTCTCTGAGGCATTTTGCGAAAAGTAGCAGACCCCTCCGGCCACCTACTCGGCTGGCATCACCGGGGTCAGTGCCCCCGTCTGGGGCAAGTGTCTACACCCATGTCAACTGTGTACCCAAGTCAAATCCACTAAGCTTTGAACAGAGCCGGAAAGCGGGCATTGCCGGCTTTGAGCACAATGCAGCTTGGCATGAGGCACATAGAAATAGACAAACACCCAGCACACAACAACAACAAAAAGTTATTTGAACATTTTATTTCGTCCAGGCATTTTTCCCAGGTACCACACCACAGAGAAATAGGGAAGAACTTTGTGTTTCACATGTTCACTGTCTGAGCTACTTTATACGGTATGGTTTTTAGTATGTGTATAGTGGTAGTAGCTTGTGTAACAGCCTCACTTCACCATATAACCCCCCCCCCCCCCCGAAAAAAACATTGTTATTGCCAACCTGAGGAATATCAAGTTTAGGAGCATATTGGTTGTAGCCTGTGAGTTTTACAGCACCTTTTATGGGTGCACCAACTGTCTGCTATCTTACTTGACGACGCACATTAAATGTAATCCAACTGGATTCATATAGTATTGGAGGAAATCATTTTGTCATATATTCCTAAATTGTGGCCGGTCACATATAGTTATTTGATTGGAAAAACTAACTTGTAACAAACTACGTAAAAACAATTATTAAAATGGCCCGAGACTGTATTTCCTGAAACCCTAAAAAAAACACATTTAGAGGCCCCGCTGATGCTGCTTTTATGACAACGTTTTACCGGCAAAGTGATCATTTTTCACTGTATGAATTAGAGCCCACTCAGCCGCCGCAATCCGTCCCTGCAACAGCTTGCAGACACCAGCAGAATGCGGAGCCATACAGCGCGTGGCTCTGAGGGAGTATTATAGTGCAAAAAAATAGGTTCCATCAAGTTGTTAATATAACTATTGAACACACATTATTATCATCATAAAGGTGGTTGTCTTTGTTCACACAACAGCTGCAAGTTGTTTGTTACACGTTGCCCGGTAACATTGAAACATCTCTAATTGACACAGCCACAGATATTTGAACAGAATTTCCCAAGAAGTTAAGACTCTGTTTGCAGCATATTGTTTGTTGTAAGATAAATAGTGCTTAATTTCCATTTCAATGCATTTTACAATTATTTTGCGTCCTCCTTTCCTCTTCCAAAAGCTTTTCTTGCTCCGGTGATAGTCGTCTCTGAATTTCTCTCGTTGGGCGAGGCCTGCTAGAACGAGGTCTCTCTGACTGTGTGATTCTCTGCAGAGAGCAGTTGGCATGTTGACAATGATGGGCCCGCAGCTTCTATTTATGCATCCCCCTTGTCAACCTTTCAGACTATGTGGAGTGTATCTTTACATGAATAAAAGTAGGCTCCCCTCAAAACAACATTCAGTTGTAAAAAGAAGTATTATACATATACGTTTGTGTAGGTTTTATCTGCATATGATTGTTTGATTGTGCATTTCGTTCAAATCTAGACTTTAAAATGTGGATCTATGAAAATCTACGCGCAAAACATGATATTTACGGTCCACATCCAGATTAACATTCAGTTCGTCTTAGAGGTTAATGGACTTTATTCAGATCACGTGAATTAATGCTATGAAGCTAGCATCCTCTCAGCAGAGTGTTTTCTCCCGTGTTTGCATTTTCTTTTGTTTACCAAAGCACATTTTTCCAAATTCAAATGTCTATTAGTGTGACATGCAAATCCAAATTGACATATTCCGATGCAGCTGTCGGACGGGCCGTGGCTGGTGGAGCCCTGTCAGAAATGACAGTGGCAGAGTGCGGATTGATGGCTTCGTGTGACACTGACAGCCGCCGGAAGGCCGGCGCATACCTGTGTTGCGACCATGCCGACTAGGTGATCATAGACAGGTGCTGACAGGCAGCAGTGGGGTGGACGGGGCTGGCTCTCCAAGTTTGCGTAGTGTCTCCGCGGCACGGCCGACATGGCAAACAATATCACCGGGGGAGATAACCTTATAGAGACATGAAGGTCAGAAACTAAAGTAGATATAAGAAATGTTCCTTTGAAGACTCACCATTCCTCAGCTTAGCTCGGGAAATGAAGCCAGCATTAGGAAGCTAAAGCTGACCTTCTTGTACGCTACAGAATATAACAAACAAGGACAGACCTTTTCCAGAATGTAATGATGATGTATGTCAAAATGCCTCTGAATTTGCTGGCTGTTTATTCCCCAAAGTGTCATTTATTTGTCATGCTACTGATGACTTCCACGTCTGGTTATATATTTGTAGTATCTGATGAGTTATAAAAATGAAGGATCTTTCCCTACATCTGCATATGGATGCTGCAGCAGTGGAATACCAAACTCTGAGCAAATTGCTTCCTCCATACACCCCCCCTTCGTCCTTGCATTCGAGCTGTCGATCCAGACTGCAGGATGTGCACGGCATGCTCTGAAACTCCTGAGTATAGATTGGTGAATTCCATCATTGCCTTGAAAGACGGGAACAAGGGCACCAGGATTATCTGCTGTCACACACCCATTCTAATAAATAACGGCATATTAGATTGTGCTATATCGCCAGTCGGAATCGGAATCTGCCTCAAGACGATGATGCCGCGCCGAATATGGCTGACTGGGTCCCAACGACAACCGAAATGTACATGAAAAAGAGAATAATTCACAAACGAACAACATGCAATTGTTCAAACACATCTGATTGACTGCAGAAGGACATGTGGTGAGTTAAGGTAGCACAATATGACACCCATCCAATGCTCATCCGCCATCTCCCAGATTCTACCATTTCTGATGCATTTCCATAAATAAATGTCAGCATGAGGAAAAAGAGCCTTTCTTTTAATATTCTATGATAAATACAATAGTTTATTATCAATTAAAGTCAACACAAGGGAATAGTCTCACATTTGTTTTGTCTGTCTGCCTCATGGAGTAATTTGTCAAGCTGAATATGCATTGTTACTTTTTGTTTCTTTCTTGTGGCACCCTCTTTTGTATCGGGGGGAAGGCAAATAATACTAATTAAATTTCACCTTAAAGCTTTTAATTAATTTTATCTTTAACTCAATTTAGTTTAAGATCACAATCAAGGAAGTGAGACATGCATCAGATATCTCTGCCTCTCCTGTTCTCTCTCCATTATTCCAGTCTGTTTCTCTTTCTGCGTCTCACACCCAGTAAAATCCCGCCATCTTCTTTTCTCTCATCCCATTGCTTTCATGAACGCTCTTCTTCTTCCCGCTGAACTCTGCTTTGGCACAGTTGAATCTCGTTAATTTGTGGGTGGTTCAAGCAGCAGATCATTTCCCCTCCCAGATCTGGACCTCGCCAGTCACTTTACAGTCAATCACACTAATTACCCTTACTACAAAGACCATCAAATCCCACTGTCAAATCTATTTAGCTTCCCCCACACAACATCGCCTTTCCCTGATGCAAACAGCCCACGTGTTGTTTGGATCAGATGTTACCAGGAACTAGATTCCCAAAAAAACTAGTATCCAAATGTGGCACTCTTGTAAAATGGGTAAACCGTGCCACTCTCGATGGATGGGACCCCAAATGTGTATTGCATCTCAGAATGCATCCACATGCCAAATCCTCTCTGACATCCCTTACATTCCAGTCATGTATGCCAAATGTCTGTACAGTTATGATGACCCGCCATATGCATTGTTGCCACTGATAGATCAGTGCTATGGATGTGTAGCCTAAATGCATGTTTGGGAGGTCGTGAGCAAACCACTGGAAAAATGAGACTTGGATTATTCTGCACTAGTTTCGTGAGAGTTTATAAATAGATGGTCTGTTATAGATATGCTTTTGTTAAAAGTGGCAATTCATGAAGACCTTTTCTCTGCTTTTTTCTCGATTCACTGTGGAGGCACGGGAGTAAATTTTTTTCTTCAAGAAGTCAAGGCAACACGGGATGAGTAATTCATATACAACTGGTCATTTTGTTGGTGAAGTATTCCTTTAAGGCTGCACTTCCTGTTGCTGCTTCATAATAGACGCCTTCTAGAGCTGAGCATCTTCATTGAGTGTGAATTAGCAGCAGAAAGCATTCAGGCAGCATTAAAACACTAATGTCATAATAAGTCTTATTTATCTACAAACAGAAACAAATTGGATGTCAACAGGAGGGTTTGAAAGATACTATAACACCCAAAAAATGCACATTTGGGGCTTGTAATAATTGCATATTCCCCCTTTGCGCTGATGTCATGGTAAAGAGGAGATGAGAAAACACTGACACTGGAATCAATTAGATGAAAAGAAGAAAATAGAGAGAAACTAAACACATTACACAGGTGAAGCAATACTGATGAAAGTGAGCCTTCTAAAAATGATGCTGTAAGACCGCACATTTGATCTGAGTCCAGGGAGCACACTCACCCGCGTGTCATCTTATGCTGTGAAAATGCATATGGCTTTGGGTAAACCACATTGCAGCTAAAAATGGGAAGATTTGAAAATTTCATACCACGATTATTATCACGATATTATCCCGATTAATCATCAACATGTACTTAAAACTCTTCTTTTTTTGGTAAACACCAATTTGAATGAAAATCAATGAATTCAATTTTATTAAAGCAATTTTATATAAGGTGATTAAAAAATAATAAGGTCTCCCTGCATAAATAATTGCGAACCAGAAAGCTTTTTTCCAATTTTTCCGATAATGAAAATGTGTGTGTTGTATCCCAATCCGTGATAAAAATCTGTTATAGTCCCCGTCCCTAATTGTAGCTAAATTTAGCAGTAACTAGCCTGTTGAAAAAGTGGCAGCAGCGGTCTCCTCTTCTGTGGCCCTGCTGGCACCCTGACACGTTGACCCCATGTGGCTTAGAGAAAGTGTGTCAACTTAACATCTGTCAGTGCTGCTTTGGAGCTCTCCCTGGTGTGTTGGTGGTGTTACTGGGCAGACTAGCCAGAAGCAGTGGATAGATGGTGATAGCAATATGGCTGCAGGGGGGGGGGGGCACGGGCAATAGAAGTAAATTACAGCAGAGGAAAACAGAGTGTGGTGGTGACTGCTACATTGTAAGCATCTCTCTTCACCCCCTTCCCATAGCCCAGCTTCCCCCTACCCGAATGTTTCTCACTTGGGGCCTGGCAGCATCCATCCAGATGGAGGGTTTATTTTTGTTTTTGTTTGTTTACTTATTCATGCATCCAGCTATTCGGGGCATCGCAGGGGCTTTCGTTCCACCACAGAATGCAAATCGCCACGGCGGCTAATCCACTTTCATCTCTCCCTTGTCGACATCCAACTTCTCTCCACGTTTCCCCCCAGTCTCTCACAGTCAGGACATCGGCCCTTTCTTCCAGCGTCTTGGATCGGGGGCCCTGCAGTGACCGTGCCGGCCTAGCCCCAACACTTGTCTCTACTTCATGCATGTCAAACACAATACACATCTCACCTTCCCCACCCACCTTTTTCCGGGCTTGGAGACATTGTGCCCTCACTCCCCACTCTCCCTTCCTCACTCCAGCCCCGACCCTGGCGCCACACGGGCTCATATCCAGAGGAAATAGAAGCCACACGGCCATTCCCCCTGGAATGGAGGGTTGTGGGAGCATCCCTAACTGAGTTAGGGAGGACATGAGTGGGTTTGCTCATCAAGTTCTTACAGTAAAACAATCCAGATGAATCAGTAGGCAAATCTATCTTTTTTATTAGCCATCTTACCCTTTGGTTACCCTTTTTCCTCCTCTCTTTTTCACTGATGTAGAGTAGTAAACATGCACACACACACCTACACATTAAAGACTGTGGCCTGTCTAAAAAGTTTCTCAGGTCATTGGGTCAAAGTTTGCCGGAGTTGGGTGTTTGGGCTGCAAGGGGATGGAAAAAGCGGGTGAAAAACAAAGAAAAGACATCTAACAGGTGCAGGACTGCTGTCCTTTGGGCTCTTGTGTTCTCTGTGCTCTAGTGGTAGTAATGGCCTCTCTCTGCCTCGGTCTCAGGAGCTGCTGGGACTGTAAGGAGGGCGAGGGGGGGCTCTGCTCAAAGCCAGACAGTAAGGGAGTAGACAGTTGAGCAGCAAGAGGAGGGGGATATCGAGTAATGCAGGTGGCTGAGCCTGAATTCAGATGTGAAAGCAACACACAACACACCAGGTGCATGCGAGTGTGACTAGAGAGAGGGAGGCAGGATTAAAAGAAAGTGTGGTTGTTGCCTCTCCACCTGGCCATGAAGCAGCAACCTCCCTCCCCTCCACCAACGCCTTTGTTTCACGGCTAATGGGCCAGGTTAATTGCACAGGTGACTTTCTTTGGGGGAACAGATGGGCCCAAATGTGTTCAAAATAATCTGTTGCAAGCAAATAAATAAATAAAAACATAGGAAAGACTCGTTCCTCACCTCTCAAACATTTTCTTCCTCATCTTGTTCTACTGGGAGGCGACTGGCATGAGGTGAACCTCTCACCGCGTTCCTCTTTCACAATGGTTTCAATCCATCAAGCACGAGGCCTGTAAGCACTCATTAGATCCCATTACAACACACATTAGACTCAGGGATTGGATGCAAGGACAGTGGATAGTAGTGGCTAATAGACACATCTAGTGCCCACTATGTGCAGTGTAAACATTCAGTTTGTTTAAGGAAGCGAGCTTGTATGCATTCAGAGGATACATGGCTGTGATTGATTCAACTATATGACAGTGATAAATGTCATTATTTTCTGTGCTTACATTGTAATTAATCTCTCCAATTAACATGCCACTGTTTTTACCGATTTCACTCGTGGCATATATGATGTCATTATTGTAGCCGTTATATTAGAAAGTTATGCATATCAAGACAGAATTCTAAGACTTATTTGTCTTTAGAAATTGAGTTCTCATATCGATACACTTTTTTTTTTTGTTCTCTCCTGCACAACATGCTGGAGATGACAGATAGCAAATTGAATTTATGAACAGGCTTTGTTGACACTGCTGTATAATTATATGAATGCCGTGCCTTTGGTGTTTGAAAACCAAGCATTTCATTCAAATACATACAATGTTTCCCGCTTGGATGATTGAGTAAAAAGCTTTGTCACATTTTTGTTTTTCCGAGGCGACAGCTGCCGTTTTACTCTTACTATATTTTGATTTGTTGTTGATGAGTAATTGTAATCGGGAGACATAAATAAGATGTCGGGTTTTGCATAATGCAAGCCTGTTTGTTTGATTCCTAATTGGTCGTTGGCTGAGGTTTAAGAGTTTGTGTGGAGGCTTCAATGATATATTGTTTTTTTCTGAAAGACTTGGCTAGACTCCTGTGTCTCCTCTAACTGATCTTGCCATGAGCAGCCATGAGCATAGGTCATCCTGCTGACATTAGTTGGAGTACGCTCTCTATCTGCCTCCCTCCAACTATCTATCCATCCCTCACTGTCTTTGTTTGTCAAACGCTCATTTGCCAGCTGAGAAATCCGCCCCGCAAATTTCGATCGGGGGCAACCAACAGTCTTACAAATATACAACATGCTCTTGAATCGCTGGAAAATATGTCGGCGAGTGTAAGTGAGCGTCGGTCGGCCTGTTCTTGCATACGCTGTGTGTTTTAGAAATAATTAAATGTCACAGGGCTCAGGCCGTCACGTAGCCTGGAAGTTGTTTTACGACCTCGTGCCTCGCCTCGCTCCACCGGCCCCTCTCAATAACCCACTCCACCACACAGACCAGCGCACCTGCAGAAACCCTCTTCACTTGTTCTCCCTAGCTGCCTTCTCTACTCCGTCTCTCGGTATTCTTCCTCCTCCCTCGTTTTGTTCCTTTACATCTCCCCATCCCAATATATAGATTGTGTACTGTATTAAAATATATGTGCTTACTCTTTTTTCCCTCCCTTTCCTCCCTCGCAACTGTTGACACTTGACTTTGTGTTCCTCTCCTGGGATCGGTGAATAGTACATTGCAGCCACATTCCTCCACAATCACTGTGGATATGTTTTTTTTTTGTTTTTCGTCTTAAGGAAAAAAAAAAGCTAAACTGGTGTGTTGAGTTTCTATGCCAATCCTGCTGAGAGCACATTGCTCTTGTTATCCCTCCTAATTAGAAAATGTGATAATGCCGCTTGTAAATATATTGCAGAGCGAGCCAATCCCTGAGGCTCGCTGTTACATTTGGCACAGCCTCTGGGTTCCACCTGATATTCAGGTAAAGGGGGGGGGGGGGGGGGGGGGGGGGGATGGACATAGGCCAGCATCAAAGGCAAAGATACAGAACTGGTACACCATCTCTCTCTGGGAGATATAGTTTTACAAAACTTTATGTCTGCTCTTAAAGGTTTAACTGTTTAAGAAAGTACCTAAAAGTGCAAAAGCCGCAACCATGTTCCACACTTCCACAAGCTTTAATAAGATCATTAAAGGACCCCGGGGCTGTCTGTTGAGGTGCCCACCAAGGTGTTTCATCACTGGAAGGGTTTGTCAATGTCTTGGGTCTTAGCCCATCTTAACCCATTTAGAAAGCAATTTCCTGTGAGCAGAGGGGATCTTTCCTCTTGAGAAAGATCTTTGGGCATAAAAGGTTAGCTTTTCTGTAATTCCCTGTGCATGCAATCTACCACTGCTGCTAATGAGAAGTGGATGAGTATTTGCCCTAGGTTTAACAGCTCAAAATAAGACAAGAGTGAATTGCAGGGAATGAGGCATAAATGTCTGCTAAAATGGGCAATGTTACAATAAGTAATGAAGAAAGTTTGCGGAGGATTACAGGAATAAGTGTCGTCGAATAATATTCACTTGTGTTTCTTTTTCTACGAAGGGCTTACCTTGTCTTTGTTCAATACTATACACTATACACACATGTGTATGTTAATAAGTTCACAGTCTGAAGTGGCAATTTCTTGCTAGGAGTAAGGCCTGCTCGACTTTAAGCTGTGGCCCGATAGGACACAGTTAATTGAGCGCTGTGGAGTGACTGGGGAGTATGTTTCCCATTTTAGTCATTTTGGTTCTTTGTGTCTGCAGTCCTCCCACTGAACCCCAGTCTACCAGGGCTCCCAAGTCTCGGCCATTACAAATGATGAATTGCGCTACAGTTAAGCTAGAAGTAGGACAAATTGATCAAAGTGTCAGGTGCCCCCTGTGATGTCTCGGTCTCCACGAAGAAGGCAGTGAAGAAGGAGCTGTCAGAAAGTTTCTTGTGCCAAGGTGGTTGTGGATAAATGTTTACCTGCCACTTAACACTTTCCACCGTCTGTCAGACTCGCGGGGCGTCCTTCCTAGCCTACATAAGGAGGCGCAGCTAAAGATCTCGGAAGGTGATACAGATACATAGTAGCTGCAAGTTGTTCACCGTAGTGTTCTTTGGATCCACAGCAGACAAAACCCCATGCCCCCCCTCCGGTTTTTCAACCAATGAGCTTGCTATCTGAGGTGTAGTGCTGCAATTTGAGATAAGCACTACTTGGCTCGGCTTTGGTTTTGTTCTGATAAAGCTGGTCTAATTAAGCTTGATTTAATCGGAATTGCTTTTAAGCACAGCACACAGCCGGAACAGATACTTTGATTTCAAAGTAGCCCTTGGGAAGGACTTGAGGAAGAAGGAGAAGGAATGTGATAGAGAGCAAAATTAGTGCGGTACGATTGAAGAGTTGCCTTTTTTTTAATAATTTGCATAAGACATGTTTCTATTCTTAGTTGTACTGTCTTCCTTTGCCCTCGTGAATGATTGCAGGTTGGGTGGTTTGCTGCTGCAGTCGGAAAGCACGTGCAGCCCCGACTTCCTCCGGTAATGGCAAAATATGTGCCTTAAATTAATCGTGTAGCATTCAGCGTCAACACGTATTGTTCATAAATTCAATTTGCCCGAGTGTCGTGTCTCTTTGCGCACATGCGGGTAACGAAAGATTGATCACCCTGGCCGCTGGAGAAGTGTCGCGTGCTGAAAGTAGCAGTTGTCTCCACTCATTTCCCCCTCGGCTCCAACTGTAAGTGCAGTGGAAAAAACAAGATTCCTGGACCCTGATGGTAAACTTTGGCGAAGAGCTAGTTCACTCATGTATGCGAAAAAAGAATTGATGGCCAAGTCTCCCGCTCCACAATAAGTCACCCTAATGATCCTAGTTTAAAATAATGTCTGTTCTGGACCAGAATGATAAAAAGGGTGCCCCTCTGACTCATTAGTATCGGGGCGTAAAGATAGATGACCCAGATATAGAACCTAAGCTTATTTCTGAACCCTTGCTTCCATTGAGCGGTACGCTGCGTGTGCACAGTGTGGGCACAACTTGTCATGCTGTTGGCCTCGTAGCACTTTAAGTGTCTCCTACCTGTCTCTTCAGCCATGCTGACTGCTTCCAGTTCTCTGGTTTCATGGATCCGCACGACAGCTGGAACGGTGAGCTGGGGGAATGTTTTTCGAAGGCCAGTCCCGGTGTCATTGACTGAACAATGATAGAGCGTCCGGGTATTGAGCGGCTCCACACTAAATCTTTGTAAAGAGCACTTAGCTCCCCTGCGTTAGCCACAGAAAGAATATCTGTCAATGACCATCAGTGGATGCTTTCATCCTGAGGCTCCTCTGCCTGTATTAGTTGCTAAGCTCTAAGTGTATTTTCCTCCTCCCCGGCTCTTTGCTGAAAAAAAACAGACGGGCCTGAGTGGCAGGTCTCTGTTTCACTCATACGCTGTACAAGATGCTTGTTTATGATACTCCCTGCCGCTCTTACCTGTTTTCTAAAGTTTACATAAAGGGCCAACCATTCTTCCACACAAAAATACCTAGAATTAGCCGTTGAAGTTGTCTGGTCCTGTATTCTGTCCTGTAAACACCTTTGCATCTATTATTTGCTCTCTTACAGAGGGAGATGAAACCGGTGTGATGGATAGCCTAATGGAAGCTCTGCAGTCCGGCGCTGCCTTCCGTGATCGGCGAAAGCGCACGCCGCGCAATGGTAAGTCGGCGAGAACCGATGTCTTTATGTCCCTATTTTTTTGTTATTTCTGTCAGTCTCACCTGTCTGCAGACAAACATTCCACCTGTTTCATTTAGTTCATAGTTTCCATGAATTTAATTGATTCCTGTATATCATATTTGCTCTTTGGTTGGTTTATAATTAGTGTGTTCCGGTGCGTCTGCCCTTTGTCCAGAAGTACTGATAACACATAAAACACGAACATGCATGGGACCATATGCACATGCAGAAAGATGTCATCGAGACACGCACACCTGTAGCCCAGTGAAGGTCATTATTGATTTATTTTCCCGTTGCCATCTATGAAACACTTATTACAATGCAGTCATGCTGGCTGCAATTGGACTGGGAGTGATTTAGTGTAATCCTGGTGTTAACACATTCCATTCTGCCATGTCGAATGGCCCCGGGACCCAGGGGGGGTACCACCTAGTATGAGTGCCACACTCAATTCACATGCAAGTCAGAGTTCTGCAGAAGAGCTACAGGTGCTGTCGTCTCCACACTGGCAACATGGTAGAAAGGAGAGAAGGGGAAAAATCAGAGCAATGGCCGGATTGGATGATTCTGCAATCAATAGTCTCCACACTGCCAAGCATGCGGTGAAAATTAATTTACCGTTTTTAAGGCAGAACAGGTATTTTTCTGTCGAAACTGTATTTTTAGATTGTTGTTATTATGCAATGGGACATTGTACACATCTGTGTCTGTGTCAAAGCAGTGGAGGGAATCAATTCTAATATATAACTTGTTACTTCTTCATATCTCTGCTGTTACGTTGTGCAAGAAAGTGCAAGCTGTTATACACAATGCATTTTTTAATCACAAATAATGAAAATAATGCATGAAAGATTGTTTAACTTTGATTAAATATCCTCAAAATGATTGTGTTTTGACTGTAAACACAAAGGTATAACAACACACACACACACACATCCTTTCCTCTTGTTTCAGCACATGTGATGCTGCTCATCATTAGAAATAACCAGCTCCATACTTCACTCACACCTTTTTTCATGCCATATGTCTGTCTTCGGGTTTAATGTGAGCTTGTATCTGTGTCCAAATGTGTGTTTGCAAACCTAAAGGTTTTTTTTTTTTTTTTGTCCAGACTGGTTTTGGTTCATTCAAAATGTCTGAGATGTTTCACCTCTGATGCCTTTTTCTCTTTTCCCTTTTCTCCATCCTTCCCCCCTTTTGTTTTTCGTTTCTTTTGCTTTATTTATTTTCCCATCACCAACATTGTTCCAGGTGATCAAAGCCCTTCCAGTCCATCCTCTCGGTGGCCGGGTGCTAACTATGGTAACAGAACGCTAGGTGTGTGCATTTGACTACTCCTTTAACCCCAGACCCAGCACCACCCTGCACTCCTCCTGGCTGCGTAACTCACACGTCTTCCTGTGAGGACATTGGAGCTGAGCTGGTCTACAACATACAGAGTCCTGTGCCAAGTTACTGGATTTAACAAAACATGAAAAAGCTTTAATATGTAAGATTTACTCCATGTCCAAAAAGCAACCATGAAAACTTTAGCTGCAAGACCCATTTTAATTAAAACCTAGACAAAAACATGCATCTTATTAACAAATCTCCTCACCGAGAAAAGCAACTGTAGTTTTGAAATAAACACTTGGAGAAATGTATAATTGGGCTTGCGCTAATGATTCATAGCTAATTGTGATTAGCAAGGCTTTAGCTCTCATGTTGTGTGCTTTCTCTTTGCACATATATTTTTTAAAAGCACACAATACAAGTTACAACATGCCATTGTAAGCCTTTGCTGCTACAGAGGTGGAGATATTAACTTTACCCTGGAATACATAAATGAATGATCTCTCTTGAAATGAAGTGAAAGTGAATGAAGTGAAACTATCACACAAAGAATCATGCACCAGTGGAGGTCACATCACGTGTGTCATTGTTATCCAAAATGCTTAATAATTCAGCATATTTCACAATGACCAGCACAATTATCAGCAATATGATCCTATGATCTCTTTTGATAAAGCATCACATTAGCAAACGTCTGGACTGGACGGGGCCTTTAATGGACTTTAATGCTTGTACTCCTGAGTGACATGATGTAAATCTTACATTGAATACCTTTAAAATCCAATACAGTAAAGTAGACTAGTAGTGAAATTGCCCTTGTCTTGGCCCCTCAATCCTAAGTGTTTTATCTTGTAAAGCCAATACAATCCTAATAGCGGTCAAACGACTTGAAGGAAGTCATTTTTTGATTCACTCGGCATCATTTCTGTCTTGTAGAGCAGCTCTAGTTATCATCTAAGTGTTTTGCTTTTCCTGTTAGCCTATGCTGCTACGCTTATTGTCACATGGCAATGATTCGGAACGTACTGCTGGAGAGGTCTGTAGACTTCCATGCTTTGGCCTCTCATATTGGTTTTGTGCAATACTTTTCATTTCCCCTATATGTTTTAGTAAATGTCAAACTGATGTGCAAAAGCAGATCACTCTCATTCCGAAGGGTCCCTTCTTTGTGTGCTGTGCAGGCCTTCTTCTATGTGCTAAAGAGGAATTGCTTGCAACTCTTAATAGAAGGTGCTCTGTATGTTGCAAAATGTCTCACTGCTATGTTTAGTCCGTATCGGTTGCATGTCCAAGTACCTGACATCGTGCATGGATGTGAAATTGTCTGTGATGATCACACAAAGTGGGATGCTAAAAGGCTAGCTATTGAAACTGTCATCACAGGGAATCTTTGACGATTTTCCATCAGCTCTGGTGTCATTGAAGTGTGGGTTTGTCTGACGGTGGTTTTATTTTTACTTCCCGCCGTGTTGCCGGTTCCCAGAGCTCGGGTCGCTGGAGCTAGGGGTGTCAAGATTGTAAAATGTGGGCAAAAATAATGTTGGAATAAAGGTAAAAAGTAGAAGAGGAGTGCAGCTCTTTGGGGCTGAAGAAGTCAGTTGAAATGGTTTGGCATCGGATCAGGATATTTCATGATCATATTCCTGAGCTGTTGATGTATTCTTGATGTATTCAACTGGCAAGAGACCCATTCTTGGAAAATGCTGGTGGGATATACTTTGTCTAGAAGATGTGGCTAGGTGGATTCTACCTAGACTATCATAAAACAGCATGGTTGATTCCACATGCACTTTATGGCATATGTATGTCATGGGGTTATCGTTAAACCAAATACTGTCTGTCTTTCTCTGCCTGTCTGTGTTTTCCTTGAATATTTTGTATTTCTGTGACCTATTGTCCTATTCTTGCAGCCAAGATAACTGTGGTCCTTTATAATGGCTCTCTCCTGCATGGCATTGTGCATCAGACCCTTCTCAGTGCACTTTTTTTTTTCTCCTAGCGCACATCAGTATGCTTCCAGAATGTATTATGCACCGACGGCTCCCCGTTTGTTGATATGGAACCCGAAATATGGTTTTATAAACAGCTGCATGGATTCTTTGCTCTGAGGTGATGAGAGGGGAAAATCCTTTTGACATGCTGGCGCCATAGATTTTTTTTTTATAATGGAATCTGGAAATGAGTTCAGTTGTTAGAGAGTATAGGGGGGGTTTGTGCATAAAGATTTGTGTTTGTCTCTTTTAATGTGATGAGACAAATTCCCACTATGTCCTATAGCAACGTAAGCGCTTTCCAGATTACATTTAAAATTGAAAAGGCAAACATAAATATTAAAGTACAGTTTGAGGGAATTTGTTAAAGGTCTAAAAACAAACAATCGTGTTCCCCAGTGATGGAGGATATGGTGACAAATGGCATCTCAGTGACTGACAACTTTCTTTGAGTTGTCAAGCCTTGGTGTATGGTGGAGCTGTCGACATTTTAGTCAGTATTTTAATTAATATGCTATATTTTTGCAGTCAGCACTGCAACATTAGCATTTCTATACTTCTGTGTGTACTTATGTGATACATTTGCTTTGCCTCTGGGACTGGCAGCATCTCAGCTCCTGAATTTACTGCTGTAGACGGTTCTCTGAGCGGTTGTATCGGACAGTGTGCCAAATCTATTCACTCCTGCTTGTCATGTCTGTTGTAATCTCATGCTTTAAAGCTTGATTAACCTCCTGTCATCCTCAAATGAGCGGCGTGTACCAGAGAGAGTCTGTCAGAGTTGCGCAAGGAACTTTGCTTACGTCAAAGCAGTTCATTTAAACCGGGCACGGAGGGGGATTTTTCTCGTCCTTCAGGCTAAACTATACTCCAGCAGAGTACCTCGAGTGTCAGGCTGAACACAATTCTAGGTGCTGCCAGTCACAATTACACCCAATTCCAGAAGCATTTCCTATTTCCTTGTCTCCACTTTATGTAAGATGGAAAACCTAACCCGCGAGGCTATACTCATGTGTTATGCAATTACACCAGCCAGTCCTAATTCAACAAGCTGGATGGAGTGATGCAGACCCAAGAAAAAGGCACCTTCCTGTTGTCGATTTGTTCTCATGCTAGGAAGATCATTTATCAAGCCATTTGTGGTGTTGAATCAAGGTAAATTGTATCCGTTTTCACGCAGACAGTGTATCTTAATATTAGCTTTAGTTAAATACGGATACAAAAGAATGTGAGTTATCGTTTTTCATTCTGGTGAAACAGTTACCTGCCTATCTTGAAGAAGATTGGTGGGTAGAGAGCAGGAGCGTCTCATACATCCTGGCTCATCGATTTTCGGTCAGGGATGAAAGCCACAGACTCAGTAGGTCTTTCATACTGGGGGGTATCCCAAAAGACACATCAATCAGATTTCAAAGCGAACCGAGCCAGTCTTATTTATTTACTGCCTTTTCAACATCATTACAATCCCAAACCAGGACCTCTCTCCTTTTCTCACTCTGCCCCACTCTCATGCTTCACCTTCACAGGTCAGTCCATCAAAAAGTTCCCTCCTGTGTTCTATATAGTAAGACTCTTAAGGACTTCTTTGACATTGAACAGGGAGGGATCATCTCATGCCCATTAAAAAATAGAGATGCAGTGATATAATGCTTGTCAGGGTTACGGAATTTCAGCCCAACTGTCTAATCCCCCGAAGCCTAGCAGTTAATTCAGCTGGTCAGGCCAGAGAGTGGGCCCCCTGTAAGTTTAATGAAGATTAAATTACCTATTTTCTCTCATGAAATTTTAAAGGAAGAAAAGGGGATGAATTTGCAAAGAGGCAAAAATGAAAAGACTAAAGGGAAGTGTCTGTAAGAAGATGATGGCGAGGATAAAGCATTTCCCCTTGTTCTCGTATAGCTCCCAACCTCATTTGTGATATAAATGATATTTCAATACGTTTCATTCCTATGTTTGCTACCCACATCACCCTGATGTAGATGGGTATAACATGTTCAGCCTGGGAGCTGTTTTCTCATCGTCCCCCTGATCTGGGGGAAAATCACCCGTTTGTTTCTTCAATTACATCACAGGAAGTGATAGTGATCGTAATTCCCTAAGCAATTAATTTGCTCGCACATATGTTGTACCCATCGCTTTATCTCTCTCTCCTTGTCCTCAGCCTCTCTTGCAGTTGTCGTCCTGTACCGCTTCGCACGCGCACACATGCAAGCTTGTGTCACATATCAGATAGGGACAGTTGCTATAGGGTGTCTCTGAGAAGGGGGCTGAAGCCATTCGCCTCCACAAGCTCCCGGCTTCCACTTCAGGGTGTTGATAGATGTTATTCATCGGGGCGACCCTAGAGGCAATCCTACAGGAAGTCGAGCTAACATGATTTGAGGGCGAAGAGACCCAGAGGGTGTTGGTGCCTCTTGCTAGCTCAGATCACTTAGTTGATGTGAGATATCAATAGAGCAGATGAGTGTGGCGCTCTGTGGAGACGTGCCGCTTGAAATCTATCACCTGCTTCTCATAGATAAGGATATTTATCAACAGCCAAAGGGAAACGCAGATAGGTCGGATCCGAGGCATGGACAGTCACTCCATTTAACATGTGGTGTCCTAGGGCACAGACAAAGCCATTGTCCCTCCCATTGACCCATAGGGCCTTTCTCTGGACCTGATCATTTTTCATCCACAGCCGAAAACCCATCACAGAAATACAGATGAAGATTTTATGTACCATTTGAGTACCCTTGGCGCACAACTGATCCGTTGCATGACTCTGCCAAGAGAGGACGTAAAGTAAGTCAAGTGTGACACGGAGCCATTTTGAGAGGATAAATCAAATCTTAATAAAAGGCAGTCTGTGAGCGGAAAGCAAGGGGTCTCTAGTCCATGCCCCTGCTGCTAAGTAGCCCCTAAACCCTTTGCTGTTGAAATTATACTGACGGCATCTACTTGAGTTCAGGGTATCAACAGGGGGCTGTCTGCATGCCCTTTTGATGCCATTATGCCCTTTTACAACTCCGTGTCTGAGAAGTCTTATCATGTGGAGCCTAGCTCCCTATGGTCACACTTCCTTTTTTTCATATTTTGAAATCAAGTCAATGACCTAGTGCTATAATGGACTCAGAGCTCTCAACATCTATGTCCAATATTGTCAGACTCTATTGGCACAGGGCCCTCATTGATGTAAAAAGTACTCAGCCCTCCCGCCTAGTGGACCTTCAATGAACAACTGCAGAGCAAGAATATCTACCAGTTTATCATATTCAATAATATCCTAGAGCGTTTGCAGTGGGCTGTGTTTTTTCTTTTTTTTTTTTCCTTCTTACTAACTCTCCAAACAATATTGGCTTTCAAGTATGTGGGCAGTTATGAAAGGTCACCCTAAGTGTAAATTGTCAATGCTGGATCAATTTCCGAGGGCAAATATGCTTTGGAGGCCCCATAATGGAAGGTTTCATCTTATTTTTTACCCAGGGCACACTCGCACAATAAGATTGATATCGTTCATTGTTTGATGAATTCCTAATAGGCCTATAAACTTGGGGAGCTTAAAGCCAAAGGAATGCATGTGAAAGTCAGACCATCGCACCAGCTGAAAAATTGCCCTCATATAGTTCCAAAGGAATCTCGCCGAAGCCATCATGCTTAGTGTTGAAGGATGGCCGACTTGTGTTGGTTGAATTAAACCTTATTCATCGCTCATTAGGTATAGAGCGGGGCCAACTGATGAGCCGCTAGAGAACAAATAATGTGTGGTGGAATAGGATGCCTTCCTCTGAGGTGATGTGTTGCACTGACTGAGGCAGTGCCAGCGTCAAATGATCCTTTCCTCTGCCGTCATACTGGTGTGCTTTTTTAACCTCCTTAATATGATGTGGCTATTATTGAAGTATAAGATGGCATGTCCTCGCCGATGTTTGCATTTGAAGTGTCAGTCACTACAATTCGTCAGCCTCAATGAGGTGGAATTAATATTTTACGTTCCCATTAGGTGGGCCTGATGTCTGTAATAGGAAGGAGTAGGAAAGTAACGGCAGTCCAAGTGATGAGTGATAATAGCTATTCCCAATTGATACGGATAAAGAGAGGATGTTTCATAGAATGTTAAATGTTCTATTCGACGAAGCATATAATAAAGGTGATCTGGGAACAAGGATATTTGAGAAATTACATTTTGTGTGATGCTCTCAGCTTGAAGAAGCGAGATATCACTCCTTACTTGTTTTGTATGTTAGTGTTACAAGAAGGAATTACCACGTTATACAGTGGTGTTAATTAGCTCATACCCTCCTTTTCTGAAGTGCAAGAAACCTGTGGTTTCATCATTGCAGTCATTTCATAAAAACAAATGAAACATTTCTAAGTCAACAATGTTTGTGATATACATTTGGCAGCAAGTCAAAGTCACACTAATAGCACTGTGTTGTGATTTAAAACAGAGCAGGATCAGTTCTTAAAAACACACAAAATCGATAAATATGTGTACATGATGTATTCTGAAATACATTCATGAAAGGAAAACATTTGAAAAAATAACTGATCCATTACAAAAGTTTTTTTGAACCACTATGTGCTGTAATGAATAACAGTTTCAGAAAGATGTTAAACATTTTAATTGGATTGCTATGCAGAACCTTCAATTAACATGAAGCAAAATAAAGGTAATTTTGATGACAGCAGTAACACCCACAGATGTCGTGTTTCCTTTAATGTAGGCGAAGAAACAATCCATCTGTCTTTCCAAAGTTCAATCTTAAATATCAGCATCTATTGGTTCAAGGCACTGATATGAAAGTGTCTCTTAAGGGCCCAAATTAACTTCTTCTGCATCTGTGAAAAAAAACAAAACAAAAATCAAGTGAATTCTGATTGTCAGGGGAACAATGACTTCATTATCACTAATGTTCAAAGATAAATGCTGTTAGCTCATCAGACGAATGACTGAAAATGGATGGTCGGATGATTAATTAGTCTAGAAAGTAAAAGAAAGAGGTTGAGACGCTCCATTTAATTGGCATCGTCAAGGATTGAACAAACCAACGTTGTGATTTCATGTACATGATGGTGGGAAGGGACATGGAATGGAGCAAATGGGTGCATTGGGGGTAAATATAGCCGTAACATATATACATGTAGGTATAGTAATTTGCAATAGATGGCACATAATAAGTCAAATACCAGGGGCCTAAGTGCTAGATGTAGTAGGGGGCCGTGATAGCTTTAAAGAGTTAAAGAGGGCAGGGTTAAATGAAGGTAAAAAGCAGAATAACACAGAACACCCCCAATACTCACTCACTCTCTCTCTCTCTCTCTCTCTCTCTCTCTCTCTCTCTCTCTCTCTCTCTCTCTCTCTCTCTCTCTCTCACACACACACACACACACACACACACACACACACACATGCACGCATACCGGGTGTGCAATCAGCAAGAATGCTCCCTTCACTCAGGCACTCCCCCTCCAGTCAGGCATGATTGTGCTTGACATGGTTCCATCACTAATGCTGACTGATGCCCATTTGCTCGGCTCTTCATATTTATTTATTTATCTGTTTATTTGCGTCAAGTTTATTTATTGATGGACCTCAAGGATGGGATGGCAAATCTCCATTTGCTCCTGTAGGGAAGTATGAAATGGAAAGGCTATAAGATGCGCAACATTTACACGTGAGTGAACAAGAGACGGCAGAGAGGACAGAGTTCACCTTTCGTATTTAGATTACAGCAGTTGAAATAGCTATTCCTTTCTGGTAATGGAAAAGTGATATGGCCCATTTAGTTACTTAGTCCTAATCCCAGTGGTTTAGCCACTTCTCTGTTTTTTTCTTCCCTTTCATTTCTTTGTCTTTCTTCATTCGTTCATTTGACTTCTATTTGGTTTGTGACTGATGGAAGGATTTGAGAGGGGTCAAATGACTCCCCTGCGTGTATGAGTGTTCCCGAGCTTCGGCAGCACTCTCAGCCGCATTAAGTGCATGCAGCACACCGCTGTTGCAGTTGACCACCAAATACCCAATACCCCAAATGCCTGCTTTATTTAACCCCCATTGTTTATTTGTGTAAATATTTTTTTTTTTACTTTCTTAGCTGTGGTTTTTTATTTTGTATTTGTATTTTCGGCATTACATATTTTTTTTGTTGTAGCTTTTAATAAGATGTCCTCTTGCTTGCGATAATTACATAGGATGATGCAATTATAGCGTAATGAGAGTAAGTGTAATTGTTGTTTATTCTCACAATGACATATTTGCTGCTGTATGCTACGGAGGGAACAGTGATGCTTAATTACCCACAAGTGTACAATTTGGGATCATTAGTTTTGGGAGCCAATATCTCTGTCCAGAGGTCTGCCAGAGGACCTTTGGTCCATTTTTTTGTAGTGGTACAAAGAATCCCACAATTGAAAACTGCTGAGGGATTATTGTTTCCTGCACACGTTTTTAAGGGTAAATCTTTGATCAGCTGCAGAATAACATGAATGGAGATTTAACAGCTGATTTAAATGTGATAATGGATAATAAATGTGGGTTAAGGGGGACTAGATGGAATTGGGGATCTTCTTAAAAGAGAGGATCAGTTGTCTGATGAGATTCACTTTTGGAAGGATTATAAGAAGAGGATAAAAAGAGACAAAAAAACAGAAAACAAAGTGCCTGTACACCTGTGAGACATCTGAGAGCAATTGTATCCCTCCACCGGGGATTGGAAAGGAAAGAAATCATCCAACAACTCTTTACACAATTTTACCACACGGCCCAAAATGATACAAGGAGCTAGCAAGCGCACTCTTCGGCAGGAGCTGATTAGCATCTGTGCTCTTACAGAGACATGGATCCTACCCAACTGCATCTGTGAGTTTATTTGAATTCACCCAAACAGTTACTGTGCTGAGAAGGAGGAGGGGGGGTAAACAAGAAGGGAACACAACAGCTTGGTATTCATGAATTCCATAAATTACAATGTTGCTCCCCTTAGAGATGACTAATATGTCAAGTTTAAAAATAGACAGCTTGCCACAGTTCAGACCCTCTGCCTCCAGTGGATGAGGATTAAGCAGCGAGATGGTAAAGGGGAGAGAGTTGTGATGGTGTGTGTCTGTGTTTATGTGAGTGTGGCGTCTGACTTGACTCCTTGTATGCATGCACAGGTATACTGATCTGTGATATACGCGTGTACAGTTGTACTGCACTGTCAGCTGACCTGGATTTCTATGTTAAAGTTCCCAACCTGAAGAAGTGGCAGCAGGACGAGGGCCTGAGAAGAAGCTCGACAGCGTGGGTATGGGTCATGCATTAGTGGAAATCCAGAGGTTGCTGAGTTTGTAACATCTCCACCCCGAAGGCATTGCCAGCTAAGTAAAGGATGAGGCTGCACACTGCATTACCTCAACTGTTAGTTTTTTTTTCCTTCTCCACTCTAGATGAGTTTCTTCCAGTGGCTTGGGTCACTGTTGCCCCGGGGCGGATTACGGTAGATGGGAGCTGTGATGTTCCTTAAGATTTCCGACAAGTGAGGGAAGGGAGCCTGGGTGTGTGTGTCCATACGTTTGATGTTGTGTGTGTGTGTGTGTGTGTGTGTGTTGTTGTTTTTGCATGGTTGTGTGTGCTGCTTATTTGTGGGAATGTTAACTGAAGCTTAGCGTTCCTTGGCAGGCCAGCGGTTGACCTGATTTCTGTGTCACAGCGTGACTCATGCAGGTTAGCTTTTTAAGGAGACAGTGAGGTCAGCGCAGAGACCAAAGCCACATATGTCGCCTAAATCTCGTGCAATAACGAGCCCTCGCTGTGGCACGGGCCGAATATGCATGAATATTTTGCATCGGCTAAATATAGCATTCCATTATCGTAAATATTCAGCCACCATACATTATGATTAGTGAGAGAGCATGTAAAATCATTTATGGTCTGCATTATTAAATTCTCCTACATGGTAGGGGCTCCTTCCTCACTTCTGACACCGCCATTAATATGTTTACGGTGGCGAAAAACAGTCTGTCGGAGGAATTGATTTTTCTTTTGCCAATTGTAAAAGTTTTATGACAGTCAATATGGCTGAAGAAGCGGCCCTTTCATTATTTTACTGGGTCTGCTGCTCGCTGAATGGATGGTTCCTGCTTATAAACCTTGAATAATTGAACAGGGGAATCAGTCAATGAGAGGGGGAGAGACACAACCTCGTGATGGCTTGATGGCTGAGATGACAGCTTGTGAAAGAGAAAGACAGCAGACAGATTAGCCAATGTGTCACGCTGCTTCATCGCTGCATCGCTGTCCGTAAACTGTGCTCTCTCTCCTTTCCTTTTTGCCCTCTCCCTCTCACTCGACCCGTTTCTTAGTCTATAATTCCTCTCACTTACTCCTTCACTCCAACATCTACCTCTTTACTCTCGTAATTTCTTCCCTGATCAGCTTCACTTGCTCGCGTCCCTCGCCGCCCTCCACTTCAACCTGATGCCCTGTTTTCTTTAAATGTTTTATTTAGCCTCACATCCTGTCTCCATCCATCCCGATGACCCGGTGTCACTCCAGGCAGAATGATTATCTTGGATGGAGCTTCGCCTCAGTGGCGCCGTACTCTCCGCATTATCCCTTTATGGAGTATCCCCTTTTGTGGCGAGCCATCTTCCTATAGCCCTGTACTGACAGTGACCCTGCACATTTGCACTGTAATACAAGACATTCTCATTAGTCCATGGATTGCGCTCTCTCTCACGTCCATTACATTAATTGCTCCACATCACTGCCTGTCATGCCACTCAGTATTCGGTTACACTGCTGGCATTCTCCGCCATGCATCACAAAGCTGCTGCCCACAATCTCTTTGCCCACGAAGGTGAGAAAGGTAATTGGAAAATGTTGCATAGCGAATTGGATAAAATGTTTTTAGTTTAAAAAATCTCAAGGAGATTATCTGGCCAGCTTGTTTGTGTTTTGTTACATGAGTGGATGCCAATGAAAGAAAAATGTTTTCAGATCAAATAAATTGAAGCCAAGTGCCCTTCCAACCCCCACACCGTCCCTCTGTTGTCAGTCATCTCTCCTCATAATAGGGAAGCGGGCCGCTACCATAATTGCTTTGATGGTCCAGCCTGAACAAATCACTTCTGGGCATAAAGAGAGGCCTTGGAGATGGCAGCCAGAGAGAAAAGGTGCGAATGAATTAAAGCACTTTGCGTTCCTCTGGGGCATGTGGCCCAGATTTTTCTTTAAAAAAAAAATCTATGGAGAGGAAGAAGTGTGGGGGTGGGGTGTGCCTCTTTCCTCTAAGAATAAATGGCAGTAAAAGCAATAATACACATCCAGCCTCCATTATGCCAAAATGGAGAGTTTTTTTTTTTCAGGAACGCACAATGGCACTGACACAGTTAACTGGCAGGTGGAGAAAGGAGGATTTCACTGGAAATAATCTGATTTTGAACGGGGCTCCCATCTATGGGAGAACCTCTGGCCATGCCTTTTGTGAAGAAACAAAAGTTTGGCCCTTTGGAAGCTATGCTTTGAATGTTTCAGTCGAGCTGGGTGAATGGGCCATGTGGATGTCCCAAGGCTCTCAGAGCTGAGGATCGCAACAGGCAGTCGTCAGAAGGGGCCTTGTGCAGTACCCCCAACTTCCTTTGGACCTGACACCACCGGCCTTCCCTTTTTTCTTCAACCTTGAACTGAGCAGAATATTTTTTTTTTTTTTTTTTGCAAGCTGCATGAACTTAGGATACAAGGCCATAACTATGCAGCTGTAATAACGCCTTTGTTATAGAAACTTAGATCTGAAGCAGAGGTGATGGAGAGAAGGAGATGTAGCTGATATGCGAGGGAGGATAGATATCGAGTAAACTTATTGTTCACATCTCAAAAAGCTGTGGAACATACTTTCAAAATTGCATTTAAACTCTGGTAGATGTGATACACTTTTTTGAGTTTCCCGTGACTAACTGACGTGCACATGATTCAGATATTTTCATTATTCTCTTCTGAAGCAGAGGGGGGATGGATAGATGGTGCCTTTAGCTGGTGGGTGACTGAGGAGAAAATGCTGTTTTCAGTAAAAGTTCAATTATGACTACAAGCTGCACAGGGTGAGTTTTCATGACTATGACACAAAAGCAGTGGGGCCATTTGACTAATCCTCCTACAACTCCACGAAACCTCCAGGGGTCACAAGCCCTGAAAACAAGACTCCATGGGTGTCTGGAACATCAGTCTTTCCCGATGGCCTTGTCTGTTTTCCCATGAACGCAAAGGCACGCCCCTTGTTAGTCCCACTGATCCTTTCGCTTTTCTTTAACTCACCCCACCAACTCACTCCGTCTCCCAATTGCTTGCTATCGAAGCAAATCTTTGACCCCTCCATTTTGGACGGTATTGCATTTGTTCGTGTTTGACAGCCCATTCAATCCATCAGAACTCCAGGTGCGGCTCACTTGCAAAGGGAATCATTTTCCCACATAAATGCAGATGGTTGATTGCATCAGACAGATAACACTTACAATGTTGGATGCATGAAGCAGAGAAATATTACATCTGTCAAATATTTCTGTGTCATCTGACAAAAAAAACAGTACAAAAAGAACAGAAAACAAAGATAATGAAAGTGGTATATTTTACCCCCCCAAAAGAAAGTTTTGACACAAGTCAACTTCAGCGCCTTATTCTCTCCTTTAATGGATTTCTTTTATGTCAGCCTATCAGGATGAGCGGTGCTTCTTATTGCTTTTCATATAATCATTTTGCTGCTTTATTGTCGACAAGAGTACAGTTTTCCTTGTCAAGTTAAGTTAAGCACATTCATCGCACGCGCTCATTTGAAGAGCATTGAAAGGCATTAGCAGAAAAATGAGGTTGCATAAATCCGCACGCAACGTAGAGACCAACCATTATCAGCATTGGCTAGCTAATTAAGGAGACTCTCTGACTTGTTACTTGCCAAGAAGTGTGCAGCGGGTCCGCCAGCACGTATCCCACCATGTGTTTCGGGGAAATGTCTAAGGCATTGCCTCCACCCTCCCTCCATCCATAATTAACCTCGCTCCATTCATAATTCAGATGTGTTCTTCACACATCTTCTGGTGATATGACATTATTTTGCAGTGGCTAAACAGACATTGTGTCGCCCCTGGTGCATCCCCATGTGCGGGTCTGCCATGACACACTTTTGACTGTCAGGCTCCGCCCCCCGCCACAAGTGCACGGTGGAAGACAAACACTTGCAGGATGAGTCATTTTCTATGAGGGGCTCATATTTTTTGTTTCATTGTTTTCAGATGTGCCGGGAAAGACACCTGTGCTTCCAGCTAGAGCCGAGAGATAACTCATAACTTGCTTTTCATCTGTTCTCCTTTGCAAGGGTAGGAGTAATGGAAATAGAGCACAAAGTGAAGAAAGGGGTAGAAAGGGACAGAGAAAAGAAAAGAAGGGGATGCACGACGGCATCAAGTGACAGAGAAAGGTCAAATGAGAAAATGGGAGATAAGAGCAGAGACTTAAAGAGAGAGGGGCGGAGTGGGAGAGTGGGGCATCCCATTGCCAATGCAGCACTCAATATTGTGTCCAGTCCTGAAGGATGTGACATATTTCTGTCGTCTTTGTTGGCTGTTTTAATCAGCTTACAAATGTCCTGGATGGAAATTCAATTTGTCTGGAAGAGAGGGAAATACTATTGGCTTTACCACTGCCTCCTGTTTTGTGTCTGTGCCTGTGCTCTTGCTTGTGTCTGCTTGTGTGTATCCATGTGTGCGAGCATCATCCGGACCAGAGCCAACCAATTCATAACAGCAAAGGATTGTGTTTCTCCCATACATCATTGTCAATGCAGCTCACCTCTGCAGTGCCAGCTTATTTAATGGCCACGACCTAAACTCAGAGCGCGCAAAAGACCCCCACTCCCCTTTTCTACCCATTTGCCCTCTGGCATTTGGAAGTGTTTGCGTTGGTTACATGTGTGAAACAGGCAGTGTGTGTGTGTGTGTGTGTGTGTGTAAATGCAGGGTTTATAGAAAAGGTTTTACAGCACTATTCAATGTTATACAAGAAGTATGTCAGTGTACACATTGAAGAAACCCACCTTCAACAAAACATGCTGCCTCCCCGTGCTGTTAAGCCAGGAATTGCACCCGACTGTATATGAAGGTGCACTCCATTAATCTGTGGTCTGTTTGCTGGGGGGTTTTAAACATCCGTGTGCCACAGCTAGACTTCCCTCTGAGGAGTTTATCCCTCCGCATATCACCACTTTACGGAGAGCATCTTTTTTTATTTTTTTATTTTGAGCCGGTGCAATCTTTTTTTTTTTTCGCAGTTATGATTGATCACAAATATCACACAGCATGCTCATGACTCGCAGCAGAGATTTTAAATAGGTAGGTTGCCTTCGAAGCACCACGATGATACAAGTACTCTCTCAAAAGGAAGGCCAAGATTATTCACCATTTCTCTCCGATGCACTCTTGCCCTGTCTTTTGATCGTGGAACTAAGGCATGACACAAAGAAGAAAAAAAGGCAGGCCGAACTATAATACTGATACAGACATTCTGTGGAAAACGTTCTGCTTTTGGAGAAAAGCACTTTTATTAATTCTATCTATCAATTTTCACATTGCAAGGAGCCTGTTACTCTCGACCGCGTTAACCGAGCTTCCTTCCTGCTGCCAAATTAACACAACCTCCAGAGTAGGTCACGCTCTCTCACAAATAACTAAATACAGTACCTGCTCTTTTTTTAGGTCACTTCATTTGCTTGGGGGTGGGTGCTATTGGGGGGAAGGTTATAAGGCATTCTTGATTCAGATGCAAATGGGACAGTTATCAGCAACCGTGGACCTGATGAATAATGGAATGTACAAAACGCACGGCCCTGTATAAGGAAATGAAAGAGCGCCTCTTTTCTGCTCCACTGATTTCATTATAGACACTATTATTGGCTTAGAATGGCAACATCTATTATCTAGAGTCAGAATGTGACCCCCCCCCCCGTTTTTGATACGGACAGTCTTTTACTACTGTCAAACCTCATCAAATGTTGCTGCCCCAGATAGGGCAACAGGCACAATGTAGAGAGCAGGAGCCTTCAGGCAGTGGTCAGATATAGGAACTGTTAATGCCTCGTTCGCCTTGAGACGGAGCTTTGTCCTGATGACTGTAACTCATGGCTCTAACGTCCCTTTTATCAAGATGCTGCAGCCGAATAGAGGACATGTTGGTTTTGTTCTCTTTGGGCACTCGGAATAGATTGTACCACTTAACTCTGTCATTATTTTTAATACAGTTGTTGTTGTTTGGCCCTTTATATGCAGGAATGCTGTAACATATAAGTTAAATTCAATTGTTTAAACTGTACGAGTTGGAGGAAGACATAACATTCTTTGAGACAGCTCAACACAATGACAAGATATGACATGGCGTGACATACGTCGTTCAATTCACATGACCTTTTTCAAGTGCGGCGTTCTACCTGACAAATGGAATTGGTCCTGGATTGCCTGTAATACAGGGACCAAAAGAGTGAAAAGTAGATCATCGTGTGGAGGATCTAAGAATAGAAGAGAGCCTGGGGCAGAGGGCAGAGGGAACAAGTAGGCAGAGGGTTTGGCTGTGAATAAGACTCACAATGTGATAACACCGTAACTAACCCTTGGGATTTGTAATGTGTTTTTACCTTAGTTAATACTTACCTCTGACTTTACTGCCAAATTCTTGTGTCATAATGTCCTCATTTTTGAGCAGCTTTACAGTGAAATACCACAAATTAGGTGTTAACTGGATATTGAAGTGTGCATCTCAGTAGTTTAAGCTGTGTCACCTTCCAGATGTTATTATTAAGGACGGAGACACAGTTGTCTGCTGTGATCTTTAGGTATATGACCCTCATAGACTTAAACTTAAAAGCAGCCTTTTGAAGATGCTCCTTTTGCCGGATCACCACAGGTGTATGCAGAAAAAAAAAAATCTTAATTTGTGGGTTGGTCTGAGGATTTGTACCCAGTTTTAGATAACAGACAAATAAAGATCAGTCTTGTCTTTCCTACATCCCAAATGACTGTTGCCGCCCAGAAACATTGATTACAATACACCTCCAGTCTAATTCCTTAAATTCCGCCACAACGATTGCTATCTGTCTTGTAAAAATTGAATAAGCTGGCAAGGTGGCAGAGGAACAAAGTGGATGACAATATCTTTGCCAGCCGCAGCATAGGGCCGACACTTTTATCAGAGGGGCCTCTGCATGTTGTGAAGTTAAGCAAATTGGTTCTGCTTTCAGTGAAGCACTGTGTAGTTTAGGTACCTTATAAATGGGTTTATGATGCCTCTTGCCAACAGGGTACAACATCCTTTTCTTCACAAAAATATCTGTTTTTGGTTAGATTATGTCTGTTTCTATTCCTGGGCTTGGAGTGTTGGGGCTCAATTTGCCAGGCCCTTCACCTCTCAGAGCTTAGCCTTAATCTGCATTTAACAGAGGCCCGGAAAAGACACAAGTGATTATCACAACGCTATATGCTCAGAAGCCTTTAGTTAATAATTTGTTTTAATGTCTTTGACTCTTTTCAATGTGTCATCTGGATGACAGAGTCAGAGGTTAGGTTTTTTTTTTTTTTCTTAAGAGGATAAAGGGACAAATAATCTTAGAGTAAGGCAGAGTATGGCGAGACGGCGGCTAATTTTAGTATCTGAGAATTCCCCATCCGATTGTGTTGTATTTGTTTTTATAGACACGTTGCAGGCGGAATTGGTCTGGTATCTAGGACATGAGCTTGATGTAAATTGGATATAATTTAGAGGGGGGACAAAACTGTTAACATGATCATCGTGGGGGGAGCCACAAAGGGGTTCAATTAATTAATATCCGTCTTTTAGAATTCCAAACAAATGCGTGGATACATTTTATAATGCGATTTCTTGTTCCGGGCTCTTTTATATTTGTTAAAAAACAGCATCGAGCTTTTAGTAGCTTAATTACACTTCGTGTTGTCGCCTTGTTCTCCTCACTTCCCCTTTCGTTTACTGTCATATTCATGAAACCTTCCGGCACCTTCTCCCCATCATACACACACACACTAACACACACACACACACACACACATCCCCTCTCCTCTGGTCTCGTATGTAGTCCAAGTGATTGGATGAATAAGTTGTGCCATCCCATATGGTGGGCTGTCCTGCTGGATTTGATCACAGTCGTGAATGAAGGCGCCCGTGAGTCACCACCGGTTTGTTCTGCCGCACTTGTCACGCTCCGCTGTCGCATACCTCCCTCTCTCCCTCCGTCCACCCTGCCAGCCAACAGACGCCGTGCCTTTTAAACTCTCTCGCCCTGTCGTTCACTGTCTCCCTTTCTCATGCACATCATAACTACAATCTTCCGCATCCCCCCCTCCTGCTGCTCCTCCTTTTTCCCCTCCACTGTCACACTCTCCTTCCCTTCCCTTTTCTCCATCTCCCTAGCTGAGGTAAAGTCTGCGCCGTGTTCCCTGGCAGCCTAAACGTCACAATGGTCCCCAAGCTCGGCACTTCCCTCGTAGTCAGCGCCGACATCATTGTCATTTATAAACATTTTATGCCAGCTCTGTAGGGTAATGGCTAATTTCTCCCACCACACGGCTCTTCATTAAAAGTTGATTTCCTGTCAAAATGCATCGCAGTCAAATTAGCCGCAGCTACTTGGACAAGTTTGGTTTACCTCGGCATGTGTCTGAGTTGATCACTGTGATGCATCCATGGCTATATTTTTAATCAGCAAAGATGTTCCTGTATTTGCTTGAAAAGAGCGGGGTTTGATTGAAGTCAACATTCTGCGGTTAAGTAACCGGTGAAGCACAAAGACGCGTCTTCATGTGGGAACGTAATAGATGAGATTGAGCTGATGACTTTCCTGAAGCATAATGGCGTTACCTCCGCTCACATTATTTCCAAGATCAGGACACCTCAGAGATCATTACTGGGAACAACACTGCCACGTACAAAAGATCACAAAACAGTAGGTTGTATTGAATTAACTCGGGACTAATGTAAGGTTCAAAAAGAGATATTAATTATAGATCAGGCCTGTCTGACTTTAATACCAGTGTCAGCCCACAAAAACATAGTTGAATAGACGACTTGTTGAAGTTTTGATTTAGGCACTTACATCATATACTGTACTCCCTCATTGATAATCACCGTATGTCTTCATCTTTTAGACCACGTGATCTTTTAGTCGTTCAAGTGCAGCTTTTCACACAACATTGCACATGTGCACACAAACAGACTTTTATTCCCAGGTGGAAATGATTGATTGGAGATGGGTAAGCGCGGGGGGAGGCCTTGGTGAGATTCGTCAATTCGGGTGCGGGGTGTGTGTGATGGTCAGCTGCAGGCGGTCAGTGCTCAAGCCACTTTGATGCTACCTGTGTTGTTCAATATTGGGGGGAATCGATGCATATCCAACACGTTCATCGCTCCTCACATGCTCACTTATACAAGTACTGGGTGTTAAGCAGTAGCCCCTTGTTTCAAGGGTTGAAGCCTTTTCGCGTTTATAAATGTATTCTCTTCCTTGATGCCTCCCACCCTCCCTCCTCTCCCCTATAACAATCTCTAGTTTTCTTGCTTATATTTATCTTCCTTTCTTCTTCGGCATTATTTTCTGAAAGGGAAAATCAATACACTCCCTTTCTCAGCCATGAGAAACAGCTGAGAAAGTAAACACACATAATTTGTCTGGATTGGTACTTTTCTTCATCTGAAAGAGTGCGTGTGTGTGTGTGTGTGTGTGTGTGTGTGTGTGTGTGTGTGTGTGTGTGTATGTGTGTGTGTGTGCATGCTCTTTGTCTAATTATCTACGTTTGTCATGTTGCCACAAAGAAACGACTGGGTGCCAGAGTGTCTGATATCAGTAGCATACCATCGCCATGGAGTGATTGCACCGGCGGATAGTGTTAGGAGTGTCTAAATTACAGCTCACTAAGGTACCGGCTGCTTACCATCATTAACACGGCCATTACATAGATTGGTGAAGGAAGGGTGCCGAGGCCCTGGCAGGAGGCCAGCTGAGTTTTCCTCCGGCTGGCAGGGTCGTTCAGGAAGTGTAGTCTGCCTACGCCACCCTAACACCCTCCTCCCACTACGTCTCCATCAAGTCCTGGCTGCAGCCTGCAGACAAGCCCGAGATGAGGTGTGTGTGTGTGTGTGTGTGTGTGTGTGTGTGTGTGTTGTGTGTGTGTGTGTGTGTGTGTGTGTGTGTGTGTGTGGATTGTGGCCGTCCATTCTCACTATCATTGTGAGAATGGACCGAATAGCCCCTTGATGAGAGAAAGGGAGATGTTTTAACTTCTACCAAGTTAGTTGGGGTTATTTCTGGACAAGAGGTTGGATTTGGATAATTTTAGGTTGTGGGATTATAGAATGAAGAATAGGCCCTGGCAAACAGAAGAAATGGGTGTTAGTTTGGTTGTGTGTTTGGGGGGGAGAAAGAGAGGAGTGAGGAAGGTCGGAGTTATGAGGCCAAAATCTCGCCTAAGGCTCCAAATGCCAGGCCTGGAGGCAGTGAGCAATCACTCTAGTAAGACTGCTGCCACTTCTACCGAGTAACTCAACCTTTCATTAAAGAATAGTAACCCATTCTCAGTGTCATCTACCGTTACACAACCATACATTCGGCAGTAATGAGACCTTTGCATATAAAATCACTGAGTGAACGAAGGTAAGGGAAACGTTAATTAATGTTGGGTTCCATCCACCGGAGCCAGGATGGTGTTTCACTGGGGCTCAGCAGTGATGACTTTAAGTGCTTGTGTGTGTGTGTGTGTGTGTGTGTGTGTGTGTGTGTGTGTGTGTGTTGTGTGTGTGTGTGTGTGTGTGTGTGTGTGTGAGTGACAGAGCGGAGGAAGATAAAATGAGGCATGGCTTAGTATTTAGTTGATTACAGGCTGGATATGGGAGTGAGCCAGCACAAATCCATGCAAAGCTACACCAAGAACAGGGGCTGGAGTGGAGAGGGTTCACCTTGCCAATAACATGACATTTCCCACCAGCATAAATGCCGGCTTTATTCGGCTTTGAAGAGCATCTGGTGCAAATTGGACATTGTTGCTCTTTAGCATCATACCATGAATGATGGGCCTTCTATTTATACCTCTCTCCATTGTGATAATGGCGTCAGCTAATGCAATGGACAGTTATTTAGGTGCATTTATAATATAAATGTGGATTTACTTTTGAAATATATCACAAGAATGGCCAGGAAAGGAGACCGGATGTGTGTTTGTGCACACGGAGTCATATGTACACGTGCTTGACTTCGCTGAAGTGTGTGTGTGTGTGTGTGTGTGTGTGTGCAGCTGTGTGTACCTGTACACGTGTGTGCATGTGGTACCTGGGTGTGTGTCGTCGGGGGCCACTGAAGAGGAGCATGTTAACCAGAGGAGCAGCCGGTCCACCAGATGTTCCTGTTCCCAGTAGGCTTGTCACGAGTGGACCTTTACTTCTCTCCCTGTAGAACACACACACACACACACACACACACACACACACACACACACACACACACACACAAACACAGCATTTACTCTAGACTATACATAGTACTCGCACAGCAACACCAGCATGGAAAGCTGCTCAATGCCGTTGTCTCTGTAGATTTGCATACAATGAGGATCCTGTTTCAAAGGGTGCTAAAGTGCAGACCATGTAAACCCACCTGGCCTCAGTGATAAAGCGGTTTGTTTTCTTTCCACTAACAGTATTTTAGATCATGTCCTCAGGAAATCTGCAGCATTTCTTCACAGCAGTCGAGCGCATATTGTTAATTTGTCTGACTGAGTATCTTCAAAGTCAAAACTATTCCTTGCATACTTCAGATATATGAGGAATGTGTTTCAGTCAGAAACTGTTCACACCCAAACAGCAGTTTGGACAATCAATGCCAATTCCCAGTGCCATATCCCTTGACACTGGTTGATTTGCTCCTCTGCACTTGGTGTAGTGGGCTCGTTCTCATCTTCATATACCACGGTCGGCTGCCTTTCACGGTGCCATGATCCTAGGTAGAGGATGTGGCCATTTCGAAATGTCATGAGAAAGGTCGGGACCATCATTGCGGCCCAGTTCAACAGGCTGATTTATGAGGTTCTAGCAAATGAAATATAGTAAGGGGCTAGTAGAACAAGCAGGGTCCTATAGGCACCCCAAAGGTCACCTAACTTAATTTCAATTAGGGCCTAGGGGAGGCCGGGAAAATATGTCACTGTTAGAAAGAGAGTGCTATGGAAATGGATTTACTTATAATGACATTGTGTTTATGGGGATTAAGATAAGGCTAATCAACTGAAGGAGGTGACTCTGTTAGTACAGTAGTGATTGACGAGTTCAGGAAAGAGATGCCAAATGAAATAATCATTATAGTGAATCCCACACAGTGGCACAAATGCCATATATTGTTTATTATTTACAGTGGGAGAGGAAAAATGCAAGTCTCAGTGTTTCCTCCGCTCCCTATCAATCATACTGAATTGTGCCGACACTGGATGCCATCAATTACTGCTTTCTGTGTGACACATTCAACAGCAATTCTGATTAGACATGTGCTGGGAATAGCGGCATTGTACAGAACAAATGGTTTGACATTTTAAATATTTAAGTCAAAGTTTACCACTAAGCCCTTCAACCCACCACCTCCCCGGCGCCACTGTATGTGTCAAAAGCACCCCCCACACAAAACGTTTGAAATGAGTCACAAATTGCCAGCAAATGATTTCCCGCTCTGGGAGAATAACAGGGCCCCCGTTCTGCCTTTGATTCTGCCTCTTTTTTTCCTATCCCCTCTTTGTTTACCCATGCTGTCTAGCAGCCGCTCTTCCGGAATCCCTATTGATAGCTGTCTGATGGGTGGGGGGCTGGTGGCTAAGCAGCTCAGAGGGAGCAGGGTGGTGTGCAGGTTGTTGTTGTACACTGTATTAATGCATTACAGTGACTGATCTTAACAGTTTTTTTTTTTTTGTGCGTGCCGCCATGTTTTATGTGAATCGGTGTTGAATATATATATACACACACACACACCAGTGAGTTACCAGGTGTGTGTAGGCCTGTCTGTGTCTGTGCTTGTGCGTCTGCATTTGTTTGTGTGTCTTGGTATGTGGCATGGAGGTCACTTCTGTCAGATCCAACGTCCAGGCCCACGCTGTGATGTGAAGGGCACTGTCAAGAGACAGCCACGAGGCAGCGCAGGTACAGCTGGCCTTGGTGCTCTTTTCCCTTTGTGGCACACACACACACACACAGGCAGGGGCACACAGACAAACATGCTTCATGTAAACTGACACATGGTGGTGGGAAAGCCTCCCCACCCTCCCAGGGAGAAAGCCCCAGGATTATACAGTCCCTTCAAAACAAACGCTACCACCTACTTGTTGACTAGCTGTTTGCTGGCGATTAGATACGCGACACTTTGTGTAACCGGGAGGACAGAAGCTGTGACATGTTGGCGGCCTAACTGGGAGGATTGACGCCCATGTAGATGTGAAGAGCCACATACTGAACTTTGGAAAAGTAAAGGTTGATAAACGACAATAAAGGCTGGTATTTTAAAGACAGATGCTGCTCGTTCAAATGTGTGACCTCCTCATAATCAGAATGGAAGAAGGAGTTCTGTGAGTCTGTCAGTGGAATAAACTCTTGCCCCTTCTCGAGGTGTAACTGATATAGTCTAAGTGCAGTCAGCTTGTCCAACAGTGAGAGAAGAACACATTAGCAAAGTCATGGACGGATTAATTCAGTGAAACGGAGGCAGAAGAATGATCAGTAAAAGCAGCGGGTGCATAATGCAGGTAGAGCCACAACAGAACATAGAACTGGTGTCCTTGTAGGTGCAGGTGAGGGACTCAATAGAATGAAAGATACAGTATGAGGATGAGACTTTTGAATTGTTAACTTTTAGAAATCTGCAGTGAAAGTATGTCCGTAAAAATAATTTGTTTGGTAGTCCTTACTACGAAAGCACCAAGAAGGCTTGAAACAGAGCCAGAAATGCCGCTAGTATAGGGTTAAGGGCAGAGGGGTGATTGTGTGTGTGTGTGTGTGCGTGTGTGTGTGTGTGTGTGTGTGTGTGTGTGTGCGTGCGTGTGTGTGTGTGTCTGTCTGTCGCTCAGACCGCTGTGACGTGTGTCTACGAATCAATCTCTCCCTTCACGTTTCGGTCAGTCTCTTTCTGCGGATGTTCTCAGGCTGTACCCCTCCAGTGTACACTGTGTCCACACCACGGCAGAGCAGCTCTGAAACTTTAATGCTAATTGATCCCAGTGAAGAAGTGTGGACACAGGTGTGTTGCCGCAGGCCCTGGCTCTGACACTGATGCCAAGGGATTCTGGGTAACCGAGGGGCTTATAGGGCCAGAGCAGAAAGTGCCACTAGCCAGGGCACAAGTGACCCAAGTTCTTTTCTAATCAGCACAGGTTTGTGTGTGTGTGTGTGTGTGTGAGAGAGTGAGAGAGAGAGTGTACACATCAGGCTGAAAGAAAAAGTATAAAGAACCTTTGAGTTTGAGTTGCGTACTGTATGTGTGTTAGCTAACAAGTGTGGTAACTGTGAGCCTGTGAGCCGCGGAAAAAAAGCACATCTATATCAGACTCAAGCTGCTAACTCCCAGATTTCTGCTTTAAGTTTACAGATTTGTGTGTGTGTGTGTGTGTGTGTGTGTGTGTGTGTGTGTGTGTGTGTGTTGGTCCAGACAGAAGTTAGGCACTGCCAAGACGCAGGTGTGTGGATTAGGTGTGATCCCCTCTCATATTCTCAGTAGTATATCTTATTTGATGGCGTTTGTGCCGTGTAAATCTTATCAAAAACGAGCTAACAATAGCGCCACGTCGACAGACGCCCAAGCATCTGGCGAGCCACCGCTCTGAATGCTCAAACTGCTGTGAACAACCTGTCTCCAGAAAGAGCAAATAACTGGGAAGGAAAGTCGGGGAGTTTGTGTGTACTTACATGGGCGTGTTTGTGTTTGTGTGTGTGTGTGTGTGTGTGTGTTTAGGCGTGTGTAGGTGAAAGGGGGGAGGGGGAGAGAGGGGGAGGAGAGCGCATGTTGATAGCCTCATAAATCATGGAACAGATAACGCTGTATCTTAACCAGTGTTGAGCCAGGTGATGGCGTGATGATGAGGATCTGAATGTGACTCTGCTTCTCATATTTCAGCTACCTCGATGACTTTGTTCCCTCACTTGGCTCAAAGATAGCGAACAGATAGAAAGAGGGCGGGAGGAGAGCGAGGAGAGAAATAACTTTGGCCGGTACAGGGCTCCATTAAAGTGTGATGAGTGGCCTCAGCGTCTCTGTGGCCTCTGTGTACAGCACTTTATTCAGGAAAGATCACTTATTTATAGGTGTTGGAACTGTGTTGTTTGCTTGTTTTATTGAAAACCTTGTGGGTAAAGTGGCGGCAGGCCGCCTGGCATGTGAGTGCCACCTCTCTGGAGGGTCTCCCTGCAGGAGAATCTTCCTCCTTGATGAATAAGTGAAGGGGACAGATACATTTTTCATTCACACGGAATCCATTGTCGCCTGAGACGCCTGGTCTGTGGGTGTGTAGTCAACCTGCAGGCGGTTAAAAAAAAAAAAAAAAAACATGACCACCCTGTGGCACATAATGTATTCACAAAATCACACATAGCTGCAGAAATCAGATATGCTGCGTCTACGTTGCGGCTCTAATAGACGGCGTGTCAAATGCAGTTAAGGCCGATAGATTAATTATTGTTTACACTGCCACATGACTGCAAATGAGGTTATCATTCAGGGCTTCGACACATCTATAAACATTGGTGTCTCTTCAAGCTTTTTTCACCTTTTGAAGTCTAAGAATGAAATAGATTTCCCGTGAGAAGAACAATAACAAAACAAAAATGTATCAAAAGACACAGAATGATGTACATTTATTTTAGTTTTGTAGTGAGTAAATTGTAGTGAGTTTCAAAAGAAGTTTTGATTTTAGAGAGCTGGTTTGTCCGCGTTGTCTGCGTCTACGACCTTGGGTTGAAGTCGTGTACACAGACGTTGACGCTCACTCTGCACAAGCTGGAACATGAAGGTAGCAAAGTGTAGCCATCACAGGAATGGGTTGTGGTGTTTTGTGTACATGAGGCAGCATCTCTCAGTATGAATGATTTATATTAAAAGAGAAAGTGAAAAGTCTTTCTGGAAGCACCCCCCCCCCCCCCCCCCCCCCATGCAAACAGAAGGGAGCATCTACACATGGCCAAATGGGTCTGATGGTGATGGCGTGGAGGAGAGAGCAAGCCTGCTCACTTGCGAAGCCTTCTATGATCTCCACCGCCACTTTCACCGCGCGCTGGGACACATCAAAACGGGAATTAATAAATAAATCACACACAACGCCATGTTTTATTAACTATGGTAAGGCAGCAGCGGTGAGGGGCTCCTAGAAAATCCTGAGATTGGAGGGTTGGATTGTCGCTGGAAAACTTGTAGCAGCTGGTTTACCGGCTGCAGATTTGTTCAGGGAGTCCTCATTGAACTGGGCCATCAGTGACAGACTTTGTAAACTGTCCACAGCATTTCTTACTTTATCTGATGGAGTCAAGGCTCAGTGTGTGTGTTACAGTACAGCACGTTAGTGAAAAACAGATGCAGACATCCTAACGTATTACTGCACCTTTTTTTTTTACTGTATGCTTTAAAATATGAATTAATTTGGTGATCTGAAAACGCCTACAGTGGATGTATATTTAGACAGATTGCTATTTTATGATACAACGCAGGTTAGGAACAACGTCACCAGCTGGAAGCATCGTGTGCACACAGTGCAGAGCGGCGGCCATGAGCTTTCCATTAGGACACAACAGAGTTCCTTGTGCACTGAAATGCATGTGAGGCCAGCTTGTCTACGTAAACAAAGCACAGAGAAGATAAGTGTGATTTCATCTCTGCTCTGGTAGCCATTACTCCACTATACACTATCTACATTGCAAATGCTGCTCTTCCAATGCCATGGATCCCATATGTAGAGCCTTTCACTGCTGAATGGTTTGGTCTTAAAAAAATTAATTTCAGAGCATTTGCAATATTCTAAAACAGAGGCAGCAAATTTGCATATTTGAGAAGCTGGAAACATCACATGTTGGACATGATTGCTAAAAAAAAAAGACTTTGAAGGATTTGATTGTCAAAATGTTTTCATAATTCATTTTCTCAATTTCTTTTGTCTGCTTTCCATTTGAGAACCACAACAGAATTATTTTAAAAAGGAGTGATGGGCTCTCATTCCTAGTGTACTTGGATTGACACGTATACTGCAAACTCTCTGTCAAACAACCACCTCTGGTTACTTCTCTTCTTCACCTACTACGCAGGTTTTGACAGGAATCCAACGCTATTCCTAGAGATGGGGCCTTAGCTATATTTTTGTCAAGACTGAGGGATCAGCACTGCTTTCTGAACGTGGCACAAACAGATGTTTGTTTCCGTCACCCCCTTCTTGGAGTGAGCGTAGGATGTTTTTAGAGCCCGGCTTGTTTTAAAAGCATTAATACCGTCAGGGAGGATGCTGAGATTCTACTAGTCAGGTATCATCTGCACATCCTGGATGGATTAGTGTATGTGCGTGTGTGTAATTGTGCGCATGTGCTGCCAAACTTATTTGTGTTTCTGAGAATGAGTGTCTGAACATTATGCACCTGTGACTGAGTGTGTGTGTGTGTGTGTGTTTGCGTGTCATCTTGAGCGCACTGTGAAGGTGTCATTGTGCAGCCTAGGCCCTGTAAGCTGTCAGACAGTGAGAGATGCTGCACCTCTAAAGGGCATGCTTTCTGGGCCTTTCCTGTCTATTATAAGCCCTGCAACACTCATCAAGGCTGTTGAAGTGCACCCTCATGTCCCTCAAGCAGCCACAGAGAAAAAGCCACCTTTCTAACTAGGAGAACCCCTTGCCTTCTAAACTTCACATACCCTTGTCTTCCATTTTGACACGATAAACGCAAGCGGCGGTAATGAGGCGTCAGGTTGTCAGGGCATCCATTTTGTTTTTCTCAAATCCGAGTGGAGGCAAAGAATCCTCGCCTCTCCCGGACCAGGATTCCCTGCGAGCTGCGGCGCCTTTGCTTGTACCGGGGGTTAAAACATGATGGCTAGCCAAAGATTGAGATGTGTCCCTATCTCCCCATCTGTAACCGTCACGCCCAGAGTCGTCAGAAGCCGATCGCCTCGATAGCAGCCACATCAAATCTCCCAGTTTGCCAAGCAAATGGAATAAAACAATCTATCGATCTCGCCCCACCTCCCCGCGAATCAACGCGATCCATCTGTGTTCATCAGACTATCTGGCTTTCTATCTTTTGTTGTCTGTGAGGCAGGCGTTCTTTCCCTTTCCGTCTCTTTTTCTTCTCTTCCTTCCTCCTCCCACATTTGTTTCGTGATCCATCAGCCTATTTACCTTATCATGCTGCCAAACCATCCATTTACGCTCCCATCTGTCTGTCAAACTATATCTTAGCTTCCATTTGTCTAACTATCTCTCTGTTTACTCGCTCACCTGTCAATCATGCGGGCTCGCCTCTGCTGCCTCAGGTTGCAGTCGCACATCTGGCTGCCGCCGCCGCTGACCTCATCGGCTCGGGAAGACAGTCGGATGAAGTAATTAGATTCCTATCTCTGTTTTACACTGTATTAACTACAGCACGGTGTGATTACAGTCATTTAGTTATGTCAGTTTATGAATTCTTTATTCTAGAAGGTTGAGACATTTTGACATATAAAATGTTATTAGTTTTAGCGAAGATGTAAACTATAAGATTACAATGTTGCTGCAGAATAGTATCTGTGATCTAGATAGCTCCCTACACAGAATCCAAACGGAAGCAGGTCACTGCTTTGGCTCGGCCCAGTCCAGATCAAGCCCCGGTGGAGCAAGGCAGACACTGATGTCCATGTAGTCAGGGGGTCTGGCCTCCCACTGTGCCTCAATCAGTCTTATAGGGTCAGTGACTGCCCCCCCTAGGCACCAGTGGCACCGTGGCCTGATGGATTACTCTCTCTACTGGCCTGGACTTGTAAAACGTCGCTCTCTGCAACAGGCCCCATCTGTGCTCTCCATGGTTCCCACATGCCTTGTGGTCTAGGAGTGCCTCTGGTAGCCAAATGATAACAGCCTGCCATATAAGGCGACGTCCTGGGCATGATTTTGGCCTTTGGACCTTCGTTGCACGTCAAACCCGTCCCAACAATAATCTTAAAAAACGCTTCCATCTAGTGAACATATTTGGATGCTGCAATGCCCGAAGTAGACTCCAGCAAATGAATATGTGAGTGAATTAGAGCTGAAAATTATCATTTTTTGAGGACCAATAAATCATATTTCAAGCATGAGTTGTATGTGAAAATAAAATGGATTTATTGGTCTGAAATGAATATTTTTAGGGTTTTTTGTATTGATTGGAAAAACATGACGTGTTGATGTTACCTTTGACTACGTTCTATTATCCAATACTTACCAAACAATTAATCTATTAGGCTCAAATGCAGCTCAAGATTAAATGTGTGTTTAAGTGTAGTGGAAATGATCCTGCTGGCTGTACAGCACATAATGTACGGCACAGCCTGGAGTTGGAAGCTTCGCTGGAGACTCAAGTTTTGTGCCAAAGTGAGGAGATAACGTCAAAGTGAAAAGCAAACTCGACAACAGGAAGCCAGGTGGGTGGCGCTTTACAGTTTCAGAAATGTACTCAACAAGATATTTTGAGTTTCTTTCATGGTCATCCTTAGGTTTGAAGCCTGCCTCCTGAAACTTTCCTGCTGAGAGGACAATCATGAATGGGAGTTTTTGCCTCAGGCGCTGATCGATCGCAAAGGTTTTTTTTTTCATATAACTGTTCATTTGGGCCGCGTGTGCCTCCGCTGCATCCCAGAATGCAAAGAGGCATTGTTCCGTGACAGAGGAATCAAGTCCAGCAGAGATGTTTTGACAGAGATTTCTGAACTCCAACGAGGAATATGTGCTACAGTAGTCTGTCAAGCTTGTTGTTTCCAATCAAAAAATCTAACAAATGTTAGCCGGGCATCAAAGAGAAAGATGGATTTTTGGGGGGAGATTACCACACGGAGCTAAAACACACTTTTTACCTGCACCAACACACGCAGACCTCTTTTCTTGTCTGCTGCTGCTTTGTCCCTGGTAGAAACCTGTCAAAGCATACCCACTGAGAAGATAAACACATACTTTTATTCCCTCGCATTTGTATATGAACATGTGCGGTGATTACCTACTCTCTGGAAACTAAAAATGCTCCTCGGAGCAGTCGGGGAGACATTTCTCTCAGACCCGATCTCTCCGAGGGACGAGCTGCATTTATGCTCAGTATGTAGCAATAAGAGAGGGGGACGCTGTGACACAGGGGAGGGAAGTTTGGAACTTAAATGTAGTCCAGGGATAGAGAGTCATGAGAGGCTGTCGGGGCGGGGGAAGAATGGCTGCATTCACTATCTGGGTCAGTCGCCGGTATTGCCAAGCATGCATCACAGTACCCACCGAGATAGAGTGGTGATAGAAGCATAGGAAGATTAACCACATCCTGAGCTGTCAAAACCCATCGGATGTGTTTGTGACCACCCTGCTCTCTGCAAAAACCCTCTCCTCATTACCGTTTATCTCAACAGACTGTACGTTAGACTCACTTCGCCTCCAAACGCTGTATACAAACTGTCAAGCAGGATCGTGAACTTGTAAACATGCAATGCCTCCTCTGAATGCTGTGTGATTTAGTGTCCATTTCAAGTTTGAATGTGCTGTCAGTGTTTAGATTGCTTTCTGCAGCTTCCTGGGTCTGTCGGAATCACAAGTGCTCGGCTTTTTTCCGCGGTAAACATTGGAGGTAATGGCAGTAATAAGGGTGGATTAAAAAAGATAAAAGTAGGGGAGGGCGTGAGAGAGAAATTGAAAAAGAGAAAATGCGAGACAGACGGCGTGCGGTGCATAAGGGAGTGAAAAACACAGTGGGAGAGTCATCCGGGCCTTTCTTCTGCACTTTCCTTTGTCGGAGTATTCTATCGTGGTGAAAAACACACCAAAACACCAGATTGGAGATTAAAAAAGCGCGAGCTACAGATAATATACAGTTAAAGTTGGGGGAGAAGTCAGAGAAAGAAAGCTCTCCATAAACCTCCACAGATTGTATTACATGGCAGGCATGATGCATGTTGTGTCTTGACAATTAGGATCACAGACAGGTTGGCGAGCTAAGTATACTCATATATGGATATATAAGCTATAAAAGCCACTTACAGTCGTCTTGGAAAGTAACCTGGTTATTACCCAGGGAGTCTGTGAAAGTCGTTCGAGGACATAAAGGAAATCGATAAGTGAAAATGATGGTGAGGCAGAACGGGAGAAACTGGCTTTATCAATACAGTAAATTAGATAACAAACATATGATAAAAAGTCAACACTCCCCAAAATGTAACACATCAGCTGAAACAGAGGAAGAGTTAATCCTTGTAGTGAGACAAAGTAAAGTTTATTGTAGTATATATTATAGTAATATATTATATGTATATGCCTGCTTCTTGCTGGCATTGCGAGGCAGTGATGAGTCATAGCGGTGAAAATAGTACATGTTTGTAGGCAGCAATATTTAAAACATTTTCCCATTCGAGTTGATATTTGGAATATGTTTTTATTCAAAATTCATACCAAACATGGATTTAAAAAAAATACCACTTGCAAAGAACCATTACATACTTCAAGAATTTCTAATTAGTTTGTTTTGTTTACTTAGCTAGAGAAACTCCACAAGATGATTTTCTTTCTCATCTGTTTTTGTTAGCAGAAATATATACTGTATAAAATGTAGTAGCCAAGGAGAAAGCGTGTTGGGCTTCTAATCCTCAAATCTCCCATCATGCATTAGTGTCCATTCCAGCTGCTTGTTATAAATCAATGAGTGACTTGAAACATCTGATAGAAAAGGGTCACTGACACTCTTTCTTCCTTGACCCACGATCCCTGTTGCCCTCCTCCCCTCATCTTTCTTCCAGCCCTCCACCACTGAAATCACTTTTTCTCCAGGTCCCCCCCCCCCCCCCCCCCCACACACCTCCCCCCTCGTTCGGGGTGATTACTCTTACCAGTGAGCGAGGGGCCGTGTTTGCCACGACTGTAGTTTTGCGATACCCGGTCCATAACTTTCAGGAGGAAGAAATAGCTTCTCTCCCTCTGCATCCCATTTATACGCCGTATCTTGTTTCTGTGTAGGGAGTTCCATTACTCTGTAGCTTGGAGGCTGGCGGGGGGGGGGGGGGGGGGGGGTGCAGAAGATGAAAAGGGGCGATAGAAGGTTGCAGACGCTTTCCCCTTCGACTGAGAAGCAAACACAACATGTTGATGTGCAGCGACCGGAGATTTAATCACCTTTATTATGTTTTATCTCATCAGAAGCTGAAGTGCAAAGTGACTGCGAGGGTTGAATTAGACAACGGCGGTGACATGTCAGAGAAATAATGTCGATGCACGCATATTGAGCACAAAAGACGGTGAACGCGTGAGTCGCAGAGGATGATTCTAAAATAGATGCAGCTCCAGTCATGCCTTATGATGCATCCTGTTTGCCGTCTGCAGCTATTTACATACGTGATGGGTGATTTTGGCGAGCATGACCTTGTTATTGTGACCTTGATGGATGCGACTACCGTGTTTAGATGTTGCCCCCGGGGGTCCGATGCTACCCAGACAATATTTAACCAACACAGCACAGTCTTCCTGTTTCTACCGGCCACTGAGAGGCAATTCCTCAGAGCACCGCGTGCTGAAAGCGTTTTGATAGATGACTGGCAGCTTCTCCTTCTTTTGCGGATCATAGAGCCTTATCATGATGTAATTGCGCATAATTAGACAAAAAGATGACAGTAACACAAAAGTCATTATGTTATTTAATCTCTTTTGGGGAATCCGCTCGGGAAACTCAGGCTCCATGATAACACGACGTGACGTCTCACTGGAGGTCCTCCAAGCAGCCGGGAGAAGGTCGGGGTTGAGTGCGCCGGATTAAGGCCTCTGCGTTAGCTGTTAAGTCATCTCAGCGTCCTCTCCTCCTCCTATTGCCCTCGCCTTGTTCCGAGCCCCTCCCTCGTGGCGAGATCATCACGATGCACATGCAAGGATACGCTCGCTATGTGTTTGTTAGCGCCAGTTAGCGTGTGTTAGTTCCTTAGAGCCATGCACCGAGGCACTTTCCTCTGCGCTCCTCCAACTCCTAAGCAACAATGTAGTTCCTTCTGTGTATGAGTGTGTGTGTGTGTGTGTTTGTGTGTGTGTGTGTGTGTGTGTGTGTGTTTGTGTGTGTGTGTGTGTGTGTCAGCGACTTCCCCCCCTTCCATCTTCCCACCCTCGGTGAAATCCTTAGTGCATTTAGTAACGTTTGGAGAAACGGTGCGAGTGTTTAATTATGCTCTGCTTTGCCAACATCTCCCTGTTGTAACACGGAGTACCTGCTCTTCTTTTGTCAATTTCTTCTCCCGTCCTACTGTAACTCGGAAAGACGCCGCCGCTGCTGGGAGAGGCAGGTAAAGAAGCCATCAAAACCAATTTGAGTAGAAAGAGTTGCAATCAGCACTGCAAATAACCGTAGAGTTCGTCCTCTGTGCGGATCTCTCTGCCTATCCCCCAGTCGCACTTTGTTTCCCCTCCTTGTGTGTGTGTGTGTGTGTGTGTGTGTGTGTGTGTTTGTGTGTGTGCGCGCTTGAAGTGTTCAATTCAGTAGAGGCTACTAGTAATGTTTCTCTCCCAATAGAAATGGCTGCTGTTTGTTCAATTGTTGTGATAGATTGATGTGGGGTGGGAAAAGACGGGCTTTTATGCACCTGGAGATAGGAACAGGAAAGTCTTTATGAGAAGCCCATAGCTCTCCGTTCAAGGATCCTCTGATAGGAGATGCATTTTCCTGGAGGTTTTTTTCTCCCGTTTTGTGAAGCCTTTGACAAAAGCGTTTCCATGTACTTAGGAAACCCCCAAAAGGGCCTTTTTCATGTGTTGTTCCACACAAAAAAGCGGTCTACTGTGGGGTTTCAACAAGTGGTCACACTGATGGTCTGACTGATTTCAGTTTACACAGAATAGAAATAGCCATTTCTAATGAAGCCCAAAACAACCACAGTTGCATCCTCTTGTTAAATGCAAAGTTCTTATGGACATATCAATACACACCTACTTTGAATAACACCAAGGTTACCTATTAGTACTCTGTATCTGTAATCACTTGCTACAAACCCCTAAGTGTTATATGGTGAATATTCTCTACATTTAATATCTGGCTGCCTTTCACTGGAATAAAAAAACTGTATTGAAATATCCAATAGTCATTATTTTTATAGATGCATTTGTGGATTGTTCCAGTTTTGTGATGAATTCAATTGTGTCCCAATTCATTTAGTCTTTTTTTGTGGTATAGTCTTCTCGTTCATCCTCTCCGCTGTCTTGTTCCCCATCCTATTTACAGTAATGATGACCCTGCATCAGAGACAGAGGGTCTGTATTCTCCCAGCTCTGTTATTTTTTTTTTCTCTCGATCCTCTGATAGACTGAGGGTTAAAGGGGACTGCTTTTCCAGAAATGAGGTTACAGTCATTCGGCTTGCAATTGATTGGCAGGCATGGATAGTGTATGATCCACTTTTTTCTTTTAATCCGTCCCAGTTCTTTTTGTGTTTGTTTTGAGAGGAGGGATGTTGTATAAGTCCTGTTTTGCTGAAACACAACCTGCGAATGTAAAAATGAGCGCCTTGGTAAGTAGTGAGGATGTTTTTGGACACGCTGCCAGAACATGTTAGCTTTAACTATCGCCTCCTGTATATTTATGCATGTCAAGCTGTAAGAAGCTGAGAATACAGGGCCTTTCATCTGTTTTTTTTCCCCTAAACATCTCGATCTGTCTTTCTTTTGCTCCTTCCGTCCCTCTTCCTCGCTCTCTCCTCCTGTGCACCATCTGCATCATGTTTGTATCCAATCTGAAGGAGTTCTTGCTGTTCTCCACGGTGATGGCGGGAGTCTCTGTGTGTGCGTGCGTGTGTGCACATTGTTAGGGTTTGTGTTCCTAGCCATCACAGTCACTCTCAGCTCATTACCTGACATGATGGATGGAGTGAGTGCCATTAAACAACGCCCAGCCCGGGACGCCTGGCACCCTACAGCTGGCACTGAGTAATGGGCATAGTCGCAGTGGCACGCTTGGAAGCACCAGGGAGTGCTGTGTGGGTGTGCCTGCAGTCATCTCCATGGCTATGCTTCCTGGTTCTGTCCAGCCCCACCTGCCACCTGGCTGCCCAGCGGATGCCATGGGCATTTCTGGGCAGACATGGTTGAATAGCATGGAATGGCTGTGTTTGTATGACTCTGTCATGGAGCTGCCAACTGAGAAAACCCAAAGGTGCTCTCTGACCACAAACGCTGCAGAGGAACATTCACTGACACTAATCACTAATAGCAGACACTTGAAACTTTAATTTCTTCCTTCGGATTTCATTTATATGTATTTGTGTTCATCTCAGAATATGACTATATAAAACAAACAACTCTGTGAGATCCTTGTTCATTGCTTAGTCCTCCACATTTGAGGACCTGTTGGGCGGAGGTCTGGATCAGGAGCTGAATGGAGTTCCTATGACACACACAAGCACCTCAACTCCAGCAGCTTCTTCCACCAGCCTTTCCCTCACCTCCATCTCTTTTCTCTGCCTCCCCTTTACTGTTCCCACGGATCAATGTAACAACATTTTCTTTCTCAGTCTCACTTTCTTATTCTCTTTTTTGTTCTTCTTTCTTCTCCGAACAGACAACCGCCGTGCAGTCCTGGAAAGGTCTCGTTCGCGCCACAACGCAAATCACCAAGCTCGATGATCGCCCACGCCTACCACAAGACGCTAGATAAGTGCCAAAGAGGCCTGCGGGGTGGAGACCTGGAAGACATCTGAAGGAGGGACAGACCTCCCCTCACTGTAGCGCACACACACACACACACACACACACACTCACAGCAACTATGAAAGAAGAGAAACATAAATAATCCACAGTGAACTGATGCATCTACAGGACGTCACACTTTTAGTTGTCATGCTGTTCATCTGATGCCTTACATATTTATTCAACACTTTCACATCACTCCACGTCCTGTTTAGATGGTTTTAATTTTTAATAACAAACAAAAAATACCCAACTTTTTTAAAGCTTCTGCTGTTTTTAAAGGTCATCTTTGCTCGGAAATTCAGTTTGATTCTAGCAAGTCTAAAGGCTTCTGCTAATCCTTTTATATATCAAAATATTAAAGTTCACATACATATTTGACATGAAACACGCCGTGTTTTGAAAAGAGACATTCTGCCATGAAGGACTGCGCCATACGCTTATCGTCCTGAGGAGCAAAGGAGGCAGAGGTCCAGCTGTCCTATAAAGGGAAGATGGGGATTTCACACCCAAGTCGTCAAGGCAACAACCTGCTGACCTTTTCTCTGAACTCTTCGCAGAAGAGAGAGTGGTTGCTTAAAATGTTGTTTTTTTCCCTGTGAAGTCAACCGAAATCAAGATAAGGTCACGAGAAGATGTACAAAGAGTTTGTATGAATAATTTCATTTCATCACATATTCCAACCAATCCAATCCAATAAGAGGCGCATGTTATTTCAGAGCACGTGACTCATGGATCGTCAAACTGTGATCTCCATTTTGACAGGGTGTGTTTTATTTTTAGTTGTGTAATATCTAACCAATCCCTCCAGGTGCTGATCTCTGTTCCAAGGTCGCTTCTGCTGTTAACTTGAGAGACTGACACATTTCTAAATGCATATAACTGCCGAGAGGAGCTAACGCAACCCTCTGACCTTTCCTGCAGTCAACACAGGTTTTCACTGGGGGGAAGTTGATTGTACCAACATATTACACCATTTTAATATTAATCTATTTCGATCTGTGTGGCTTTTTTTTTTCCTTTTTTTTTTAAACAACTCAAGAAATTATAATGCCCAGATTTTTCAACTTATTCAAAAAATAAACTGATAGATAAAAAATTATCTCTGCAGGAAAAATCTAGCGTCATATTAACCCATTTTGATCAACAAGATAACATAATTGATTTTGAACAGACATGCCATTAATTAAACAGGACTGAGCTGCTTTAAAATACTGCTAAATCTCAGTGGGGACACTTACATTGTTTAACCAATAGGAAATGTTTTCAGACTTAAATGAACAACAGGACATATTTTATTCATGCTGATGAAGCGTTCAGCATCGAAACAAACACCTGGCGCTTGGTGTTTGTGTACAAAATAGTTGAAACTTTGCTGTAAGCTTTTGTTCCTCTGTAAGGACCCACTGTCACACAGTTTCTTCACATGAACTATTTATTCATATATTCATGCCTAGGGCAGCCCTGTCCCCTCACTGCCCTAAACTGTAAGCAGATGCTACTAAAAACAACCATTGAATCCACATGGAGAGTGGGCACGAGCAGAATAATCGACTACGGGGCACAGAAGACAAGATGATGCTTGTCTCGGCAAGTGAGTCTCCAAACGCCCTCCAATTCCCCAGCACTAATAGCATAAGTGACCCTTTTTACCATAGCACGAGCTACATTAATAATACCGTAACTCTGCTTGAGGCCGTCTGTCTGTATGTTTGCGTTTGGGCGAGTGTGTGTGAGCGTGTGTGTACGCCATGCCGGCAAAATAGGATACAGTGCGCTTGACTCCTGGGCCGAAAAGATGGAGATTTTTCGTTTAAACAATCTGCCAGTGCTGCTTGTGGTGTGTCTGTTATTTCTGATATTTTACACATCATCTCGGCTCAAGGTGCATCCACGATGCTTCCGACATGTCTGCATATTTAAGAAGACAATAATTCTCCTGTGAATATGAGGTTCGAGCAGTCGCACAGAGGAAGCATAGACAATGAGGGATTCTGCACGGTGGGAGTTTTGAGGCTGTGTTGTGTACGGCGGGGATCGAGATGTACCATGAAAAGCTGTTTTCTCGTCGTAACTCTGCCTGTAGAGTTTAGTGAAGGACTGGATATCGGTTCTTTTCCACATGTCTGCTGTGGCATTTGGTGTTTTTTCACCTTGGTATTGGATAATGTACACGGCAAAAACAGCCAGTGCTTTGTGGTTGACGATTTAAGTGACAAGTTTTTCTTGCTTATTATATCAAATCCATTTTTTTTTTTTATTAACGTGCCAACTTTTATGGGGGGGATGGGGGAACAATATTCATGATGGAAGATTCCTGTTTTTTGTTTTTGTTTGTGTGTCTATCAAAGGGAGGTACAGGTATCTTTTCGTATGACATATGAAAAATAACTTTTTATTTCATTTAAAGCATTGTTTAATAAGCATTGATCCCATGTAGAACCTCAAAGTAGGAGATTTTGATGTGATTACGAAATGATAGTCATGTGATATTACTTATCTAAAACTCTCACGTCTTGTTTTGTAAGATGTAACTTATTTGGGTTTGATTTTTAAAAATGCAATATATTGTCATGATATCATTGTAGAATGTGACGAGCTAAGCGCTACAGTGTTGTGTCAAAGTTTCTCATCATGTATCTTTCGTGCAACAGTGACCACTATGATCAATGAACCCGAGACTGAGTAGGAAGTTCATCATAGAAACCTTGGTGGTGCCATCCTATAGATGAAACGGCTCCAAAGCAGGTTTCTCAGCTATAGTTAAAGTAAACTTTCAATTCAAAGAGAAACTTCTACAATGACAACATTCCTCATCATCCCTGTAGGTGATTGTTGTACTCCCAACCCCCTCCATTCCATCTTTTAGGCTCATCAGAAATAACTATGTGTTTGTATAGAAAGTAGCAGGAGTGTATTGTGTCAAACGACCTGAATTGTTCCATCATTTTGGTGTGAAACAGGCCTCTATTTGTTCAGGCCGATCATCCCTTTGTCTTTTAGCTTGTGACTAACAAACGTGAACGGGTGATATGACTTGTGCTCATGGTGATAGTAAGACTGAGGAGGCAGGGGTATGAAAGATGTATCAAAACATTGTAGATGGTGCCATTCTGGTGTTTGGTGGCGAGCGATTTAAGGAAAATAAAAGTTTGCAGTCTAACTTACAGTCAATGACTGTGCACTTTACCTCACAAGATATTCAGGCAGAGGAAGAGTTGTTTGAACGGCGTCGCCACTAACAGAGTGAAATATTTGCAAAGTATTTCTTTTGGTAAATAGTTCCAGCTGCCACATATCCAGTTCTGTCCTACGTTGTGAGTGCTCACTATTGATTTGTGGCGGACCTATTGAGGCTGAATCAACAAACAACACTCACAACTGTTGACAAACCCTTTCCGACCACGTTTAAGCTGCCATATCCCTGCCGGCCCTCCTAGTTGTCATTGAGTTTGTTTTATTGTCTTAAGAAACATTTATATTTGTAACATTTTAAGTTTATTTGTATGCTTAAGAACATGAAAAAAACAAAAAATGGTTATGCACACTGTCCTACCATAGAATATGTAACGGAATATGATACTTAATAATAACCACTTTGTTATATAAACTGATTTCTGAAAGATAATTTGTCTTTTTGTCTTGCTTTCATCTACTTATTAACACATCAGAAGAGACTGTCCTCCTCAGGAAAACGACCACATAGGTCGTGTGTCAAGCACCAAATACGACCATGTTACGTTTCAAAATAGCGCGCCCTCGAGCGGTCAAGTAAATCAGATGAGACGTCATTGATGAACTTTGACCTTCTTCTCCAATCAAAAACAACGTACTAAGAGCCGAATTCATGAAAATGTCCGGGTTAATTTTTTTTTCACGGGACCAATTGGCATGTGTTGAAATTCTCTGACGTTTTGCACAAAATACTACTGTAATGTGTACTGCACCCCCCCACGCGCTCGCGGACGATCGCCCCCCGTCAATCATCGGCAGAGACCCCCCCCCCACACGTCGACCTAACCCTAACCCTTAAACACAATTTACTGTACTTACCTTCATTAGTCCAATGAAGTTCCAGCCACTACTATCGTCGTTACGGAAGAATCTCCGCAATACGCACGTCGAGGATTAATCCACGCAATATGCAATGCTCTTATGTCACCAGTAGGAGTGCTCATCTAACGTTCACAAAGGTCGTATTTGAGGACGTGACACACGACCTATTTGGTCGTATGAGTTGGAGGGCTTGTTGCAACAGAGGTATTGAAATAATTCTTTATAAACCCATGTTTTTTTGTCTGCACTTTTTGTTTTTCCTGCTGTAAAGCTTGCATCCTCCGTTCACAGAAGATACCTGTCCCACGCTGACTTATGGACAGGGATTACAGAGCTCTAGGTGTAGGCACATGATAAATGGGACAGCTCCTACCTACAAAAGCAACATATTTGGACTTTGTTGCCCCCACTGCTTTATCTTGCACAATGTCAAAGGCAAAGTGATAATGCTGTCATGTCCAGCTGCAGCTTATGGAAATTACTAGAGTCAGGAAATACACATACAGAAAAAATTGCCCTTTTTAATAATCTTTCAAACCCCTAACATCTCCGCTGTCACCACAAATTTCCTCTGCCCTGGTTGGAGGACGAGGGGAAAAGGCACAGGAAACCAATAATTTGTCATTCGATACTGAAGTGTGATAATCAGGGAAATGTGTTCCATGGATTTCATCTCTTGTACATCATTGTGTTGATACTGTTATGGGCATACTGAGACTTTTTATAATAGAACACACTGTGTCTGTGAGTCACTGTGTTCGTTGTATTGACTCTCCTGTTTCCACATCCGTGTGTTCCCTCCCTGTCTGTCTGCCCCGAGTCCCAAGAGTGAGTGTCAAGTGGCGGGGCAGAGCTGTTCCTGCCAAAGCCCCCCCCTCCAAACATGCCCTGTGTCCCTGCTGCAGCATGACATCATAAAATAAAGGCTGACATGGGGAACTAACCATGTGGCCCCACGGGCCTCTCTCACTTGCGTACTGCACACACATGTACACACACAAAGCCTCGGTCTGATCTTCTCCGAGTCTCTCCTCCTCCCAGTGTGCAGCCAGACAGATGGAGATTCATCTCTCAACAAGCTGTGATCTGTGTTTAGAGATGTGTGCTGCAGAACACAACTCTAATTAGCTTTATTGTTGATCTTGGGAGGTTAATTTGTACTTGGCTGCAAGTAAACATGCAGGAAGAGGCCAACCTAGTTCCTGACAAGGCGCCGACATTCCAGCTATGAAGGAGGGGTGGCTTTCTTTTCTTTTTTTAATCGTCTTGACTTTCCAGGTGTTTCAGTTTATGCTATATTTATCTGACCTGCTGTAATTGTGCTTTGAACCTACGTAGAGATCCGTGTTGGCTGGGAGGGTCTAACTGGGATTGAGATGCAGAACCGTGTTCAGCTAATGAGCTACAGTTGTGTGTGCGTGGCGGGTAAGACTTATTTGTTTCATCCTGCTTTTTATTTTTACCACCTGCAGATACGTAGCCTTGTCAAAGTGTGCGAGATGAGCCAGGCCCACACAAGTTTCTCTTCCCGCCCTCTTTCTTTACACTACACACAGACGTGTTTCTAATATGCGCGGTGACAGATCAGTTGTCAGCGACAGTACAACATAATTATATTTCATTTTGCATTTCTACTTACTTGACAATATGCAAACATTATAGAGATGAGACAAAGCAGACGGTAACGATTCCCTCCTTACCTGAGCTAATTCTGTCTGAGGAGGAATCTTATCCGAGCAGCACTTTGCTCTTGAACATGATAAATTTGTGCAAGTGTGTATTTAGGGTGAATGGCTGTCTTGACAAATTTGTCTCTGAAATAATGTTCTTGTCTAATGGTCTGCAGGTGTGTATGTGTCCCACAAACAGCTCAGTGTTGTCTGTATTAAAGCGCATCAAATGAGCCGACCATCTACTGCTTTGCAGGCCCAGTTGTCACTGGGCTTTCAAGATAAGACGTCACTATTAAGTCACAACTCTGTTTGCTCTTACATTCATACATCCGTGTCATGGAGCAAATACTGTAAAGAAAATACCACAGCTGGATACTGGATTATTACATACTATGCTATGACTTTAAATAACATTGTGTGGCTTACTTTACTTCAACTATAATGCTATATACTGTGACATGTTACAGTATGTGTGTGTGTGTGTGTGTGTGTGTGTGTGTGTATATATATATATATATATATATATATATATATATATATATATATATATATATGGCATGTCATGGTATACTAAACTATGACTTTTTATAGCATACTATATGATTGTTACAATATATAATACAATATATAGTATAAAGCATGATGCTTTGTGATATTATTAATTATAGTATATATATAACATAATTACTTTTAAAGGCATGTTGTGACATCACTACTATACTATGACTTTTTGTGACTTTTTTGGACATGCTCTGACTTTTTTCGACATACTATACAATTATGACTTTGGATACTATGAACCTTTCTTTGACTTTTTTGGCAAACTATACTTTGACCTTTTTCATCACTTTTTTCAACACATATTCTATGACCTTTTTTATGACACGCTATAATACTGTCTTTTTACTATGAATTGTTTCGACACACTATACTTTGACTTTTGCATGACTGAGAAAGAAATGGGAAACCAGACAAGTTTCAAGGTAATAAACAGGCATTTTTATTTCAAAATAACAAATGTATGTTATTTACCGACCAGGTGATGCATAGCATTACGTGAACATTTCTGTGAGGAAGGTTAGCTTTTACATCAGGAACTCATCGAGGTGGTGATGTCAATCTCGCAAGAAAAGAATAGCGAATAATTTCATGAATTTTCTTGAAATACTACATCATGACTTCTTTAAAACATACGTCTTTTTATATTTTTTTTGTGACATACAATTTATATGAGAATACTTGATAGAACAAACATAAAAACCAGTAACCATCAGTCATGTGGATTGCATTGATGTGTGAACATTTGGCAAAAAGGCAGCCATGCCAGTGAGGAAGAGAGGGACATTTTTTTTTATTGATGATAAACTAGACTATGTGTTTTTGGGTTATTCTTAAGGCATTGACAACCCTGACAATTTCATGAAATATTATACTAAGACGCTTACAAATTCCATGATCACCACCTGAGGCTGCCAGATAATTGAGAGGTCAGTTGAAGCTGAGGGGGTGGGCAAATATAAAGTCATCAAAATGTCATTGCATAGCATGTCATAATAAAGTCATAGTATAGCATAAAAGTAAGTCATGATATTCCATTTAAGTATTGTATATTATCAAAAAACGTCATGCACATGCCATAGTATAGTATGTAACAGTGAACTGGCAGCATGTCATAGTATATTCTCAAAATGTTCTAGTATAATATGTCACAAATGTTTCATAGAATACCAAGCCATAAACAATATTATAGTGCATGGTATAGTAATTTATAAATGTTTATGACGTACAAAAGTAATGTTAAAAACATCATATGGCATAAAAATGTCATTGTATAGTATATCATTAAAATGTCATCGCAATATACTGTATGTAGCCAGTCCAAGTATACTATGAAATAATATAGTGTGGCATTAAAAGTCAAAGCAATGTATTGGGTAAGAATATCATAGTATGCTAGAAAAAAATCTCAGCATAGTATCTCATGAAAAATATCAGTAGTAAGTCATGAGAAAGTCACAGAAAAATATTATAAATATGTCATAAAAATGTCATTGACCTTAAAAAATGTATGGCAAAGTATATCCTAAGAAATGTCAGAAAAAGTATAGAACATGATCGCTCAAATGGGCCTTGAGAAAGATGTTGTACATTCCCTGAATGTGACATGAAATGCTAGCATTGCATTTTAATCATCTGCAGTGCACTTCAATACTTATATTTTCAACAGGACACATTAAATACATCTACTTGAATACTTGGCTATTGGCTCCGACTGCGGCGTCCATCAGGTTAGCATGACAACTTTTCCTGGATGCATGCCTACTCGTGGTAAACCCTCTGAGCAGAAGATTGATTGGACATCAGTGCCAGGAGGCGGGATTCAACAGGACTCATATTCAGGCACACAAACCAAAGACAGCCTGATTCGAAAACCACAGATCCGAATCAAACAGGAATGACATGCTGCCGTACTGGGGGTCCCACTAACCTACTTGTTATGCTCCACCACTCTCAAGACTACAGCTAACATTATTTTCGTCATCAACCCAGTAAACATTTTCTCGACCATCGTCTAGATGAAGACGTCCAATCGACGTCGCGTCACGACGTGACTTTAATTCGACTGTTTTTCGACATCATAAAATAATATCATGGCAAATATGACCTTATTAAATATGCATTTTAGAGAGTTTTAACTGAATAAACACGGCTAGAAAACGTTTTCTCGACCTGCGTCCAGATGAAGACGTCCAATCGACGTCCCGTCACGACGTGACTTTAATTCTACTTTTTTTCAACATTAGGGGGAATACGATCTCAAAGAAAACATGTTTAACTGAAAAAACACTGTCAAGAATGATTTCCTCTATCTACTGCTGTGCCGAGATGCAGATATTCAATAATGTGGGCAGGCAGGTTGATTTGACGTCTATCTGAGGGGCTGAAATGACCAACGTCATTTAGACGTTGTTTCAACGACATATCAACGCACGGATGCTAAAAAAAACTATGCGAAATAATGGAAATATGTTCGTGAATTTAAGAAAATAATGTAGTAGCATATTGGCAATGTGGGTTAAAATGTTTGTGATTCTAGCATCCATCTAGGAACTATTTTTCCTGGCGTAGTTAGCGCACCTAGCGGTTTCCTACGCATGCGCAAGAAGAACTTTTCAGCGTCAGTTGAGGAGGAGGAGGAGGAGGAGGAGACACAGACACCTGTGAAAGGTGAGTTACTAAAAGTACTGTAATTTAAAATGAAACCGTGTTTGGTAAGACATTATACGTTTATCAGTTGCATGTTAGAGTTTTGATTGTGTTGCTGCATCGTGTATTGTTACAGATAGCTGTTTTTTGTTGCTTTTATCCGTAACCGAGCGGCGGCTAGCAGCCGAGTTAGCTGCCGTGTGAAACTAGCCCTGAGTTAGCTCACAGGCTACGTGCTCGATGCTAAACCGAGCCGAACATCTGTGCAACTCTCGGTTTAGCATCGTTACAGAACCATAACACTTTAAGGGCCCTCCAGACGGGCGAAAACGTTATTTTTTCTCCGTCTTCTTCGGCATTGTTTCAAGAATATTTGCATTTAGACGGATCCACCGAAAACACTGTAGTTCATATGCCAGGCCTAAAACGGGACGGAGAGACGGAGCATGCGCAGAAGGTTTTCGCTCTATAATTTGTTCTTGCCATCTATAAAGTGCATTTAACATCTGAATAGGTGCTCTGTAAACATGTTTATTTTCTTCTTATGCCCTCTCTCCAGCTGCTGTGAAGATGGAGTCCAAAGGCCACAGATGCAGAACTAGAGTGATTCAGAACCACCTTAAACAAGACCCCACAGGACTGCAATAAAAAGGAAGTCAATAAAACATTTGTTCAAATATACATGTTCGTTTTCATTATTCAATATATAGATAACTCGTTGTGTGTGTGTATGTATGTATATATATATATATATATATTATATATATATATATCATATATATATATATATATGTATCATATATGTATGTATATATAGATATGTATATATGTATATATATGTATATATATATATATGTATATATATATATGTATATATATATGTATGTATATATGTATGTATATATACATATATATATATATATATATATATATATGTATATATATATATTATGTATTATATATATAATATATACATATATATATATGTATGTATATATATATATATGTGTATATATATATATATATATATATATATATATATATATATATATATATATATATGGTCCTGAATGCTGTCTCTTTTTTTTACCTGAGATTAGTCCATGTAGGCCTACTACTTGTATTTTACAGTATGGGTGAACATTACTCGAGTATTTTTAACTTTATCACAGGTGAGTTTATTTACTATGAAAGTTTTGACCAGGTTCACCATTCCTGTGATATTTTAAGTTGGCAAATGTGAATTTTGCCGGTGTTGTCTATTGGACTTTTTGACCTCTTTGCATTTTAAGTGGTTTTGCTGAAATTGATAAGTTAATTTAAATAGTTGTAGATTAGAGCATTGAGAATTGCACATGTATACAGCACAAGAGCTGTGATTGTCATAGAATGTATGGATGTGGTAATGGCAGTTATGTAGGCACTAGTTGAAACTAGATTTAGGTAAACATATTTTTAAATGCAATACATTACATGTGTTTTTTGACAAAGGCTGATATGCCGTCGAAACGACGTTGAAATGACGTGAATTGATGCCGTCTAAGAGCCGTCGAAATGACGTTGGTCATGGGACCGACGTCAGAAAAACTTTCATTTCAGCACCTCTGGTAGACGTCGAATCAACCTGCCTGACCGACGTTGATTAGACGTCACGTAGAGACGTGGAAAAGTCGTCTATACGACGTAATAATGACATAGCAGCCTGTTCTGTGAGCCTTTGATATGTCGTCGAAACGACGTTGAAACGACGTGAATTGATGACGTCGAAGAGCCGTCGAAATCCGACGTCAGAAAAACTTTCATTTCAGCACCTCTGGTCGCCGTCGAATCGACCTGCCTGACCGACGTCGATTAGACGTCAAATAGACGTCAAAATGTTTGCTGGGAAGTATTCAGTCAATTATTTTTCCAATTACAAATTAATCAGAAATAAATAGATCATTTCCAGGAAGTTAAAGTGGTATCTTCTGATTGGTTGGTTTTGTTTGGCCAACTCTTTAAAAACATCAGAATTATTAATCTGCAAAGATAAGAAACCAGGAAAACACAAAATTATCATATTTGAGAACAAAACTACTACTAGTTACTTACAATTCATGTTGATGGATTAGTTAACTGTTTGAGCTCTGAAATAAATTTGCATGCATCAATATCCATAGTGTCTATACTCCCCTGTGCCTTACTCAACATCCACAATCAGCTGTATGCATGTCTCCGACTGTCTGACTATGACACATTCTTCTGACAATCTTACAGACACCAAGGCCTCCTGCCCAGACATTGAAAACAATGACCTGCCCTCTTCATCTTTTTTTCCCGCTCTCAACCCTGCAGTCACTGGAAGTCACTTGTCATCATGTTTGTTCAGTCTGCCCTGCCGGAGTGTTACTACTTACCAATCAATACACTCTTTTTTTCACTACATGGAATTTTAAAATGACCCAGGCAGCAGATGTGTCTTCTGTGTCGCTGTACTTTAAGCAATGGCTTGTAACACGGTGTCCAATAATGCTGCTCGACACTGAGGGATGGTGGTATTAACCTGGGAAATTTAATACGGAAGGATTCCGTGCAAGAGTTTGTGCTTTGGTCAAACTGGCATGCTTCTTATTACATTCAGCATGGTATTTTCATGATCACAGTTCATTGCTCTTTCTTATATCTCCTTTTTTTCTCCGTCCTGCCTCAAACCACCCACATCCAGGAGACATGGTTCCCAGCAGGGAGAGGGTCAGCTCAGTGGAGACTTCAACCTGTCAGAAAAAATTCACATCTCGCCCCTCATGCCTCCGTTCACCATCCAACCCCTCCGTCTCCCACGTCTCCCCTTTCCTTCCCTGGCACCCATCACTCCTCTTCCCCTCTGCTACCCTCCTCCTCTTGCCATTTGATTCAGATCACTGAGTTAGCCTCCCTCTCCTTTGTGAGGCTCCATTTTTGCCTGGCAGATGGACAGGAGGAGAGGAAATGGACTCACGTTGATGGGAGGGCGTACGATTCTCTCTCTCTCTCTCTCTCTCTCTCTCTCTCTCTCTCTTTTGTGTTGGTGAGGTGGAAGGCGAGAAAGAAAGAGAGAGAGAGAGAAACTTTCCTGGGAGGCAAAATGTCAAACAGCAATGAAGTGAGGAGACTTTTATCTGTCAAACCTGTGTGAGGTCTTGCCTTTCAGGCTACTGAGTGACAAGTCTGCAGTTAAAAGAGAGCTGAGAGGGGAAAGTGAGGGCGACAGAATGAGTTTACCTCTCATTCAGTTAGGCTGTCATACAGTATTGCTCATATCTGTTTACACCCTAACATTAACAATTAATCATCCAGAAATGAAGTAGGCAGAGGCCAATAAACGTTTGCATCAAAAATAGCACGACTTCAGCAAGATTAGTAATAAACATTGTCGTTTTTCTGGTTGCAGAAATTTTTTGAAAGACATAAAATATGGCCCGAAAAGTGGTTACAAATGGCTGTCTCATTATATACTCACTGACGTGCCCTACATTACTCTACAACGGCTCATACTCTCAGCCCATGGCGACGCCTCTACACACAACGTAGATGCAGCCCTGAGGATCCACGGAGGATTGATGGATGTAGAAAGGGAGGCAGGGAGCTTGCTATTTCAGTAAGTGCCCTTCTGGATGTGGATGCCTAAATAAAAAGTTGTTGTTTTTTTTCCCACAAAAAGCCTTTCTTAGGATCATTTCACTCAAAAAGTACATAAAAGCTCTTCCAAAGTTTCTCTGTGTTCTTTGCCCTCAACTGAAATAGTCCCTGTGGAGAACGCACAAACACTTACGCACTCTCTCCTGAAAGAGGAGGATAAAAGGGTTGACCATATAAATACAAACTTGCATGCATGCGTACAAAATGTGCACACACACACACACACACACACACACACACACAGTAACTCATAAAAATTCATTCAGGCCTCCTCCCAAGATTATTAATAATGCTGTAGTTGTAACATAACATCTCATTTTGCACCGAGAGGTTTAAAGTCCAAGCAAACAAAGTGGACTTCTCATCTTTGCCACGTCCAGCAGCGAATAATGACCCTCAAGGGGAAGGGAATGGCCATCGGAGATGAAGGTTAGAGGTGACGCATGATTTCACTCCGGCCAGACTTTTGTCACTCAGCCGTGGAGGAGTGCGAGGGGAGAGAGAGGAGCGCTGTAACCGAGAGATGAACCTGCAGCATAATGTAAAACACAAAAACTGCAGTGTCAGTGTTGAGCTAGCTAAACAAGCTGACGGATAGAAGATCGGACGGTTTGTTTGACGGATTGAAAGCAGTTAGCTAGCAATTATCAATGTAAAACAATCAATGCAGATTTAAAAATATTAGCTTTGCTATTTGTTTTTATGAGAAAAGGTTGTTTACTTAAATAGAAATGTTTTTGTCTGGGCAATGTGTAATTAATAAGATAATATTAATCACTTGGCAATCACTGCACAGATACATGATCATCTATCGTATTCTTTGAACACACCTTTTGATTTAATTCATAATCGTGCTGCTTTTTGGTAGCTTGTCAAAAAAAAATCTATACCTCAAATTTGAGGTCACTGGGCAGCGTCGTGTTTACACCAACCTAGTTTCTAAATGAGCATGGGGGTCTAAGTTGAGTCACTCACTGAGTGACAAAGTGTCTGAGTCATGCTTCCTCTGACCCCCGCTGCGATCAAATCTGCACGCCGCGTGTCAGAACACAGGTGACACTGCCAACACTGCCTTCCCCAATCCTACACACAGACAATGTATGACAACATTTCCTCCCCTCGCCCCCTCCGTCCTGTTGCCAGCCGCCATCCGCCGCCATGGCACGCCGCCTTGCACGTCCACTCACCTGCCCGCGGCCCGTCCTGGGATCGTCGGCGTCACTGCATCACGCCGTCTGCTCCAAACTCTCTCTGCGATGTGTCCTTCTGGGGAGGAGAGGGAGGAACACAAGGTGACTGTTGACATTAGTATGTAGCATTTGCCACGCTGCGGCGCCTCCCTCATTGGTATTTCACGTAGAGCGCCGTGGCATTCGTCACGTTTCATAAACTTCCTTATTATTCACTGGCGGGGAGTCATTTTGCTCTGCCACTTGCAAAAAGTGAGATAGCAGGAGAGAGAGAGAGGGATGAATCTCTGAAATCCTTCTAATAACCATTTCCCCTCTCCCCCATACATGGACTTGTTTATCAGGAGAGCAGGTGGTTGAGTGCCACTCACCTCCCACCGCAGCCCAAACACAGGCTCACTTCTGCAAAATCTTGTGGGTGATCATCTGTGAATCCCCCACCCAGTTGTAGTACCTCCACCCAGGGTCTCGAGATAATCAGCAGGCTTTCTGGAGCTTAGGCAAACAGAGTTGTCAGAGGAGTGACACATACAGTCACGCCTAGGGGAAAACGTGGACTTGCAGCGGAAAGTAATTCATCAGTGGGTTCATGAACCAAGCAGCATCCCTCCGGTCCAATGGTGCTCTGAGAGCCACAAGGAGCCGAGGACTTGCTCCCGCCGATGCTTATGGCACCGATGAATTGCTTAAGTGCACACCATATGCAGCAGGCAGCTCTCCACACACACACACACACACACACACACACACACACACACACGCGTCCTTGTATATCTTTGTTTAGTTGCTGAACGTGCCCATAAAGCCCGGCATAGCAGTGAGGGGTTTTTACGCCAAGCAGGTGGCTATGTTGTACTCGGCCAGCGAGTATAAAAAACAGCCTGCCCCCGGCAGCTGCCTGCCCATAAAACACATTTATACCATGATGTGCGTGCCCATCCCTAAAACGTGCTTGAGGCCAAGGGGCCAAAAAAGTGGAACCTGCTTTATGAGAAGAACTCCAAAGCAGAGAAACAACAAACTTTGACCTTTATAGTCGAAAGAGTTATTTTCCTGTAAGACATGAATCTGTGAAAGTTCAGCCCACATATAGTTTTTTTACAGTAAAGTATATACAGTAAGAGAAACTACTCTTCAAACTTTCGTTGTGACTTTTCTCATACCCTTCCTCTGCTTTCAGAGGGATTCTTTATTTCCAAGCCTCCTCCTTTTCTTGCTCTGTTTTAGAGTAAAGTGCCAGTGAAGTTGTCCCCAAGGCGGCGGATGCGCTGGAGCATTAAGTGTGCCACAAGGTGTACTGGCGTATTAATGGAGTCCGGTTAGAGTGGCTGACCTGTGAAGCAGTACGGTCAGCTGCTAGGTGAGCACGCCACTGCTGTAAATCCCAAACAGGCGTCCCCTGTCTCCCCCTCTTTCTCTTCTCCGTCACGCCTATCAGCCACCACTTCTCCTCCACTCTGCAGCCCCTGCACACCGCTGCTAACGGAATGCCAAGTCGGGCTTTGTTACCGAGGGCTGACAGAGTGGTCAATGGGGTTTGGATGTTCCAGGTTAAGGCAGTAATTGCCATGGTTTTCATCCTCCTTTCAGTCCATAATGACAAATAACGGATCATTTTAACTTTAAGGATTACATTTGTGTTCCCAGGCGGAGTCAAGATTCCGCCATGTGTTAGATTTATAACCAACATCAAGCTGGTGAATAATGTTATAGCCCACTGGGACGCTATGATCTCTCTGTACCATTGGATTTGTGGCCCTGTGAAGTTTTTAACCTTTTAACAGCCGGCGTTGACCACAAGGTCATTTAAGGCAACATATAACATCCTGTAACACATAATGAAATTGTTATATTAAAATAATTATTTTATATTAAAGTGGGCTAACTAAAAAGTATTTTTATTTTTACGTCAACATGTTTAGCAAAATAGTGAGTTAGTAAAAGTGACTGATGGTATAGAAGCAAAGTGATCTCACAGAATGTGAGCGTCAATATGTTTTTGTAGTTCTGTCACAATGGTTCCCTGACAGACAGTCTCAGGTCACCTCTGGATGTAATGTATCAGTCCCCGTGCCCATGTCCAAACCCACCTTGCAGAACTTCCTTTCAATAATGTATAAAAGAGGGCACAGACTTTGCATGTATTGTCAGTATGAGGACATGATCCCTGACATCTGGAGCCGGCACAGGGCTCATACTGAATGATAATGGCTTCTCCTCCTTTTTGATGAATTATTAAATTTGAATTGTTTTGCAAACAAAACATATTTGTTAACACAATGAAATCCGGGGTGAAAGCTGGAGCATTATCAATATTTAATTTTCACTGTAGACAACAATATAGCCTTTGGCCAGTTTCTGGTACATAATTAATGAAAGGGCAATGGAACTAACAATACATATAAAACAACTGCTGCGGTTTTATCGGCGCAGGTATTAACAGTGAAAACAGCCGCTGCTACTTTGATACGTGAGCGGTTGACACATGCTAATGACTCAAGATTTCCTCTCCCAAAGAAAACATTCACTTTTGAAAAGACAGGATTCAGGAAAAAATGAATAAGCACTCCACCACAGCATTCATATTCATGGAAGCATTGTCATCATTCACTCTAAAATGTCTATTGTTCTATTATTTATCTCATCTTTCCATCTTTCCATATTTAGGCTTTTCGATTGATTGGATACCAATGTCAGACTGCGGTTATGGAGACATTCCTGTGATTGGGCTGATTAACTTTTGATTTCTTCTTTCTTTTGCCCTATTTCCTTCTCTCGTCTCAGCCAGCGGACTGAAAGAATGGGAAGTCGGCACAGTGAATATCAAGTGGCTGATTGAGGCTGTCACTGGAGGACCCTGGTGGACCCCTGGTTGCCAGATGTGCTTGTCCATGGGTTTCAGCAGCAGGATTTGTCTCTCGAGTTTGTCGGGGTGGACAGACGGTGCGGAGAAGGTTGCCAGGCAGAGTGCCGTCCCTCACTAGGGCCTGCCACTCACACTGTCTTTTTCTCTATCCATCACTGTCAGCAGACTGCTGATGCTGGTGTCTGATGACTCTACCGATCCCACGGTGGCATCTCTCATGCCACATGTTCCACCTAGAGTTAAACCCTCGCCATAACGCACGCCTTTGACTGACATTCTTCAACTTATTGTGTAATGATACCGTAAACATTGGCTCAGTTCGCAACAGAGACCACGGTTCGTCTCTTCTGTATACATACATATATCCCCGAGGAGCATTCAGGTCGATACGCGCGTATGGCTCAGGAATTGTGAAGGACGCTTTTTTGTGGTATTGATTGGGTTAGTTGGGGAATGCCATTCAAATGTGGTGCAGTGTGGGAGCCATAAATAATAGAATAGAACAATGGGGGGGGGGGCCTTGAACTTTTTTTCCCTCCTCCACATTATTTTGTCCTATAATTCTGCTTTACCTGTGGGTAATAGAAGCTGCTCTGTTATGAAGTGAAGAAGAGCAGTTTGCCGCTGCATTTGAGGGGCACCTTCCTGCATTCAGTTGTATCTTTCAGACCTTGGAGAGCTCATTTAAACCCTGCTTTATTGTTTTCAGCAGCACCACTCAGGAGCTGCCGAGGTGGTGCTTGTTGCTATGGAGGACACAAGAAAGTGACGCGCCTGTGCAGACAGGATACGAGGAGGGGTGGGTATGTGTGTGCGGTATGAAGGAGCGCCCTTGTGCTTATGTATATGTTTGGTGAAGGTGTCTGTGTTTAAGCGTTTGCTCTGTGTGTTAAATCATCTCTGCACTGAGGTTGCATTGTGTGTGTGCTGCGTGTGTTTTGAGGCAGCCAGCAGAGCGGCGGGGAGGTGGTGGGGGGGGGGGGGGGGGGGGGGGGGAACATCTGCACACAGTGGCACAGGCCTTCTGCCTTTACACACGGCCCCTGCCGAGCAGCGCTTCACGGCCTAGCAGGCTGTGACCTCCCAGAGGCTCCAGGGGAGCTCTTCCTCTTAAAAGCCAGCTGTGCCTCATACTTTCTGCCCGCCAAATATTCCACAGTCCAGCTGTTCACCTGGGAAGCATGGAGCACAGCCCTCTCACTCAACCACCCCCCTTTAATATTTTTGGAGAGCCATTGTGCAGGTTTAAGAGAGCATGGAGTAGAGCACCTATGATACCTTTTGTTTTTGTTACCAAAGCAACAAAGTTGGCCTGTTCAAACTGTGTAGTAGTTATAGTCAATTATTCACAAACAATAGAAATGCAATATTCCATTAAACACATGATCAAATTTATATCTTCTTATTTCTTAAGGGTCCATACTCTTTTAGCAGTGCATGACCTCAGTTTAACATTTTTAGTCCACTTCTCACAGCTGTCTGTTTTTTTTTCTTCTTTTAAATGTCACCCTATTTTTTGAGATTTTAATATACAAGATCATCTTTAAAAGGGGGCTCTCCGTATTCCTAGTCAGATGGATGTGTTTGTGCCTGTGATGGAGAGAGCAAGTGAATAATGAGTGATGCTTTTATAGTACGTGGGCTAACACTTTGATGTACTTCAGAGCCACATTAAAGGATGGCGCACTAACATTTAGCCAGAGATAACAAAATAAAAGTAGGTCTAAGGAATAGAAGAAGTAGCGTTTACTGAAGGTCCTCCGGTAACTGTGGAGTGTCCTTAATGAATCCTCTTATTTGTGTCCTTTAGTCACATCTGTGTGGTGTCTCACTTCAGTGAAAAGAGCTAATTTCCGTGATTGATTTTTATTTCTCAACCCAAGAGGATTGCATGATATGGTCATTTGTGGATATGTTCCGGTGTCTTGTTTAATCCATCAAAGCTTTTAATGACGGCAATCATTTTGAAGATCAAAATCAATGCAATGAATGAGACATACAGTATTTTCAGTTGAACAACATTTGAAATGCTGTTGATTGACATATTTACCTATTTATAGACGTAGCTTTATTGGGGAGCTAACGCACTCTTCTATTTGGACTGCTGGGCATGAAATGTCATTATGGAAAAGTACTGACATTGATAGTTCCTGGTTTTGAAGATGGAAATCTTTACATACAGTGGTAGGATTTTAAGAAGCCTGTGTCAACTGTCTCTTTGAAAAATGCCTATAGGGCAATATGCATTAATATGTCAGTCATCAAACAGTCAGGTCTGTGGGACGAGGTACAAATGTAGTTATAACAAGGTGCTGCTGGCTCTGTCTGTGAAGTACAGTGCATAAGAATTGAGGGATAAGCACATGTACAGGGCTGATATATGTCTACAGCTAAGCAATTGTAGACCCAATGGGCAGAATGGACGACATGCTCCTAGATTGACTGAGTGTGTAGGATGCAGAGCACAGTACCTCCTGGATCTGACAAACAGACTGGGCTATAAAGGGCTCCTCGCAGAATACACCATACTTTCAGAGTTCTTATATTCTTCACATTTTCTGTACATCTGAAAAGTAACACTGAGCTGATCTTGGAGGAGACTATGGCCTTGTTGAACATATAAATAGATGCATATATGCCTGTCTGATGAACTTATCAGGACGGAGCAATGTGTTCAAAATGCTCAATCAGAATTAAGCTTGTCGCGAAGTAAGACTAAGGTTAGTAAGACGATGAGGTTAGCAATTATAAAAGCACTCAGCTCAACCGTGACGCCTTACTTTCATCTTAAGAGTGAAGGGACAATGAAAGAGTGGGCGAGAGAATAACCCCCACAGTTATCCGTGAGATGGGAAGTCAAGAGCTCCAACCTCGCAGTGATTGATTACTTACAATGGCAATGATATATCGGGCGCCCCCATCCCTGTCCCATAATTTATGAGTGAGCTCGTTTAATTTGTCTGCGGCTTAATTTGGCCTGTATATATATATATGACGTATGAACGTGTCCCGCAATTGATGGCTCATACTCTCCAGCGGTGCTGGCTGACTGAGACTAACATGTCCTTTGGCGTTGACACCTTCACTGTCGTCTGTCCAATCTACATGACCTGACAATTAAGCTAATAAGTGAAAATGGCACCTTCCCAAAGCAATTTTAATGAGCACCGTGTTGAGTTGAGGAATATGTTCATGAGGAGCGGCTTCTGATTCTCAGAACCGAGGCAGGGATGGTAAAATGCACTTGAACTAAAGGCTCACCATAATTGGCCCGCAGTCCACAGATGAATAAAGCCTAATTGTGGTCCATCAGCGTCAGTCAAAGTTTCACTGTGAATTGTCAGGTTTAGACTTTAGATTTACAGGTCTGTTGCCAATATAACCTTCACTCGAGTCCAAATGCTTCGGGCCCTTGTCCTTCCTAATCTGTGCCACCAAACACCAATATCGGGCCAATACTGACTCAATTAACTTCTATGTGTATATACTATGCGCATTATATACGGGCATTGTAATTCCTGTTTAAGGTTTGACCCATGTGTTGCTGCATTTAAAAGGTTGTAATTCAAGTGTTGCTGAGGGCTGAGTTATTATTTTAATACTAAATAAACAATTCTGTATTTTTTCCATGTTTAAGTCTAACATATAAAAGAATGATCCCAGTATTTTCCACACAACGAGACATACAGTGTATTAATTAAAAACTGGTATCAGCATTGTACTTGCTGTAGGCCAATACCCAAAGCCCAGCGATCGTCATATCAGGATTGGAAAAAGTCAAATCGGTGCATCCTTAATATGTCCCCCATTTTATATGGTCTGGATGTATTGTATTTGGATATTAACAAGATATTGTGATGATGCATAGGCCATTACTGGTACGGCAGTCACAAGCATGGTTGAAAACAAAAATAACATTTCTGCCAGAAGTGGTATGTCAACAGTAACTCTCAGGGGAAAAAACGAGGACAGAGGTGCAACATCAAACAAAAAAGACCACAAACATCTAGTAACAAAATGGATAGCCAGACGATATATCAGTCTCATTCCACTCAGCAGGTGGCGATTGATCAGAAAGTACATTCACTTTGTGGTAATTAACCAGAGCTTCACATCATAATACCGGGAAAATAAGAAAACCTTCAGAGTTTTTCCAAGTTGGAAAAATATTCAAGGTCCAATCAGTCGCAAAGAACAAGCACAAGAAAAGCAGCAAACCAAACCAAAGCAGGAAGGGTAGTCGCCACAGTTTGGAAGCTAATGGAGATCCAATTAAAAATTAAGTTTAAAGATTAAACAACAGGCTGAAGCATTATAATCACTATGCTGTGTTTGAAGCAAAAGTTAGTTTAAGTTCCAGTCTTATTTTGGTGCCATTGGATTAGTGACTCTAAATCCACCATGGCTACATAAAGAGGCTGGCTAGTATACCATATGATATCCTGTATCTATCGAGGCTTCAAAGGTAGCACGGGTTGTTTACCGCTGGGTTAGTGGTTTGATCCCTGGCTCCTTTCGTCCACTTGTTAAGTCCGGTGTCCTGGAGGTGCTCTTGAATTGTATAGCATTACACTTAGAGGCGCCACATCATCATAAGCACCATCAGCACAAATATACCCTGCAGTATTTAAAGCAATATGGCCCATTCCGATCTGTATATACTTGATTTTTAACGGGAGGTATGTTTCCTCTACAACCTTTTAACTTCCCACTATGGTGAGCTGGGGGCTTTGCATTGTCGCCACGCTCGGAAGTTGGTGAGGCTGCCATTGTATGTAAAAGCTCACTAATAGACCCCAGTGGGGCGTCATTCCTATTCCGCTCATGATAAAGACATTCACTTCTCTCCCTCCGTCTCTCTCTCTCTCCCTCCATCCCTCTCAGACTTGATATTTTTCTCCTGGCTCTTCCCTGCTCTGCCTGTGGGCCTGTGAAATGTCTCTGTCTGAGGAGAAGGCCCCCACGTCCCTCTGGAAGCCATTAGAGAACCTTTTTGAATATGTGCTGAAAGGGCGCTTATTTTTCAGGGGTGGGGGACAGAGTGGGTGGGTAGTTGAGGAGGATTAATGTGCAATGCTATCATTTGCCTTAGAAGCTCTTGTGAACCACCTATGCATGTTAGATTTCTGTCTTTTTAGAGCACCGTTTCACTTTGTGCCACTCTAGTTCCTTTTTTTTTTGCGTTGCTGGTGGTGCTGAGTGACTCTTGTCTTTAAGTATAGTGCCTGTGTAGATGTTTTTCTTACTGTATGAGTGAAGCGGTGTTGCTTAATACCGTCAAATTGCTCGCTGTAACCAGCAATGGTTTCTGTTTTCATACTTTTCCCAATATCTTCCTTCCTTGTCTACTTTTTCCTGCATTTACTTCCAACTTTTCAACTTTTTTTGTGTTGGTAAGTGCAGTTTTGAAGGTGGGGTGCAACATGGCTCAATTTTCACGGCTTTTATGCATTCTGTCCCCATGAAATAAATATCACATATTTTAAAAGCTTGTACGTAAAATTGAGCCACGGTTAAATATTCAAGACGCTCTCGAAGAGATAGTGGCCAGGATGTACTTAAGTGCACCACTTTACTTGTGGCATCCAGCCCTAAATCTGATTGGTATGACTATGTACTGCTACTGGTAAGCCTGTGGCGGTTTGTGTCTGTATATGAACAGCGGCACTTTTAGCAAGATCAGCCTACCATGGGGCTTTTTCCCCTTCTGGCGATCTGTGCTCTGTGGTAACAAGATCTTATCCTTAACAGCGGTGAATGCAGGCTTCAACATGAGAGAATGGGAGGAAGGTTTTAGCTCATTTATTTCAGAGGGGGGTCAACTGTTCCGAGTTCTACCTGACGGTTTGGGCTGCAGGCCTGACTGGACCCGAAGAGAGCACCAGTGCTCATGAATCATGCTGCTGGGAATAGGAGCCCAACTGAGGTCCACAGGATGGGGGATGCACATTGGCACAAAGGCCTCGTCCACAGCAGAGGGACACTTTGGAGGTTCCGCAGGCTCAAACAATCAATCAGAGACCAATCTGTAATAATTACACCCAGGGAGTCATGGCAATGTGCTTTCCACACCTTGTAGCACATTCCCCTTCCCTCCATCCCTCCCTCCACCTCTTTTATCAAGTGGTTAGTCTGACACTCTTTTCTATTCCCTCCAGTAACTCCATCATCATCTTCCCTCCTCTTCTGTCTCCTTTTCCCCATCTGCTGTGCGCCTGTATCTGTGTTCTCCATTTTCTCAGTGGCAGTATTTGTAATACATATGGACATATCAACAAACACATGCACCATGTTGCAGATTGTGGAAAGGGGCTAGATATGAAGTGGACTGATGGTGACTGTGGAGGAGAGAGAGGGGTATGTAGGGCACAGTATGTGGATAAAGTAATGATTTCTCCTTCACACCTCCCTTGCTAATTAGTGCAGGCTGCCTGCTGCCTTGGAGGGGGCGGCGTCTAGGGAGCCCCGCTATTTGTCTTGAAGAATTACTGACAAGCAACGCACGTCACTCCTTAATCCCACAGATACTGGACGGAATTCAGCATCAACCTGAATGCAGCCACCTGTCGATTGGATTTAATGATTGTGATGATCAATTTTAGCCTCTGCTCCTCTCCAGCCACGCAACAGGGATGTGGTGTAAGCCGCAGCCCACTTCACCCCTTCCCCTAAGAGTCTCTCACTGCAGACTATTTGTGTCTGCATTCTGCAACATCCTCCACACAGATGTGTCCCCCCCCCCATCTTCTCTTATTGGTCCCTTAGTATCTCTCTGCACTTCCTCTCAACTCTATTTTCTTCAACCCCTATGCATTTGGAGAGCTTTCAGCACATCACTTAGCTTTTTGCCAGGCTCAGTGGATAAATACGGGTGCAATTTAAGGGAAGAGAAAGCTATTTATGAACCTCAGCCATATCTTGAGCCAACTGGTGACACAGAATCATGTTTTCTTACTATTCATTTGTACAAGTAAAACACATGGCAGAACAACCCAAGGATGGATAAACAGTTTAGATGTGTAATGTGTTGCTGCAGGAGCTAGGAAACAGAGGGGGGTGCCATATCTTAAATACATATATCACAGGTGTTTGTGTGGGACTCCCATTAACATTATTTTGCCTGAGGTGGATCTAATCTCCACAGCAGCTGCATCTCACAAGCCTGCCATGGCATGACAAAGAAACCAATCATTAATGTCAGACAGAAGAGGACAATAATTGTTTCCCTGGAAGTAGTACTCAGTAATGATGTCCATCTTCCGGCATACTCGTCCCTACTGGGCTAATAAGATGAAACTTTAATGATGATTGTGTATATTGTTCTCTTGACTTAACCACATAGTGAAACAACACAGCAACGAAAAGAAAGTGTTACCCAGGAAAAAAAAAAGTGGAAGGTCGATAGAAATACAAAACAATAACAATGTCTCTAGAATGTGTAGAAATGAGAGCACTATGTTCATTTAATTATTATGCAAATGTTTATATAAATATCCTAGAACAGACTTTGAACACACCTTTTACGTTTAAGAATAAATTGAAAGATAATAAAGCTTCAAATTCTCCAAGGGAAATGCAAGACTCTAGTTCAAGTTAATTCCACTGATTGGTGCATCGTACCTGAAACCAGTTCTGTCAAAATCAGTGTGCATATGAGAGATACAAGATTTAAATGACAGAAGAGAAGTAGAGCTTTATAAATGTAGAACATGAGAAGGTAATCTTGACTCTAATGCAATAATAATAATGCAAAAACTTATAATGCATATCTAATTCCACTATGATTCCTAAATACTCCTATGGACAATTGATAACAAATGATATTGCTCATGACTCAGTGTTTCCTAGCTACACCACAGTGAATTAAGTATGTATTTTTCAGTGTGTATACACTAATTTGCCAGTTGACAACTGCTGCAGCTAAAAGCAATTCAGTACAACCATTAAGTAAATGTTACCTTTGTGAAACTGTTTTTGACTTTTGTTGAAATTGTTTTTAAGTTTAGTTTAAGAACTGGTAATCTGCTAGTTGTAGGAGGTCTTCTCCTCCTGGTTTGATTTATCCCGCTAGTTCAGTGTGTGTGTGTCCTAGTCCATAAATGCTCAAAGTAACGGAGATGAGATGTGTTTCAGTTGGCTTTCACGGTTTGTGGAGTGCTTAATTAATCTTGAACACTCCCAGCGGAATGTTACGTACCCAGATGAGGAAGGCCACACCCGACAGAGCAGTAACATACAGCAATAACAGGAGATTCGGTCACCGCCAGAGTAGCACAGCTGCATTGTCCACTATTTGCACCAGATTACCATTAACAAACTAGTAACAGACGTGAAACGTTCAAGAATTGTTGATGTGGTTCTATACAGGTATGTGTGATTCTCAAAGTTGCAAAAAGTTTCCCTCTGTTCGTGAAAGTCACACTAATGTCAAAGGACACACCGCACTAAGACAAGGGCAACATATTTCCACAGAGGGCTCGCCATCAAACGTTTACCCCTTTGTAATGCAGAAGTGTATAAATGCCCCCTGTGTCAGTGGCACATAAAATGGATGGCACAGGACTGGGCTAAGAGGCTTTGCCAAAGCTGTGGCTTACCAGTCTCACAGGTGTTAATGTGCACGCTGTCTACCACCCTGACTGAGAAGATTGGCCACCACACTCACTTTCAACAGCCCAGTGTCTGGCACAAAAGATCCCACCTCCAGCCCATTCTACCATTTTCCCTCTCCGAAATAGCGTCTCGCAGACAGGGCAGGGGAGCTGGTGGGAATCATCCCACGGCCCGGCGATGGGGGTTCGATGAGTTGGTCTGATGCTATGCAATGAGTGAGTCATTCATTTTTTTTCTTAATAGTAACTCTGACTGTGTAAAGGAGAGGAGATTTGTTGTGTCCATGGTAACACTACAATGAACGACTCCTTGGAGATCAACTTAAAAAAAAAAAAAAAAAAAGCAGAGTGGGGCTGGGAGGATTTATGGTCACTATGGATTCTGTGGAGTTTCTGATTGGAGGTTTGTAAGAAATCAAAACGTGGACAATAACCCCCCCCCCCCCTTTTGTCATATAACACATTTCCTTCGCACAATGTGGGGCAAAACTCTGGGACAGCCTGTGATTACTTACTCTTTTACTTGGCTGGAATTAATTAATCACTTCGACTGTGTCTTGCTCTTGTTTCTGTGTCTCTTTCAGGAAACTCCATCACCTGCCTATTGCTCCCTCTCTCTCTACTGGAGTGTATATTGCTCATGGGCCTTTTCTTTATTGTGAGAAGATGCTTGTAAACACAATTCACAATACCAGCATCCTTTGGGGGCGGTAGCTTGTCTTGTGTGCATACTGTGTGATTTTGAAGGAACGTGAAAGGCCCCGGTCTAATGTAGAAGCAGCGCATGATAAAAGGATTTTTTTGGGGGGGGGATGACACAGCAAGCAAAGATTTTTCTTTTTCTTTAAAAAAAACAAGAATAAATCCCCTTTTCTGTGAGAGCTCACACTGTTACAGAGTCGAAAACTGCTTTCCTTTTCCTGACACCATGGGCCGAGGGAATTGCATCACACTTACATCATACTTAGCTGTGAACAGGGTGTCCAGTGTTCAGTGTTTAATTTATATTAATTGCAGTATTGTGGGGAAACAAAACAGAAGGGAGGCAATAATGTTCATGTCATGGTCTACATGTGGTCTTTATGTGCTTTCTTGATGCGTCCAAAGCCTTTGACGGCATTAATCATGGCAAACCATTTATTAAGCTGCAAGAGCAAGGGGTGCCTCCATACTTAACGAGAATGCCGCATTATTGGTACTCACACCAAACCATGCAAGTTAGATTGGGCAAAACAATATCAAATCTATTCCCTGTTACCAATGAGATCAGAAAATGTGCAATATTGTTACCGGTCCTTTTTAACCTGTATATGGATGGTATGGCTGAAAATGACAAGAGTGTAATGTATGGTGGGGCTTATTAACCATTTAATGTACGGTGATGATTTAATTATGTCACCATATCGTGCTGGCTTACAGCAACTGCTCAGAGCTTGTACAAAGTATGGTTTGGAATGGTATTACAATGTCTTTGACTGACCCTTCCCAAAGTGAGACAAGATATACCTCCAGCTTTCGGAAATATTGGAACCAACATTTGTGTGTTTTTTAACCATTGAGAACACGTCTTTCTATGTGTAATCTTATGTTTGTTTGTATATTGTGTGTCTTCTATATCTGGACTAGAATATAGAACACTAGTTATTATTATGCAAATGCTATGGTAATTCGTATCTAAAATAAAATAAGATTAACTTGAATGGAAATATTCTTATATATTTTCAGATTTGGTGTATATAATAGCTGTCTCCACATTTAACAACACAGTACATCTCACTAGGATACATTCGGATTCTTATTTAAATGCGTTTAAGTCTCAGTACTGTCTATGGACAGTGAGCATTAAGTGGAAAAAAGTGAAATGCCTCCTGTGTCTTAGTGGAAGTGTGGGTCTGAGCACTGGATTTCAGCTCAATAGAAGCTGTAATTAGTTGTAATTTACGGGGCAACTCCTCCCCAGCGACCCTGCTGTGCCGAATCCCCTGGCCACTCGGAAAGATCATGTTTTCCTGCACAGTGCATGGCACTCAAATGAACCACAACGCTGCCATAATGGCTTGCTCCCCACTGATTTGCCCACCTTGTGTAAGGTAGCTGAAAGTCACTTCCTGTGATGCTCAGTGAAGCGTGCACACTGCAATTTCCATCTATTAAGATGTGCAGGAGCAAGGGTGCCCAAAGCCACCATAAACACATCAATAATGGAAGCAATTGGAATGATAGGCAAAGTTGGTGGTAATGAGAAGATGTTACTGTTGATGTGTTTTCACCATTGGTGGCTGCAACTGACAATGTGTTTTTAAATCTAATGATGCATTTGCATGTAATTCTCTCTGCTTTTTATTGTGCTGAAATCAGTCCAGATGCAATTTGAGCGCATCAATTTAGAGTCCAATGTTACTCAAGCAACTAATGGACTCTCAGGCAAAATGAAAATTGCTTCCTAATGATCTGACTAAGCTTGATGGGTGAATCTAAATTGATTAGTGCGCTAACATGAATGTAATATGGAATTAGCCTTTGAAAAGTGTGATCACATTTTTCTGGTACTTGCTGACCTTATTACATTCTAGCATTTTAGCATCTTACTAATAGCCATTGCTCCATTGCTTAGTACTGTATGCACTCCAGACACTTTTTTCCCTTCCTCTCGTTCAGTTGATATGTATTGATGTTCCCATAAATACTTGTTGTCATGGCTGTAATGAACATAAAGTGGTATGAAAAGGACATTAGAAGGCCCATGAGTGTTTCTGTGGCTAATGTACCCTCTAACTTAATTTCTTGATGTACAGTCTTCATGATTTAAAAGTAAAAATAGAAACAGTTTCTAATACGTCACATATTTACAATTATAATTTACTAGATACATATTTTTAAAAAGCAACATTCATAACAAGGACATAAACTTAGGAGGTGTTTACCACATGCACACCAACACATTCATTACTGATATACCATTTCAGAATTTTGCAAAAACAAACAAAGAACAAGACAATAATAGAAATGTGGTTCTGCCAGGGTTTTAAAAGCTGTGATGGTGGTTTCTACAATTCCATCATCATGCCTAATAAAGAAATATTTGCTCTGAAGGTACGTTCACAGCAAACCCGAAGCAAATTTTCAAACATGTTGTGGAAGTCTCAGATATGCTGATTTATGAAACGCAATCCTGTCTGAGTTCATAACATCACCCAGAGGTGAGCAGTGAATTTCATTGAGCTGTATTCATTTTGAAAAGCAAGCCACATGTCGGTTGGTTGACTACAGAGGTACGAACCAAAGAATTAGTTGCGATTTAATTGCAATAAACAGATCAACAGGATGCCGAAAGAACTAACTTCTGTTCTGCTATGCTGTATTTGTGTTTGGTTTGGTGCTATTGAAACTCTAGATCATGGATGAATCTGGGTATGCTCCCTCAAAAAATATTGCAAGGATTTATGAAGAATTAACCTACTGAAATTAGGTGAAAGCTTTTATTTTGCTATCATTTTTGCTAAAGACAATGGCCAGTCATATTGTATTGCATTTGCTCAACTGTCATGTCATTATTGTGGTAAGAGCATGTGGGTTGTGGCCTGAAAAGAGCCATTATAGTTTCTATCAGGCAGCCAAAGTGCTTCAGTTCAACTCAGTATGATGTTAAAATAAAGTTGCAGCAATGTGATTCTTACTCCCTTAAGGTAAGCCATTTATCACATTGAGCCTTTTATTCCTTTTTCATTCTGTGGTCGGTAGAGAGCTTTTTAAAAACTCTGCTTGCTGGTGCATTCATGGACGCTGCGAAAATCGTTTGACAGGTGAGCACTTGTACTTAATAAGCTAAAACTTAGATGTTCTCTCAAAGTGGTGATTTTTTTTACTACAATTGTGCCTCCACCTCGCCTGAAAACCAAATTCCACAAGGTTCTTATTTCTTTTCGTATTCAAGGTATGCAAAGTTACAAACCCGTGTGATTTGCCATCCCATGGTGAATTGAACATGTTTATGAAAAATGAAAAGACAAAGCATAACAACTGAAAAAACAGTTGTGGTAAAACAAATTGCCACATTAAATCACAGCACAGGGAAGAACCCTTCAACCTGGCTGTGTTAATCAAATGTTTGTCGTTTATATTCAAACTTGCAATGGGAAAGTATTGACAAAAGAAGCTAATCAGGAAACATGATGGCCTACTTGTTCATATCGAAATAGTAAAGAATAGCAGTTCTGGCTGCAGACTGTATCATATGCAATTTAATCATTTTAGTTATTAGCGGAATGGAGTGTGAGTGAAGGCTAGAAAAGCACAACATGGGCCACAATGGTTTGACCCAAATGTTACTTGAGGGCTTCCTTCTTCGTATGAGGGACTGAGGGACACTTGAATGCCGGGATGAGCTGGCAGCTGGAGCAGGGCACGACAAGCACTCATCACCCCAGCCCCGCACCCTCTCCCCCTGCTCACCCTCCACTCTCGACCCTTTACAGCGGCTCACCTCGGTGAGTATGAATAATGAATGTGACTAGACACATGGGTCAGAGGTGACGTGTCTGTGCGGGAGCAAATTCCTCCTTGATTAGTACATAAAAAGCCAGGCCCATCTGCCTCTTCTCAGGGATTTGACAGGGGTCTGGGCAGGAATGCCAGGAACCCAGGGACAGCAGAGCAGAGACAAGGCCTGGACTGGGGGGGCATGCGTGTGTGTGTGTGTGTGCGTGTTAGTGTGTGTGTGTGTGTGTGTGTGTGTGTGGGGGGGGGGGGGGGGGGGGTAGTCCTTTGCACCATGCAAGGAGAGACTCACAGCAGGGGGACTCGCTTTATCATCACCTCACATCACGCAGACTCTGCAGCATTGTAATGTGCAAAGCTTGAACTTGCCTTTGGGCATCTGAGTATTAGTGCGGTGTATACAAATCAGGCTATCAAACATTAAATGAACAGAAACCGTTTTTACTTAACTCGTAAAACTTGAAGGTAATAAGTGTTTTAGATTATCACAGCTCAGGAAAACTATAATATTAAAAGCTACTCATTCATATTTGAACACAGATAATATTTCCAATCGATCATAATTTCCAGAAAGGGGGAGGCTGAGAGAAACCTGCAGCAGGTGGGAAGCAAGACACAGGGGCCTGGCTTGGGTCTCAGGAGTCGTAGTCGTACTCGATCACAAATAGCTTGAACTTGGGATGTACCAATACCACTATTTTTCTGACCAACTACAAGCACTTACATTTGAAACTTGCCGATACCATGTACCAATATTAGTATTTAATAATACATACAGTGCTAACATGAACTTTGAAAAGATGTTTTATTTTCATCAGATGTTGCTCACTTTCAGACTGCAACCAATCAATTATACAACATGATACTTGCTGACATTTTAACACTCAACATTGTTTTCCTGATATAAACAGAGCATAATTTGCAGTAGGGATGTTTCTAATTAAGTGTCAATTAGCATTTAACCTTTTACTGTTATCAGTTAAGAATCTAAAATAAATATTGACACAACATTAAATCCTTCCAGGATACATGGCCACACACAATTTCAATTTTATTTTTGTAAGGGAAACCCTACGTTAACATATGAGTACTTTCCTTTGTCAACAGCTCTCCACCAGAGTGGTTTGGTTTACTGCAGAATGCCTTTGCACAGACTTCTAAATCGTTCACACATGGGTCTTTCAGAAAGGTCAAGGCCATCCGCAACACCACCAAGAATCCCTTGAAGCGCCTGACCTCCCATGGGGGGCATCATTGATCTTATTAGTCTTTATAGAAGGATTAACAGCGGGAGCTACTCAGTGGAGTTGTCCACTCATTTACGTCTGGGGAGCAGGGAGATAAATTACCACACTGTATCCCACAGTAACAATGCAATATATAGATGCCCTAAAAGAGGCCAGAGATAAGCAAACATGTTGGGGAGAGGAAAACATGGCGCAAGTTCACCTCGCGTAGAGAGAAAGAACCCTTCGGCAGCGGCTATAATTAATATGCTAAATTGAATTGCAATAATCGACTGGGGGACTGGCCTTGTGCTCTGGAGGTAGGATGATTAAAATGTAAGGCTCCAATGAAGGGGTGATTGGGACCCCGGTGAATTAAGGATTGGATTTGATGGGAGACAATGCTGCTTCTATTTTTCATTAATTAGCCTCAGATCCATAAAGCCTGTGAAAGACGTCAATTGTGTATTACTTCAGCCTCTCAATTACATCCATTCATTAGCCCTGAATGGCCCGCGCCAAAGCATTATAGCACATGCATATGAGAATAAAAGAGCGGATGAAAGATTGAGTATACTACCCTCATGCCACTGGGTTATTATATGTGTGGGAGTCCATGAAAAATGTTGAGGTCCTTTGTCAAATGTCCAAAGGATGAATGTTACATGGGCAACATCCAACACAATACCCATTTGTGTGGGACGTCAAGTCATAATAAGTTTCTATTTAAAAACCGCTGCAGTCACACCCACGCACGGCCATTGTGCACTTTCTGGCATTGATCAATATTAGCTTTTGAAAGTGCACAACGGAACTACCAATTTTCAATGTCTTTCAATAGTTTGCATGAGGCACTGGCTCTTCCAGTGAGTGGCTTTTCTGAACACATTCAAAGTGGGCGCTTATAGCTCAGTAATCATGTAAGAACAATTGTAAAATTGCCCACACAGGTGTATAGAAAGACATCACGATAGACATCTTTTTTTTTTTAAATGATAACCTGTTAAAACAAGTTGTATTTTTTTACCCCAACCAGAAAAGTAGATATTCCTAAATCAGTAGGATGTGCCTTCTGAGATTTAAAAATGCTGTTCTTGCAGACTGCATATGCAAGGAGCTTTTAAATGAATAAAAAGCCTGAGTGCTCTGAGTCCCATTGTAGCTGTCTTTAGATGTAACTCTCTATAGGCACCCGACTAAATCTGTGATTAAAATCTCCTTTGACATTTCTTTGTTCCTATGTCTTTGCATTACTCAAACTCGGTACGGTTTTGTTTTTCTCCCAAAAGCCAAAAAGCCGAGCCTGAGAATTTACTTCATTTTTGTTTTGATGCATACATTTCCTTGAGAAGATTACAAAAAAAGCAACTGTTGTCATATATCCTGTTTGAAGCTAGTCTCTCTGTCTGTCTCTCTCTCTATCTCTCTCTCTATCTCGCAACTCCATGTGTGTGTGTGTGTGTGTGTGCCCGTGGGTGCAGACATACACAGAGATAGAGAGTTATAGTGACAGGATGAGAGTGCTACACGGCCGTGTAATGAAACCCATAATTACAGAGCGAGGGACGGGTATTGTTCACGTGATTGACAAGTCCCTTTCAGTCACGAGTGCAGTTTTCTGTCAAAGACCTGTTTTTCTGTCCTTTTTATTTTTTCTCTCTCTCCCCCAGAAGGCCGTGCACCTTCTGCTGGTGCAAGACAACACAAAGGCATCACTCTCCCGGACAGGGAGTGTGCTTGGTGATAATGCATGATTTGCATTTAATTCTTAGATGTGACAGGCTCCCTTATAGTACAGTGGAGCTTGGGGCCCTAATTTGCATTGTGTTCTTATCAGGTGCCATAATGCGTTGTTAAGGGACAAACATTAGGAGCTGTGACATTCATCTGCATGATATGGCAGTGATATGGTCAGCCGTGTGTACAAGTGTACATGTGCATTGTGACAATAAAAACAGGCTGCTCATTGTAGTAAAGGTGAACCCGTGTGTGCCTCGTTTGAATGCAGCCACTGCCTCTGCGGAGGTTTTTCTTTTATGAGTGTATGTTTACAACAGAGCGGACTGAACTATAAAACACTTCTCCTTCCCCTGAAAAGATGAAATTGTGTTCCAAATGTCAGACATGCTATATATTTCCTCATTCTTTTCCCCACAGCCTTCTTGGACATGTATGAACATGTTAGGTGTCATTCATGTAATCACATCTTCAAGTATCTTATTTTTTTCCACACCCACTTCTTCACACGTCCTTTACTTCCTTCCAATATTTGGGGAAAACAAATCTTGCACTATGAACAACATATATATAACATGACATTGCTCCAACTTCCTTCTTGTCCTCTAGCACAGCCTCTCCTGACAGTGTAAGCAATTTTATTGAACATGGCTTTTCCTCTGACCAGTCTTCCAGAAGAAAAGTTCCAGGCTGGAGAATCCAGAATGTCACATATCAGGTCAGTGCGTCTGGGTGTGCGACTCCTCAGATATTACACATTTTTAATACCTCCTTACATGCCACTGGAGGATAGTAGGGCCAATGGCTGCCCATAATTGAGCCATATTGTTGCCGAGTTGAGGATTCTTGTGGGAGATGGGTAGAAGATGGAGGGGATACAAGAACCGGACCCTGGAGACAGAGAGGCACAATCTGCTGCACACCCTCCACTCTCCCATAAGAGTGAACTTCCATGTTCTCTCCGCTTCCTGCGCTGGTCATTTGCTCTCCCCTGCTTGATTGCGGCACACAGACATTGTTAAACCAATGTAAAATGTGCAATGTCTGGCTATTATCATCCCTGTTCCCCGATGAGTTATTAAACACATATGGGGCATACCGGCATAATAATCCCAGAGATACGGCATGTGCTTATTCTGAATTGTTGGGCCTCATCTACCACCTGCACCTTTTTTTGAAAATGAATTTGTCACATAGGCCTGGAAACTGCCCGGCTGAATGCCACCTCTATTTGAGCTCAATGGTTGAACACTATCAGAAGGTACGTGTCGGAAAATGGCACAATTTGAATTGCATGCAAACTGCCTCACAATGTGCTATAGCTTGTTTTTTTCTTCTTTTTTTTTCTTTTTTTTTTGTGACAGGAAGGCAAGATCTCAAGCAATCTTTTTTTTTCCCCTGGTGGATGATTGGAAGGTTTAACCATGTTTCCTCTCTATGACATGTCTCTTTGTCATGTCCTACCATCAACAGAAAGTTATGGCAAATTAATTCCCTCGGGACCCTTCCTTACGCCCCCTTCATAAAGTGCAAACACTGTAATATCTAAGGTCAGAAGAGAGATGTCTGGTTCTATTAATACTAGGGATCTGTACAGGAGTTTAGATGGTGGAGAGTTTGGTGGTGGCAAAAGCATTGGTGCAACTAGAATTCCCGTAGGAATCACTATTTGCCTCAGCATTCCCTGGCCCTTCACAGTTTGATAACTCAATAGATTACCTGTCGCACTTTCCAAGGACATTAAACTAAGTTCTCCCCGGGATCGATGGGAAAGGGCTTTTTTGGATATCAACACTGCTCAATACTGGACACTTCATTTCCCACAACATACAGGCCCCTCCATTTAATTATAGCACATGGAATGGTTTTATATCCAACTTTGTACAGTTACCTACAGCTCAGGAAGACAGAAACACACCACTATAAAAGAAGAAATGTCTATTTCCCCCAACCAAATTAGTATCTGAAAATAAACAGAAAACTCAGTTACACGATCCAAAAAAAACAACAACAAAAAAAACAGACTAGCTTAAGGCATGTGAGAAATGACCACTTATGTCAAGCAAGTGGCAGGTAGGGAGGAATAAATGGTGCCCACTTGCTTTGTCAAAGGCAAAGAGGTCTTCGGAAGGTCTTTTTCGAGTGTGACACTGCTGCAGACTATTTACCCACGCTTGTGCTCTTATTTATCGCAAGGTTCCACACCATGAATTATCTAATGTCTTATGGACTGTAAATTTCCCTAATGCAGTCCTGTGCCCTTCCTCTATACTTACCTACAGACACAGGCAGGTGTGCGCACACAAGCACACACTGCAATTAGCCAACCTCATACACAATCATAATACCCCTGAAGTCACCCTTTTGTAGGACTACTCCCCTTAGCTTTATTGTGTATCGAGGCAACAGAGTGCTCACATTTGTTTGTGCGGGGTAAATGATGAAAGCATCAGCCATAAGAAACCCCCGGTGTCCTGTTGGAGGCCCTTATGAAAGCCGTAACGCTGCTGTCACCGATCAATCAGGGAGAGTACCACAATATTGTTTACTAGCGCAGCTCATTAAGCAATGTAGCAGAACATGCTAACTTAATTTAAAGTGAGATTTATTGTGGCCTGGGCAGGAGAGAACCATTGTCCCGTAGCTCAACCCTTTGCCATTGTGGATCTGGGCTGTTACATTACAAGCAAGAGCCGTTGATAAATTGTCCCTCTCTGATCTAACCTACTTAACAGTTTCCACCTAGACAATAATTAAGAATAATTTGAAACTGAAATGTAGCACACTGAGGTCATTTGCTATGATGCTATGAAGCCTGACTGTTGGCCAAAAGAAGAAAAAAAAAAACCCACAATGGCTGTGTTATCTGAGAAAGTGAATTGGTAACATGTAGGGACACAGATGACTCTCATTAACGATGCGATGCAGGTTAAGTTGCAGGAGAGACTGCATTAACAGTAAACGGGGGGTGGGGGTGGGGGGCTAAAACAATCAAGATCAGAATTGATTGCTTTTGTACTTCAAACTGCTTCTTTAAAATTAAGAGTTTATGAAACGGGTGCTTTCCAAAGAATAAAATTGACAATAAAGGCAGATTTGTTTTTGCACAATATTAAAGCCTTTGTACCTCATGAGCTTGAGCATTTTTGAAGACGATTATAAGTAGCAGAAAATAAATGCAATGTTCTGACAACTAAATTCCCCTCACTCAGACACTGCAACGAATCTGTGGATGTGATGCCGACACACTGACAGGCCTCCCATGAGGACGAGGTCACGCCAGAGCCCAGTGATCAGGACTCTCTCTGGGGTGCTTTGGGCTTCTTCCCAGGTGCCAGTTCCAGGGGCACCTCTCTAGCAAAGTGCCTCCAGGGAGTAGTGGCACTTTTAAAAGACGGAAATTAAGTGGAAAAATGTCTGCTCACTCACTGATGTAATTATCTGTCCTGGAATAACATCTGTTCACAAGCCAGCGTGCCAAGTCCACTTCAACATGTGCCAGTACCTCGTGGCATTGCCGGGTGTGTACCTGCGTCTATTTCCAAACGCTGTGTATCTTGGCACCAGCTGCAGCAACTTTTCACTCTGACATCCTCCACCCATTCAACATCTGCGTATTAATGTGAACATCTTGGCTGCGGTCATTGAGAATACCAACGTTGTGACACCACCTCATCCGTTTTTTCCTGTTTAACCACGACTCTGTAGTAGGGCTTTTCTTCATAATATATTCATTTTAATAATAAATTATAAATATAAAATAAAGTACTCTACATAATTTGGAAGATTATTTCTCTTTATATGACTTCTTTATATTATCATAATTTTATTCATCAGCCAGCCATATTTATCACTCTACTACTTTACTAAGACTGATGCAGTTTGTGTTGCGTTTGTTATTGCAAGTTTGCAAACAGTGCATGCTGTGCTTCCTCATTTTACGTAGTATTTATCAAACCTGACCACTGGGCAAACAGCACATACTCCGCCCTCCTGTGTAATTAGCGTATGTATCTAACACGGATCTTGTAAAAAGAAAGTGCAAAAAAGCACGTAAAGCGGCGTACCAAGGAAAAGGTAGCGGACAACAGGGCACAGCTAAGGATAACCGGTTGCGGTCCACCAGAAATGAATGTCTAGTAATGTGCAGCAAAACTGCCAAATGAGACCAGATAATAGGCAGATACAATAACTGGTTTGCACAATTAATGGAATGGCCAGAGCGGTAACCAACTTTCCAGACCTGCGCCAAACCGGTCCTGAGACATCCGGACCTCAGACATCCAGAACTGAGACATCCAGACCTGAGACACGTCCGCTACCACTCGTGTTCTCAGGAAAATAAAAATACCTGAGCAAACAGTCTCAGATAACCACTTAAAAAATAATAAAGAACACAAAAATGGAATTGTTCCAGTTTGCGTTGATTATTTATTTTCTCCATTTTTATTTCCAATCAATTTCAACATAGATCAAGTCCAGTAACTGCATTGCATGGATACTTAATCTGTAACGTTGACTTCTGGTTCGCATTATTGAGAAAGTATGATTTGTGTGGCGCTTCCTGGTTTAGACCTGCTTTTAAGAGGCGGAGAATTTCTGCCACAGCATAGAGACGCGCTCTCACTCGCAGTTTTTGTAAATACCGGGGAATATATATAATAACGCACACTTAATGCTTATGAATGCTTTGAATCCAAGCAGTGACAAATCCATACAGATTCCTGTTAGGCAGACTCTGGAAAGCTCATCAGCATGCCTCATCTATCTATATCACGTGTGTCAAAGTGAGCGTGGGGGTGGGCGTGAACTCACCTCGTGGCTTATTCCCACCTTAACAACTCTGTTGTAACAGAGCTCAGGTGGCCTACGAGAGAAACCTGCTTGATATTCAGCCCGCCAACCTGGGCTAATCCATTATGCATCGGCATTGTTATACTCCTTTTTACTTTCTCCCCCCTTATTGGAAGGGCCAACTTTCCCCGGTGTGGCGGTAAGTGTGAGCTAAATGAAGGATTCCAGTTGAGTTGTGGTTATTGACATGCAATAACCAAAGGATTACACCTGCTTTACTGTGGAGATACCATCCAATATAAGCAGGAGGAATGTGTTGGGATGACCCTTGGGTATACATGGTGACTACCATGTACACCCGCTGGGAGCAAATTATAATTGAACTATACCATGGAATAGAGAATTTGCTTCTCCTCTTGTTAACTGGGCCCTAATTATCTTTACTCTTCAGTTATTGCAGCATAGGGGATAGAGCACTGTGTCCTCCCTATTAGATCAACTGTCTTGGGAGTTTTTTAACTATAGGTTAATGAACTGCAGAATGCCAGGCAGCATGCAATCACAGCTCAGCCAATATTACCAAGGATATGATGTTTTTAAGCATGTGCCTCAGGGCCGGGGGAAGTCAGCTCTCAAGGGTGCATACCCCTCTAGTTTGAGACATGTATAATTGGCAACAATGCAATGTTGGTTTTTCTCCTATTTTGAATGCTCAATATTTCAAATCATCCCTCGGTGCCACGCAAATGTCTCAGACTGGAAGATAGCATCAAGTGCTCTCATTACAATGCATGACATGTTTTACAGAGCTCAGTTAGTATAAGATTTGCGTAGCCTTTGGCTTGTCAAATGATTCTATAATTGATTAGATTAATACTGATCAGTGCTAACATGGAGCACAGGGTGGACTGATGTCAGTGTAGAGCAGATAATTGGATATAGTGAGTTAGTGTGAATGCATTATTAGCGATTAAATGGTTTGGAAAATGTTATTAAAGTAATAGAACTGCCACACGTGCTAATTCCTGAAAGGAAATAACCACTGATTTGAGTTTTGTGGAATTGTGATGGATTATTATAGACACAGTATGATGTATTTCTCATTAAAAGGAAGCCTTGTCAGATATGAAACATGCTACAATGCCACACATTTTAATTCGCCCCCGCCCTCCAAGATTTAGTAGCACAATCTCCGAGTGCCTTGAATGGAGCCACAGAGAGCTGATTCCGTGACACACAGTTGTAAGCCTTCTCCAATACCACAAAACAGATGTACACAGGATGGACAAACTCCCAGGATCCCTCCAATAGAATTGCCAAGGTAAAGAACTGGTCCACATGTCCACAGCCAGAACGGTATCCACATTGCACCTCCGGGAGCTGAGGTTCAATAATCGGTTGGAGCTGCTTTCCAGCACCCTGGAATAAACCTTCTCAGGGAGGCTGAGCAATGTGATACCCCAATAATTGGAGTGCACTCTCTAGGGTCAGTGAATTGGTCTTGGTCTGTCCCCTCCTCAAGGACTAGTATGCCTTGAGAAACCCTATCAGGAGCTACTGTCCTCGACAACACATCTCCCAGGGTCACTGGGGCACAAAAACCCATATTCCCCATCATGCTAAATGGCAGATTCATCAGAGGGGTCAGTGTTCTATTGGTGTATACCATAAGGTAACTAACCTAGAAGCCTAGCTTTAGCTGAATGCTTTACTTTTAAAGGCAGAACTGCGGAGTGGCTAATGCAACAGAACAGCCACTTTCCAAATAAAAAATGCGTAATAGATATAATAGTTTATAGTTGTCACACTCTGCCTGTTCCCTACACCTCACTTTTAAGTTGCATCAAAACACAGCATCACCACTTGGTAGTGATTACTGCCCCGCTTCTGAAACAGACAAACGCAGGGCAATAATGAAACAAAGCCTGTTAATGAAACAAAGCCTCAAGGCAGAGATTTGGAATTTTACTATTTTTTTATCACTGAAGTTATCCTTTCAGCTCCAGATTGATTATTGATCAGGAAGGCCTATTTAGACGCTTTCTCTGCAAATTGCATGGAGACGTGCTTGAGATCAGGGGAAATATTAAGAAATGAGCTTAACAAGGAAGTTCAAGCATCCAACTTTGTTTTATTTGTTAGATACGATTGTCATGGTTCAATCTGCAAGTGACAAAGAATAAGGGTCAGATTGATCTCAACTAAAACAATAGCACACACTATTCATCAACTCGCAGATGCCTTTGAGCTTTGTGGTAGAGCCATTCGTTAGTAATCCTGGTAAAGGGTTTGCATATTTTTTTTTCTGTGTAGCAGCAGGTCCAGTGCTTCTGTTGTTTTCATTAATTTTGTTCAGCAGGCTGAATCTCTGAGGACTCCACGCCATCTTATGGGTATCTCCTCTCCAGCTGGTCCACAGGTGGTTAAGTACACTTTGTTCTTATTTGTCTGGCTTGCCTGGTTCAATATTAGCCGTCCTCTTCATCCGCGGAGCAGCCCCCGATATTGTCATGAGAGGAAACGGCATCAGGAAGAGCGAAAAGGCATTTGGCTGGCATTTCCCACCTTGGCTAAATCCAGCTCCTGATGCCCGGGCCAGACTGTTTCGTTTCTGTTCGAGCATTGATGATGACACCGTTCCAGGTCTCCACCTGTGTCCTCCTCCTCTGATCAGTGCAGTGGCCATGCTGGGAAGGGATAAGCAACAGCGGGATTCTCTCATCTTTCCCTGAGTCCTTCCGCGCTGATAAGCATCGAGAGATTATCAGGATTGTAAGGTGTTTGAATCGAAATCTTTTATGCTTGACATAAGATCGATGTACATATGTCCCTTTGACTCTTGTATTTCCATTCTGATCGTGCATAGTCGAACCTTTAGTTTTGCATTAAAAATTGGCCTTTATAAATCTTACTTTCTAATGATTTACAAAAAAAAATTAATATATAAACATTGCCACAAATGTTGTCATCAGCACAAATAACTAAGACAAATCAACTAGCCAATCTTGAATGTAACCTCAATATTTTTCTTGCACATTTGTTGTAGTTTTTTTACCCTGCTCCACAATAATGCATTTCATTTGTCTTATTTTTCATACATTATACAGGTATGAAATTTCCCCTCATCCATTCACTCTATGCACAAATATTATTTAAGTTTTAGAGATTCTGGAGTATTTTTGAAAAGATATGTTCTCTGTTTTCCCACAGCAAAAGTTAAAGCTATTGATGCGATGTCAATACACCCACATTATCCTCGCACGGATATATTTGCTTGAGCACATTTTGGAGTGGCTAATGATTTAGAGATTTGGAGAGGCAGAGTTGCTGCATTTCACATCACATTTTCAGGCAACAAAGCGAAAAGACGTATTGTGAGGTGATAAGAATTCACTTCTTTTTTTAAATTACTGATATTAAAAATACAGTGTATTGCTCCCGTGCAATGGTTACCTGTCATTAAGACAGGCTGCCCTTTCATAGCAACTTGTATCATCCCCCTCTCCTCCCTCCTAAGCCTCGGAGAGAGACACACACACTCAGCCTTAGACTCTCCCTCCCCAGTCTCAGGCTGTCTACACATGATAAGCGGTCTGAGCTGCACTTGCCACTTGGGTTGAGTGCTGGGAGCTTAGTTCAACGCCTACATGTCATCATGATATTTATATAATTTATAGACATGAACTGCTAGATTTAAAGTGAAGAAAAGCCAAGACAGTTATTTTGAACGTTATTATAAAAAAGAGCGTAGGACACTGGTTCTCGGTAAACTGTAATTTGATTGGGCGGGCTTTGAAAGCGGAGCAGCAAACAGGGTTTATGTTGATGTGATTTGAACTTTGTGCACTAAGAATTTACATTCAAGTCTTATTGTTGACTGATTGCCGAATCATGTTATTATATTTTTTTTCATACATCACCCTCTTTTTAAGCTTTATTTATCTATACAAAAAAGTGAAAACAACAAAATGTGTCTATCGCTGTTATTTAAGAATAACGGATTGCGTTATTCTGAAATAACAGTTTTCTTAGCCTCCATATAGCCGGACAGATGGAATGTCCTTTGTTTCATGTCCTTATATTTGACACCATACCATGTTTTCGGTTTGTTGTACAGTATGAGTCCAAATGTCAGTGACTTGTGTCCACTATGATTGTTCCCACTAAATTCATATTTCGCCTTAAATTCATACATCTCTGCTTGAAATCTACAGTAGAATCTTTGTTGATGTTCATGCTTTTTCCAAATGTGCTTCATTTGCAACGTTGCATGGACCCTGTAGCTGTGTTTGCAACTCTTTGTTAACTTGCTTACTGCTTTGCTAGCTAAGAGCAATCATTTACAAAATACAAACATGCAGTTTTAAAAAAAACTTCAATCAGCAAAATGATGACACTGCAAGAAGTGAAATGCAGGACTCATGACCTTAGTTATATGACATGGGCAGAGTGAGTGAAGTGGTATTCTCTAGGAACCGAGCATACTCTTTATTCCATCCCATCTGTAAAATGCAAATGCATTTTTGCTGCAGGCATATAAAGCATTGATAAACTACATATATAGAGAGAGATATATGATTGCGGAGCCTCTGGCTTGGCCCAACTTGAAGAAAGAGATAGAGAGAAGCCAGTGTTGGTGATGGGCATGGGCGGTTGGTTGGATGAGAGGATGCAGAAAAAGAGGGAGGCATGGCATGCTCTTGGGAGGTCCAAATAACAAGGAAGGCCAGCTGGGGCTTTTGGCAAAACATATTTAGGACCTCGTGGCAGACCCTGAGCCCCCGAACTAATCCTGCTGCAGGTGATTATGTGGAGAGATTTAAGAAATAGAAGGCTGCATCCAGTGCTCTTGTCCCCTACACATCCTGTGCACCTCTATGGAGGCTTGAACACTCTTAACCCTGTAAGAACCAAATATAGAAAAACAAAACAAAAACATTGTACCTTTCAGAGGTTGTTTTAGGAGGCCTCTGGTGCAGAAATTAAAGAGTATGTTTAGGTACGTTTTTAGATAAATGTAATTTTGCAACATTGGGCTCAGTTGGAATTACTGTATTGGTACTCACATTGTCTGAACAACAATTCAGAACAAATAAGGGTTAATTTGCAGGGCTGATTGCTTTCTTAGCCCCATAAAGGTATATAACAATAATAATCACACATGTCATATATTTATTAAAATAATAATTAAACAAAGGTCTTTCATATTTCTTAAATGTTTCATGGTCAGATCATTATGTTGTAATGGCAGTGTTTTTGTTGTTGAAACTGCAAATATTCACTATCCAGGTTCTCACCTTGAATAGAATTGTGTATTGAGCGAGTGTATTTACAAACCTGTTTTTTAAATCACCGAAATCATCACCTGCCATGTCAGTCCTGTTCAAATTAGGCAATCAGGAGAGGACTGAAAGAGTCACATTTTCTGGTTTCAACAGGAACCATTGACCTACTTGGGGGAAAAGGACTTACAAATATAGGGCCCTATTTCGTGGCGCAGCACAGGGCGGCGGAGCCGGCGTAATGCAAGTTTCCACCCGCGCAGCCTTGCGCACGGTCAGTTTGGCAGTTTGGTGGATCGCCTGCGCCAAGATGGGTGTGGCGGCGCAGCAGGGGGAGGCGTCACAGATTCAGCTTGGCGTAGCGGATGTTTCGTGGCACAAAGCATCGCAGAGACTGCGCTGGCCAGCTCCAACCTGGTCTACTTTCGGCGCAAGGCGTAAATAAAGTCCATTCATTCAAGGCGAATCACAGCTGGCGGAGTGGAAGTTTGGCTGACGGCGTGCAGTGCGTACACGTCACCGAGACCTCACAGGCAGGTTTCCACAGTTCCAGGCACATTTAAATGCAATAAATAATCACAACAAACACTATTTAATGCAACTAATTGAATCAACACGTGAATTTATATCTATATAGATTGTCCCGTCACATCTGACGTCAGATCAAAGGCGGATGGCACGCGTAACGGAAACTCAGCCTCTCGGACCAAAACATCTCCCTCTCTCTCCTGTTTTTTTATAATATCGGCATTGATATTATTATGATATGCACGCACAGCGCGTGATGCACGTGGTGGGAGCGGCGGCGCTGCTGCTGTCATCGGGTTGTCAAGTGACGGATCTTCAGTGTTGGGAACGTTACTTTAAAAAAGTAATTAGTTATAGTTACTCACTACTTGTTCCAAAAAGTAACTGAGTTAGTAACTGAATTACTTTATAATAAAAGTAACTAGTTACCAGGGAAAGTAACTATTTGCGTTACTGTAAAAACAAAAGTTGCTTATATGTCAAAGAATTTTGATTTTTCTTGTAATGAGATGGCAAACTGTCTTGTAGTCTACTCCTATAGTCGCGTAGCGTGTCTTGTGTATAAAAATTGAGATCGCATTCTCCGCACCTCGCATGCGGGAATAATTCAAACTTGAGGAGCAATTATACAGTGGGAGACGCTGTGTCTGTCATATATCACAAAACAGGTTCAGAGCGCACAGCAGTAGACATAATGACGGCGAGACCCCGGTGCCTCCACAAGCCGCCGGGCCGTTCATCATCATCATCATCATCATCATCATCACCACCGTCTTCACCACCCGCGCTCCACAGCTGCACCGGATTCCCGTCCAACACCAGAACGGCGGGACACCGGGCCCCGCTTCGCGCGCCGCTCAGACCAGCAGCAGCCAACTCCGGCTTTTTTTTTAACCGACAACCGACAAATTCAATTCATAGTAACGCACCGCATTTAACGTTCAGTAACGATAACGGCGTTGTAACGACGGAAACAACATTTTCTCGACCCGCGTCCAGATGAAGACGTCCAATCGACGTCGCGTCGCGACGTGACTTTAATTCAACTTTTTTTCGACATCATAAAATAATATCATGGCAATTATGACCTTATTAAATATGCATTTTAGAGAGTTTTAACTGAATAAACACGGCCAGAAAACGTTTTCTCGACCCGCGTCCAGATGAAGACGTCCAATCGACGTCGTGTCACGACGTGACTTTAATTCGACTTTTTTTCGACATCATAAAATAATATCATGGCAATTATGACCTTATTAAATATGCATTTTAGAGAGTTTTAACTGAATAAACACGGCCAGAAAACGTTTTCTCGACCATCGTCTAGATGAAGACGTCCAATCGACGTCGCGTCACGACGTGACTTTAATTCGACTGTTTTTCAACATCATAAAATAATATCATGGCAAATATGACCTAATTAAATATGCACTTTAGAGCGGTTCAACTTAATAAACACTGCCAGAAAACGTTTTCTCGACCTGCGTCCAGATGAAGACATCCAATCGACGTCGCGTCACGACGTGACTTTAATTCGACTTTTTTTCGACATGATAAAATTAGGGGGAATACGATCTCAAATAGAACATGTTTAACTGAAAAAACACTGTCAAGAATGATTTCCTCCATATACTGCTGTGCCGAGATGCAGATATCCAATCATGTGGGCAGGCAGGTTGATTTGACGTCTATCTGAGGGGCTGAAATGACCGACGTCATTTAGACGTTGTTTCAACGACATATCAACGCGCGAATGCTAAAAAAAACTATGCGAAATAATGGAAATATGTTTGTGAATTTAAGAAAATAATGTAGTAGCATATTGGCAATGTGGGTTAAAATGTTTGTGATTCTAGCATCCATCTAGGAACTATTTTTCCTGGCGTAGTTAGCGCACCTAGCGGTTTCCTACGCATGCGCAAGAAGAACTTTGCAGCGTCAGTTGACGAGGAGGAGACACAGACACCTGTGAAAGGTGAGTCACTAAAAGTACTGTAATTTAAAATGAAACCGTGTTTGGTAAGACATTATACGTTTATCAGTTGCATGTTAGAGTTTTGATTGTGTTGCTGCATCGTGTATTGTTACAGATAGCTGTTTTTTGTTGCTTTTATCCGTAACCGAGCGGCGGCTAGCAGCCGAGTTAGCTGCCGTGTGAAGCTAGCCCTGAGTTAGCTCACAGGCTACATGCTCAATGCTAAACCGAGCCGAACATCTGTGCAACTCTCGGTTTAGCATCGTTACAGAACCATAACACTTTAAGGGCCCTCCAGACGGGCGAAAACGTTATTTTTTCTCCGTCTTCTTCGGCATTGTTTCAAGAATATGTGCATTTAGACGGATCCACCGAAAACACTGTAGTTCATATGCCAGGCCTAAAACGGGACGGAGAGATGGAGCATGCGCAGAAGGTTTTCGCTCTATAATTTGTTCTTGCCATCTATAAAGTGCATTTAACATCTGAATAGGCGCTCTGTAAAAATGTTTATTTTTTTTCTCATGCCCTCTCTCCAGCTGCTGTGAAGAGATGGAGTCCAAAGGCCACAGATGCAGAAATAGTGATTCAGAACCACCTTAAACAAGACCCCACAGGACTGCAATAAAAAGGAAGTCAATAAAACATTTGTTCAAATATACATGTTCGTTTTTTATTCAATTATTCAATATATAGATAACTCGTTGTGTGTGTGTGTGTGTGTGTATGTACACTCTAAAAACTAATTCAGGGGATCTTTAGTCATTACTTAAATATATATATTGTTGTGAAATAAAAAATCAAGTTCTGAGATACTGTTAGACTTTTTACTTGTAATTGTTATTTTATTGAGCTTGGATGACACACGAATTATGCCTATTGATTCAATATACTATCATGACTTGTCAGAGTTTAAAATTTGCAGTTAATCAAAAAATAATTTAATTTTAAGTTCTGTTAATGTAAAATACAATTACAATACAACCACAGTTTCCCTCTCCTGCACTGCACGCACGGGCATGTTCAAGGCCAGACGAGTGACCACAGCTGAAACTTCATTGACGAGTTGTGGTGAATGGTAAGTAATTTTATGCTTAATTACACATATTTGCATTCGCTCAGGATTCTGTTGGTGATAGCCTACTATAACCGAATACCGAAATCTGGAAGTCCTTACTCTGAAATTTGAGCCGTGTTGATAGTACAGTCTGTGTGCCGAGGTAAAGTTAGCTAGTAGCTGTAGCCTGTCACTGACTGAGTAGGCCTAAATGCGCCAAGTAGCCAGGGAAAACGTTTTGGCAAGCTAATTTAATATGGGATTACCCATTAGCCACCGCTCCGGTTAGCATATAGGCTAGCTACGTTTATAAACTACAAGTAGCTACATCATTTACTTTCGCTAGCTGACTAACAAACTAGCGCACAAATAGGTTGTGTGTTAGCGAGTTATATTTAGTATTTCTTCTAATCTGAATCATAGGTTAATCATGTCTAGCTGACGTTAGCGGTAATAGCCACTGCTTGCTAAGAGGCTAGGGCTCCATTTTAGCTTGTTGATTTGGCCTGTTGCTACACTATTTGTTCAGATACTTTGCTCAAAACCAGTCGGCGTTATGTAGGGCCCTATGAATTCAGTTTTATTTTTTCCACTCATTGTCTGTTGAGAATTTATTTTGAAGAACCATATTTCATTTGTAAGGGTCTTCAACCCGAGTACCGGGGGCAGCTGCGCATGTTGCAACACACACCATATAAGGGCATGCTAACCATGTAGCAACATATTCATGCAGCATACCCTCTTAACGGGAAGAAGCTCAGCTACAAGCTCATGAAAACCATTTTCACCTAATCGAAACACAACTCCGACACCAAGCATCTAAATGAGCACGGAGAAAAAACATGCTAACGGCGCATGTCCGCAAAACTGCCGCTAGCGATTACGCCACTTCATGATAACGATACAAACAGCATGTCATATGAAAGCTGGGACTCTACAGATTCCAACGGTATAAGTCTCATCACTCTACGCCCCAAATTCACTGAAGAAGAGCTTAAGCCTTTTTTATTGAAAGGGCATTATTTTATTGTTCTTCACATATTTGGTTGGAAAAACTGCACATGTATGTCAGGCAAAGGGATTGAAAAATAATATTTTAATTCAAAAACTCTTCACTAGTACTGTTTGAGGTGTGATTTTGAGTAAAAAATGACATAAATCTACTTCGTTTTTGAAATTGCCTATGATAGCCTAGGTTCTCCTGAATCTATAGGTACCAAACACATGGTGTTTCATATACATTAAGTACTGTTTATAAGCCCAAATGTTAAAGAAGTAAAAACGAGCTGAAAATGGCTTAGTCCCAAAAATATACATATTTTTGTGCACTTTATTTTTTTTAAAAAGCCTATATATTTGGCAGATGTAAAGCATACATGTGTATGTTTTTTGTGTTATTCCATTTGTTTTTTTTAAATTATGTAACAGCTCCGGGATGTTCAGCGAGCAACCTGTTTGTGCACTTTCTGAAGATTTTTTGCACTGTGAATTTGCACTGTCAGTTCTGTTTTGGAATAAAGGGTTTTTTATCCGATTCATCGATTAATCAAAAAAATAATCGACAGATTCATTGATTATTAAAATAATAGTTAGTTGCAGCCCTAAAGTACACAGGTTAATTTCTAAGAAAAATTATGCTTTACGTTGTATTAAAAAGGACAGTAATGGTAATACAGTTCATTTAAATGTTTTGAAAGGGAAATATATTAAAAGATGAATGTTACATGTATGTTTAAAAGAGAAATATATTACAATTTAAAAAGGGAGCTAAAAAGATAAATACTGATTGGAAAGCTGTTTAAAAATATACATAATTCCTTATAAAAGCAAGTAATTTCATTTGTGTTATTTAATATACAGATTGTGAATTCATGATGAATAATTGTTTTGTTTGCACTAAAATATCCATCCTCCACGAGCAACCCTCAAAATTTCCCTGAAATGTTCTTGTTGTAATTTATCTTACTTACCAGCATTACAAGGCTTGCTTTAAGATTGGCCCCCGTCACAAAAAACACACTTGGCCACTGGTGGGCCACCCTGCCACTGGGCATTACAAGTTTCAAATCATTTTACTTAATTTATCTCCCTACTCAGGTCTTCAGTCACTTTGCTGTGTGGACATAAAACTCTCCATCTTCTCCTGGTGTCGTGGACCAAGGGGTTGAGACGTGGTCAGCCTCTCAGGACAAACTACACATCATCTTCTCCTTCCCCTGAGGTGAGGAGCGGTCTGAGTCCATCTACAATTAGTGACGATGACACAGGTGAAACTTATTTAGTCACTGTATTGAAGAATCACAAGTGAAATTGAAAATACTGTCTTGTGTGTGTGCGTAGGCATGGCTTTTTGCCGTGATCCAGTATCCTGGTGTCGTGGAATACGGGGTTGAAATTGAGACGTGGTCAGCCTCCTGAAGTGTGACGAAGTATGGAGTGAGACAGAAACATCAAATATGGATTGGCCTTGCAAAATCTGTAAATTTGCGACCCCTACTAAAGACGAGTTGTTGAAACATTATAGGTTACGTCATATCCGCGGTGGGCAACCTCTGCCATGTCCTTACCTGGATTGTTTTTGTTCATTTAAATCATGGGGTAGCCTGAAATCACATATATCAAGGAAACACTCAGCTCACCCAACAAGAGTGAGAACCTCTGAAATACTCAGTTTCTGTTGCCAGTTCTGTAATGTAGGCACATTGTCCACTGAAAAAGAGTATTTTGAACACCTTGGTCAACATTTGAAAAAGCAAGAAACTGTCACCTGTGTTTTCAAAAATTGCGATTTCAAAACTAATATCTATGGAACCTTTGCTTCGCATAGAAATCGCAAGCATACTCCCCACTCATTAGATGAGTTCAAAGACGACGTGATAAAGTGGTATGAAAACCCTTCACAAGCAGATCAGTGCAGTGATGAAGTTAATCAGGAGGGTGAGCAGTCTGATATTGATGAGATTAGAGATGATGATGTAAGAGTATTGCCAAAGTTGATTGAAAGAAGCTTGGCTCATTTAATGTTGAAATTAGAGAGTTCCTTTCATGTGCCCAACCAATGCATTGATGAGCTTGTAGAGGAGTTGCATTTTATTTCTCATTCAGCCTCTGCTCCCATCATGAAAGACATTTTACAGTCTTGCTTGAAGAGACACAACTGTGAAATTGATGAAGCCATTGTGTCTGAAATGGTGAACGGCATTTGTGATGCTAACCCTATTGTCTCTGCCCTCCGTGATGGGGGTCCTCTTTCCTCTGCCTTCAAAAGAAGAAAGTATTTTAAAGAACACTTTTCTGTCATTGAACCGATTGAGTATGTTCTTTGTAAAGAGAGCAGCTTCCAGTATGTCCCCATTCTAAAGTCTTTACTTCAGGTTTTTAGCAAGAAAGATATACAGGACCTGATCTTGAGTGAGGCAGAAGCTCAGAGAACTGTGTACAAGTCATTTCATGACGGCACCTTTTACAAAACCAATGAGCTGTTCTCAGGAAGTGACCTTACCATTGCTCTCAATCTCTATGTGGATGACTTTGAGATATGCAATCCTCTTGGTACATCCAGGAAAAAACACAAAATCACAGCTGTTTATTGGGTGTTAGCTGATGTCCCCTCATTGCTCAGATCTGAACTAAACTCAATCTTCTTAGCAATTCTGTGCAAGGCTGAGGATGTGAAGAGATTTGGTTACAATGCTGTGTTGGAGCCACTACTCAAAGATCTTGTGGTCTTAGAGGAGGAAGGACTGTATGTTCCAGCATTGGGCAGAAGAGTCAAAGGCACAGTGTTTAGTGTGGTTGCAGACAATCTCGGTGCCCATTCTTTGGGGGGATTTGTTGAGAGCTTTTCCAGTTCATACGTCTGCAGATTTTGTCTAGGTGAAAAGTCACAGTTTCAAGATGGAGAAGTGAGAACAGGGGCATTCCCACCCAGAATGAAAGAACAACACGCACTGCATATTCAGGCTGTACAGGAGAATGATAGTTTGATACATGTGTATGGAGTGAAGAGACAGTGTGCACTGACAACAAAACTGAAATATTTTGATGTTTTGTCTGGGTATCCACCTGATGTGTTGCATGATCTCTTTGAAGGTATAGTGCCCCTAGAAATAGCACTGTGCCTCAGAGTGTTCATTCAGAATAAATACTTTACTCTTGAAGAGCTGAACAAAAGCATCAAAGAGTTCCCCTATAAATGGTCAGACAAAACCGATGCACCACAGCCTGTCCCTGTGAACTTTGCCACACGGAAAAGTGTGGGCGGCAATGCCCACGAGAACTGGACTTTGCTGCGACTCCTGCCACTCATGGTTGGATCGAAAATCCCTGAAGGTAACCCAGCATGGGAAGTGCTTCTTGTGCTCAGAGACATTGTTGAGCTTGTTGTAAACCAAGTCCACACAGAGGAGACCATTTGCTTCCTGGATAGTAAGATATCTGAGCATAAACACAGGTTTCTCATGGTTTTCCCAGAGCAACGCCTCATCCCAAAACACCATTTCCTGGAACATTATCCAGAACTGATCAGGGCTTATGGTCCTCTGGTGTCACTGTGGACAATGCGGTTTGAGGCAAAGCACAGCTTTTTTAAGCGTGTTGTAAGACATACTCGTAGCTTTAGAAATGTTCTGCTGTCACTCGCCATGAAGCATCAGTTGTTGATTGCTTATAACCAACATGATTCCAGAGCTGTCAGACCTCTACTACAGGCTACAACACTGTCTACAGTGGACGTTAGTGTGCTGAGAGAGGATATCCAAGAAGCACTGCAGGCTAAGTTTCCTGGTGAGACATGTGTCCAGATAGCCAAAAGTGTGTGTTACAGGGGCACCAAGTACACCAGTGGAATGATCTTGGCTAATGGTTCCACTGGTGGTCTGCCGGATTTTGGGGAGTTGATCCAAATTGTGGTTGTGAAGGGCAGCGTTGGATTCATTGTGAAAGGTCTGACTGCTTGGTCAGTTGGGCATCTGAGGAGCTATGTGCTTGAGAAAAACGGCCCTTTGAAAGTCATAGAGCCATCTGAGCTATCAGACATGTTCCCCTTAATATCTTACATCTTTGGTGGAACAAGCATTATGACTCTTAAGCGCAGCATTTATGTTCCATAGATGGTGCCCAAACTTTGTGGAGATTTTCAGATGAAATGATACAAACTCGCATATCGCAGTCTTCCTACTGTGTTCAGACTTGGCATATACAGTAAATGTGTTCCTGATTTCCATACCTACAGGTAAAATATAATATGCTCTTAACATTATTCACCATTTAGCTGTTACTAAAAATTACTGAAACATGTCAAACATTTTGTCTACAGGTTGCATAATGTCACAACCGGCTCAACTCCGAGTGATCCTTGCGGATCATGATGTCCGTAAAGTTGTACTACCATCTGGAATCCCTGAGACAGTGGATGACCTTCACTCAGTCATTCGTGATACATTTTCCATTGCCAGAGACTTCGGTCTTCACTATAAGGATGTTGATTTTGGTGAGTTTTTCACCCTTTTTTCTACAACTGACCTCAAGGATAAGGACACAATCAAGGTTGTGTTTCTCCAGGAGCCTACAATAACTTTAACCTTAACTGATGTGACCAACACTGATGTGACCAACATGACTGATCAGCCTTGTGAGGAGCACTATGTTGACGACACCGCATCTGTGTCAACCGATGACACACTGATTCTCTCATCTGAAGATAGTCCAGGCCACCGTTCCCAGCGCTGGCCCACTCAGTTTTCAATTCCCAGCTTTTCTGGCCTCACAGAGATCCAAATTCAGTCAGGCAATGAGTGCTTCAAAAAATATGGGACTCTTCTCACTACAAAAGATTTAATTCCACTACTCCCAGACATCCTTGGAAAACTAGCTGAGGCCATTTATGAGTACACTGCTTATCCATCTAGTCTGCAGATCAGTGAGGTCGCAGAGGCCCTCACTCAAAAGCATCCCTGCCTCAAAGAACCAGGGTCCTTTAATGGGTCCTATGGATGGGCGCAGCGCCTAAAATATAAGATGAACAATTTCAGAAGCAAACTTCGAGGTCTCGGCTGCCCTGAAGTTCAAGTGAACTCACTCAAGAGAAAACAAACACATGACCAGTATCCGGCAAAGAATCTGAAAAAACCAAAGAAGGCTGAGGTGAACTACTTACCCCCTCATGCTCAAGGTGAAACTACTGCAAGTTTGGAAAAAGAGAGAGTGGAGCTCCTAAGTGAAACGATGAAAAGGGACAACTCCAAAGTGGTAGCTCAGAAAATGGCCAAGACGTTCAGCCTTCGTCGGGAGGAAATAGTGAAAGAGGCCCCTGCCATCAGTGACTGCATGATTCGCTGGCCTGCGCTTTTTAGTGAAGCACAGGTGAGATTATAAAATGTTTATTAAACCATTATTTTTGTACTGTGGATTGATACAATGTGGATATACAGTATGTCCACAAATTGAAATAAAATAAATAAATACATGTAGAAATAAATACATCTAAAAATACAGAAATAGCCTTTTTCATTTCCAAAATGTACTTGTTTTTTCACATTTTAATATTTATTTCTGCATTTATTTATTCATTTATTTTTTTATATATACTTATGTCACGTTTGGTCCTTCATACTGGTGTGCCCTGTAGATAAGTGAAGAATTCAAGAGGATAACAACAGTTAGCCTTGAATCGACCTTTCTGGCCAAGCTTGACCAATGCACCCCGAAATTGATGGCCTTGACCCAATCAAAAGGAGGAGCTGCAGGCCTGAAGATAAGGCACATTAAGGACATGCTTCTTGAGGTATAATGATTCACTTTATTATGAATAGACCTTTATTTTAAATATATGTTTCTGCCTCACTGTGTCATGTCAATTGTCAAAATGGCTGCTATGAACAAGGTCAATTGCATATTAACGCTGCAAGCAGGCATGGCTTGGTCCCTAACTAACACTCATTTTTTTCAAATTGTCATGATTTGGGTTACACTTGCATCTGATTTTTATTGAACACCTGATCTATTTTTTCCATGAATCAGGACAACACAGTTGAAAGGCGGAGAGAAATTGCCATTCGCTGCCTCATAGTCTATCTTGGAGAGAAGGAGGAGGACCTTTTCAAACAGTACCACGTAAGTAATTGAGTACGCTTTTAATTTTTTGAACTGCATGTGTCTGTAGTCTTCCCACGTGGAGATATGGCTGTTTCAATCCCGTGCACCAGCCTCTTGTGGGCTAGGCATTGAAGTACATGGTTACCCTGCATTCCCTTATGCATGTCACCCTGAAGAGCTTGAGCCATGTATTTTATACATCCTAACACCTATTAATTTCTTCTGCAAGGATGTGGAGGAGCTCAACGCAGACCTTGCGATGCAAGTGATGAAGATTGCCGTCATCGGTGATGGGCGTGCAACCATTGTAGTCGAGGGAACCAAGATCCTGCAGGGGATTGATGTCGCCAGATCCTGTGCTTTGCTGATGGGAGTAATCTATGCTCTTAACCTTAGCTATCCCAAGCAGTTGAAATTTACCTTTGAGGCATTCCAGAAGCTATGCCTTGATCTCAATGGACAAAAAGCCAGCTCTAAAGTAATGAATCTCAAGTATGGTATTTTCTAGAGCGGACTTGATCGACCTTGCGCGAGGGAGAAGCTCACATCACACACACGCACACGCACACGCACACACACACACACACACACACACACTTCTTGTTTTGTTTCTGTGATAGTATGAATACCTACTGAGTGAAAACCAAATCAGTGGAAGTTATCAGCATAGAAAAGGATGACCTCTGTTCTCTGAGGGTGTTAGTGTATTTTGAACTTTATATGCAGTGCCTTCTTTTGCTGGATATTTTTGCTGAAGTTAGTTTGTGTGTGAGCAGTCTGCCATAGTTGATTGAAAGAAACTTTGCTCATTTGATGTTAAAATTAGTGCCTTTAATGTACAGCCATCTGTCTTTTGTTTTCAATCATGTTCATGTGTACAAGTCAAAGGATGGTGATTCATGCACAGGGTTTTACTTAATTTTATAACACTGTTCCTCGTCATAAAGCTTCTGAGTGCATGTTGTTTTGTGTCTTAGGAGAACGTAGCCAACAAATGCTGCTGTTTGCACTTTTAAGGATTTAGTGCTACTGTTCATTTTAATAAATGATTCTAATTAATTTGAATATTACTGTCTAAATTTCTGTCAACCAAGGTTGGAATTTTGAGCAACTTAGCCTCCTGGGAAACAGGAAAATACCTGTATTATAGGACAAGGCTCAACTTAACTGTTGCAGAGATCAACTTAATTATTAAGTTCATGTTACTTAGAAATGTGTTTTATTGTGGCCAAAAAGCTTCTTCACCTTACTTAAAACATTATGTTGGATCAACTTAAATACATGCGTTCATGTTGACAATTATTTAGTTCATGTTACTTAGAAATGTGTTTTATTGTGGCCTAAAAGCTAATTCACTATACTTAAAACATTATGTTGGATCGACTTAAATACTTGCATTCATATTGACAATTATTAAGTTCATGTTACTTAGAAATGTGTTTTATTGTGGCCAAAAAGCTACTTCACTATACTCAAAACATTGCTTTGAATTAATGTAATTCTGCTAGCAGGCTTAACTTAAAAATTCTAGTGGAAAACGTTAACATATTTTTTTGTGTTGACCCAAGGTTTTATTTATTAGAGTGTATGTATGTATGTATGTATGTATGTATGTATGTATATATATATATATATATATATATATATATATGTATATATATATATATATATATATATATGTATATATATGTATGTATATATATATATATATATATATATATATATATATATATATATATATGTATATATATATATATATATATATATGGTCCTGAATGCTGTCTCTTTTTTTTAACTGAGATTAGTCCATGTAGGCCTACTACTTGTATTTTACAGTATGGGTGAACATTACTCAAGTATTTTTAACTTTATCACAGGTGAGTTTATTTACTATGAAAGTTTTGACCAGGTTCACCATTCCTGTGATATTTTAAGTTGGCAAATGTGAAATTTGCTGGTGTTGTCTATTGGACTTTTTGACCTCTTTGCATTTTAAGGATGTTTTTGCTGAAATTGATAAGTTAATTTAAATAGTTGTAGATTAGAGCATTGAGAATTGCACATGTATACAGCACAAGAGCTGTGATTGTCATAGAATGTATGGATGTGTTAATGCCAGTTATGTAGGCACTAGTTGAAATTAGATTTAGGTAAACATATTTTTAAATGCAATACATTACATGTGTATTTTGACAATGGTTGATATGCCGTCGAAACGACGTTGAAACGACGTGAATTGATGCCGTCTAAGAGCCGTCGAAATGACGTTGGTCATGGGACCGACGTCAGAAAAACTTTCATTTCAGCACCTCTGGTAGACGTCGAATCAACCTGCCTGACTGACGTTGATTAGACGTCAAATAGACGTCACGTAGAGACGTGGAAAAGTCGTCTATACGACGTAATAATGACATAGCAGCCTGTTCTGTGAGCCTTTGATATGTCGTCGAAACGACGTTGAAACGACGTGAATTGATGACGTCGAAGAGCCGTCGAAATCCGACGTCAGAAAAACTTTCATTTCAGCACCTCTGGTCGACGTCGAATCGACCTGCCTGACCAACGTCGATTAGACGTCAAATAGACGACAAAATGTTTGCTGGGTAGTTAGATTACCCCGTTTCTGAAAAAATAACGGCGTTACCTAACGCCGTTTTAAACGGCGTTATTCCAAACACTGCGGATCTTGCACTGAACCTCCCCTAACGCATTAAAGGTGAGGAGAGGAGCTCATTTGATTGGTGAAGATCTGAATCGGCTGTGTTAATCCCAGTCCACGCCTCGTCTCCTCCTCGTCTCCCACTCACGCCTTCTTCTCCTCCCTCTTTCCCACTTGCGCCGGTGGGCGAGACGGGAGGTGTGTATGGCGTCATTTCAGTGCCAAAATCCGCGAGCATAAAAACCATATTCAGCGCGCATAAAGACCACTCTCTGCGCGCTCGCCGTCACTCTCTGCGCGCTCGGCATCACTCTCTGCGCGCTCGCCGTCACTCTCTGCGCGCTCGCCGTCACTCTCTGCGCGCTCGCGGTCTCTGTGCACACGCTCGCTGTCACTCTCTGTGCCTTCTACGCGCTCGACTTTGCTGAGTTTTGGCACTCTGGGGGCGGGCATTGAATAGACGGCCCCGCAACCCCCCCCCTCATTTCTGATTGGTCACTTTAAACGCCTACTACTGTCTCCAGGTCAGAGCCAATCCGAGGCAGAGTAGGGCGGGTCATCATTGCAGTTGGCGGCAGCATTTGATGGGATTGCGGATGAGATGTCAGAAAAACAAGAGGTAAGTTGAGGAACAAACAGATATTTAAATTATGAATTTATTGAACAGCTTGCGAGTAATTGTGATGGAGATCCGCAATCTCTCATCTCAATTCCGCCATCAAATGCTGCCGCCAATTGCAATGATGACCCGCCCTACTCTGCCTCGGGTTGGCTCTGACCTGGAGACAGTAGGCGTTTAAAGTGACCAATCAGAAAGGAGGGGGGGTTGCGGGGCCGTCTATTCAATGCCCGCCCCCAGAGTGCCAAAACTCAGCAAAGTCGAGCGCGTAGAAGGCACAGAGAGTGACAGCGAGCGTGTGCACAGAGACCGCGAGCGCGCAGAGAGTGACGGCGAGCGCGCAGAGTGACGGCGAGCGCTCAGAGAGTGACCGCGAGCGCGCAGAGAGTGACCGCGAGCGCGCAGAGAGTGACCGCGAGCGCGAAGAGAGTGGTCTTTATGCGCGCTGAATATGGTTTTTATGCTCGCGGATTTTGGCACTGAAATGACGCCATAGGTGTGCCTGCGCGAGCCTGCGCGGTGCACGAAACTTGCAAAGTCCAGGCGGACACACCCCGTCGGCGCGGCGCAGGTGCGCTGAAAGCTGACTGCGCCTGGTCTACGAAACTAGGGCCCATAATGTGACTACACTAAAAAGGTTTGATATTGATTTTTTTAGATGGTAGGATGCAGGTGTGCAGACGCATGAAAAACAAAACAAAACATAAGTTCTTCATTGTCTGCTCTGTCTTTAATTATACACACACAACAGTTACTCAGACCCTGGTGAAAACATGGTATAGTAACCCATCACATGCAGACGCTTGTATTGATTCTCCCGCATGAAGAACAACTAGTCATAAACAGTGACAATTTATTTCCTTCAAATTTTGTATTAAAAAAAATTCAACTGATGGAACTGATAAATCTCAATTTTTTGACAATGTGACTTTTCAGTTCCTTCAAATTAAACATTTAGAGTGATCAATGAACCTATCCCCATCCTGCATGTCTTTGGACTGTGGGAGGAAGCCGAAGAACCCGCAGAGAACCCACACTTACACGGGGAGAACATGCAAACTCCACACAGAAGGAACCCAAACCCAACCAGGGAATCCAACCCACTACACCACCGTGCAGCCAAATTAAACATACCTATCATTACGATTTTGAGCCCAAGCTATAGACAGTTTGAGTGGGTAATGGCAAGCAATTAGCAGAAAGTATGGAATTAGTACCATCTTTTTTGTGTGGATTGCAGTGCTTTTCAACCAAATCAAGGCACATCTTTTAAGCCCCAGGGGGCCCTAAAATTACTTATTTTCAGGTTACCTAAAGATATTCAAAAGGAAAATGACAAAATGGTCTTATTTTCCTCCTCCTGTTCTTTTTTCTCTCTGTTGCTAGTTGAGTGGCAGGTACAGCCTGTGACAAACAGGGCTTGTAGCATGCTCTAAATCTGTCAGGGCTGATTGCACTGGCCTCATTTGACTAACGGCTACATTGCAAAAGAAACACACACACACACACACACACACACACACATCATGCCCAGTTGATGATGAGATTATGAGCCAAAATGTGTGATTAAATCCAGTTGGCCTCCCAAGAGCCATATGGATGGATTGTACAGTAACCTCTCCATAGGGTCCTAATCCTGTAGTGGATTATACACAATATATGGTCAGTGCAGGCCTTACAGAGCACACAGCTATACTAATGGTTCAGAAATGTCCCAATATGATAGATTCATCATCATTACCGATTCATGTTGTCTGAGAAAACTTCTGTTTCTCGTTCTGAAAGCTAAACAAAGTGATTTTCTATGATGGATTGCATTGTATTGATAATGTAACTTCTTTTTGCTGTTTAACCAGCAGCCATGTGTTAGATTTTTATCATTCCTTTTATTGATCTTCATGCTGTTATGTTCACATTTATTCTCATACATGTCTCCCGATTGTGCGTCTTGTTGTTTGTGCAGTGCCAATCTTCCAGATGAGACGTGCAAACACACGTCTCATTACTTCCTGCATTGGAACTTGGATAATGAATACAATCCTTTAAAATACCTCATTAAACTCCTTAGCTAACGGAAATTGGATTGCATGTTAGCCATCTGTTATGCTTTAGCGTCAATAAATACCATGAATATGTGCCCCACCCATATCCTGTATTTGTTTCATTTCACTTTTCTGCCATGTCATCTAGCAGCTTTATTCTTATTTGAATGTTCTTCTTTTGCTCCTAACCCACATTTCCTGTTTTTGCTACTACTAATAAGAGTGTTAAAATAACCAAAATAATAGAGGACCATCATTGGGAAGAATTTATAGGGAAATGTGTTTACCACAGAATTGGTGGAGCTTAACTAGTTGCTTTTCTTCCATTAAACAAGTCTACTACTACAGGGAAGAAGAGCAAGCAGCAAACATAACGGGGGTCTTTCAATGTGAAGAACCTAAATGAGGGAATGTGTGAAATCTATCCGATCAAACGGGTCACATTAAAGGGTGTACACATATGTGGACAAGACTGAGTTTGCATCTGATCACGGAAGTCACACTGAAAATGGTCAATGTAACTATGGCCGTTGTGATCACAAATCATGACATATGGAATCTTCTGCCATACACAGTTTAAATTCAAATAAACTGTTCAAACCTACCTATTTGTATATTTGTGTTCATATTTACATTGCTACCGAAAGTTATAATTGTTAATGATTGTTAAAAACGAGAGGCAATCAAAATGCACTTCCAAACAGGAATGTATTCCTACATCCTCATTCAATAAACTGCAGTTTCTCTGATTTCCCTCCAAATATTGCAGCTTGTGGTAAAGATAATAAAAAGTGTAGTCAATATCGAGTTATGTAGAGAGGACTAGTTGCTAATACATATGTAATGCAATTCAACAAAAAAATGGAAATACAACATTGATTTGCTCCAGATGATTTACCTTTAGAGGGGGAAAAAAAGCATGATTCAGAGATAAAAGAGATTAAAAAAAACTTAACCAGCTAAACTCTCTCACAAGCTAGCTGTCAGTCCATCAGGAAAAATAATCTCCAGAACTCAGCCATCCAAAACTCCCTAGCAAAGCACTCCACTCCCAACCCCTTTCCCCCCAGACATGCAGTACTCAAATGTAAAATCACTTAAAAACGACAGGCGGAAGAAGTTTGAAGGAGAACAATGAGATTAACAAACCAATAAGATCTGACCAGAAACATGCATGCAGCAACTTGGGGTGTGTTGTCTGCCTGAAGGGGTGAATTAGATAATCTAAAAGGTTGTTGCGCACAATCCATAACATGCGCTGTCTGTTTTGTTGCTATTTATTGTGTTACTTGGCTTTCCGATCCACTTTTATACTCCATAATCGACGGTGACCTCATTTCCTGCGTCAGTGTGAGAAGGTTTTTGTTTTCCAATGATATGACAGACACACGGAGACATTTATCACGACTGATGAGATTGTGTCCTTCTCCACATACAGTATTTTATGTGTTTTAGGGAGGAAGAAAGAGTGTGGCTTCCAGTAGACACACAGGGCTTCTCACAACAAGACAAAGTAGAAAATGTAGGGATTTATCTGGAAAGGGATTAGTCTTGGCTTTTAATACATTTGGTCATTTTGCTCAACAAGTTTTCTAAAATGAAAGCTTCCTGTGACATCTTGTGGATTCAGGATTCATTTGGGGGGCATTTAGTGCAGCCTCTGCCTCTCTCTCTTTCTCTCCTGGAGCCAAAGGGTCAGTGATTAAATGCTGTCGGCTGTGGGATGTATCAGCCAGGTGGCGTACAAACGCATCTGTTGTGTTGGTCTTACCGACACGTTCTTAAACGTTGCAAGCCTCCGATGCAGTGGTCTCAGCTGCCATGTTCCCATTTATTTATTGTCATCTATGGGACATCCATTTGTACAGTTTTCCCACAAAACATAAACTGGTTTAATTGGTACAAGCTCCACCAGCTTCCCAGACTCCCCTCGTTGACATCCATCCATGATAATATCCTGCTATAAGGCTTGAAAGAAAGACTTAACAATACAACATGTCATGAGTTAATTGATGTATAGTATTGGCAACATATTATTCTATATGCCGTTTAATTTTTTGCACAAGTCATTTTTTTATTATTATTTATTAAGCCTTTATTTAACCAGGTAAAGGACCCGTTGAGATCGAGATCTCATTTTCAAGGGCGACCTGGCCAAGAGGACAGCAGCACATGTCGTCAACATTTCCATAAAATAAAATACATTACAGTATTACATTATAATAAATAGGGCCATAGAACAATAGAGGTTAAAACAAGAATAGTGCAAGAATAGTCAGCAGAGGCATCGCTCAATTGATTTGTGTTGTCGGTCCTTTAGGAAGTGACGGAAAACATCAAAAGATACAAGTTCAGACATTTTTAAATCAGCCTGGAGATTGTTCCATGTTGATGGATAAAAACAATTACATCATATAGAGTGAGGAACATTTTGTACAGATTTTACAGCTTTTTTTAAATTACACAGGCTACATTATGTAGCCTTACCTTCTCAACAATGATTTGACGACTGTAACTGCTAATTACTCTGCTGACTAAAATTGTATAATATATTATCAGTAAAAAGTATACATTTTAATAGGCTTTTCAAACTTTGCCAAACATTTCCTCTGGATAGTGTATAGAACATATTGTTCACAGCACACCAGATATTATTTGGGATATTCATTTGTAAATATGATACCATTTTAACACTCATCACCTCAGTATTTTTAGTCCTAACATTTACTTGAACTTGATTCACTTGAACACTGCCCTAGCAGTTTTGTTGGAGGACATTTCATTTACTGTGAAACATGCATCTACTCAAGCTGCCTTCATGGTGCAGGTGTTTTTGTTCATCATGTTGGTTTTTATACTGTCAGGCCTTGCCATATGAGATTGACACATGGAGAGATTTCCGAATGTCACAAGCATCCGTGTTTATGGAGATGCTATATGGTGGGTGTGTGAGTGATTTATGTTGCAGTCTATTCCTTGGACAGACATTTTCATATACTATCATGTTGATGCGTAGTGATGGGGGAAAATATAGGGGACAATAGCCATTAGCACAGATCGCCTGCTTTATCTAAAAGCCTTGTTTAAGATGACATATTGCTATCTAAGCATCTACAGAATGGAAGGGATAAAACTGATTTCATTTTTTTTTTAAATCTTATTTACAGAACAGAATGACGTGGAGAATGTGCAAACATTGTTTGCAGCAATAATACAGTTATTGTTCAAGCAAATGCTAAAAATGCAAGGTTGAACTGTTGAACTTTGCCCTAATAAACCAAGTCAGAAATCTTGAGATTGGGTTCTGTACAAAACCAGCAATGAAGGCCAACATGCAAGTTGCATGAGTGTGATGAAAATAAAGTTAACTGAGGAAGATTAACTGTAATGATGATGTCTGATTTGTATTGGCATATATTTAATACATTATCCTCACATTGCTTTTGATATGTAACTCTCCAGGCTGAAGAAAAGAGGAAAACGAAAAGTCTTAGATTCAGTGGGAAATTGAGCTGGAGAACTCCCAAATTGGACCACATGAAAGCACAAAGTAAATCTTTGTAGCTACTGTACCTTGTGTAAAAGTTATTTTTTAAAACCCTAGAGTGTGTCATTATGGCTAATTTATGGCTATGCAAATACTGTTGCTTTTTTATAGCATACAATTGCAATTGCATGTCGAAATACAATATGTGCCAGGGAGCCAAAAGGCAGTTCTTTTTTCCTGTAGGTATAGCCTACAATTTTCTTTCTCGTCTCCATAACTGGCAACATAATGGTGGTGATGCTCCCTGTTTCAGCTCTGTGTATCTCTAAGCGTGCAGCTGCCGCCGCCCTGCAAGCTCCGAATAATCCGGCATTCTGGCAGAGCACTATAGCCTAAAATAATAGGCAGCACATTATCTTAGCTAACAACATATTTCCTGTTTGTCAAGGGCAATTTGGCAATAGCCTTGATGTTTAAGGACTCATAATCATTTGAATAGCATCAGCTAAACACCCCTTCACGAATGTGCAAGTATGCACATGCACACACACGCCTGCAAACACACTGTCTACTGCACACAGCGTGGTCTGTGATTGATTAGCACAGTGGCAGTGGTACAATAGCTTGGAGGGGGTGCGATCCTTAAATAGTAGGTTTGAAGGAAGAGCGAGGCGAGCCAAGAATTCTGATCAGCTGCAAGAAAACTGTTTTGGATGGTGTTCAAGTTCTAACACAGAATCCTCAGAAGTAAAAAGTAAAAGTTATTTTTTTAAAAGCTTGTATCTTACCTGGTAATGTCTTTGTGGCCAGCATTTCTGGATGGTAGGGACGGGATTTTAGCAATACGTCTTAATCAAAACCACACTTTATTTAGATATTTATCAGTGCACCTTGATAACACACTCATTCAACCACCACTGAGTTCTCTTGTAAAATGTAAATACTTTTGATTTCCCAATTATTTATGATCAGCCCCTTTTTGAAATAACTTGGCATAACTTAGATCCACCCCACAGCACTTATTTAAAAAGAAAATAAGTCACTTTTAAAGCGTGCTGCTGACTGTTTGTTGACAAGCCATCGGGCATATAAAAGGAGTGGAGTCGGGCGCAGTGCTCACTCCATATGAAATGCAGGGTTACACTGCATCGCTTCCAGCAAGCTTTGAGGGCAAATGAGTTTCACCTATCTGTTTTTATCAAATATTGTCCTTCTCTACCTAAAAACACAGAATGGTTCAGCCAAAGTGAGTTAAAACATATCGAATTCAAGTATTGGCTTCTAAAATATTTTACGAGAAAGCATGCAACACCTTTGTTGGACCTCAAGGACACAGGATGCGTTTTAGTGCGTAACACTGAATGTAAACATAAAATGGGTTTGTTTACCAGAAAACGCCACAGGTGACCTTTAAACATTAACTGGTCCTCAGTCACTGACACCCTGACTATCATTTTTCACATTTTCCAGCAGAAAATATCAAGCCCTGCCCCACTGAAATGGCACAAATGGCAGCATTATTTTGTTTTCAAACCAAAGCTTTTCAACCAATCCAAAAACAGTAACCTTCCCAATTCCTGGCTGTTGATATTAGAACGGATTTAAAAAGGCATTCTTACATAATATAATGCACATTGCAAAATCTATACATATTGTGAAATACATTCCTTTTACAAAAGTGCAAGGCAACTCATGTGCGTTTCACAGGAAACCGGTCGGACAAGTGGAAAATCATGTTTTCTCCCGGTGACTCCCTCTCCTCCCCTCAGTCATCCACCATTAGGCTTGCAGGGTAGCAGAACCTGGCAGTCTAAGCCGTGCTGCTACCTGCTGAAATGTAACTAAGACAAAGCCCTGTTATCTGCCCTGCTAGTCTGCTGTCCTCAGCACACAATTTACTATTCAGTCATTTAGCAGATGCTCTTATCCAGACAGAGACATAATGAGTGCATTTAAATATGGAGGGTGGCTGAGATGGCCCCCATATTTCCACTGTGTCCTCCCAACTTTGTCAGATGTGAAGGTCGTAGGGCACTCGCGGCGGAGGTCACAGGAGAGCTGTCTGGATGGCAGCCTGTACTTACTTTATGACTCCCACTTTGGAATTCTCTACCTCCCCGTCTCTCCCTCACTCTCCGGATTTCTCATTTCCTATGTTTTTTTTTTTCTACCTGCATGCCACATTACATTTTGAAGGTGAATCCCATAAATACTGAAATTACTTTGGAGGATAAATTACTTCGGATGGATTTTTTGGGGGGGCCTGATTATCATTGCTTGGAATCCCAAGCTTCATTTTGGTGCATGTCCACCACTGGAAAATCTTATAGAAACTTCATACAAGGCTAACAGTCTATGTCTGCTCAATATTGGATTGAGACAAAGGACAAATGAAAGAAAGTGAGATGTGCTGATTTACTTAATCCCTGTGCTGATTTACTTAATCCCTTTGAAAAAAAAAAAAAAAAAATATATATATATATATATATATATATATATATATATATATATAATTTTCAGATTTACTCCTCCACATCTCGCATATAAAATGTCGTCTCAATTTTTTATCTAAGAAAGCAGGCCTGGGAAATTAATCTCCTGAAGACTCTTGACAGGGTCATGTCCAGACCCACAGACATCCCCAGCAGGTATGCAACTGTGTGTGTAGTGTATGTGTGAACACGTATAGTTTGTGTGTGTCTTTAAATACGTATGAAATGTTTGAACCACGGTTGGTTTTCAGTATTGCATTTCCCACTTAGCGTGTTTAAGTTCCCTTTGGTTTTACCTTAACCTCACCATTTAATTTTCCTGATATTGGACGGTTTAATATCATTAATGCGGTAGAGCAGTAAATCATGTTAATTAAAAGATATAATCAATAGGTTGACCAGTAAACTCTCAGATTCTCCTAATGGACTCTGGAGGCTTTTCACCAGCAAAAGCTTTGCACTGATGGTCCAAACCTCAGATGTAGCGAATGTTCTGTCTCTGACTGGAAAATGACCCTCACTGGTTGAACAATGATTACAATGTAATGCTTTTTTTTAATCATGTGTAGGTGACTAGCCTTAATGGAAGCCATTGCCAAGATGAATTATTAACGAGGCTGTCTTCTGAATGAAGCTCAGACACGTTGCAAAATGCGTGACGATCTGAGAGTGTTGCCTTCAAAGACCAGATCTGGCATTGTCTAATATTTATATATTCTCTGCCTTCCTGCTACCAACGCGCACATCCATGACACGTCAACAGGCGCCCACACACGACGAGCATACCATCCTGTGTGGGCGAGTTGAGCGTGTCAGAAGAGAAATATCAAGCTACCCCCCCCCCCCCCCACCCAAAACCCCTCCAACTTAGCCACCCTCCATCCATCCACTTGAGCGACGGTGTCCTTATGATTCAAGCAGACAAATACCTTTTTTTTAAATAACTGCTGAAGAGGCTATATATCACAGTGCAACATATGGTGATAATGTTGCCGTGTCACTTCCTGTTCTGATTTGAGAGGACAAGGCTTAGTAGCTGATACGGCTAGCTGGTTGGCGATTTAAAAATGTGAGTGGGCGTGGCATTGTTTGTTCTCAACAGTTCACCCAAAAAAACCTATAAAAAGTAAATTCTGAATCCAGAAATCTTTTGAAACTAATTCGAAGTCACTGATGGGGATCAACAACCTCGTCGACCCCTGATGAATTATATGGAATTCTGTCATCGTGTGAAGGGCGTCTTTTTACTCATTTCCCCTTTGTAACGTTGTGACATATTTTATGGCAATGAGCAAATTAATCTGGTGGAAATTACTCCGTTATAATCGTCAAAATATATGACTTTGAGCTACAGATGGAGTCAACGCAGTGTGAACGCTTCTGTCCCTCCTCACCCATCGTCAATCAAGACTTCAAACCAGAGAGATTTTTTAATGACTTATTTAAAGAAAATTGTTTGAGCCAACGCAAGTATCAAGTGCCGTTTGGATTTTTGGGCCAAGACCCCCACCCCCCACCAAACCACACATAACAACACCACCCTGCATCCCCCACACGCAGCCTCTCCACACGCATGCCAGTACTGAGTGGTGCTTTCACCACACAGAGTAGAGGAGGGCCAAGCAGCAACTAGGGCAGCGGGGGCACAACCTGTCAGAGAACTGTGCTGCCAAGCCTCAAATACATTTGGAGTTTGGAGGTAGCCTTGACTCAAAGTGCCTTTCAAAGTTTATCTTGGGACTGCAAAGACCCACATCCAGATCAACTGTGCACAACATAAATGTCACTTTTTTTTCTTCTTTCATCTGATCGTGTAAATTTAAAACATTTAAATGGAGAACATTAGTTCATACTATCTGGTGTGAAAAATCTATCTGGATAAATATTTGGAAGCTGTTGGTATAAGATAATGTCGCTGTTTGTGCATTTAAAAACAGTGATCCTATGTTCTGGGTGATGCTGACTCAAGTGACTCATGTCACTCGTAAACTCGGATCAGTTTGGTGATTAACTCAGAAGTCCGTGTCAGCACACTGAGGCGAGTTTAGCACCTCTACAGCTTGTGCACTTGATGTCGTTGATGTGTGACAGAAATAACCATTGACTGGTGCTACACGCTGGCAATGTGATTCACTTTAACACCATGCAAGATCATTGTTACGCTGTTGTTTTCATAAAGACATTTGTGCTTTAAATTGATGCATAAAATGTCACCAAAATACAGGAAATTAAGTGTCTGACGCTGCACATTTTCTGGTTTAGGACACCTAGACCCCCGGCTTAATGACACCCCCCTAACCCCTAAATCAGCTACCACAACAATTATATTTCAAACCTGTGGGAGACAATAAAGTCTTAATGATGCATTGTGCATTAACATCTGCAATAAATTTTCGCCTTGTAGATGTTGAAATACTTCTCAAATGTTTGACCTGCTGGTGGCGCTTAATAAGATGTCAGAAAGTCAAAGTAATTGGGATTGATCCTGTGGCACATGTCTGTCTGTACAGAATTCCTTGCCACTCCATCCACCACTTGGTGAGATACTTCACAAAGAAATAATAAAAATGTCAACCTAACACTGGTGCTAAAAGAAAAGCCAGGGGATCGCCAAAGGCAGTAGGATTCATCCTCTGGAGACAAATGCATGATAATGAACATTTTTATGGTGTATTCGATCCAATTTGTTTTTAATATTGCTTTCTCCATCTACAGTATCCATGGAGGTCCCACACTACCTCTGCAGTTCATCAAGTGTGCAAATTACTACATTTATGATGTCTTTTTTCCCCTCTTTCCCTGTGGCCTCACCCATAGAATGTTTGCAGAGTCTATCTGATTTCACTTGGAATTGCAATGGCCAGACCACTACCAAGTCATCAATCAACCTCAATTCGTTGGAGGTTTGATTGAATTTGATCATTTCCTTCAGACTAAGAGGTTACGGAGGTCGATAAGTCCGATATTTGTGTGACAGCATTAGTCAAATGAGCGGTACAGGAAGGATATATAGAGGAGGAGCACAAATTCAAATCTTTTATTTCCTCCACTCTCTGTACACAATGGTATCGGGACATAAATTGTATTAACCTATACAAACAAATTGATGTTTTTCATGTTATGGAAGAACAAGGCAAGAGGAAAAACAATAAATATATAACAGAAGCAGAGAAAAAGAACAGAGCAGAAAAACATCTCTGAACGCTTTTGAGAGCAAAATACAAAAATGTTCACAATTACATAGTGTTTCACAGATATGATTTGACAATCAATATATCAACATGCCGTGTTTATACCAGCGACATCTATAGAAAATCACAGCAGAATATCTTATTTATCTCATGGCAGGGCTTGCGTCTGGCATCAAAATAAACAGGCGGTGTTGCATTTATAATTTGATTTGCTTTTCAGACTCTTTTACAGCTCCATTAATGTTCTCACCTTCCCCTCGTACAGAATGGGGGTGTTTGTGAATATTGTTTTAATATTTCAATGTCCCCCTCGCCTTTATGTACAATAACACAAAACACATTGTGCGTTTTAATGTTTGTATATCTTTCTTCCTTTCAGTGAACTCTTATTGTGCCCCATAAGACTAAGGTGCGGAAAGAGCAAACTAAAAATCATATTTATAGAAACATAATCTCCTCCTTCATCTTTAATTTTTCACCGTCACATCAGAGCAATGTAGCACTCATCATCCTCTTAATTAGCTGTCAAAGTATGGCCGAGAGGAGTTCCAGAAAAGATGCTTCCCTTGACGCAGGACAATTGAGAAAATGGGGAAGGGTGGTTTCTAAGATATTTTGCAAGTGTTTTCTTTTATAGTCTCTTTTAAGGCCACGGTACTCTTGGGTCCTGGCTGTATAAAAATCCTAACTGGAAATGGAAGAGGTGAAGAGGTGAGGACACAAATACATAATTTTGTGACAGATGTCTGGTCATGTCCCAGTGCCGGTAGTCTCTTCTTAAGTTATTAGTTGTTCCTGCAGCGACGCTGAAGCATACACGCAGGCCAGACCTATATCTACTCCCATGCTTTAATTTATATAAACATATATGTACAGCTAAGATACTGCTCAAAATTGCAGTTTCAGTGGTTAAGACACCCTGTAACCCCTCACTTCCTGTCAAGGGTACTTAATCACAAGTCAGTCTTTTTAAGATTTCAAATGAGAGACATTTGAAATAATTGGTCATGTCATCATTTGAGACTAATAATAAATGTCAATTCAGTCATAACAAATAGCAATAACCAAATAGATTCATATAGCATTTCATTTAATACAACGCAACAAGAATAGGTGAATATATGACAGGAAATCTCTCAGTTGATCACCTGGTAAAAAGATGGAAGTATGCGTGTGGTTTGTTCTGTACCAACAATGAAGAAGTGAGTTCTTCCTGCGCAGGTGTTTACATTCACACTCAGTGTTTTTTTCCCTGCCTCATTTACAGCCTGATTGGACTTTCGGCACAGCAGAGGCCCGGCTCTAATTCTCCCTCATAATGAACTATTGTCATGATTAGCAACAGGGCTAACCTTCTTATTGCACAAAGCAATGTGTCTATTTGTTGCAGCATGTGTATAGTTTGTGTCTTTGTGCTGAACGCCTGTGCATCGCTGTTTGATCAGTAATTATTGTTACTGACATGTCTAGCACTGTGTGCCAGTGGATGGAGCGGGTCTCCATACTGAAGTTCTCTTTTCAGTGCATTCATCTGCCTCTATCCATTTACGCCTTACACTCTTTCTATGCAAGGAACACCTTCCCTGTTCAATATTACAGCTGGTGGAATACTAGATATTTCTCTTGGTTATAACAGAAGCTATTGCCCACCTGTAGCTGATGGAAGAAGAAAAGGAGAGAGGCATAACACCTAACATAACAGAATAGACACCGCTGCACAGTGAACTTCCTTTCTTTTAGCGGTAAGCTGCCACACCTGAAGCTGAAGTTAAAATGGCATTGTCGAGATTATTAGTCATCCGCGCCGGAGCTATGGGAAAAGTTATCTCGTTATAGCAATCGTTAATTGGACAAAAGGCAAATCGCTAACTAGGCATTTGATTGCCACAGAAGCAATTTCCGCTGTGTTCCCTATTAGAATTCAACCGTAAACAAACAGCGCAAGTCATGTTTGGGATCTCATACTGGAGAGGCTTTTGATTGTGGGGATGATGTGATCTTCGTTGTTGTCTCCCTTTAATTTGAGCGGAAATGATGCACCAGTTTTGCATAAAGCTTAATATCAGCATCATTGTGTACATTTGAACAAACATTGAAACAGCTAATATTGTTCAATAATGCACTATACTGGCACAAAACACTGAAGATATGATGGAAAAATACAGTATTTGAGATTGTATTATTATTATTGCAGTATTACTGAAAGAGAGGATACAGTTTGAATTTTAAAGTGCAGCAAGTGTAGTTCTGCAGAAAGATATGTGTGGATAAAACATATGAAACAATTCTATCTGAAAAACATCTGATGATCTAATGCCGGCTTATTCTTCCAATTAACTACAGTATATAATTGGATATGCAATTGGCAACAACTTGGCAAATGACTAACTTTCACAGACCTAAAACTTTTTTTATTTCCATTACATTGCTAGCATTATTTTAATGGTACAGCTGGCCTTTTTTTTTGCTCTGACATGGCACAATGAGGAGATTTGAGGAGGATTAAATGATACATTTCTTAGACCGGGAGCTTAATGAATCTGGGAATTTCACCAACATAGAACCAAATCCATATTGAAAACTGCCACTATTATATTTTCAATATTCAAACATTAATTCATTGTAAGAGGCTTTATGCAGAAGCTGTGCAATACAGCCACCGATGAATTGGCATGAGAGTGACATACATTTGCTGTTCTGTGGAGGTAAAAATACCCCTCGGCCTGTAATGAGAGGACATGTATATCTCTAACAATTTGCAAAACACTTCTGACAGTGTCAAAACACATTTCTACTCATTGTTGCTTCCAATTAGATGGAACTTTGTAGAGATATCGCTCATGCCTTGGTTGCAGTACACGGACACACTGATATGGGCCAATGACACACTGAAGGCTGCATATAATTTTACACTGTGCAATTACTCTTCACTACCTTGTGAGCAGGCAGTCGATTCAATCACATCCTTGTTATGTTCATATGAATATATACTCATCCTTACTCGGAAGATATACTTCATTCACCGACTATAGATATGGGAGAGGCATGTCTTAATGAAAATGTTATTGAATGATTGATATATAACCCTGCGGGAATATTCAATCACACATTGTGGTTAATGGAAATAGGCAGCAGAAATAGGGGAGGTGTGAGAGGCTCGACACCTTATTTTTTATATGAAATAGCTGAAAGTTTTTTTTTAATATCAAGACCCGTGTCACTGCACAAGTGAGGACATCACCTCCCGATGTCAGGGCTGCGTTCAGATTGCACTGCTCAGACTAGTCAGTAATTATCTCTGCTACAACTATTGTATACTGAACAAATACACTTTTGGCATAGAAAGCAATTCACAAATGTCTGATATCCCAATATGATGTAAAGCTGTACAAACCCCCAAATACAAAACATCCAATAGACCACAAAACCAAACAAATGTGTGGAAATAAATCATGATAAACCAAACAAAAAGTAATAAAATAAAAACTACAGTGTGAGACTAAAAGGCAGATAAACTGTACGTCGCTTCACACTGAACCAACCTTAAATACTTACTAGAATACTAATATAGACAATCCAAATGGGATAAAACACATAAATAAACTAATAAAACCTTTGAAACAAATCTCATAAGTGTAAAACAAATAATAAAAACACCCATAAAATACATATCAAACAAAAACAAAACACACTCTTAAAGCACCTTCATCATTGCCTCAGAGCAACGGTGTCCTTGGAAGCAAGGTCAGCTCAAAAATATCTTCTTTCCCTGCACATATGAGCCTCTTGTGTGTTAAATCGTATGGCAGTGATTCTCAAAGTGGGTTCCGGGGACCCCCAGGGGTCCACGGCACTCTGTCAGGGGGTCCACGAGATAAATGGCTATGAATGATCAAATTGTGAGTGCATATCTAACAGCCGAGACCATTACTCCCAACCCAGGTTAGCTTTGGCCATAGAAACTCTGATATGATTGTGACATACTGCAATAAGTTGTAAGCACTGGAAGTCATCTTGAGACTGGTCATTTATTAGGGCTACTGTATCCCAGCTGTCCACTGTTCATAAGATCACTTATTTGAAAAGTCAAAATGCAATTTGAATGAGATTAAACTCTGTTGAAAGAGGTTATAGAAGTGGTATTAACATTATATTACATTGCAAATGTTGCCGCTTAGGGACGAATAAAGGATTATCTCATCTTATTTAAACGTGATTTTGTTTGTCTCTATAGGTCTGAAGTATTTAGGTTGAAACGTTTTTGAAAAGTTCTAATGGTATCTTAGAGTACAAATAAGCATATTCCTGATCGGTGTGGATTCAGATGATGTCCTTGGAGAATGTTCTCACCTTTAAGGAATCCCTGAACTTTGGTATATGGTATTTAAAATGGATATGTAGGGTCAGAACGAAACAAACTGGTGTTACACTACTTGCTAGCAGAAGGCACACATGTCTGTCTGTAATGACGGTGTACAGACTGTGTCAATCAATAATCCATATAATAGTATCATGTTGCTCCGATGAAGATGTGATAATGACCGGCTTCTCTCTAACAACACAGAAAACCATTCTGGGTGTAAATCTAGAGTGATCTAATTAAGGTAATGACTCTCTGAAAACAAATGTATTCTTTGTTAGCATACAATAATATAAGAAAACAAGGCTGACTGCCAGTTGGGGACATCAGTGGTATCAAATCATGGTTTATATGTATCCTGTGGCTCTGGCACGGACATTGTTTTTGTTTTTTCTCACATGCAGCTTCCAACTGACTCCTAGTCCAAAATGAGCGAATTGAACCGTTTCATTTTCCCCTTAATTTACCGTCTCATGTCCAAATATAGAGTGCAGTACTTACCCATCTCCCCGACACAGTCGAAAAAGTGCCTCGCACACACCTCAACAACTACCGACTCGAGCATAGGTTCTGCGCTTGCATGAGACGTAATGTCTCCATAACAGCAGGCGGTGCAAATATGTTTTATCCCCCCCCAAAAAGAAAACAGGAAATGAAGGAACATCTCTAGACCAGCATGCATGTGTTGCCATCGGCGTTTTATCTGGTTTGTTTACCATTGTCACATCCGGTCTTCTCGTTCACTGATTCAGTATTCAGGGGCTAGCACTCCACCAATTGGTGGTCAGACTGAACGACTTGGTCCTGGCCGATTCGGTCCATGGGGAATCAGCTGAAAAGAACGCTGATGGCTTTGACGACGGCAGACGGCATAGAATACACAGAACAGACTCGTGTCACCGACGTCGGCAGACTGTCCGACGGCCCATAATCATCTTGGTGTGTCAGGGCCTTTAGTAGAATTTCTAACTTGGATAAAATACCATGAAAAACATTGAGGTACTTATCAAATCTAATATTTGTGACATCATTTATTATTAACAGATGATATGTGATGATAGTCTTGACAGAATCTTTGGCTATTAGACCCTGGGGGATTTGTAATCGAGGGGCGTCTGCCTTCAGCGGCTGCAAGATAAATCCCCCCATGGAGTCCAATCACTGGTGGTGGTGGTGGTGGATGTTGATTCTGCTCAGATCGGTAAGCTGAAGAGGCTGATTAATCTGCCAAGATCTGAGGGGTGATGGTGAGGTGGTGGGCACGCACACTAGCATGACCTTACTAAATGCAGAGAGAGAATCTAATTTAACAAGGGGACCAAGTAGGTGTGTCACTGTGCTATTAGATATAAGAGAAGAGCTGATATCCACAATTGACAGTCTCAAATAACGACACTCACATTGTGAGTGAGCATGTGTGGAGAGGGCCGAACGGCAGGATGGTTTGAGGAGTAAACTTCAGGCCTAAGCAGGCAAAAGTATCGTCTTCCTGACTGGATTTGCATAATCTGAAGTTAGAAGCGCTTGCTGAATCTGGCACGCTCAAGGCCGCAATACGAAGAAAAAAAAAAAGGAAGTTAAAGTTAAGATAAGAATATGAAATTATGCAAGAGTCATGATATTTTGGTTTGAGACCTAAATAAATAGATTGTGGCTGTAGTGGAGGGCATGATATTCCTCCACAGGGTGGGTGCCTCAGTCTGCGTAATAAGTTGAGCACTTTAACGTTCAAGGAGGGCCTCAATATTTAAACTTTACTCCTCCACAGAAACAGGAGGCAGAATGAGAAGTTGTTCAGGCAACTATAAGACGACCCCGCATGCTTCCCTGTGGAGCCGCTCCAGGCACAGCACACTCAGGTTTCCCAATGCAAGGGTTAGAGGAATTTGCAGTAAAGGACACCTGACTGCTCTGCTCGCCATGTTGCCAGTGTGCCCCTGACATGGTTAAGCAGTGGATGAACGGAGGTTGAAATATTTAGTCACCACGATTTAAATAAAAAACAAAACTGGTTCTCTTTTCTATGTTGTTTTGATGCGATGACACATTTATCATATTTGTGTAATTGTGTTAGCATATGTCAAGTTATCCCCCCATTGATGGAATGACATATATTTTACACTAGAATAAACCCAGACCTAGTGCGTAACCACATGCCATCTGTTTTCATTTCATGAGATCGAGCATAATTGAAATAAATAAATCAGAGCTCAGCTAAGACCTTGTAATTGTAAGAATGAACAATTGATGAGATGTTACATTTCCCCCTTTGCCTTTTGTAAATAAACACTGACTCAGGTCAAAAACAGAAAACGACATATACTTAAAAGTTACCACTACCAGCATTAAACCCCTGCAATGTTTATACCAAGCTGCAGTGTTCATAACAATTGAAGGATTTACATGTGCCTTACATGATCTAGTAGACCAATAGGCATGAACGAGCTCACACAAGGCCCAGGTAAACCCGAGCTGTATTGTCATTGCATGATTTGTGTATTTGTGACTGCCCAGTTAATCATCAGTGAATTAATCATCAAGATAATAAAGAGATCACTGTTAAGACTAGAATCACAGCTCGTTAGTTTTTACTTGACAGGGCTTCACAGGAAGGAAACTTTGCCAAGGCCAACAACCAGAGAACAATGCAACCCTTCAGACCTGGATCCACTGTGGATAATATTATACAAAGATCTGGATGATGAAACCAGCTGTGCTAACAGATGTTCATGTGGAATCCTGTTTCTCATTAAGGGGGGTAGAGTATGGGAAAACCAGAGGGAATCGGTTATATGCAAAGATAATTGCTGCATCCTCCTGGTATGCTCCTTCAAGTCTGACTTGTCATTAACACTTTGATAAATCCCATCAGCTTAATTATTCAATAATTCATTATTAATAATCATTTGCTCCTTAGTTACACTGACATTTAGCCTGTCCATGCACTGTTAACTGTTACACAGAATATGGGCATTATTTTATACAAGGGCTTATACACATATACAAGTGCACAAGGATTTTAACTTGCAGAATTGTTCTGCTGACTTGTGACTTGCGTAATATTAAGCCGTGTGTCTATGAATGTGCCTTCCAGTCCCCCAGATAATAAACTGGGCAGTGAAAACAATTCAAATTTTTCTAAAAAATAAGTCTAAAATGTCAAACAGCTGGGGGCTTTTTTTTTTTTTTCTTAAAATTTTCTGGAAAGCTGACATTTTGAAAACAAGAGTTTCTCAACAGACTGCAATAACTTCCAAAATGTTGCACTTTACTGGTGCATTAGGTTAATGCTGAATTTAAGAATATGAATATACAGACTACCCAGATTTTCATAGACCAACAATTACTCACCATCATGTCCAACATGCCATTTCTCAAAATGTAGTGTTTTAATACAAACTTTTTAATGCCTATAATTATAATGCACTTATTTGTTGTACTAGCAATCTACATGTCTGCTGGTGTATGCAGATCAGAGTGAATGAAAATAGCTCCATCTGGGCTAAAAGGGTTCGGCCTATTCTTTAAATCTGGCAGACAAAAACGTGCATCCAGACAGGAATCTGCAGACACGAGACGGCTGAACACAGGCTATTCCCCAGGTGTGTTGTTTACTTGAGGTTGAGCTGCAGCAGCTGAGCTTTGTTCATAAAATTACTCAAAATAACCAATTATCCATCTTTGGCAGTGTATAGGAACAATCCACAAACCCCAGAGGATGCCTGTAGTACTGACAATGACAGAAACAACTCGTGTCACACGGTCTAAATCGAGCTTTTCTCATCCTTCCTTTTTTTCTCCTAAGTTCTCGGTGCTCTGTCTGATTGGGTCTACGTGTCTTTATATGTGTCGTCTTCTACATTTGTCAGTCTGTTTTTACATCTGCGGGTCTGTCAAATCAAAGCCAAGTACTGAATTAGCATGGGCTCTAATAGATGGGACACTTGGAGCATAAGCAACGGTAATACAGTAATATGCAACAATAACACGATGCACCGTTTGAGGTGTGGAAAACAGTGATTTAAAGATGAAAAAATGTACGCTTGAAAGAACCCTTGGGTGTAATTATTGTACTCCCGGTGCTGTTGTAATGTTTTTGATTTTACATACGCTGCTGAGATAGCAATTCATCATGTTCGGTTGAAGGATGGCTGGGCACTGGCATGGGGGGGGGGATCCAACACTGATCAAGATAGGCATTCGCAGGTGTACGGCTGTTTCTGTGCTGGCATTTGAAACAGAATGGCAGTGTATTGGAAATCTGCATAAGTATATATAAGTATATATTACCTGCGAGAAGTGTAACAGAAGAATTCACAAATTGTATCCTTTTTGGACATTAAAATAAAACATGGCAAAATATCTAGCATTGTGTGATACATTACAAAAAAACATTTCATATGCTATAGAGACTATAGTTTCCCCTCAACACATAGGAGATTAAAAACGTTAACAGTATCAGCACTTCTGTTTAATTTCTTAAATAATGGACATTCTCTGCTGTATCAGAATAAACCCACGGATGAAAATCTTACTGCATATTTTAATTAATACTTTAATTCTCATGGAAAGTGTTTTAAGGTTTTACAGCAGAGTAGAATGAGGTAATGGCATATCTCCAAGCCCTTGATTTGATAATTTATTGAATATTACCGACTTTAGAGGAAAAACCTTTGGTCTCACTGTTTGCTTTTGATGAGGTTTCTTACAACCACTGTTGGTTTAGATTGTCTCATAATGAAATAGAGATAGAGGAAAAAGTAGTCATTCGATTTAGTGGTTAACATAAAATTAATTCCCTGGAGTTCATAAAGAGGTCAAGCACTCTCCATTTCCAGCTTTCCAATTGTTAGAATTCATAGAATTTTATCTGTTTTGTTTAATTGTAAATCGTTTGTTTTTTTGGTCCGTGAACGATAAAGCTATTTGAAGGCTCCACTTCGGGCTCTGAAAAGTAATGTTGGGAAGGGAAGAAGAAGAATGATTGTAGATAAAACATATAGTCAGAATAGCATGCTCTTTCTGACAACATGTCCGGGGAGATAACATTTTGAAAAGGAAAGACATTAACTTTCCAACCATAATAGCCAAAAAGTAATACCTAATGGCAGTGAGTAATTTTTAAAGCGATAGAAAATAAAAGAAACCTTGCAATGGTAGAAAAGGTCCATCATATCCAGCAAGCCGTGGGAGCATATCATGAATCCACAAACTTCACTTCTAGTACTCCCTGTTGAATTGTAAGGTGGCATCACATTTTTCAGTCTACATATTGAGCAAACGTGATGGATGGCCCTGGAGAGGGAGGTAGGAAAATTAAGAGAAACAGAGACATGCAGCATGTTGAAATTAAGATGAAAATTGGGACGAAAAGCAGAAATGGGCTGGGTGGATTGGACATGGTAGTGATAGTATTCCACTGGGTAACCTCCTAATTAGTTCTGCTAGCCCGAGGCGGTGCATTGCCACTGGCCCCATAGCATACAGAGTTCCTGCAAGGCCTCTAATAGAATGATTGACCGCTCTGGCAAAGAAACTGATGATAGCTATCATAAGCATAGCGGTTGCATTTAATTACCCTGGGGTTTACAATGCATGATAAATACCCACACACACACGCATGAGGATCGATAATTGGCATTCACAGTTTCGTATATTAACCGTCAGACCTCCTCTCGAGCTTTCGTATGAGTTGCCCCCCCACTAGCAACACACATTACAGGCGTTTGGTTCCTTCCCCCTCGAAATATTAAAATGTCTCCCTCGGTATGAGTCAATCTGTCCACTTCACCTGCATATATCAGCATAGAGTGCACTATAATTTTATTGTCAGGGATGTCATGATGTCACAGAAATGGACTATTTTTGTCTGTTTCGTTCCATGGGCTTGCAAGTAATGATTTCATTACACGACAGGAAATAAAACAGGAATTTGACTTCAACCAACTTCCTTTGTGCTGCTCCTTAATCGGCCAGCAAGGAAAATCTGCCATAGAAAGGGTGTCACTTTGAGTGTGTGCTATCCCAATGAGCGAGAGGAACTTATCAGGGGCCAGCATTAGTAGCATCTTTAAAAAAATCTCCTCCTATTGCTATACGGAAAGGAGTATGCAGTGACATGGATGGCCTCATTATGCTTAACGTCTAATTATCACAGGAGAAGCATAAAGGACGATTATATAATGAACGTAGTGGTATGATTAATGGTCAAAATGATCTTCCTATCACTACTTTCCCTCTCTTTCCAGCCAATACCTGAATGAGATCATCAGAGCAGAAATAAACAAGGGCAATCGCTTCATCATAAACACGATCAGGGAGGCCAGTCTTGGTCTCTCTTATCGTTAATGTGAATCTCACAAATGTGTGGCAAATCTCAAAGTAAGTTTCTTTAATTATCCAAAAGATGTGCATTCACCCGCAGTCACTCCAGACTGTTACTCTCATATAATATGGCCTCATTAATTCAGATTATATTCACACCTCTCAGGCTTTTACACATTTTTTTTTTTTTTGTTTTCCTGACAAGAAAACTCCAAGGGATTGTACATGGAACTGTGCAGGTGTTGAACACAACCCCCTTTAAGATATTGCTAGAGGTGTTGATTGTTCTTAGCTGGTCACATCAGTTTCTCACAGAGTCAGTGAAGCAAGTTACAATTTGCTTTAACGATAGGTAATCACTCCCAAGTCTATACATTGCCGCAAATGTCCCATGTAATGGCTCTTTGTTGTATATGCAAGATTGAGAATGCTGTAATGCCATAAAAGTCAAATAAAAATCAATTCATATCAATATGCAACTTATTCTCAGGAATTTTCGTATGGAAACTTACGAAAAGCTATGTACAATTTTTTCGTGTATTATCCCATGAATTTTGAAATGACACCAGTGTGCATGCGCAATTTTTTCGTATTTTATCCTACGAATATCAAAATGGCCCCAGTGCGCATGCTCGATTCCCTGCAGTGAAAAATGGCTTCCATTCCTTTCAATCAAAATGTAAAATGCAGCATAAGGCAGCATTTTAAAGCTGTTTCGGCATTAAAGTACCTTTTGATGACATTCCTAGCGAAAAATATGCATTTTTTTCTCATATTAATCCTTCAGTGAATGTATATGGTATTTCGTTTGTTGGTTAGGGTTAGGGTAAAGACTAAGGTTAGGAATAGAATTGGAGAGGCCTGGGATTGAACCGGCAATCTTGCAGTTGCCAGCTAACCCCCTCTACCTCCTGAGCTAAACCCCCGAAGGTTAAGGTCGGGTTTAGGTCTGATCGTCCCTTACTACCACGATTAAGTGCATAGTTTACATGACCACGGCTCTGTGTAATACGTAGGAAATCATACGAAAATATCATGCTTTACTTTTCGTACATTTTAGTACGAAAGCTGAGTGAGAGCAGCCTGCAATATGCCTATAGATATAATAGCCTAGCTTACCATTAAGCTAATCCATGTTCAAGTTGTGTGTGTATTTCACCAAAAAAGAACATGATGAATTTAACCCTATAAGATCTTCACAGCCTTAAAAGTTCACCCAATGAAATCTGAACCCGTAAAATACTTACCCGAATACCCGAATAAGATGCACTTTTATTAGTTTTCACAAAACAGAGACAAACAAACCCAAAGCGCACATAGGCTCAATAAAACCCAAAGTTAATATACCATTATATTATTAGAAATAATAATTAGACCCAGGACTAGACTAGTGCAAAAAAAATGTAGGCCGTGACAAGTCCGTCACAATTGATCACACAGGACCGATTTTTTTGTGCTCCCCTGAATAGGTACCCTATACCAACTGTGCCACTTCATAAAAACACTAAAGTTATGTAATGAGCAAAGGGACTCAAGCAATCTTAACCACTGTGAGGACTTTCCACAAGTATATATAGTAGCCAGTGGACAAAAGTAATAATATATACATCATGTATTTTACTGTCTGTCAAACACTGAAGACGACTCTCCGCTGTGTACTTGGCAGGATCTCTAACGCACACATTCCTACGTTTCCCATGGGACCTTATTTCAATATGTACAGTAGTCGACAGCAAGAGATAACATTTATATTTTAATTGAATTGTACCATGTATAACACGTTTTTAAATTCCAAAAATAATTTTGCAAGTTAGTGTCATAGGTTTGTGGTAAAATCTATTAGTTTTGTGATAAATGGCTCAGTGTCCTTGCTAGCATGTCAAGTAACTTAGAAGTTATCTTAGCTGATGTGTTTTATCCACTGACTTTTTTCTCACTGGTACATATTATTTTTCAAAACTAAGATCATGGTGGTCCACCATTACGGGCGTGAGTTCGCCTCTCCATAGAGTGTGTCAGAGCAGGACGGATGCAGACAGACAGGTTTCTCTATCATCATGCTGCCATTGTTTTGAAGTAGGGCTAATCAGTAGGTCATAAAATAATTTGCTAATCCAAATTATTATGCTGGGATAAAAAATGAATAGGCTATAAGTAGACTGCTTGCATTAAATGAGTTGCCTAGTAAGAAAAACAATGGGCCGATGGTAAATGGTCCTTATTTATATAGCGCTTTTATCCAAAACGCTTTACAGTAATGACTGACATTCACCCATCCATACACACATTCACACACATATTCACACACCGACGGCGGAATCAACCACGCAGGGTGACAGCCAGCTCGTCAGGAGCAATTAGGGTGAGGCGTCTTGCTCAGGGACACCAGACACTCAGCTAGGAGGAGTCGGGGATCGAACCAGCAATCTTGCGGTTACCAGCCAACCCGCTCTACCTCCTGAGCTAATGCCGATCCACCTGTTTTATGGGCCAATCTGGTAAAAAAAAAAAGAAAAGAAAAGAAAAAAACAAATCAATTACAAAATAAAAAACACAACCTTGTCAAACCAAAAGGTACATCGGCCCACGGTGTCCTATATGGCCTAACGCCTGGTTCACACTGGACTTGGAAGCGCTGCGGTGCAGTGCGCCGCCGAAAATCGCGCGCGATCCGCTGCCCCCCTGTTCAGACCAGACGCGTATTTCTCCGCGGCGGTCGACAAGCGCTTCTGCTCAGCTGTTGTTCCTTCAGAGCTATTTTCTTCCGTTAAGAAAGTAAATAACCCCATAAAATTAATACGCCATGTTTCTGTAACCAAGAAGTTTGTACACTTCTTGTATATATCCGTTCTCTCTCTCTCTCTCTCTGAGAGAGAGAAAGAGAGCGAGAGAGAGAGAGAGGGACACACACACAGACAGAGTGTGTATGGTAGTAGACAGTAGTAGTGCAGATATACCGTTGAAATACACATTTTTTTTTAATCTACTCTTCACATTTATTAATGTATTGTCTCTTCCTGTTTCCCAGTGCGAGTTTAGATACACAAATATGATCGCATTTGTGAATCGCGGTATTTTATTTTGAAAATTGCTTTTATTTTGAAAATTGACCGGATTGTCTCGTGTTCCTCTGTGTGATTTCCTGCCAGAATTGATGCGTTCGCTCGCGGCACGTGCAAAAAATAGAGCAGACACCGAAACGATCGCTTCACGGCGTGGGAGGGCTGCGCCTATTCGCGGTGCTCCGCGTCTGGTGTGAACGACACTATTGATTAACAGGGGCGCTGAATGGAAGCGGGCTCCGCTACGCGTCTATTCGCGGCGCTTCCGCGTCCGGTGTGAACCAGGCGTAACCCTAATGGAGACAGCGAGACACCAACATTGGCAGCAGAATGATGTGCTATTGATTAACAAGCAGCCACAACGGAAAAGAGCAGCATAGTAATAATAACGTCATAAAAACAAACATGAAGTCAAAGTAGAAATGAATACCAAAGAATGATTTGCTTGTGATTCAAAGACGATTTATAGAAATGAATTGAAAGTCCTATTTAGGGCTGTTCGATTTTGCCCAAAAATAAAATCCAGATTTTCTTCTCTCAAAATCCGATTTTCAATTAAGATTATGATTATTTTGTGAAATGACAAAAGGCAAAGAAATTATTTCAAATATGCTGTTTTTTATTGAACATTTTGAAAATAATTTCCCCATTGGGATTTGAGTGCAAACCTTGCTCTTATTAAACAAAAAAAATCCCTCAAGGGATTAATATAAAGAACAATTCACTTTTTGCCATCTGACTTTGCTCCATGTTATCTTCTTGTAGACCTCTTGTAAACAAAGAGAAACAATCCCTTTGGGATTGAGAGAAAAACCTCACTTCCACATGTATCTTAAGGTGTGTCCATTAAACAAAAATGAAGGAATAAAGTGCAGAACTTTAACTTAACAAAAAAAACGATTTTACGATTTTCACGTTTTTAACATCGTCCTTACTACATAATCGCGATTACGATTTAGAATCGATTAATCGAACAGGCCTAGTCCTATTCCAGACTTGGCGTCAGTAGGTAATCACTTTCTATCTGACATCATACTTGTGAATCAAATTTAATTGTTATTATTAAATAGCGACATATTTTTTACATCTTATACAAATTTACAGACCCAAGACCTGTGGCAGTAAATGAGACCCAACCAGATAAAGTATATTTTGAACCCATCCTGACTAGGGTACTGAAATGACCTTGAATTTCCCTCCGCAACTCCATTTTAATGAATGCTTGAAAATATGGGAGGAAAATCATGCCATACACACACAGATGCTCGCACGCCGCTTTTAATGGCACGTCTCATCGGTGCACCACATTACAAATCACTTACAGCGAGTCTGAAGATCAGTAGCCTTCTATTTCCTCATTGAGGGTAATTAAGTTGTAGTGATGGCTGTTATAGGTGTGGGGAGGTCTGGACCTGACTTTCCAGTAGTCTGACTGCTGTGAAGTGTTGATGATTCCTTGGACCAGGAGCTGCAGTAGGAAAAACCTTAATCAGCTCAGCCCCACTCCTTAACTTTACTCTCATTAAAGTTGGCAAGTTGACATTTAACTAGTACACCAGGGACTCCACAATGCAAATAAATGGCAACTCCAGTGTTGGAATTATAATGGCCGTCTTATTCTACTTTTAATGACCCAATCTAGTTTTCAAAGTCACCTCCTCAGGAAAAGGTAGGCCCGCCTGCTCCTACAAGCCTTCTTATTGGCTAATAGGGAGCAAACGGTGTCAGCTTAGCCGTAGCGGGATTCTCAGCGGTGAGTAGAGGAAAAGGCTAAAAGCTCAATCACTTACTTTAACTCCTCCGCTTTTCCCCACTTCCAACCCGCCTTTATGCAGGCCCATTTGGGTATTTTCATGCTACATTTCATACAGGGGTCTCTCTAATCCCGAGGCCCACCTAATGAGGAGGTAATGAAAAGTTAATCCACGTAGCTCGACTCCACCTAGCCTTCAGCTAATGCTGCTTTTAACTCCGGCTCTCATTAACTTTTAAATCACGAGCCATTAACAGGTTGGTAGACTACCCATCGGCTGGCCTCCCAAGCACTCTGCTATCCAACCACTCACTGTGTCTGAACTTTAAAGCACAATTAGATGAGTGAGAGAAATTCTCGGTACACACTGACCCCCCTAATTAGGATACAGTCTGGATTTTCTGGAGCTCTGCTGTCAGCGTATTGATTCCTCCTCAGGATTCTGCTGCTTGCGGAGTGGTCAGGTTGGCCACTAAATTCCCCGCGGTGATGTCTCCAACAGTCTTCTAATTGTTGCTGAGGAAGCACGTAGGCGCAGTTTACCTGAACTGTCTGATGACTTTTGCTCTGTAAACTATAGCAATTTTACCTGAAGGACTATTTATATATTTTTTTCCCCACAGCAGCTAAACATATGGCTTTTTAGTTATACACACTCCATTTTCATTAAGGAAATTATGAATAATTTAAAAGCATGATTAAAAATGAATCACAACCAACACACATCATAAGCTTGAAGGGGCGGGGGCTAGCTATTAGAAATAGACACTACCTCAACCTCTGATTAGTACTGCCACTGTTGTCTCTCTGCCTATATATGACAACACTGGGTCATAAAACATGTCTTACTCAACCGACGATAAATAGTGATTTGATTACAAACGGTTAATGCAAGGGCAAACAAGTGTGTAAATTGTGCATTCCTGGGGCTTTCTTGACAGCTCTCAACTGATTACCAATTCATCATTTTTGTGCTGTGGTGACAGATAATTCTACAGTACTGTTGCTCTGGAGAATGAGAATGAGGTTAATGAATGTGGATCGGGCTAATCCTCTGTCCTTGCCAGACCGCAGTTCTATAAAATATCCATGTACATGGACCTGCATGGGTGAGACTTTTTTAGCAAACTGGAAATATTCATAGACCTTCTGGGACATCGAGCAGGAATAAAAGCACATGTGGCTCTGCTGTCTTTGCAGTCATTGAGATAATATATTTCAGATGTTGATGAAAGGCATCAGTTCCGTGGACGTCATGCATGTTTCACATCTGCTAAGGAAGTTGTGTAAACTCTAGATTCCTTTAATGACTTCATACCAGTAGTCACAACTGTAAGCAAGGAGGGACATGAATGTTACAGGAAGCCCTTCCCTGAACATTCCTGGTATAATTGAACATGCATTTGTGAAAAAAGTTATGAGATGAAGTATCTGCATGTGAGTGATCAGAACAGGCCACAGGAAAAAAAACAATAACAAGAACACTTTTATAGGGCTGCTTGAGATCCTGTCTTGTTTGGGCTTTGGCACACCCTGTGCCTCCACATGGCTTAAAATGACAGCCTGGCCTCTGGACCCTAACACAGTCTCTGTTTTACGCTCTTCACGAATTGTTACAACACAGTCTGAGAAAGTATTGCAAATAAGTCTAAAATTTAAAAAATTGTTGAGGTATGGGTCTATGGTGTCAAAATACAGCTTTACATTCAGATAACTCGAGGCTGCTACAGAAAAGGGGTGGGGGGGGGGGGGCTTATCTGTTGTCACACTCACAACTACAGTTTTTCACTTCCTATTACAGTATAGACACCCGCTGGATGGGGCGAGATAGTATTTGATGCATTCCCTCATGATTTAAGACACACTAATTTATAGGCTTGCTTTGTAATTGTGCAGGCACGCTTGCGCATATATAATCCGCCAATGAGTAATAGCCTGTTTGCGCTGCCACGCTGCTGGTGCCAGACAGTCAATTTTACATAGTTGGAAATCAATTCATGGATCTTTACTTTGACTACGTAAATGGCGATGACTCTTGTGCTCGGAGACTCATTTCAAATCTCAGTATATCAACCTTTTCTAATGAGAACAAAATACAAATTCCAGCACTTATGTATATTTAAAGAGCAAGTTCCAATTTTAATTGGCCTGGCTATCAAAGTTACACTTTATAATAAGTTGTGGATTAAAGTGATTAATTTGAATCACTAATTATAACCATTAATCATTAGGAAATGAACGGCAATACTTTTCTCTTGTTGAACAGACACTAATGCCTTGAGTGTTGATGATTACAGGGCGGCAACTGTATGATATAATCAAGCAATGCTTTACTTTAACTCATCAAAGATAATCTGATCTCGTACTGTACTTAGCAATAATTGATTTTTACTTAGTGATTATATAACCCAAAAATAGCAGTTTCATTTCCAACAGCAGGAATTTCTTTCAATTAAAATAACAGCATGAAGTAATACAGCCTGTGCTAATAATAACTGGAGATTTCCCTTACACTTTTCTCAAATTCTAGAGGGAAGGATCAACCAGTTGGCCTGTGAATCAAGATCTGCTGAATCTCAATTTCACACTTATGAAATTAGCAGAGTCTTGAGAGATGAAGGAGACATGATTCAGCAGAATCTGGCTCTGACGGGTGGGAGAGGGGGGGTTGGACGTCGACCAAAACCATGACAACAGCTTGCAATAGTTGAGCTAAGTCATGGAGCAATGTAGAGTAACAATATATAGAACAATATATCACAAGGCGCCATGAGGAAACCGCCAGTTTACATTTATCTATGAAGATAACCTGGTGTTGGCAAGAATATCCGGTGGGATATACAAACCAGCAAGGACTCTAAAGGGTGTGGATGGAAACTATTGTTTCTTTTAGTTTTTTTGGCAGCAAATAGCAGTTGCTATGTTGCAACCGGCAAATCTTCAGATTGTTTAGTTTAGTGGCTAAATAATGTAAATCTTAGACATTTTCCAAGCAGCTGTCTATGCAGTGGCCAAAGTGCTTCTGAGTAAAAAGGCCTTATTGGAGAGACACAAGCTCTACGGTTAGTGTGGAGACCGAGGGGAAGGAATTACCAAAGGGCTAATAGAACGGAGTTTGCCTCACACTCCATGATTAATTAATTATCATTTTCTGCTTGATGGCTCTCTGAGGGCCATGGTGCTTTGCTGCTGATGCACTGTCAGCAGTTGAGGCTTATTACTGTGCCAACCCGTGTAAACCATATAGTACACTCTCCCGGTTACTTCAAATTACAGAGTCATAATTTCATAGTGAAAATGTAATTGGCACATTCATTACACTCTACATTAAAACAATTCAGAGAACATATGCAATTACAACAACGCCTGTTACGGTGAGGTGGTTATTGAATAGGAATAGTTATGTGCTGGAGTCTGATGGTTTGTCAGTGTTTCCATGTATGGACTTTGTCACTTATTGTTCATGTCTTGACAGTGTCTCTCCAAAGGCAGGGCTTAAGAATTCCCATAACTGGGCTTTGAGTCAAGCAATTAATTTAGTTAAAAATAATTTTGAGTCAGAATAGATAAAACATCGACTGGGATTTAACTTTCAAAAGTGTAATTATGAGAAGGGAAAAACAAAATAGAGATTGAAATGTTTAATGCTCTTCTGTCATGTTTGCAAGGGACAAACTTAGGCCCCATAGTTGGAGTACATTTTGGTTTGAATAAATAATTGCTCAACATTTCATTGATTTTTTCATTAAACAGACTTAGATCACTGTGACTGTTCTTGCATCATAGCAACTGTTAGTCCTCTGATATTTCCAAAATAAATATCTGAAACACAACAGGGCGATTTTGATTATCAAAGCTATTTGTAGTTTTAACGCAATATTTGTACTGCATACGTCTCATTGTTACGGAATGAAGCTCTCATTGAGCTTTTGGCATTTCCAGCAAACCAGATGAAATATTGGGAAACTTTCCACTGCCCAGATTGAAAGCTGTGCACGCATTCCTTCATGGACCCCCATCGGGGGGCCCTTTGGCACAAAAAAGCTATTCTTCTAACAACCTAATTTGGGTCATTTCACTGGACCAGTCATCTAAACAAGCCAACATGCCCACTGAGGTCTGAACAGAACAGCTTCACTGTTGCACATGCCATAAAAACCTTCCTCTAACTGCATATCAGAGGCTTGTCTAGGAGTCTCATCGTTGTTACAGCTTCTATATATATATATATATATTAGGGCTGGGCGGTATGACCTTAAATTCATATCACGGTATAAATTGAATCCCTTCACGGTAACGGTATATATCACAATATATATTTAAGTGTATAAATTATAACATAAATGTTTCTGAATGGGTTTTAATGTCCCTTAGCAAAGCCAAGTTGATTTAAAAAAAAAAAAAAAAAGCAAAGATATAATGTAATTTTTAGAGCATTTATTGTGCAGAAGAAGAAAAGTAAGAACAGAAGTACCTCAGAGGTACAACATTTTTCAATAATACAAAAATAAAGTGGACATTGTAAACAGTACTTCAAGTAAGAGAGGTTTTCTATAAGGCAAATGGCAAAAACAGTGAAAAGGTTCTGTAAACCAAAATAGTGCAAAAGTTACCAAACATCACATTTTTCATATTTTAAAGAACACAAAAATAAAAAAAGATATTCTAAATAACACTACTTCAAGTACACAGAACAGGCTTTTGTTCTGGCGTGCAAAAGTGTCACTGAACATTGATTTCTTAAGTTGCAGCTGCAGATATTTTTAAAGAGAAACACTTACAGTCAGGGGTTGAAATTAAGCTGTTTACTCGCCAAATGTGAGTAATTTTTGTATTTGTCGAGTAATTTATGAAGACCACTCGCCACTCTGGCGAGTAATCTAAAAGAAGAAGAAAAAAAACGAGGACGGAGGAAGAATCGACCGACAGCGTCTCAGCGCCCACCTCGTCTCAAAGTACGTGTCCACGGGGGCGATTTAAAAAGCGTGTGGACGCGCCGCTTCCCAGTATCGCACGCTTGGTGGGCTGCCACTAGATGATGATTGACAGGCGCTCTCCTTCAAACAACACATTTTCGCGAGTGTTCCCGAGGCAACGAGTCGAGCCCGGCGCCTCTGATTAGCATAAAGTAGATTCCACTTCAACTTTAGGCAAATGAGGAGCGGCCAACTCGCGCGCCGTCTCTCGACAATCGCCGCGACGCTACCAGAATGCATTGCACGGCGTTTCACATAGAAAATGAATGGGACGCGGGGAAACACCGCTGCCTGTGGACACGCACCTTCAGTCAAAACCGGCGAAATATTATGTTCGGAAGAAGTGGCGCTACACGGTGTCGGGTGAGGCAAGAACAATAAATGTTGTGAAGAAAAGATGCTCCACATCCGACTTTTTAAAGCCAAACCACGTCCAAATCACTGACGTGGCACCGTTTTTTTTTCACCAGCTCCTCCTTCTCCGCTGTCTCTGTGCTTGCAGCCATTTTCACTCTGAGGCAGGTGGTGATGACGTCATCGACGGTAGGACGGTACTGCGCAAATCTCTACCGTGGGCCAAATTTTCTACCGTCTACCGCAAATACCGCGTATACCGCGCAGCCCTAATATATATTTTTTTTTTGCCCATTGATCTGGTATGTTCTTGATAAGATGAAGGCTTATTTAATAAAAATCTGAGCCAAAGCTGCAATTAATAAAATGTGGCTGTTCAGTAACAGCAGCAGTCGTAAGAAATACAAATGATCTATTTAACTCTAAATGGGACCATCATTTACACATCATACTGTTTGAGGAAGACTTGAAATTAGCGATTGTTGATTGATCACATACCATGCCATCAAACTTCTTTTTGCAACCAAAGGAGTCACCACCTGGTGGCGGGTAGGGATGATGCAAGTTTCAGGTCACCTGACTGGGAGTTGACTTCGGACAACTAAAGTTATTTCTCATGAACCAAGTAAAAAAAAATAACCATGGAACGTAATGAAGGATCCAGCAACTACGCTAGAAATAGAAGAGAAATTAATTAGCAGGCCTACCACCGCCGCTCTGCACTAGTGTTGTCACGATACCAACATTTTAGTACCGGTACCGGTACCAACATGTGTTTCGGTACTTTTCAATACTTTTCGATACTTTTTCAAATAAAAAGTGAATCCAAAAAATGTCATTACTGACTTTATTTTAATAGAAAATCTTAGAACAATAACATATTAATCAGCAAACAAAATAAAATACCACAAAGACAAGTTTTTCTAATGCACACAATTTTAAAAATGTTAAAATATAAATACAATAATATAATATAAAATATAATAATATAAATAAACCAGCTCTATTTTTTTCTTCCAGAGCTACTTTTGTTAAGAGTGAAGGGCGGTGGCGCTTGCTTTTAGCACTGAATGTGACTTTACATCCTGAGTAAATGACCTGTCGTTCCCTGAGATCAGTGTGCAGGTCTGAGGGCCTGTCCTTTAAGTGTTTGGCTAAGTCGGAGGTGTTTTCGCCGTTAGCCATGCATGTTTTAAACACCGTTTACACAGTGGTGCATCGGCGTTAACTGCCTCGCTTTGCGCATTTGTTTTTAGCTAAAGTACGGCCATATCGCACTTCGCGGCGCTGGTTTGTCCGCGAATTGCGGCGTGATGACGTTTGCAGCAGCCATTCTCCTCTCCGTGCTTCGCTCGCACGCGCTCCTTCTCTGTCTCTCTGGCTGTGTCCGAAATCATTCCCTACTCCCTACTCCCTACTCCCTATATAGGGTAGTTCTATGGAGGGCACTATATAGTGGACTCAAAGGCAAAATTAAAAAACACTTTCGGACACTACTCGGGGGATTTCTTTCGGCGCCGTTGATGACGTTGTCCTGACGCATAATTAATACGTGTCAGATTCCACCAACGGCTTTTAAGTCTCACGCAGAGAAATTACCAGGATAATTATTTTTTTAATACATATTCGTTGCGAAAATTCACAAAACCAAAAGAACGAGTCCTCCAGCAGGAGGGGGATTCCGTGACCGTCTCATTTCTTGAGAAAAAAATAATTTTCAATAATGAGACGATCACTAGGCTACATCGTCCTCATTGATATTTTTATTTTCAACGATCCCGATCGGGACCAGGTGGACTTCAGGACCAGGTTGCAGCACCACCCCACATCTCCGCGATCCACCAGACCTGAACAGGCTGCAGTCCGTCCCCGACCCCAAACTCCTCAGCAATCGCTCGCCACAATCTGTCCCTCATCTCCGCATCTTTATAGTTTTCAGCTGTCAGCTGTCATACGGCGCTTTGGTTTGAGTGACGGTTTTTTGACGGACGAAGACCCCGCCGCCGCCTCTCGTCGGCCGCCACGGCCACCGCCAACTGCCGCCGCCTATCGCCGGCCACCAGCCAACTGTTGCCGGCCCCTGCCGCCTGTCGCCGGGCGCCGGCCGGGCGCCGGCCGGCCGCCGCACACCCAACGTCTCATATAAATAAGTAATATATATCGCGTTTTTTTTAAGTAAATAAAGGAAAACATCACACTTTGGCCGTTTGTGTCGTCTTGTTCTGCTCTGCAATACATATATTAAATATTAACATTTATTATTGTACGATTATTCATATTTCCTCCGCTTTTTCCTGCTCTCTCTCCTCCCGTCCCTTCGCGATTTGTCTTTCTGCGCAATGCATGATGGTAAAATTTGTTCGGCTAGTGACCATCGGCTGTACACTACTTTTCACGATGCATTGTGGGAAACTTTGAGTGGACTATATAGGGAATAGTAATGCTCACTACACATTCGGACACCCCTACAAAATGGCGAACTCCCTATATAGTGCACTATATAGGGAGTAGGGAGTGATTTCGGACACAGCCTCTCTCTCGCACGCGCGCGCGCTCTCTCTCTCTCTCTCTCTCTGTCTCTCTCTCGCGCGCGCTGTCTCTCCCTCGCTCTCTCCAAGCTTTCCTCCCGCTATGTTTGTTGCTACCATCCACGCTGCTTGCTAACTTGCTAGCGGTTTCCTCCGGCCTGCTTGCTTTTTCTTTTTATCTCCCCAAGCTGCGGCTCGCTCCTCGTCCTCTCAGCCGGAGTTACAACGCGGTGACGTCACGCGGCGAGTTCGCCGCGCTGTTGCGGGCGCTGCCGGCGGCGCTGCAAGTACCGGTCCCGTCCAAATGCAATATAGTACCGTTTTAAATGCCTCAGTTCCCCGGTACCAAATTAGTACCGGTATACCGTGCAACCCTACTCTGCACTGTGCTCACATGAGGGTTATAGCCAATACTGTGGTTCGGACACACAGAGTCTTTTTTTGCTGTGCTTATTATGACCAAAGTGTCAATAAAAAAAATACAAAAAAGTCCAACTTCAAACATTAGACAACAGCAGTGAAATATCAAATGTGCCTGTGAGCAGACATGCTAGCAATGCAAAGCAAGAGAAGATAATGGTAGACGCTGGAGTGGAGCTTCCACTTTAGAGAATCAAGACAGCAGGTGAGGCTCTTCTAATTGACTGCTTAAAGGGGAAAGAATGCTATAATGAGTGCAATATAATCACCTGCTGACATAAGCAAAGAATGAGAGGGTGAACATGTGTTTGGATTGCATTAAGAACTCCAATCTCATAGGATATGAAACATATGAAGAGGTAGGCATTTTGCACTGCTTTAGTACTATTGAAGCAGCATGGTTTCTTGTGTCAGATGAGTTTTATCCCTCTATACGCTCACATAATTAGCAATTTCTCAACACTGAGCAATCTCACTATGATTCCAAATAACAAAACCACTCAACAGTGTTTCTAATTGTAAAATAAAGCACAGGTGCAATCAAATATACGGTCTCACACAAGCACTTAGAGTAACCCCTTGCTGCTGGACTATTTTTATAAATGCCTGTGGTTCGGCACTGCTTTAAACATGTTAAGGCATGATACAAAGACAGGCAAAATACTTATGTTACATGTGTTCAGTATTATAATAGAGTTACTTAGATTCCCATCAGTATTCCAGTGTTTGGGCTAATATTGGAAGTAAATATTTTAAAGTCACTTAATAATAAAAAAAAGCGATATCCATTCCAGACAGTTAAACCACAACCCTGAGGCGAACCACATTACCGATTCCAAATTTCAGAGAAGAATAAAAATTCAGGCCCTTCATACTTTAGTGCTGAGCTTCGGCACAGATAAGTGATTATTGACTGGGTGGGCGTTGTACTCTGCATAAAACTAATGTGATGTCAATTAGCCATTAATACAAATGTCTTGCCCTTTTCTGTAAATGTCTGATTTGACTCAGCGGTTAATATGCAGGCACTATGTGCTCGCACACAGGGAGGGTTGGAGGACAGTGGCTCGTTCTGCATGAAATTAACAGCGAGCTAATGGCTGAGCTGCAGGGATACAACTCAAGAAGTATGAAACCGCCTATTTTCTGAGTCAATCTTCTGCAACAGATAACCCAAATATAAGTCAGCCTGCTACTAATGTCATACATAAGCGGTGGCTGTAGTAGCTTCAACACATTCTATGGCTGAAATGGTCAGGAACATTTCCTGCATGGGGGACATGAGTCAAAGGGTGATGGGATCATTTTTGGGGTGTTGAGGGAGGGTGTTAGTGGGTCATGCGTCGAGGTGAAATCTGAACAGGTGAGTCTTGAGCCTTTTTCGGAAGATGGCAAATGACTCTGCTGTCCTGACATTGGTCGGGAGTTCGTTCCACCACTGAGGTGCCAGAACAGAGAAGAGTCTGGACTTTGCTGAGCGACATTTGTTTGATTTCAGCGATGGTGGTACCAGCCGGCCAGCTGAAGTAGAGGAGCGAAGTGCTCGCTTCGGGGCATGAGGTTTGACCAGTGTTTGAAGGTAGACAGGTGCCGTTCCATTGATGGCCCTGAAGGCCAGTGTCATCGTCTTGAATTGGATGCGTGCTGCTACAGGGAGCCAGTGGAGGTCACGGAGGAGGGGGGTCACGTGGGAGAATTTGGGTAGATTGAAGATAAGGCGTGCTGCAGCGTTCTGGATACGCTGCAATGGTATAATCGCAGAGGCCGGGAGTCCGGCCAGGAGAGAGTTGCAGTAGTTAAGGCGGGAGATGACCAGTGCTTGGACCAAGAGTTGCGTTGCATCCTTTGTGAGGAAGGTCAGAATCCTGTGGATATTGTAGAGGGCAAATCTGCAGGATCGGGCCACAGCAGTGATGTTGGGGGTGCAGGATAGTTGGTCATCGAGGATTACACCCAAGTTCCTAGCAGTTGAGGAAGGTAATACTGTGATGCCCTCGACAGTGACCGACAGGTCCATGCGAGGGCAGTCTTTCCCTGGGATGAAGAGGAGTTCGGTTTTATTCAGGTTAAGCTTGAGGTGATGTGCAGTTGTCCAGACAGAGATGTCAGCCAGACAGTCCGAGATGCGAGTTGCAATGTGAGCGTCAGAGGACGGGGGAAAAGAGAGGAACAGCTGGGTGTCATCTGCTTAGCAAAGGTAGGAGAATCCATGCGATGTGATAACAGAACCTAGTGATCTGGTGTATAGTGAGAACAGAAGCGATCCTAATACTGAGCCTTGAGGGACACCCGTGTCCAGAGAGCAGGGTTTGGACATAGAGCCATTCCATGTGACCTGAAAGGTGCGGTTTGTCAGGTATGATGTAAACCAGGTGAGAGCAGAGTCGGTTATGCCAAGTTCAGCCAGAGTGGAGAGGAGGATTTGGTGGTTGACTGTGTCGAATGCAAATGGAAGTGTCTCCAAATGAGTGTGTGAATAGTGAAAAATACTAGCGATTTATCCCTGAAATATACCAGGAACTGGAAGTGGTTGCATGTTCAGAGAGTTGTGTTTCAAATATGTTGTCGAAAGCTCATAATTTTTAGCTCTCACTGCCGGATAACACTGTACGGAGGACAGGTGGCAGCTGGGCCCATAAAGAGCTGCATAATGGCATGGAACAATGATGAAACAAAGTCATTGACCATTGGGGAGTGCCATGAAATAGCTACCATGTCATTGCGCAAAGCCACTGGTCCATTCAGCCTTCATGACACCTGGAGGCCTTCACTCACAAAACACAAGTCCGACTCAAGAAAGAAGAGTGCATAAAAGTACTGATCACTTCTTTGACCATTCTGCAAGTTATTCAAGCAATCTAAAGTGGTGTGATTTTTTTTTAATAATCACTAATCAATAATCAGAATTTAATATCGCATTTTTCAAAATTCCAAAGTGAGAATTCATATTATTGCACGTGTAATTGAGCACAAGCACATTGCAACAAGCTGTCAAAGTCTGCCCACTGATGAAGATCTGGACAACAATTACAAAATGAGGCAGTTTTCTTGACAACACAGTAGAAGTTAGATGACTGGACCAACTCCAGGATCAGAGTGCTTGTCCAGCTGAGATACTATAAAGTGGTAGAGTTGGCTGAAAGCACAGCTAGTGTATGCTGAACTTTATTCCCCACAGGGCTCGGCTCATGTCAGCCAGTGAACTGTTTACATCCATAAAACTTAAGAAGCTTGTATTGTCTTCCCCAGCAAACCACAATTTGACAATAACTAAAAGCATGTTCGCCCACGTCTAGTCCACTCAAAGGTGATGTATTTTCAATGAATGCTATAATTGAACAAAACATGTATGTATTCTTTGATAAGTTATTATGTGTGCACTAATTGAGGCATTAGTCATAAGAAGAGACCAAGTAAGGGCACGTCTCCTGATCCCCCCCTCATTACTCATCCTCTTTCTGTAGAGACTGAGGTATGATGAAGGCCTATCTTCAGGGAAAATGCTGTTTTACATCAATGCATCAGTAACTCCAAATTGCAAGTGAATTGGTCATATCCCTTTTGGTAGACTCCTTAGAGGGTGAATAACTTCAAATCATATGAGCCATTCTGACTTTGGGACAAATTCACTGTCATAAGCCACATATCACATTGTTCCAGCTTTGCCCTTTGTGCTTTTAACATTGTCATATTGTTGTATCGTTGTTTTATACTGCCGTTGTATAAGGGATAAAACTAACCCGCTTATATCATGGTCATGTAATGAAAAAAAAAAAAAAATAAGATCATTCATTTATATCTTCATGCATTTTGAAAACAAATTAGAAAATAATTTTGCAAGGTTCTTATTGAATGGAATCGTTGGTCTCTGCTCCAGTAATAAGACATTAGATATGACTTGGCAATAAAAGATATTTCTAGTCTGCTCAGCTCACACACTAGAAAGTTAGTATTAAACTTGATATTTTCATGAAATCTTGATTAGCACAACGCTAGCATAAGGCTAACTTAAACTAAAATGTTCACAACATACATACATACAGGTACACAGTTGACATTTGACCACTGCATTTAACCCAAACTAAGCAGGAGCAGTGTGAAGCAGCTGTGAAGCGCCTGGGGAGGAACATGGGCCTTGCTCAAGGACACTTTGTGCGGGGGTGGGGTGAGCTGGGAATTGAACCTTGTGGTCAATGGACAACCCGACTAATTACTGAGCTACATCTGCTCCCCGTTATGCAAATATCAAAGTCAATAACATTGAGTATGGTTGACAAACAGTGAATATTATCTCACAGTATTTTCAACAGCAAGGCCGTCATTGTCCTCAAATAAATATCAATATTTTCACAAACAAATGAGAGGCCTTGTGCCCCGTCGGCCAAAGCCTGAGGTAGCGAGTTGAATAACGAATGGGATGTGAGAGGCCGTTGTGAATGTGAGTCAGTAAGTTCAGCAGCTTGTGAGTCACAGTCGACAACACGTGGTGTTCTGAGGACGGCTACTTCCTCTTGTTTGTTTTTCCCAAGTGAGGTTTGCAATTGACCATTGTATACACAAGTTGGTGGTGTGTCCTCACGTCAGCATCAATCTGTTGTTTGTTTGGACTGCGAACTTTGTCCAAGGCTGTGGTTTCCATGTTTGACTAGCCAGTTCATTGCCGTTAACAAGTTCATTTCAGAGAAATGTTATTTTAATTAGGTAAAAAAGGGAGGACAGGCACACTCATGACACTGGTAAATTATTAAGTTCAAGCTACCGAACTACTAAATTCAACCATTCCCATTACAGACGACTGGGGTGAAAATATGTTTTTTCTAAAAAAGTGGATTAATGTTGAGTAGAGTAATTTAAGTTGACCAGATTGGTTTAACTAGCCTAACTTGGCCTATTCTTATTTTAGAAAATAACATTGAATGTATACTGTTTTGTGCAGACACATAGAAGGTGTTATTGTCAAAATTCCTTTGTGGTCGAGAAACACAGCCTTCTCAGTCTGTGGAGCTTTTGCTCATCTGGACAAACTCTATTGTATTGTATTGAGAGAGTCATGAGGCATCGGTCAACCTGTGTGTTAACAATAGAAGGTATTCTCATTCCTGTCAGGTCTGGGTGCAATTGCATTATTTTTAGTGATCTGAATTTGACACTCCATTTTCAACAATGACAGTATAGTAATTGCTTTGAGAAGTCATGGTTGAGCTTTTGAATGACACCCCCTCCCCCCTGCCCCCACCACCCACTCTACTCAGCATCCCGTCTATCTACAATGAAGTGCTTTTACCGACGCCTTTCATTCACTCAACCATGAGACCTATTTGGAATTGCTCCACTGTCAGACCCAACGCCTTTTTTTTTCTCAGCGTGGCTCCAGATGAACACCGTCTTCAGCTTCGTGTAATCAAAGAGACACATATTGAGTGTGGCTAGATGCATATCAATTCCCAAATAGTATTTCCGGTTTGATTAGGTGCATATGAATACCATGCCCCATCTGTAAAAGCTGGGTTAATTTCAACCATTACACCTCTAAAATTGATCGCTGGAAAATATAAATGAGAAGAATTAGAAGAGGAATGTTAAGACCTTCATGCCACATCTTTTTTTCCACCTACTGTATGCGTTTATTATATCAATTCATCATAATTTTTTTCAAACAAAGACGATAAGTCCTCAGTTCCAGCCCTTTGACCATAGCACTCTGCTTAAGGTAAGCTTTCTGAAAAGTTACTACTTAGATGAGGACCTAACACTTGTTTCTATGTTTTCGCTCTTACTTTATATATTTGATATATGTTGTGTTTTTTTTTTCTTTCGACAAATGTACCTATTGAAAGTCACTTTGGACAAATGCCTCTGCTAAATTTCATAAATGTTAATGTAAATGTTCTCAATTTTGAGGATTTGTTGCTTGTGTTCATCTTATGTGAAGCTGAGAAACGTACTCTACTCAAACAGATTATCAAAGAAATAATCATTACTTGGTCCAAATGCAGATTATTTCAAATTGGTTACATGAGACAAACACGATACATGCTATTGTATCTCAACATTCAAAGATTGTTATCCTGTTTAAATACCTCAGACTCATCCAAATACTGCGATTGACTACAATTTATCACAGAATACTTAAAAAAAGAACTTAAACATGACACTCCTTGCTGTTTTATAAAAAAATCACTATGGGGAACAGTCCCTGTGTTCACTGAAGGGCTGGCGGTGGCAAATGTAATTAGGCAGGGAGAATTCCTCCAGGTGTTTAATGGCTGCTCGCAAGGTCAGCACAGCCATGTTTAGGATGCCGTTCAGGCGTGAAGAGGAGGAGCCAGGCCCCGGTTGACTGGTGGTGTGAGCGCTGCCGTCCCCTCAGGTGACTCACATGAGATCCGCCCCGCACCCCCTCTCCAGTGTTGTAGAATTTGAAAGCAAATCAAAGGGGAGCGTTGTCTGTCTAAACGCATTATAAGTCTACTGTTCTGGGTTATCGAGAATGGCTCGCGCCCCCAACATTATCCTGGTAATGTATGGATAAGTCCACGGGCTTAATGGATGCATCCTGGCATAAACAAGCAACCAGACTGATTAACCTTGAAGACCCAGGGCTTGGCGTGGCGAGGGAGCGTGAAGAACACCGGTGTCAAAACATAAATGAAACGGACCTGTTGGAGGCATCAGAGGAGGGCCACGCCGACGAGATGGTAAGGGGAGGGGAATCTAAAGTGAATCTTTAAGCAGTTTGTTTGGTTCTGCTTTGTGGCGGCTACTCTGGAGAGATGCTTCCCATCTGTCCTGCTCTCACCTTGGCCAATGTCTGCCAGCTTGGTCCGCTTGTCACATTTGAGTAGTTGCTATGGGACTCGTCCACTGAGGCCCTGTCATAGACCACAGAGAGCAAGGCCTACCATCAATCACACAGATGAGCAATGCACACCACAGGAACCCCTCTCCACTGATAGTCACAGATCTAAATTAATTTCACATGCATCTGTATGCATCACAATACCACAAATGGGGTACCTGGTTGCAAATTGATAGGAAGGATTTTTGTTAAAACTTCAGTTATAACATACCAGAGAGTCAGCACCTAAAGTGAGAATAATTAATCTAAATGTCATATGCTATGTCTTGTGTGAATAACTGCACTTAATTAGAGCAATTATATTGTAGTTGCTATTTTTGTACTGTATACTGAGCCAGTTCCCAATAATGTTAATCATACCCACTTACTCAATTCTCCCAAATTCTCATCATTTTTGCTAAGAAGAGGAGGAAAGCGTAGCCATAGTCCAATGACACTTCATATGTCCAAACCAGCTTTTAGCTTTATGCATCACACAATTTAGGAAAGCAAATTTGCATGTGCTTGGTTGAGTTATGTTATTTGTGATGGTCACCTCACTTGACTCATTTCAAAATCCTGTTAAACACAGCCTCAGATCCATCCAGACTAATGTTGAGTAAATAAATAATAACATGTATTTTGTTGGCCCTTTAGAAAAGAATAGCCACAATAAAAAGGTTTAACAATAGATTTAAAATGATCTGTATTATATCTGCCCATTTCTTGATACGTTGTATTTAGTCTAGTATAATTAAATAACTTTGTAGTTAGCTATTTTTGCAGCTAAGTGGTGTATTAAAGTTGGCTGCCGTGCAGTATTGCATTCATAATTCATGTGGTCAAATGCAGGAGACAGGACATGGACATCACGTAAAGGAACATGTGCATTTGAAAGTCAGCTGCTGTTGTTTTGCTCTTCATTGTAGTAACAGGTGATGTAGAACAATGACTACCAGCACCAAGAGAATAGTGGAAAAGCACCCACCACATACAAAAACATTAGTATGCAGATTTGTCTCAACAATCACATTTAAAAATGCTAAGTACGACATCAGTTTTTGTTAGTTCTCAAAATCAGACTGGAAAAGAAAGAAACAATAAGCAGGTCTAAATGTCTTCATTAGTTATTCATTAATGTTGTGTCCAAATTATACCCTTGTTTAATAATCAGTGATGAGTCGCATGTAGGCCTTTTTGCAAATAGAAACACTTTTATATTAATGGGATCCGTGGGCTTCAATTGTATTTATTCATACACTTTGCAACGTTATCTGGAATCCAGCTTTTGTAAGCCAAAGTGAACTGCAGTCAATAAATCAGCCGCTGCCTAAATATGCAAACACAGAGGCCTTAAGCTCCGCCCCATTGCGGCCAAAGCAGCTTTCTGCTTGTTGATTCAAGTTAATATTGATATAGATTATTAAGATAATAAATATTGATCGTGTCATGTGTCCAAATTAAAGAAAATAACAGTGCTGTACCAAGACACTAATGGACCTCATGCTGAAACACCTGTGAACACGGTGGGATAATTGCCATTTGGGGAACCCAAAGAGCATGTAGTGATAAGAAAAGTCTGGGGGAGCAGAAGGGCTGCCTAGGTCTGGAAATTGAAGAATGAAATGCCATGTGACTTGGCCACGCATCAGGTAAAGAACCTAAAGGTTTATTCACAGGACCATTATGGGGAAGGTTGAGCTTGCTTGGTTTAACAGGAGGTCATTTATAATGGAGTCGTGCTCAGGTTGTCACCACAAAGTGCATAATCAAGGAGTACTGCTGGGCTAACCGCTAATCCATAGCTGTGCACTTAAGCGTACCAGGCTTGAAGCCATGGATTGCAGTTCAATGTGTGCCCATGGTCCGAGTCTAAACCATGGCCCTCTCGGTCTTAACACTGTGTGTGTGTGTGTGTGTGTGTGTGTGTGGGGTATGCATTTAAGCATGATCCTCCATCGAGAAAGAGCAGCTGTCAGTCAGCTAGCTTATAAACACAGCATTAGCCTCTAATACAGGTAAATGTCAGCCTAGGATTGTCTTAAAAGCCACCTTAAATCAGCAAGCCACCCTCTTGGAGATAAAGTCAGCTTTGATGATATTGACTTCACTCAGCACATCATAAACAGGTCAAGTCTTTCGTGTGAGGACTTAGACATGCATTTAATTATAAAAGAAGACGGCACCATTTTTCAAGAGGTGATATGCAAGGATCCACTCACTGCCCGAAGAATATTAGATGAGCACATCAGTGGAAGGTGTGGAATACATTTGGCACAGGCTTTATAAAGGACATGAAGAAAAAACGGAGCAATCATAGTCTTATTGCAAGGAGGGATTTTTCTTCTTCACAATCAGCTGCCATTTAGTTATTACTTTAATTGGAGTATGTAATGCAACTATATAGAATACTCAAGCTTAATATTTTTCAAAGTTTGACCATTTATACACAAGTCTGTTATTAAAAAACAAATTTCAGTTACATTTTTTGATGTTGACAATCATTTTTAAGATGGGTACAAGTAATATTACATGCTTAAATAAAACTAATGCTATCTATCACCTATCCATATATCACAACCTCTATAATCTAATTACCTATGTTCCAAAGCAAATTCAAAATGAAAACAGTTTCTCCAAATCTGTGATCATTTCACTGCGCTCTAACATTTTATATCTCCATCCCGAGTATCTGCATGATGTACACAGAGAGATCTCTGATCTGTTTCCATGCTCAATCTCCACCCTGCAGACTGCATTCCCACTGTGAGCCTACAGCCAAATCAGAGCAGCATATCTGCCCACACAGGTCCACGGCAAGGTCTAGTACCCGGTAGCACAGAGTGCCAAATTGCCAACTGCGATACATAACTTTCTGCTTCTTACAGCCTGGGACATAACTTAAATCAACTCCAGCTGAAAAACCTCAATGTTTACTTGTCATTCTATTTCGGGAGACATTTGGCCTGTCAGCCTTGGCTCAACATCCTACTGATGTGCATCGTGCCTTCCTTTAAATTCCCCTTACATGAAAACAGGCTAAATGGGTCAGAACCCTGCTGGAGATTAGCCTTGAACAGCTTGAACAGGGAAAGGAAAAGAGAAATCACTCACATCGCCAACAACCTGAGAGTCCCAGAGAATATAAAAACAAATGAGGAAGCACTTAAGAGACGTTTAACATTTCCAAAAACAAATGAAAATTGAGTAACTGCTAGATGATCTTTGAATAATGAACGGTTGTGCAACAAAAGCTTCCCGGGGTCATTTTCCCACCACTGCGTGTTTATGTGTCCACATCTGCACAATTGCATGCGGAGACGTGGCCAAGTGCTTGCACACGTGTGTGTGTGTGGGTGTGTGACTGTGTGTGTGTGACTGTGCATGTGGTAAACCTCTGGTAATGCCTGACAAATTATTAACTGGATGCAGGCGTTGTGGGTTACCCAACATTACTAACACTCGTCAAACATATTGCATCATACAGAGCTGTGTAGCTAGAGGTCTGTGCCTCTCAAAATTTTATTAGTCACTGTTTTTTGCTTGGGTTTAGTCCAAACACAAGGTTGCAAGGCTCTACTCTCAGAAGACCACGGTGTACTGGCTGTGGTGATTCCCTGTACTGCTTTGACTCAGACACATCCCAACCTATTTTCTACAATGTCAACGGTATTGATCTGACTGCTCGTCCCAATGAGGATTATTTTAGTCTGTTATGAGATGGAATTGAATTATTGTCACACAGATGTACACCTACTGTGATTTTGCCTCAACATTTAAGGCACATTTTTGAAGTAAAACAAAAAACAAAACAAAACAAAAAAAACAATGACTTTTGTATTATCAAGAAAGGGCACTAAAAAGAAAAGAAAACACGACTTTATCAAAATGACATGAAATAGTAGACAGCAGTGCAACAACAAAAAGGTGTGAGTGTTTGTTTGAGCAGTTAGGTGTGTATATTTTCTTGCCCTGATTTGCCTGAGAGTATATTAAGTCATTTATAAACTGATTTTTTTGTCCCCAGGGCACAAGCCACAGGTTGCTATTGCTGTTTCTGCACTGGCAAATTATTTTTCATTTCAAAATCAGTAAACCTTTGCTTTGGGGTACAAACAATGTAACATCATTTTTGTTTGCCTCTTCCTTCCGTACTGTAAATTTCTTCACGTTCTCAGTTCAGCATCTCCAAAAACAAGCACAGAATAGATCACCCTTTCAGATATTTGGGGCACGTTCCTTGTCTATCCAAACAAATAACAACCAGCAAGGTTAGATTCACCGTGCTTGGCCTTAGCCCCTCTGTCTTCCCTCTTGAGTTGTCACCACCTGCTCTGTGCAGTTAATATCCCTAACCCATGGATCCAGGATCATTGCTTTCTACAGGCCTTGCTATGGAAACCTATCAGATTAGCTGAACTATCTCTTGACCAATATGGGGTCTCAGTATCTCCAAAACCTATAATGAGAAAACCCGAGATGGAATTTGAAACTCAGTATGACCGGAAGGATTAGTGTGCAGCCAAAGACTTCTCTTACCACAAAGATGTCAGTTGGATTTGAGCTGGAGGGGGGCTTGGAGGTGGGTTTTCTATGATGACCTACATTTCTCCTAAACCGGTTGCAATGCAGGGACTTAGGACATGGCCGACATCTAATAATGTTGCTGCCTCCAAAAATGGAACTGGCGTCTAAGGAGGATATGGTCAGCACTAATTTACCAGGGCTACAGAATGAGAAACAGTGCACAAGTGCATTTTGGGGTGTGTCCAACTCCACTTTTGCTAGTTAAATGATTAATAATCTGGGCACTAGTACAAGGAGCAAAGGGTTTGTGTTAAGTCTCTTAACTAATCTTTGGGATGTTTTTGGCATGAACAACATGAACAAGATAATAGTGATATGAACCCACCTCATTTTAAGACCAACACACCCAGGGGCTCACAGATTGGCGCAAATCCATTTGCATGATAATGTATGTTCGGGTCAGCTTGAAGAGCAACTTTAATGTCTCAGTTGCATGGTGCTTTTTGATTGAACTACGCACACCATTTGCTCTGAAGACAAACTTTGCATTCATAAACACACAGCAACACACACCTACACACACACACACATAAACTCATTCACCACTTCTCAATCTGGCTTGAGCACTGTCAGCCCTGTAGCGCATCATTGATAAGCAGAGGAGCACTGCTATCACATGGTCTCTCTCCTCTAGAGAGAAAGAATTGCCAGAATATGAAAGATAACAGAATTTCCATGAATAATAGACTATCCCCCATACACACACATGGAGACAAGCATACCTTCTTTTATTGAATAAATAATCAAGTAGTTAGTGTTGCCTAGCAACCACAGCATCAGTACCTGCATTGTTTTACAGTTTTTGCCCGTTGCTTGAACACGTTTTGCAAAACTTGGCTCATTGTGTCAAAACTCTACACACAAGCAAATAAGACACAACACTGGGAAATAAACCATTCACATCTATGTCAAATTGAAACTCTGCTATCAAAACCTAACAATCCTTTGTCAAAATGTCACTCTGATGACAAAATGATACCCACTTGCATCATATGAATACACTTTCAGATCAGCAGCAACACACTAGTTTACTTTATATAAAACACTGCAGTCTTTCGTTTTCACTGTTTTTATTCAGTTCCACAGATGGCACGTTTTCACAACAACCAAAAAATTAAATACTCAATTCAAAATCATTACATTACAGTAGTGTATTTTACAGTACAGTAAATTCAGTTAAAGCAAAAATAAAACAAACAATACACTACTGTAAACACAGAAAAACACAATTGTGTGCAAGTGGGCTTATGGATCCTGTCGTCTGTTGGGGTCTGGCCACAGGATCTCATCAACATCACAAGCAATGTCTTCTCTTGCTAAGCATCGGGGAAAATATCCCCTTGTGTGCCAAATCCATCCCTGGATTGACCTTACCTCAATGTCTCCGCAGACCTGTTCCACTGCCTGCAAAAGAGGCATACGGGCATGTGGTTGGCGGTCATATACACGCCATCTCCAAGTGGAAAAAAATTCCTCTATAGGATTTAGAAATGGCGAGTAAGGGGGCAAGTACACAACTTCAAATTGATCATGGTTGGTGAACCAGTTCTGGACCAGAGCAGCCGATGGAAACTAACATTATCCCAGACAACAACAAACCTGGGCTGCTCTGGGGCCTGTACTAAGAAGCAGGATTTGTGCTTAGCGAGGTAACTTAAGCGTTAACCCTGGGTTTTCCATCCTACGACGCTGGTTCACTTCTTACCGGGGTAAATCACCATGGTAACTTACGCTGTGGAGCTAACCTGCTCCGGAGCAGGTTATGTTCCTGATAAGAAATCAACGTGGAGAAACACACCGCCGACTGACCAATCAGCTGTCTTGGTGGTATAAAAAAAAAAGAAGCTTGGTGGATCGTGAGAGGGTCTCGTAGGAAAACTAGTGTACAGAGACCGACAAAACCCTTTTTCTGCCCCTGACGATGTTTTATATGAGAGATCCAGATTCTCATCGGAGGGAAATACTTTTCTTTGTCAACATACATCCTACTTACCACTTTGAAATATGTTTAATATTTATTTGATTTGCTCCCAAGTCCGTTTTACACCGCCGGGATTGCAGCTGAAAGAATGAGGCGAATATTGTCATAAACCACGTTATAAGAATACATCCAAGCAAGACATTAATTATTTTAAAGTTATGTGTTCGGCCTTTTATTGCGGAAGGACATCATACGAGTTAAAGGGATGAGAGAGAGAGCGACGCTATGATTTAAAAGACGGCCGTAGGGCGGATTCGTACCGGGACCGCTGCAAGGAGCCCCTTAATACAGGTCGGCAACTATACCACTAAGCTATCAGCGAAGTTAAGGTTAGCTTTTAATCAGTCAGATCTAGTAGTGCCCTTATGATGGGGCAGTCATATTATACTACTACCACTATTAATGCGACTTCCGCATTCACACAGTCGGCGAGTTTTTGCCAGCTGTCCTTCCTGCATTTGGCAGATGAAACGGTTGCCTTTTGCCTGCATTATATGTTAAACTTCTTCGTATTTCTGTAAGATTATGGTTCGCTCCTCGTACGTGAAATACGCCGCTCCGCTGCCGTAGACTGATCCATGTTTGTGATTGGTCAAATGCTGCAAACGCCGCCTCTTTCATGTGCACGCGCTCATAGCTGGACAGGTAAACCCTGGGTTGAGTTAACGAGTTGATAACCAGCTTTGTGTGACCGCTTATCTCCGATTGCCTTTGTTAGGGTAACTTAAGCTGGATCTCTGAAAGATACCCTGGGTTTGTTGAACTCCGTACAACTGCATCATGAAGTGCATCTAGAAATGTGATTATGTGTTGTGCATTATAGGGACCCAGTTTGGCATGATGGTGCAGTAGCCCTTGAAGACTTATGGCGGCACACAATGTGATATTTCCCCCGCGCTGCCCCGGGACGTGCACAATTGCCCTTTGGCCAATTATATTACGTCCCCGTTGTCTGTTTTTGGTAAGGTTAAATCCAGCCCCGTCAATGTAAATACATTCATGAGGTTGGGCAGCTCCATCCATGTCCAAGATTCTCTGTAACAAAAAATACATATTGTGGATGGCTTTACTCAAAGCACACAACTACACTACTACACATACCGAACTGCCCCACCCCACCACACGGGTACCTGTGTAGCTTTCTGAATGTATCTATGTGGTACTGATCCAGTGGTATATATTCAGCTTACTTGACTGCACTCATTCTGTATTGTAAATGTAAAGGACTGTAACACTTACCTATACATATTCATGTCGAAGTTCTTTGATCCTGACACTGTTCCTCTCAAATGGGACCTTGTACAATTGCTTCATGGTCATGTTGTGCTTTACCAAGATGCGTCTGATAGTGCTGATGCTTACTCGATTTATGTTGTTGAATACTTGCCTATCTGCAAGTATTTGTTGCTGTAGCTGGTGGAGACGGATTGCATTGTTTGCTCTGACTAGGTTCACTATGGCAAGTTCCTGCTGTTGGGTGAACAGGCGTTGGCGTCCACCCCCAGTAGGTCTTCTAGCCATTCTGCAGAAAAATGCAACCACAAATTGTTATTGTTTGCTTCTTTTTTACAGTACTGTATACTGTACTTTACTGTATACACAGTACTGAAGCATCTCAACACGTTATCACGGTATGTTTAAAAAAACTACCGCTTTTGTTCGAAAAGGAGCATTAGCCACCCTGCAATACAGTACATGTGATACGGTAACGTGATATGGTACAGTACTGTAAATACTCTAGATACAGTCTGAGTAGAGAAGAGAGTTGAAGACATACCTGTTTTCCAGTCGGAATGTCCTTATTATGGATGAAACTGTGAAACGGCTTAGATTAGGGTGGACTTTCTGCCCAGCTTCCCTCATGGTCAGGCCATGGTTTATGACATGGTCCACCAAAGTTGCTCTTATGTCATCCGAAATAATGGTCCTTGCATGGCCTCTTCGACCACGTCCTCCTCTCTCTCTCTGTCTTCCTCTTCCTCTGCCTCTAGCTCTCCCTGCCTCCATGCTTGCAAAGTTCTCAAAATGGCTGAACTGAGGCCTTTTTGTGCTGGCTGATTGGTGTTCAGTTTTGTAAGTAAGTATTTTCAGGTGTGTGTCTAAGTATTTTCAATTGACCAATGTGTGTTGTATTTTGAATAGAAGTGTTTTCCCAATGGTACCCTGAGATTTCATTGTTGAACTAATGTCTTATGTATGAAATAGTGTGTAGTGTGCAGGAGCAAGTGTGTTGCAGAAAGGAGCAAGTGTGTTACAGAATTGCAACTAAAGTGCAAAGCAGCGCTTTTGTTTAAGGTATGGTTACACTTTGTTTAAGGTATAGTAACAACAACTTCAAGTTATGTTACTTTGGTTTAAGCATGTGTCCATAGTGTTCAAGCAATGGGTAAAAACTGTAACAGCACTGATTGACTGGTCCTGCAAGCACATTGTAAAAAGTGAAGGTTAATGTTAAACTTATTTTGTGTGGTTTCCTCCAGGTGCAACTGCTTGCAGCTAATAGAATATTCTTTGAATAATTAGTAAAATATGATCATTTTTACTTCTTTGCATATTCCATATTTACCAGTGTACATTAGGAGAATATATGAATAGCAAACACATATACATACATATAAAAAAGATAATTTCATGAGGAGTTGGAATTTATGGTACTGTAATTTCACTTGGATACCGCACCTTGTTGTCAAACTATACTTACTTGAATAAAAGACACTGTAATCTGCAGTTAGGCATTCCGTTTGATAAATGCCTGATTTTAGCCTCCTTTGCTTGAGATTCTGTGAATTAGTATTCGAGAAAATCACCTGAGTCATTTTTCATTGCATTCAAAAAGCCGTCATAAAAACTACAGTATCATTTCTCCTCCTGGTTGTTTTTAAGTGTGAACAGCAGCATGGAGGCGAACCCTTGGCACTCTCTCAAATGTATCCTGTGCCCTTGAAAATCCAGAATGGCCTGTTCACACAGTAACTTATCTCCCAAAATGAAGCTGACATCTAATCAACACCTGCAACCGTGTTCCTTTGCTGTGTGTCCAAGTGAGACTTCAAAAGTTGTGCCAAACCACATGCTCCCCGCTGTGTCCGAGACAGTGCTGCTGCAAAGGAGGAAGGAGAGAGATTCCTTATCAAAGCCCCCCAGGAGCCGGTGTTATTTTTCACCATATGCATTGGATAGTACCTGTGATGTGTTGTTGACGCCTCATGTCCCTTTGAATAGTGAGACAGCTCGTCTCGCAGCCTTTTCTCCTGCAGTGATTGTGGTCCACAGTGTTACATTACACAGTTAGGCAGAGACCTTACATACCTTAATCCTTCTTTTGCCCAGAATACACATTCAAAAAAAAATAGGTGTATCCATTTCCACAATCTGTGATCAGGTCATCGAGGTCCTGGTAATCTATGAATGTGTTATCAACAACTGGACTTGCTTTAGGTTTTTGAAGACACTTAGCCTCGTATTAAAGAAGCTTCTTCATTTCTGTTTCTATTAGCGATGTTGCTCCCACCTAACAGCCCTCATGGCACCTGTTCTGTTTCTCCTCCGCCTGTTAAGTGCATATATATGCTTTGTTTTGCACAAAGCTTGATTGACCGGCTTTCGGGAGCCAGCTCCGTGTGGTTCGTGTGTCCGTGCATGCAGAGCAACCTCGGCAGCTTCTGAAGGAAGAGGCCATGGTGACATGGGGTGGTAGGTGGCCGAAGAGGGGTGGTGCACATTGATGACAAAGACCGTGACGATGATTGAGAGTGTGACAAAGATCATGATGAACAACAGGTACCCTCCAATGAGCGGGATCACCTTTGAGGAGGAGGGGATTATTTCTTCTATGACCAGGAGAAACACAATGAGCGAGACAAGGACAGAGGTGGAGAGCGACAGCTTCTCCCCCTCATCTGAGGGAAGATAAAACACCAGGACGGTCAGGAAGGACAAACCCAAACAAGGGATGATAAGGATAATGATAAGGAAGAGTGTGTCTACTGTTAAGGACTCAAGAAGCTTTGTTGAAAGTGAAAAGCAAAAGGAAAAACAATACAGTATAAGGTACTGAGGTTACATCAACTCATAACAACACAAAATCAGAATGACTGTACCAGCCCTGGCTTCCACTGTGCTTGACATCCCCCCCTGGCTTCTCTACTCCACTGAGTCATACCTCTCCATATGATGCATTAGGCCCTCACCATCCTCACTACAGTGGTTGGCACCCTTAAGATGTCAGACCTCGAAAACATCAACCCCCCAGATGCATTTCTTACAACTTCCACATTGTCCATGAATGCCTCACCAAATGCACCATTGCCATCATTGATAAATTATCATCCATCCATCCATCCATTTTCTACCGCTTATCCTGTATTCAGGGTCGCGGGGGGGCTGGAGCCGATCCCAGCTGTCATTGGGCGAAGGCGGGGTACACCCTGAACAGGACGCCAGTCTATCACAGGGCCGACACTTAGAGACAGACAACCATTCACGCTCACATTCACACCTACGGGCAATTAGAGTCACCAATTAACCTATCCCCATCCTGCACATCTTTGGACTGTGGGAGGAAGCCGGAGAACCGGAGAGAACCCACGCTTACACGGGGAGAACATGCAAACTCCACACAGAAGGAACCCGGGGCCGACGCGGGGATCGAACCCAGGACCCTCTTGCTGTGAGGCGAGAGTGCTACCCACTACACCACCGTGCAGCCCCTGATAAATTATCAATTAATCGTAATAATATCAGCACCCTTGACATCATCAATGATGTAACTGAATTCTCAATGACTGGTAACTGAAACACTTAGCAGACAAATGAAATGGTCTTTATCCAACAACTCGGCACGGCTGTGTAAAGTAGGCTTGGCCCAGTTTAAACATTTTCAAACTGGTCCGTTACTAAGCCAAAGACCGGACTGAACCGGTTATACCGACCACTAGGCATCGCATTTGCCATAGCAGACCCTTCTGAGTGATATATTTGCTTTTTTACACGAGAGATTGTGCCGTAATCACGGAGAGGAGTCAAAATAAGCCGCGATCGCACCACTTATCAATAACTTAGCTTTGTGGCACAACGCCGTCTCTTTTTCCAAAACATCGCGGCTTTGCAGAACAAGAGAGACTGATACGGCACTGATACGGCACTGCAGGGCATGCAACGTATTCAATGAGGGTCGGAAGGAATTACGATTAGCCCGTGGCTTCAAAACAACTATGAAAGGTAAACTTTTGCTCGTCTTGCTTGCTCGAGACTGGAAATCTCAGTAACATGTAATACTAAACACAATTAGTAATATATTGACATTCTCAGATGGCACGCTCAGTTGACATAACAGGTGTTGAAATGTAAATGTTAAAAAAAGTAATGAAATAGCTAGGAAAATAATCTGTCATCACATTGCTCGTGCGTATTAATTGGCACCTCCTGTCACGCCAGTCAACAGTGGAGATGAATAGAGTCTTTGTCAAATAGGCTCAGTGTTGAGATGGTGAAAGGAGCTTATCAGTCTGGTACTGCTTGCATGTAATAATCAATTACAGGTGTCGATGAGTGACCTTGAAATGTATTGAATCTGCAGAAATACAATGAGAGGATTTGAATTGCACACACTCATTTAATACTGCCGAGGATTCGCGGACACACCGTGCTGGAAACTGACTGAAATAAAGCTGCGTAGATGTATTTTCCTCCTGCCCAAACCTAACATCTTCCTGAAATGCATCATCTCCCCTGACCTTATCTCCCTCTCTGCTATCTCTGCTGTAATTGTCGATGAGAAGCTTTTGGTGTTGCTTTTCCACCAGCAATAGCATGCAACGTGTATCCATCAATCTGTTCAGTTCTCCCTGAGCAGTTCCCTTACAGAAATCCGTTTAGGGCTTTTCTTATTGAGAGGAGTGCAGTGGAGTCCTTCTGGGGCTTCAGCTCTCCAACCTAGTTCCCCCCTATGTGTCTTTTCAAAGAACCTGTTTCCCACTTGTGAATACATGTGCTCGCTACGTAGAAACAGCAGCGAGGCCGATGATAAAGGTGGACGAGATTAATTAAGTGTGGATATCTGTTCATAATCTTTTCATGCAGCATATTTTACACATTATACCTCGCACAGTGTGCATGTAGCTGCTGTAAATTGCGGTTATATTAAGGGCTTTTCATACACTTTTTCACCCAATTAAATAACTGACTGGTTAATATAGTGTGTGAGTGTGTACATTATATATATGTATATATATAAAGATTTTGGTGTTAATAAAGCAGTGCTCGCCATACCCTCCTGTATGTTGCCTTTCTAAACATAGGATTTTTTTTTTAAACTTCAAGATTCTCACATTCTCTCTCTTGAAAGGGTTGTTTACTCTCTTCAGTGTACCTCCCACGGATGAAGGTAGCTGTAATTGGGAAGCAATGTTTGTTGTCATCGTTGTAGTCATTATCCATTTTACATAACAAATCCATTTTGAAACAGGAGACATACCGTATCTGGCTGCTCAGTCCTGTGCCTTAATTGGTGTGTCAGTGACTATCATAGCCGTGAACATGCTGCACGTTGAGAGCAATGTTTAAAAAAAACCCAAACAAACGCCATGCACCAGACAATCGAACGCTGGGGATTTGATGCATTACTATCCAAATGTGCAATCTGTACTCATCTTCGCCTCCGAAGTATATGAAATGTACAGAAAGGTACTTTACTGTGCGGTTCACACTTGAACAACCTACTCACAGCCCTTTATGTAACCAGCATGCTCCAATCCTGTCAATCAGGTGCAGTACCATTATCTCAATTATTAATTTCAGTGGTTCACCAGTAACTTTTTAAGTGTGCCTCTGGGATTTTAAATATTTCTACTCTATGTGAAGGTTCAAGAACAATTAACTTCATCGTGTATCATGTGTATCAACACAGCAGAAAAAAAATTGTTATTGCAAGATGCACGGTGTGCGCATGTTCTGATTTTCAAGAAGTAAGCACAATTAACAGACAATCAATAATATTTTGTGAAACTAAATTATCTCCTTAAAATGAAGCCCTGTTTTTTTCCCAGGCCTTCTGCATATACAGAAAAACAGCAATGATGTAGATAAGTTGCTAGTTAAGTAAGAATGTTTGAAAAGGATCTCATTAAAATGGCTCCGCCATGGAGAAAGAATAATTGTTAGTCTTGTTGCGATGGAAGACTTTGATCCAATTAAGCATATCAGCAGTCCAAGGTAGACTGAGTTGTGTGCTATATCCGAAAACACAATCTCCCTCTTCAATTAAAGAAAAATGAAAAAATGGTTCCTCCCATTTATATTTGTCCCAGACTCAAAGATCAAAGGGCATTTTACAAATGCCGTCTCAGTTTCCCGGTATAGTGTAGCACATTTTCCATCTTAGGAGATAAACATTGGGAGAAAGGCACAATTAAAAATGATTAAAAGAGAAAAAAATCAATAAATACACTAAAAATGTTTTCCCTGACTAAAATACAGTTCTTCCGAAAGTCAAATGGTCACTAAAGGGAGCGGTCTGGATGTTTTAAAGTCAAACCACAACTGCATATTAAGAGTGTCTATCTTCCTTACCATGACAAATTTGTGAGTGAGACAGGATCGGTAGGCAGGCCATAACATTGTGAGAGAGGTTTGATTTGATCGTTCAAAAGATTTGCTCCCGACCTTCTCTAGCTCTGTGCAGAGTCAAAGTTGCAGAATGATTGATCGAGGGATGTAGGGCTGCACGATATTGGGAAAAACTAACATTGCAATTATTTTCAAACCTGCGAGATATATTGCGATATTAAAAAATACAGGAATTTTCACCAGATGACCTGAATAGCATATGCTATGCTGAATAGAATATGCTATGCTGCACTGCTGAAATCTTGTGGACAATTAACCTGCACTGATCTTACCTCTCTTTGTGAATGTTAGTAGAATGGCTTCTGTCTGTTTTAGAGATATTTTTTGCTTGCTTTTAATTGTGCTGGAACTTGAGTATATGTTTTGTTCTATCTTGTATTATATTATATTGGAACATTCCAGCTTCATAATTACATCAACAAACTAACAATGAGTGATAAACATGTTTCAACCTCTTATTCAACAACTGAATTATTGAAATCTTTTACAGTAAAACTAAACAACTTTCTTTTTTAATCAAAAAATGATAAAAAAATAAATAAGAGCAGAATCTAGTAGAAAATAAGTTAAGATTTAAACAAAACTATATAAAAAATAGTAGCATATTGCTATAAGTCCAGATAACTGACGTTGCTTTTCTTTTTGGCAACAAGTCTTAATTTTCGGTTTTCTCTTGTTCGTTGCTCATTTTGCATACATTGTTGTTGTTACCGGCAGCGCCAGCGACTCACTCCATGTGCAGGGGCGTGGTTTCCTACTCTAATTTTGATTGCCGGCAACCAAGTAAAGAAAGAATGTGATTGGGGGTGTTAGTGATAGTGGTGCTTGAACGTTATGAAAGCAGTGACCTGACAGACAAATTAAGAAACAGGATACAGCTCTGGTTTTAGGCCAAAACGCTAATTTGCTTCTAACTGCAGCTTGATAGACAAACAAGAATGATTAATTGTGTCTTTTCAGAAGAGTTCTAAGAGCAGAAGAAACTTTACACATCTCATGGTTAAAAATATACTCAAGCTGCATTGTGGGTTAAAATTGAGATAAAACAGAAAAAAAATATCCTTTCAACCCTTTAGATCACATTCCCTCACATATTATGCCACCTATTTAACAGTAAGTGCGCACAAAAAATCAATTTCATATTTTCGTGACAAAATCCAATCATCTGTTCTTCCTGAAAAAACAAATTATGACATATGTTTATGTAGGCTATTAACAAGCAATTTCAACGAATAATATAATGACATTCATCCCTGAATCAATCTGCCAAGGAGGTGTGGAGCCATAGTCCTCTGTAGCTCCAGGCTCCGCTACATCCATAGCATGTCCGCTTTTTAAAACGGTCTAATCAATTGCTGAGGATTTGATTTAAATTCCTCTTGTAATGGTACACAAATATCCCCTTTCACTGGGGAGTATTTTACAGTATAAAAACTGAAGATGCTCCAACTTTGGCCTCGCTGGAACTTTAAAATTGACTAAAAAAGTGTATTACCTTATTTAGGGTGGTCCATTCAAGCTGCAGCAGCTAATGTCCATATATTGATACCTCTATAGGCAAGTAGTCTAAGATGTACCATCTCCAGCCCGTAGTAAGTTACCTGACCTTTAATCAGTCACATCCATGTCTTGAAGAAATCGTTACATCATTGGTTGTTTTGTGCTATGGGTAGCACATTGTTGCACCCACAAAGACCTCTAGTAGTGCAAAACCGAAAGGTTTTGTCAATCACAAGTGCCCCAGTCCTGCAGCAGCCCCTACCGCTTGACATTCCTTCCCTGTGAGTTTGTGTTCCTCTAGCATTCTTCTGTTAGCAGCGGGCCCTATAGTGCTCCCCGCTTCCTTGCTGTCTCTCCATTAGGCGCCTAACAGAGCGTTGGGCTGCGGCTGCTCTCTCCCTCAATGCCTCCATCTCCCTGTCACCCTTCAGGTCTCATCGCCCTCGCAATGGAGGATCCATCCGCCATGATCCCAGGACACATACTGTCCTCCATTACCCAGCCTCACAGCTCACTGCATTCAGATCTCACTTCCAGGACTCATACATGAGCACGAGCCCATGTTTGCATGTGTGTGTGTGTGTAAACTGTGTGTATGAGCGGGAATGACTTCGCTAACCAAGGACAATAAGTCATAGCCAGTTACGCTACCACACACACATACACAGAGAGAGAGAGAGAGAGAGAGAGAGAGAGAGGGGGGTGGGGGGGGGGGGGGGAATCAATAGGCCATTTGATAGGGTTTGTTTTTAGCTTGGATGAAGTCCATCTGTACATTCCTTACACATTAACTGAATGGAAGACCTTCAGCAGTGTCAACTCCCGCCCCCGAGCCATCGCATAAACACTGAACATCTGCCATAACCACTCCCAAGTCAACTATTAACATTGTTGAATAGTTTTGTAATGAGCACGTGTTCTGATAATAAACTATCCCTGAAAGGGAAAATGTGGGATTTACTTCTTTGAAAACCTTTTTTCCCCTCTAATATTTTCAACAACTTTCAGCACTACTGGGTGTACGTGTTGCTGTTTGCCTGAAGTTTTTTTTTTTTTAAATAATACATCAGAAGTGTTCCCAAGCAATAAAGACTATCTGAACGTTTTTCTTTTTTAATGATTTAATGCAATTTACTTTCAATTATTTTTTAGATTTCTATAGTTTAGATTAAGGTCCATACTCAGTTCAGTACTATATTTTAGTATTGTTAATACAACTGTATTTTGCCTACATGCCATATCTCTTTGTTTGATAATGAAAATCTCAACATGAAGGTGTTTTTTTTTTGTAATATTTGTTATTTATTACATTTCTGTCACTCTTCAGATCAATATATCCTCGTTTTTCACAAAATTCTATTCACTATGCATGGATATATGCAACTGTGGTCAGTCTTCTGCAAAATAATGGAAAATGTGCTCACAAAATACCCCTCATTCAAATCAGATCCCTCTAATCGCCTAGAGTCACAAATACCCCAAAACTGAGATAAAAACATTTTTATCCATAGGATCCAATTAAGAACTGTGAAATCACTGAAAGTAATTTAGTGTATTGGATACTAATCTCCACTGAATGCACAAATGAGTATACTTGCCAGTGAACTCAGTGATGAGAAGAAGCTGGAATCACAACATACTTCCAGTTAAAGAGTGAAATTAGGAATTGTATATTCTGAACAAATCAAAAATCGAGGTTTGTACTCAATGGTCCTCTTATAGTGATATCAAAGCTCGGCATACGTTCGCTCCTAAACAAAGACAAAAAGGGAAAAAAACTTCATATCAGACTTTTATGTCTTTAATGTGAAATATTGCACTTTTATTTGCAAATAAAATGTAGTGCATAGACGACATTTACCTGGTGACATTTACTTTTTCTCTTGTGATACTCTAATGTTGACATTTTTGGTTTTGTGTGAATTTTATCAACTATTGAATGACTGCAGTGACAGTTGGTACAGACATTAATTCCCCCTTTGTTGGCCTCGCCAAGATCAGTAACTAAAAAGCAATCATAAAGGGGGGGGGGCATATATTAGGCTTTTTCCAAACTATTGGTATCGGCATTTATAATGGTCGATAAATTAATATTTTAAAAATAAAATAAAAACGGACGAAACACCCTTATAGAACTTAACAGAATTTGTCTCCAGTCTTGTTCGAAGTTACATTTATGAAGCTTACCAAATCTTTTAATACTGGTAATTTCGTGTTTGGTTGTTGTTGTTATTGTGTTTTTGTTCAAAGGACTTTAAGTTTTATTTCTTAAGTTTGTATTTTTATACATTTTATTCATCATAACTTCAATATATTTTGATGTTCCTCTGTTCCGTTGTGACAATAAAATAAACAATTTAATTATTTGTAATCTGCATTATCATATTATTTTAGTGAAGACTCATAAATAACTACAAATAACTAATGTTAGTGAAATCTGTTAATGTTTTGTTACGCGTTTCTGAAAAAATAATATCGGAATATCGGATTTCAACAAACATTTGTATCGGTATCGGCCTTCAAAATCCTTTATCAGTCGGGCTCTAATCTCTTGCACATTTTGCCATGCTACAGAATTATACATAATAATGGGGGGGTTTAGCTCAGGAGGTAGAGTGTTTGGCCGGCAACCGCAAGATTGCCAGTTCAATCCCCGGCTCCTCCTAGCTGAGTGCCTGGTGTCCCTGAGCAAGACACCTCACCCTAATTGCTCCTGACAAGCTGGCTGTCGCCCGTGTGGTTGACTCCGCCGTTGGTGTGTGAATGTTTGAGTGAATGGGTGAATGACAGTCATTAATGTAAAGCGCTTTGGAGAAAAGCGCTATATAAATGAGGCAATTTACCATTTAATAAAAATGCACAATGAATTGCTGAATGAAATCTTACTTCTAGCCATACTATAGCCAGACAATCTACATTTAAATACAATTTCACAGTTTGGAAGGGAGTTTAATTATTGGTAGAGCAAAACAAGAGATATTTGGGACTTTAATAAAAACCATAGTAAAGTAGGGAGGGAAAATGACATACATGCAAGCCAAATGGAACAGAAATTACTAAATGGCATCTGCATTGTTGAAATCACCCTTACCCCTTTAGAGACTGAAATCTCTTAACTATTAAATACCCTCAAATCTCAGGGGAATTACTGCATTTAAGCTTCAAACAGAGAAGAGAATTAGAACACGATTTAAGAACATTGACTTGACATAAAAAAAAAAGGTGACGAGGTTTCAAACTGAATAACATCCTTTGAAAATTACAAGGTTATGGATTTTTTGAATAACGTACCTGATAAGTTATGTGCACAGTTTTTGTCAGAGACATGACAGAGAAAAGCAAATCCAGCAAATGAACACAATTGTTTTTAGGGCAGGCTTCAAGTTAATATCTGGCTTGCTAAGCAGAACAGAAGGTCAGTGACATTTGTCTGTTGTGGTGAATGCAAAGGCTAACAATAGCAATGCTGTAGGACACTGTGGCAGCTCCTGCCTGGCTCAAGTGTTGCCAAGTGAACGTGGTGCCATAATTTCAAATTTGGCACGTCACCTTTGTCATGTTATGGCTTCCTCTTTCCTTCGTGCACCAATCTTTTTTTTACACTTTGGAAAAGTCAAGCAAATGTTAATATGCCTTATAAACCTTGCTACGGTAATAAAAAAGATGTATAACAAGCACGTTTCAGTAACTTGGGCATTTATTTCAAGTGGGGGAACCTGCTTTAAAGCTCACATGACCACAAGCATCAAGCATGCTAAATTATTTGTGTGGCTTGTCATACAATATAATTTCCAAGAGGCATCATGATGATAAAAATACATATTTGAACTTGTATGGTTTTTAGGTGCTGCGTCATGTATTTTTAAATATCATAGGAAATATTAAACTCATTTAAGCCCGATGAAATGGATGAGGAAGAGGTACCACTCGATTAATTCAATAGCTTTTTTTTAAAAATGTGACCAAGCTGCATCGCATCTGTTGTCTCACATTGGGATATTTTTCATGTTGATGAATGAAACACACATTTGTGAAGCTAGATTATAACTCCCGTCTTTCCCCAGCACGCAGCCGCTTTTATCGTTATTCAAAGCTTAGTAATGATACATAACCTTAATGTATTGGTGAGAATATCATATCACCCTGTTAACATCACTTAGTAGGAAAGAAAATAGATCATTCAAATGTGGCACTCAGCTAATTTGATGATGAAACATAAAATCTAAATCTGACAGCTCTGTTGCTGTAAACATCCTTCCTCGTGCTGAGAAGCGGAGGCCGAATGGAGAGATAAAATGAAAAGTAAGAGTAGCCGTGGGGAGAGGAGGCGGGTGCAGAATAAATGTGAGTGGCAGACACGAGGGGATTTAGACTGGCAGACAGGTGGGTGGGTGTAGAGAAGATTTACACAACCATGAGGAATTGCGTAATGGCTGGGGATGGGGAGGAGAAGGCCTTAGTGGGTGGTGGTAGTGGTGGTGGTGGGTGTGTGAGGGTGGGGGTGCTACTGTTAAATAGCAGCTACATTTATGAAGTGCTGAGCAGCAGCATGCTAATGAAAGACTCGATAAGACAACAGATCAGGAGTCAAGTGCACGTCCTCTGCTAAGGTGTCATTTCTGCAAACCTATCCCTTTTCTTCCCATTTAAAAGCGATGACGGAGGACCTCTCTCAGGACTTTTAAAAGCATAAGATCATATAAAGCAGAGCCACATATTAAATGAGCACAGTTTAATAAAGGCCATTCACTCCGTATGAGATAGTGTGAGATATGGACTGTTGAAGAAAACTCTTCAGGTCCAATTCTGTAGCTGGTTCAAATGAGGTTTAATCACTGACAGTGGAGAAAAGACAATGTCGCGGTTGCCACACAGCCCAATCTGCCCTGATGTGAGGCAAGAGACAACTTATACAGAACCAAAGGGGCAGGTCAAAACAGTGGATTTACATAGATTCGATACGCGTCTCACGGAGGGGAAGAGACGTCCTGAGACAACATAAAGGTGTGACTTCCTCGGAACAGCTGGGTTCTTGCTAGATAGTGTCACAACAGGGGCCATTCATGAAGGCCTTGATCAAGTATGTGGGATGAAGGTGTTTCGGAGACGGTCCAGGAAGGGGGACAGATCAGAGGGTCTCATCATTAACATGACAAGGCTTACATACAACGAATGCAGCTCAGCAAGACATTTGAGGTTCCCGAGAGGAAGTAATATTTAAACAAAACAAATTGGAAGGTAACACATTTTCTTCTACAATTCCCCATTTTGTCCTATAGGACAACAGTAAATACACAAGAAAATGTAATCAAGTGAAGTAAGAAAATTACAATACATCAATTCTACACAATTCATCGAAAACATCAGGAAATAATTCTTTAGGTACGTTGTGAGTAGTTCGTTGAATCATCATTTTAGTAGTCACCTTAGCTGTAATAATTTTACACATTGCTCTGATACAAGAAAAAAATAACAACAAAAAATATAAAACAGATTAAACCAACAAAAACATATTGAACTATATTTGTACCCCAACGGCCAATGAGTGTTTCCAACCATTCAAAAGGGCTACTAATATCGCTGGTGTGCACTTCATCAGCAATGTGTTTAACATGTGTAATGACATCAGAAAGGCTAGCATTATAATCTGGCACATAAGTACAACATTCAACACCAATCACTGCACAAGTACCACCCTGGGATGCTAAAAGATAGTCTAAAGCTGCTCTATTCTGTAAGGCAACTAGACGGGTTGCAGCCAGCTCTTTTGATAAGAGAGACAAACCTAGGGAAGTGGTATTAGCTAAATCCTCTATACGTTTGGAAAGATCTCTTATCTGATTCAGGGAAGACAATACACCATAACTTGGAATAAGCATGCCGAATAGACGGCTCCAATATGTCTGTGAATGAGTGATTAACACATCTCGCTTGGATCTTGTTGACCTTAATCCTGAGGGAATTGTAGGCAATTTATTCACAACTCGCATTGCTGGGACTACGTAGCCCAGGCCACATACTCCGCTCCAACCCGTAGGAAGATATTCATATGCTTTTTGTCCACATATCCAGTACATCCCTTTTCCAGCTGGGACGGAACAAAAAGAAGCCGCTGTGGCTAACCTAGAAAAGTTAATGTCAAGTGTCGAACAAGCTGTAGGTGAAGGGCTGTAGTCCGAAGTCCATTTTCTGGGAGAACTTCTTGGTATTGGATAAAACAGCGAGTCACAGTTCGAATGTCCCATGTCATGACCAACTCCGGTACCTTTAATGCACCACTTTAATGGTCGTGGAACTACCCTAAGAGGGATGGCAGCAGGGACATCAGTGCATGTCTGACACTTGCTTGTGGATGTTTTGCAAGGTAAAGGTCTCAGTTCAGGTGTAACTGGGCACAGTTCATGGGTGTAAGATGTCTGTGTATTTAGGTGAAGTAAACGGCACGTGTCACAGTCAGAAATGGGCAGAGCCATCAGGGGGAGGCCTTCATTTGTGCTATGTGGGATGAAACCACATACGTAACAATTGGTAGAATTTGAGCTGTGATAAGCTACCATCCTAGTCAGGTTGATATAGGTGTTTGTGGAAATCATTTGGTCGTGTGTGGAGACTGCATTTGGTCCAGTTTCCCGTTTCTGACGGTGGCTGGAGACTGCAGTTGAGGAGGGATGAGCTGTCCCTGGTATGCTTCTTTCTGGTGGCTCCGTAGCTGCAGTATTAAGAGGGGGATGTTCCAAAGCAACCTGCTGTCCCCCTAGGTTCATACTGGCAATGTCAAGGAGCCACAGGAACAATAATCCGGTCACGAGCAGCAACATTGGCGTCAGTCATCAGCATCTGGTCAGAACAGCAACGTTCCAGGTTGTTCTCCTGCTGGGCTGTTGATCTTCACTGGTCCATGTTGGCATCCTGCTGGGCTGTTGATCTTCACTGGTGTGAAGAGTGGATCCATGTGGGGTGTCACACACTTCATGACAGTGTTGTTGGTCAGCAGTATTTGAGATGGGCCGGTCCACCTGGGCTGGAGAGTGTTCCTTTGCTTGAACTGCTTCAGGGTTGAAATCACCAGGCTGAAGGTTGTGATAGTTCCCGTCAGTGGGAGGCGTGTGGGCTGCGATCACCTGTTAGTGCAGAGCTTAGACAGAAGAACACAGTTCCTTGCAGAGTTCTCGTGTGATAGAGTTGTTGAAATGGGTGCCGTCGTCGCTGTTAATGCAGCGTGGGATCCCAAACAGGCAGACAATGTCTCTGAGGAGCAGAGTAGTCACTGTTGTGGTGTCTGCTTTCCTGTTTGCAAAAACTTCAGTCTATGTTGAAAACATATGATTAAAAATAACAAAACAATAACAATAACATGTGAACATATGACTTTGTACAAAGTCAATCAGCATATTTACAAAAGAGTCCTCACGGGGGGAATGCTCTTCTTGGTTTGTGTCGACAAAATTGTTTGAATTTAGGGACGTAACAGGAGCAACGTAAATCTGCTTATTACAGCAACCATTCCCCATTTGCTCCTGTGAGTCCCACCATGTGTCACACAAACAAGTTGAGGAAGCAGGAAATGTGTGGCTAATGCGCGGCCGTCGCAGGAGCTCCACAATTCGTAAAACAACACAACCAGGCAGAGCGCTCAGAGGTGTCGGGGCAGCTTGTAACGTAGCCACGTTAAAGCAAAGAACTCAGCTTGTGGGGCTGAGCATGGGGGTGGGTGAGATTCTAGGATCTCAAATAGGGGACCAATTGCATAACCTGAGTCAAGTGTAGGGCTCTCCGATTCCCACAATGCACATAGACTAAAACGCAGAATCTGACAAGAATACCTGTAAAACGTGGAATTTCGTGGAATTTGTCAAAATGTCAATGTTTTCTCGAACATTATAAGAGTTTGTTACCATATCTAAGCTGAAAGAAAAGGGAAATGGGGGCGGGGGGGGGAAGGTGTTAAACGTTGTGTAATCAACGGGAACAACGCATCGTCCAGCATGTCTGAAAAGTGAGCAGCTAGTGGATTACTCGCTGATTTTAGACACAGCGGGGGTCAGGGGCAGGGGGCTGCTAGAAATTTCTTTATTTTGATAAACAAAAAATATTTACAAATGATAAAAGGTAGGTAGGGTGAAGTAAATTAAAATAAAATAAAATAAAATAAAATAAACAAACCAACAGGCTAAACAGTTTAACTACAGTAAGGAACAAAAAAGTAAATAACAAAAGGCAGGGAGGGGGAAACTAATTAAAACAGAGGGACAACCCAACTAGCTAGAGAAGGGATAAAGGGCAAGTTACTAACAGTCTTTAGTAACAAGAAAATAAAAGAAAGAAAAAATAGAATATAATGTATTTAAAAGAAAACTAAAGTAGGTTGGGAAAAATGAATCAAAACAGACACAGCACTAGAGCTGGAATGTTGTGTTCGATTGTAACCTCCTGAACAACTACTTAATTCTAGCAATACTTTCTTATAGTAAGAAAACAACATATTTATGGCCGCAGCGGGCCTTAAATCACAGCAAAACACAAACACACAACATTGAAAAAAACAAGATGTTACAATGAGCTCATACAACTTTTAAACCGGTTAAACACATGTCATTCATTCAATATAACAATCTTTTACCAAGAGAACCACTGAAATCCATAAGATTACAGAGAGTTTCACCATGCAAATCGTCATTACATTTCCAAGTAGGAATTACGATGACATGAGTGGCGGACTGGCTACCCCACTTAGATATCGTCAACCTCACATAACAATCTCTCACATAGAGAGACACTCAGACCCATAAGGTCAGGGACAATTTCACAATGCAAACTGTCATTATGCTACCAATAGGATTTAAAACAATATGAGTGGCGGACTGGCTACCCCACTGAAATATCGTCAACCTCACATAACAATCTCTCACATAGAGAAACACTCAGACCCATAAGGTCAGGGAGAATTTCACAATGCAAACTGTCATTATGCTACCAATAGGATTTAAAACAATATGAGTGGCGGACTGGCTACCCCACTGAAATATCGTTGACCTCACATAACAATCTCTCACATTGAGAAACTCTCAGACCCCTGAGGTCAGGGAGAATTTCACAATGCAAACTGTCATTATGCTACCAAGTTTAGGAATTATGACAATATAGTGTCAGACTGATTCACTCCACTAAAATTGTCTACCTCACATAACAATCTCTCACATAAAAAAACACTCAGACCCATAAGGTCAGGGAGTATTCCATCATGCAAACTGTCATTATGCTACCAATAGGAATTATGACAATATGTATGGAAGCCTGGTTACTCCATAACAATACCATCCACCTCATATAATAATCTGTTACACCGAGAAAAACTCAAACCCATAAGGTGATAGAGAATTCCACTATGCAATCTGTTATTATACTACATAAGGCCTTTGTTTTTCTTAAAACTCACCAGAACAGCCTGCAGTCAACTGCTGCTATTTGAAAATTTAAATCGCGTTACCTGGGTCTATGGAAGATCCGGACCTGAGACAGGGCATTGTGAATATCAGCAAAAGTTAGGAATTTTACAAGAGGCTTCCTTTACCCTTTGAATTTGGCGCCGATTGCTAATATTCAAAATCACTGGCTCCAGTCCAGACGTCCTCTAGCCCAGGGTTAGCGAGATGCCGACAACGCCATATTGTTGAAGAAAACTCTTCAGGTCCAATTCTGTAGCTGGTTCAAATGAGGTTTAATCACTGACAGTGGAGAAAAGACAATGTCGCGGTTGCCACACAGCCCAATCTGCCCTGATGTGAGGCAAGAGACAACTTATACAGAACCAAAGGGGCAGGTCTAAACAGTGGATTTACATAGATTCAATACGCGTTTCACCCAGGGTAAGAGACGTCCTGAGACAACATAAAGGTGTGACTTCCTCGGAACAGCTGGGTTCTTGCTAGATAGTGTCACAACAGGGGCCATTCATGAAGGCCTTGATCAAGTATGTGGGATGAAGGTGTTTCGGAGACGGTCCAGGAAGGGGGACAGATCAGAGGGTCTCATCATTAACATGACAAGGCTTACATACAACGAATGCAGCTCAGCAAGACATTTGAGGTTCCCGAGAGGAAGTAATATTTAAACAAAACAAATTGGAAGGTAACACATTTTCTTCTACAGGACTAAAAGAGTCCATCGGGGAGGAATAGGTCATTCACTCTTGCATGCCTTCCCTCTTTTACTGCATGCATAGTGCCTACAAGTGCTGCCTGCCTTATGCGTGAGTAGCTACAATGTAGGTGCATGATCATGGACATAAAACATAGAGGCTAAGGAAAATCAATACCAGTGACGGAGACCGTTTACGGTTTCATTATTCCAGATTCATGACCTACCAACGCCCCATGCTGTTGTTGCCCCCGGGCTAAGGTTCATTGTCACTCACATTCGCTCATTAAGTGCCAATCACACAGTACTCCAGGCTATAATTTTGCCAGCACTTGGTGGCACTGCAGATGTCACATAATGATCCCCTGCCTACTTCCTGCATGATTCAATGTAGATGCAGTTGACAGAGTTTACCCTTGACAATGAACTCTGTCACTGTGCAAACTGATGGTGAATTGGGTCAACATCATTTCTACTGTGCAGTTTTCTTTGTGGACTGAATGAAAACATAAAAACGATGCCACTGATGCATACGTTTTCTGCGTGCTGAGGTTTGAAAATATACTTATAGTGGTAGCTGATAGAACATTGTCAGCATCAGAGGCATAACTTCCTGCATTCTGGTTACATTTCAAGCATCAATTTATGGTGCAAATGTCTTTATGTAAATTAAAAGTGTAACAGTGTTCTTGCGTGGTGTTAAAGTGAATCAACATGCCAGTAGGGATGTCACGAGAACCGATACTTACGGTACCTTTCGATTCTAAAATGTCAAAACACCAATTCTTTTTTAAGTACCGATCGCACCGATTCCAGTGTTGGCATCGGTGTCATTACTCTTCCGGAACTGTTAGGGGCAGTATACGCCTCCAGTCGATACTTACATCAGAAGTATTAGTTCATTAAGAAGTGGAACTACACATTGCAAAACAAAAACACTTGAAAGACGGCAACTGCGGCTACGGCTCCACCACGACTTAAACAAGGCACAAAGAGTCGGGTATGGAAGTATTTCGCATTTGAGGCAGATGACCGTGGCGTAATAATCAACCCGCAGAAGCCGATATGCAAACGGTGCTACCGTGGTTCTTCAGACCAAAGGAGGAAATACGTCAAATTTGGCGAAGCACCTGAAAGACCGTCATCCGGATTTATTCAAAAAATTCACGACATATTAACGACATCCAAAGGATGAAAAGGATGAAAGGATTTTTTTATCTGCCATACTGAAATACACGTTAACGTTACATGATGTTCGGGAGGGTGGGCACATTTGATATATGGATATGCAACGTATAACCGCCACCCCCCCACCCCAAAATAAATAAATAAATAAAAGACGATTTGCGAGTGACAGAGCTGCAATTCCGCCGTGACAACACTGAATATTGCTTCCTAATTATAGTACATTTAGTACAATAGTTGTTGCACTACATTGCACTTTATTGTGTTGTTCTGTGCTCTTGCACTGAGTTTTGTATGTCTTATGACATTTTGATATTTTTATTAAAGAAATTCATGTTTCAAGTTCGTGGAATCTTGGAAAATCATTTTTTTTTACCGTGGTATCGAAATTGGCATCGAGAATCGTGTAATTTTACTGGTATTGGTACCGACTAGGGATGCACGATAATTATCGGACCGATAGGAATTATGACGTCAACCCGATAAATCCGATACAATTATTAATACATCCGATAATCCGACGATAGGATGTGTGTGTTAAAACAGTGCTACGGGTGGATTGGGATGAGGGACGTTAGTTTTTTCTAGGCGCCTCCCGTTTAGCATGTGATGTGGTTACTGTGGTATCACAGGTTTCGGAGGAGGGAGTTAATCCACAAATCGAGCGCTCCCTTCTCACGCCTGGTTCACACTGGACGCGGAAGCGCAGCGAATAGACGCGTAGCGGAGCCCGCTTCCATTCGGCGCCCCTGTTAAGATATGGTGTCGTTCACACTGGACGCAGAGCGCCGCGAATACGCGCGGCCCTCCCGCGCCGTGAAGCGATCGTTTCGGCGTCTACTCTATTTTTTGCGCGTGCCGCGAGTGAACGCATCAATTCTGGCAGGAAATCACACAGAAAAACACGAGACAATCCTGTCAATTTTCAAAATAAAAGCAATTTTCAAAATAAAATACCGCGATTGACAAATGCGATCATATTTGTGTATCTAAACTCGCACTGGGAAACAGGAAGAGAAAATACATTTAATAAATGTGAAGAGTAGATAAACAAATGTGTATTTGAACGGTATATATATATATATATATATATATATATATATATATATATATATCCATCCATCCATCCATTTTCTTCCGCTTATCCGGTACCGGGTCGCGGGGGCAGCTGCCTGAGCAGGGACGCCCAGACTTCCCTCTCCCCGGACACTTCCCCCAGCTCCTCCGGGAGGACCCCAAGGCGTTCCCAGGCCAGCCGGGTGACATAGTCACTCCAGCGTGTCCTGGGTCTTCCTCGGGGTCTCCTCCCGGTGGGGCATGCCTGGAACACCTCCCGAGGGAGGCGTCCAGGGGGCATCCGATACAGATGCCCGAGCCACCTCAACTGGCTCCTCTCGATGTGGAGGAGCAGCGGCTCTACTCCGAGCTCCCCCCGTGTGACGGAGCTCCTCACCCTATCTCTAAGGGAGCGCCCCGCCACCCTGCGGAGGAAGCTCATTTCGGCCGCTTGTATCCGGGATCTTATTCTTTCGGTCATGACCCAAAGTTCATGACCATAGGTGAGGGTAGGAACGTAGATTGACCGGTAAACCGAGAGCTTCGCCTTTCGGCTTAGCTCTCTCTTTACCACGACGGACCGATACAGCGACCGCATTACTGCTGCCGCTGCACTGATCCGCCTGTCAATCTCGCGTTCCATCCTTCCCTCACTCGTGAACAAGACCCCGAGATACTTAAACTCCTCCACATGAGGCAGGAACTCCCCCCCGACCTGGAGGGAGCAAGCCACCTTTTTCCGGTCGAGAACCATGGCCTCGGATTTGGAGGTGCTAATCCTCATCCCGGCTGCTTCACACTCGGCTGCAAACCGCCCCAGGACATGCTGGAGGTCCTGGCTCGAAGGAGCCAACAGGACCACATCGTCCGCAAAAAGCAGGGATGAAATCCAGTGGCTCCCGAACCAGATCCCCTCCGGCCCACGGCTGCGCCTAGAAATCCTGTCCATAAAAATAATGAACAGGACCGGTGACAAAGGGCAGCCCTGCCGGAGTCCAACATGTACCTGGAACAGGTCTGACTTACTGCCGGCAATGCGAACCAAGCTCCTGCTCCGGTCATACAGGGACCGAACAGCCCTTAGCAGAGGGCCCCCGACCCCGTAGTCCCGAAGTACCTCCCACAGAATGCCACGAGGGACACGGTCGAATGCCTTCTCCAAGTCCACAAAACACATGTGGACTGGTTGGGCAAACTCCCATGAACCCTCGAGCACCCTGCGGAGGGTATAGAGCTGGTCCAGTGTTCCACGGCCAGGGCGAAAACCGCATTGTTCCTCCTGAATCCGAGGTTCGACTATCGGCCTAATTCTCCTCTCCAGCACCCTGGAATAGACTTTCCCGGGGAGGCTGAGAAGTGTGATCCCCCGATAGTTGGAACACACCCTCCGGTCCCCCTTTTTGAATAGAGGGACCACCACCCCGGTCTGCCAGTCCAGAGGCACTGTCCCCGACTGCCACGCGATGTTGCAGAGACGTGTCAACCAAGACAGCCCCACAACATCCAGAGACTTGAGGTACTC